>CM063175.1:87951190-88551190 GCA_031835075.1 Saguinus oedipus
GCCACTGTGCCTGGCCTGCTTCTTGATTTTATCAGGAACCTTGTTGCTTCTGAGTTCTGAAAACTGCCCACCTTATAAATGAGGAATCAGAATGTAGAGAAAGTAATGATTTTTTTTCAAGGTTACACGCCCAGCTAAGATGAACCTAGAACTGGAGTCAAGTCTTACTTCTAGACCAGAATTCTTCCCACCAGGCCATTGTCTTTACCTTTGTAAGCCTTTAGATCTTGTCCTTACAGAAAACCTCTGCTTCAACAGGCTTCTGAGTACCTCAGTCCCCACTGTGACTGGGTTAACATAGGGTCTTGTTTCCTAACTCAAAGGAGAGAAATGTTTCTATGTAGGAAGAACTATGATTCTTTCTAGCAGAAATTAGCAGAGTAAGTGTTTTTTGAACAACTGCTAATGAGAAGAAGGAAATATGAATAATTTCCTGAAGTGTAAAAGTCTCAAGTGTTTGTATTAGGGTACACACACTATATGAACAACACAAAAATCTCAGTAGCTTAAAAAAAACAGATTCCTTGATCATGTCATAGCCCAGTGTAGGTGAGCTGGGGCAAGGGAGGGCACATGGGGAAGTCATCCAGGGACTGAGGCTTTACTAGTATAATAGAAGGGCTGATGGCCAAAACCCAAGCTAAGAACTGCCAAGCTAGTGGCTCCACCCTTCCCTAGGGCCTTGTAATCTTCCATCAGTTCCTTTGCGCCCCGGAGGCGGAGGAGGGAAGAAACAGCATGAATCATCTTTTATAGCGTTGTAGAGGGCAGACTAGAAGTGCTTTACATCACTCTTCTCCACAGTCCGTTGACTAGAAGTCAGTAATATGGACCCCATCAAACTGCAGCAAAGACTAGGAAATACAGTCTCTCTGGGTGCCCAGAGGAAAAGAAAACGGGCTTAGTGAACACATAACATTATTTCTCCTACACTGTCAAACACATTATTTATTAGATGTACCAATACTACTATTAGTATTGGATTGTACCAATACTATTATTAATATTGGATTGGATTAGTATTGGACTGGATTAGGATTTATGAGATTGTACCAAATACTAAATGAAATAATGATACTAAATGCTATAAATACTGTAAATTTGTAAAAACACAAATACTATTAAAAATGACACACATATTACATTCTATTATACAGAGTAGAAATGCCATAATCGAAATACTAAATGATACAGTGAACCAAAGGATACACTACTAAATGACATGGTGATAAGCATTAAATGAGTGATACACAACGCTACATGATACGGCGATGCAAATACTAAATGAGACTCACACTAAATGACCAATGATACAGAGACTCAATATCTGTTTATGTACAAAGCATCTCCTTGATCCTCAGCCTGAGAGGAAGAACTGTGTGCATTGAGAGAAGTGCAGAGGTGGCTGGCTGCAGGGATCGACTCTCTGCTCCACCCACAAAAAGATGGTTACGGGAGCAACATCATTGGCAAGAAGAGATGAAGAGACAGGATGGAGCCTGTGTTAGAGAAAGCAGTAACAGTGGTTCTCCCATCATCAGGTAGGAAGACAAAGGCAACACAGACCTTTACTAGCTTTTTTTTCTTTTTTTTTCTGAGACAGGGTCTCACTTTATTGCCCAGGCTGGAATACACTGGTGCAATCACAATTCATGGCAACCTCAACCTCCTGGGCTCAAGGAATCCTGCCTCAGCCTCCCAAGTAGCTAGGCACTACCAGGCCTAGCTAATATTTTATTCTTCATAGAGATGGGGTCTTACTATGTTGCCCAGGCTGGACTTCAAGCCGTCCTCCTGCCTCGGCCTCCCAAAGTGTTGGGATTACAGGCATGAGTCACCACACCTGCCCTGCTTTTTGAACTTTACTGAAGCTTATGTACAACTTTGCCAGAGTTGTTTTCCAAAATTATCCAACTCTGAAACATTTTAAATAAAAAAAAAACCAGTTTCCATACCACACATTAAATAAATTGACCTATTAATTGGTTAACTAATTAGTTAACATAACCCCTCCTCAATTCTAGGGATAAGATTATGCCTCATTTTGAGGAAGGTGAAAGGCTTGACAGTGAACTGAAATGCAAAGAACAGAGTGTGAGGCTCATGGTTAGGCTGTTATTCCCAGATCCTAATACAAACCAGCAATGGTGGTATTCTGAGCCCTTATCCACGGGAGGTTAGATGCCAAAAAGGACTCTGAGGTCAGCCAAGGTCAGCTTGGTGACAGACTCTCCAGACCCTGATAGAACTTGTTTGGCCAAATCTTTCTTTTTTTCTTGGAGCTGTAAGATCTTTTCTTCTACTGTTCCCTCACAAACAAATCTAAAAACAAATAAATAAATAAGGAAACTGTCAAAAACTCAAAGCAGCACGTCTAATAACATACTCAATTTTTATGGCACTTTAGTTTTTAATGAGGCTTTTTCCTTTAAGTCTTCTTAGATCCAGTTGAGAACCCTCCCTGTTTGAGGGATCTGAACAACCTTGACTAGATGTATGTCCATTGGAAAGGATGTGACTCACACTGACATTTTAATATGTTCTGAAGCTAAGGTAGTTGAAAAAAACTCAAAATAAGCAAAAGATATCCCAATCCAAAAAAGCATAGAGATCCAGCTTTCACCCAGAAGTTCTACCTTGGTAAGTCCATAGGCCTCAAAGGTTATCAGATTTCTGCTAGTTTAAGTAGAGTATCTATTTCTTAGTGAATTCACACTGAAAACAGTTTTAAAACCAAGTAAATGTCACTGTTGTCATTATTTACTCATTCAAAAGTCTGATTAAGCACTCACTGTACTATGCTAGGTGTCGTTCAAAAGTATTGATTAAGCACTCACTATACCATGCTAAGTGTGGGGACAGAGAGACGAATATGGTCTTGCTCTGAAGCAGAACACAAGTGAGACAGGCGTGAAAATTAATAATAATGTGACCTGGTAAGTGCTACAATGGAAGTATGTGGAGTGTGCAAAAGGAGGAAAAGGAGATGTGTCCAGGGTAGTCAGGGAAAGCTCCATTAAAGAGTTAACTCTTAATTTGTGACTTGTATGTTGGGCAAGGGTTTGCCAGAGAGAGTAGTGAGGAGAGCACCCCGGGGAAAGGGAACACATGCAAAACCTGGCTGAGTTTCAGAGCATGATATCAGGAAGGAAGTTCTCATTGACCACGTTGTCCACAATGGCAAAAGCTCAAGAGGCTGGCAGAGCCAGATCACAGGTGGTGGTGCACGTCATGCTAAGACATTTTGATTTGATCCTAGGGGAGGTGAGAGCTACTGAAGAATATGAGTGGATGACACAATCAGACTGATCGGTTATGAGGAGCCCTTTGCTGGTGATGCAGAGGACAGAAGGTAGCTGAGTGGGAAAGCGGGACCTGGCAGTGGGCATGGGAAGGAAGAAATGGTTATCAGAAACATTTAGAAAATACAACTAAAGGACTTGGTATGTGGAAAAGTGAGAAAGGGAGGAGGTCTAGTTTCTGGCTAGATAATTAGATAAACAGTGATACTATTCACAAAGACAATGAGTACAGAAGAAGAGCAGATTTGAGGTAGTAGGAAGGAAAAAATCGATTTTGATTTGTAGCACTTGAGTACCTGAAACATGTAGTTATACTTGCTACATAGTGGGTGCTCAAAAGGTATGTTTTATGAGCTGAATGCTCAAATGAACAATGAATAAAAGAAGGAATAACAGATGAGTATGTGGACACTCGGATTCAGATATTCAGCAGGGGCTGTGATGTTCAGGTCTGAAGTTTAGGAGAACTTGGAACTGAAGATACAGAGTTTGGACTTACTGGAGTGGACAGAATTTATAAAGGAAGGAGCGTACAGAATGAGCAGATTAGAGAGCTAACAACAGGAAGACGATCATAATCACTATATTTGGCAAAGTCTGGAAGTCACTGGTGCCCTTTAACAAAAGCAATTTCAGGGCAGCAACAGGGGTAAAAGCCAGTTTGCAAAGGCTGAGGACTGAATGGGAAGTAATCAAGTAAAGGCAGGCAGTGATTCCTAATTCTTCAGGAAACCTGGTCATGAAAGGGAAGGAGAATTCCTTCCTTCCTTCCTCCCTTCCTTCCTCCAAAAAAAAAAAAAAAAGAAAGGGAAGGAGAAAAACAAGGCCATTGTGAGAGGGAATTGGTTGCATTAAGGCAGGTTTTGTTTTTAAAGACACGGGCGTCCAAAATTGGAGACATTTTGCAAAATAACTGGCAAGACAAGGGGGTCCAAAATAGGAGACATTTTGCAAAATAACTGGCTCATGCTCATCAAAATGCCAATGTCATTAAAACACAAAGACTGAGGTACTGCTCCAGATCAAAGGAGACACACTGATGACCACGGCATGCTACCAGGATCTGGGATTCTTTTTCGCTCTGTAGGACACACTGGGACAAGTGACATTGAGTAAGATCTGTAGATCAGATAGTAGTGTTTTGTTAATTTTAATAACCTGATTTTGATAACTGTATTGTGGTTATATAAGAGAATTCCCTTAATTTTAAGAAATGTACAGTTAAGTACTTAGGGACAAAGGAGCATCCAGTCTATAACTTGTTCTCAAGTGGTCCAGAAAAATGTTTATATCCACATGCACACACAGAATATGGGAACTTTTTGGTACTATTCTTGCACCTTTTCTGTATGTCAAAATAAAAGTTAAAAAGGAAAATAAGAGAGAGGAGCGTCCTTTCATGGACTGCCCTCACCACATGCACAAGCTTGCCCTTCTTTTGCAGTGACCAACTTCAAATTTACTTAAATTTCTGACTGTGGTTTGCCTGAGGGTATGCCTCAGGAGCTTCATTAGTAAAGTCATCACCAAATACTTTACATTTTATTAAGACGCTTCCCAAGAAAGAAAGACTTTCTCAAAGTAGAAGTTGAGAAGGGTCCAGGGTCCTGGGGACCATTACTTACCTGTGTATGACAACATCTTTCTGCTGCCCGACTCGGTAAATTCGGTCACAAGCTTGATCTTCAAGTGATGGATTCCTGTTAGAAGACAGGTAAAGCTCAAAGGAACTGATACACTGGATCAGAAGTGGCAAACTATGGCCCATGGGCCAAATCCAGCCCACAGCTTGTTTTTGTAGCTAAAAATGATTATTACATTTTATAGGGATTTAAGAAAACAAAGCAAAATAAAACACACAGATCCTGTGACAGAGAACTATGTGGGCTGCAATGCCTGCAAGAAAAAAAATCTGTTGACCCCTATCCTAGGCTATACTGGCCTAAGACAAGCTGGTGCCAGATAACAGGTTGACCTGTGTGTACCAATCTGGGCTGTCTGGAGAACTGGATCAATGATAATCCCCAGCAACAGTGCCTGGTGCAGCAGTCTTTGATTGGCATAACTGGAAAACCAGAAACTGGTACTCATTATGAGATTTTTCTGGTAGCCACACACTAACTCATTCATTTTGTAGCCACGAAAAGATGTGGTCGTACACTCCTACATACAATGAATCCAAGGGTGAGGTATTAAGTATATTTCTAACATAATTAGAAAACCCCTATTCCATTTCCTTTTGGAATAAAGCTTGTCCCTCTTTGCGAAGGTTGAAATTTCCTTGGATCCCAGCAAATATGTCTGGAACACGGTATTCTGGAGAAGAGGTAAAACTGAGCCATGTTAACTCTTAGCAACATTAACTCGTGAAAAGAAGCTTGTGCTCCCAGTTTCCATGGAAACAGATATTAGATTAACAATAATGTGAATGAACTATTTTGAGTAGTCATCTGAAGGCTTGCTAGCTCAGGAACTCAGGGGAGTCAACTAGCCCTATATCCTGCTTAGATTCTGTATCTCCCAACACTTAAAAACAGAAGCATCTCGGCAGTATGAACACAGCAATCAACATGAGAAGTCAGTTCCTACTGCCCCACCAGCCCACTGGCCTCCTTGCTGTGCCGTGACAACTCAAGACAAATCCAGAATCATTACCAGTGCATGTCCAAAAGAAAGAGATGGTTTCCTCCAGTCAGGTTTAGACCAACACCTCCAGCCAAGAGAGAGATTAGCATTACCTTACAAGGGAAACACAGTGTTAACTTTGTTAAACAGACTTGGTCTCGAAACACGTCTCAGTCTCAGATTTAAGTCCACGATTAATATAGACAAGCACTATGCTCCTGACAAATTTCCTACTGCTGTTATAAATTTAAACATTATAATGCTATCTCCCATGTCTCACTGTTGAGAAAATCTCATCACATTTTGTATATGAGTCAACCTCAAAAATTAACTGAGTACCTGCCAAAATATATAAATACTGTAATTTAGGACCCTGGGGATGGTCAGCTCAATAAACTTTCAATTAAGCAGATTATGTTTTTCATCAGTCCCTACCCCTCCACTGCTACAATAATTCTCCTGCCTATCATTCAACCAGTGCTTTCCAAATCCTTATCTATAATTCGATGTCTGTATTCTTTTATTTTCTTCCATATTTCCTCATACCAAAACCCCACCTATCCTTCAAAGCTTGTTGCCTCTACAGAGATTCCCCTGATCTAACTAGCTCTGCTCTTAATCTCCTTTTAGTCCTCATATTATATTCTTTTTAGAATATTTGTGCTCCTTAAAAAATACCCCAATACATGTCTAAGAAATTCTAAACACTTGGAAGAATCAAGCCTCTAAATATTTTTAAGTTGCCATATTAGAATTCTCTTTGTATCGGCAGGCGTAGTGGCTCACGCCTGTAATCCTAGCACTTGGGGAAGCCAAGGCAAGTGGATCACCTGAGGTCAGGAGTTCGAGACGAGCCTGGCCAACATGGTGAAACCCCATCTCTACTAAAAATACAAAATTAGCCCGGCATGGTGGTGGGATCCTGTAATCCCAGCTACTTGGGAGGCTGAGGCAGGAGAATCACTTGAACCCAGTAGGCAGAGGTTGCGGTGAGCCGAGATCACACTATTGCAGTACAGCCTGGGCAACAAGAGCAAAATTCCATCTCAAAAAACAAAAACAAAAACAAAAATCAAACAAACAAAATTCTCTCTGTATAACTCAGAACAATTAATGATGCAGCTCTGATGTGACCAGCTTGTACCTGAGGGCCTCTGGAGCAGTTAAATGCCTCTACCAAGTCCATTCTCTGCTTGGGGTTGACAGAACCATCGATGGTGGCATAAGTCAGGCCATGCTTCTTCAGGTGCAATGCTACAACCTTCAGCATGTTGGTCCACTGAGAGACAATGACACTGGAAAAAAGAATACAATAAAAAATAGCCTAACATAGATTAAACAAACCCCTCTGCAGGGCTTTGACACCCCCATCATTCTTAAGATTAGCTATCAAATGTTGACAAGGAAAGGCCTCCTACCTAAGGCAGAAGGCACACATTTAGCCATGTCTTAAGATTATAATCTTCCAGTTATTTCTAGATCCTTTCTACAATTTATTTCGTGCTAAATGAAGTCAGAAGTGGTAAAGTAATGACTCCGGAATTCTTTTATCTGGGGGCCTAGTGCTCATCCAGAAATCCATGGTCCTGCACAAAAGGAACACTGACCACCCTTCCGGTGCCAGCCCAAACAACAAGCTACTGAGACTCCCTCCTGCCCCCATGCTATCTTTATGGAGTTTAAAATTTTTATATTATTTTACATAAATAAATGCAGGTGTATAGCACACATGTAGGGTATAACAAATGACAGAACGAACCTCCTTGCATCTGAGGACCCAGCTTAAGAAGAGCATTACCAGTGTTGCTGGAGCCTCCTCCCTCCCTTGCTTTTCCTTCTATGCTTCTCTGCTTTTAAACACTTCTTCAGATGCTTAGCTTCCCCTGATGCTCTAGGCACGTCCTTTTCCATTTGCACCACAAATATTTTAATAAGAAAGCACAGGGAATGTGTGCTGTAACCTCAGTGCTTTATGCTGAACATGACTGGCAGTTCTTGACAGAAAAAAACTAAGATTTTAACTCTCAGCAAAATCAAATTTTCTCGATTAATTATGACCAATACTTGGATAACGAGAAAACGCAGTTACCTCTTTTGGGACCCTGAATTTCTCTGAATTGCCTCCAATTCCGCCAACAGAGATGAAATCTGGGAAAAGGTTACATCAACATCGTATGTTTAAACAGTTCACTTTTATCATCTCCTCTCACCTGCTGTGCGAAGCCGGCTCCTAGATGGCATCTGTGCTTTGGCCTCACCTGCCTCTATTCCACCCTCCTCTCTGCAGCCAGAAAGCTCTTTCTAAAATACGAGTTTGTCACTTCACCCCTCTGGCTAAAGCCCTTGCATAGCTTCCCACTGAGGATACAGGCCGAGCTCCTCAAGGCGGCTTGCCGGATCCTTGCTGCTCCAGCCTCTGCTTACTTTTCTGGGTTAGTCTATGCCCTCCTCAAATGACACAGCAATCAGACCAAAGTTCTTCCCGTAAATGACACCTTGGCCCATCTTGTCCATTCTCTTCCCTCTGCCTAGAATGCCCTTTTGTCACAGCTTAATGTCACTTCTTCTTGGAGGTCCTCTCAACCCCCAAAGTACAGGCTAGGTGCCTGCTGCCCATGTGCTATCACAGCACCTTTGTTTCTGGGATCACAGTCCTTATCATACTGTATATGAGCTCCTTACACTCCAGTGAAGCAAATATTAGAAGAGTCCGTTCTCTGTTTTGGCAGTGTGGGAGGGGCTGTGAGTACACACGCAGCCAAAACAGAGAAGGTCCTCTCCCAATGTTTGCTGAAGAAAGTGAAACAGCTTTACCAGCTTTGTGGCCTGCCCCCAGAAGTCACTGACGAGGACCCGTCCAGTCAGGGGAACAATTGTTAAAGCTTCTGAACAGGATCCCTGGGTAAAGAACGCTTAGGGTGCATTTGAGTCCACAGGGGAGCAGTCAGTAAGAACACATGGGGCATGACTTTGGAGTGCAGCGAGGCTCCTTCTTCTCAACTGCTCATGTCAAAAACCTTTCAAGAGCCTCTAAGGGCCCCAGAGTTCACCCCCAGAATACTGGAGGAGGAAGAAACCTGGGCTGTAAGTCAATCAGGAGACAAATACTCAGAAGTTCTTCCTCTGTCCTCATGTGGCTGAAGCACTTTGGGACTGATTCCTCATCAGTGAAAAGAAGGACTTAGGCCAGATGAATTCTGAGGTGCCCTGAGCTCCCACATTCTAGGATGCTGTTAGCGGTCACCACATGGGACTGCCTTCCAATCTTAACGAACTTTCTGTGCCTAGGCAGGAAGTGAGTCACAGGACTGTACCATTCAAATGAGCAGAAAGAAAAGCAGGTACATCTGTTTTTTTAGTTAACAATAGAACAGAGACACTGTGCCTGGTGTCTTGGCAACGTGAGACTCTGGAAGGCGCTGTGACTCCCACATGAGAAAGCTGGCGATGGTGTTTTGAGAAACCCGCAGCCCAGGAGCCAGGGTCAAATTCCAGTAAGAAGCCTCCTTCCCTGCATGAAACAACCTTACGTGGTTTGAACTATTAATGGACGTAGGCTAAGAGAACTTGTGAATAAATATTAACGGTGTTCCATTAAATAAGGAGCACAAATGATTAGGAATGTAAGTTTTAGCCCGACAGCTAACTCTGAAGGCACCAGCATGTGTGTTCTGGCCACATGTGATGTTCTGTTTTTCTCAGCTATTAGTGGTGAAGACCTAGGTAAATGTTTTAAACTTTTAATTAAAAGGCAGCATTCCTTTTAAAAATAATGCCATTCCCCTGGAAGAGACCTCCTTTCTAGTTATTAATACACTTTTTCAAAAAAAGCCCTTGAAGAGAGGTTGAGCCCATGATCGCAGCTTGAGATGCTAAGAGAGAGCCAAGCCCCACTTTCGAGACAGGCAGGACTCAGGTTATGGCATAGCTCAGCCTTCTTCCCGCAGAAGATTTCTGCCTTAAAAAGCTCTGATGAAAACAGAACAGAATGACTAACGAAGATAGAAGACTACGTAGGAAATGCAACTCACACAAGGAAGCCTTTCAACAAGTCAGAGCAACTGGTGCTCACATGGATGACACTGTCTCTACAGTCAAGCCTTTGTTTTCCTTTTAAGCTTTCTCTAAACAAAATGTTCACTTGCATAGGCCCTGTCCCAGGCACAAACCTGGCAAGCTCCCCAGTGACCCATGACAGAAAATCTGCTTCAGTGCAATGCTGGGGATGTCTCAAATTACTCTCTGAAAGCCCCCTATGTAATAAGGCTTTCGTGTTATCTGTGAAATAAATGAAGCTTTAAGACTGGAGGGAGAATCTGATCAGCTGGAATCTAATGGCTCTAGCTTTACTGGCAAATGGACGTTCCCACTTGGACAAATGAGGTGCTGTCACATAGGAAAATGTGTGAGGAATCGACGTCTCTACTGCTACAGAGGAGACAAAATACCTTGGTGCTCTCTCGCGTGTCTTCAAAAATCTCCATCTTGAAGAAGGTGCCGTTAAGGGAAACAGTGGAAGACGGCTCTGAGTCACGGAGTTCTGAAAAGGTCAAAGCACTGAGCTGTTCCTCCAGGGAAAGGACCAGACCTTCACCCTTCAGTTCCATTGGATCCAGGGCCTGAACAGATAAAAAAGGACAGGAGCACTTGCGAGTTAAGACAGAAATCCTTGTTACCTGATGATGTTCTGATTGTTTAACACTTTACGGAGCAAAATGTCTTAGAATTTGTCATCAGTAACTCCTCAAGACACCTTGATCAAAGTGTGATCTTGCAGGTTTTTTCACCAGATAAACCAAATGATGAACTGCCAGACAGATGACATAATCATTCCATTTTTCCGAGCTAGAATACATTGAGGTATTGATAATCAGAATAGATATTATAGCTTCTAAAGTGAATAAAATACTCTTTTTAATTTTGGATATGCCTCTATCCAGTGTAGAGACAACTTTTCAGTCTGTATAACTGAGTTTTTAATAACTGGAACCCCAAACCCCAATACTGCCTGAAAGCAGAAAACCCCAAGAACTAAATTAGGTTTATGACATTCTTAAGTATCAGAGCATTTACAAAATGGCTTCTTTTTAAACAAAATGTCATTTTCCATTCTTAAAAAGTTAATCTATAACAAAATAAACAATAGAAATACATTATTCTTGATGCCATAGGAATTATCAAGAATATGAGATAAAGCAAAATAAATAAGCCCCCTTTTCTCCAACCCACCAGAAAACAAAAACAGACAAAACAAAACAGCATTCCAAGTTGGAGGAGAGTGAAACTGAGTTCTCGGGGGGCCCCTCTGGGGCCCTGTGTGACAGCAGGCTAAGGGCTTCTCTTACCGACTTCAGTAAAGACAGGTGACAGCAGCACTGGCGGAGTCTCAGCAGCTGGGACAGTATGTGGACGGTGCTAGACGTCGGCGAGTCTGCTGCCTCAGAGCGTCTAGGCTCGCAGGACCCAAACTCCAGTGCCACTTCCAGGAGGGAAGGCAAGCCACAGGATGGTACAGGATTTAAAACAGAGAAATATGGAGAGAGCCAGGAACTACACAGGGCTACTTTAACCGCGTTTGATCTGAGACTCAGTAATATAGTTATAACTCACTTCTATGCCAATTAGGCCAAAGGAAATATGGGTTTTTCTTACAGAACTACCAGCATTTTAATAAAGCAGATTTAGGAAACAATTAAAAAGAAGTTAAATCCCAGGTCTGGTGTTTGCGGATCAGTAGCTTTTACTCTGGTTTGAGGGTCTCACTTAAGGTCAAATCTCTGATACCAAGGATTCATAGCCTCACATGTCTGCATTTTACTGAATCCAAATCCCCATTTTCATCAGTCATTGTATTTATGAGAGTCCTACAGCTTACCTCTACTGAATGGATTATTAGGGCTTCTTCCAGATTGGTTGCCTCTACTTTCATGTCTTTTTAGATAGGACTGCAGAGCTGACCTGCCACAGATTAAACAAACAAACAAACAAAAAAACGCATGTGTAAAGGTCACTAAGACCTGCTTCACTGTGCCTGCAGTAGGATCTTGGCAAATTACAGAAGTGGACTTGTTAAATGATGCCAAGCTCATAGCAAGCAATGGCCAAAGATAATACAAAAGGTATCATTATTTTTAAAAACAATCATTTTTTAAAATAAGCTAGTAAACATGCGGTCTGAAAGAAGAAAAAACATATTTACATTGGAAATGAGAGGTACGAAATAGGAGACAATAAATCTGGAATTCAAGGAAGGGTAAGAGTTCAAGAGACAATGCAAAGAACAGATGACACAAAGGATTACAAAGCAATCTTTTTAAAGTTCCAGTGAGATGCTGGATGACAGGTCAAAGGTCACAGAGATATGATTATTCAGCACAGCCCCATGAGGACCAGACAGATTCAGTATATGGTGACCACACCCTATGACTGCTATGCAAGGAAGCCAATGAAGAGTAGGTTCAAAATTTTGCCTTCAACATGTATATGAGACAGAGGTAAACTAGAGAGGGGAGAAGGAAAAAAACGGAGGGGGGAGCAAAAAAAAATGAAATGCAGACAGCCACCTAATCAATAATGCCATAAATATAGTTGGTGGAAATTTGACCTTCGACTCACTCCCAAGAAAGGACAGAAATAAAACAATGTGTGTGAGAAGGTGTTTCTTCAATACACACACCTTGATCTTGCAAAAAACACATTGTAAACAGTTTCTTCATCTTCAGAAAGCTTTAAATGATGTAACCGAAATTTACGTTGGGGCAGTATCACCTGAAAGAATAAAAGAAAAAAAAGCTGGCATGAAGCTCTACAAATTAACTGGCGATTACTGAACAAATTCGCCATGACACTGCAGATCCAGTCAACCTCTGGAATGCAGCTTCCACCCTTTCTTAAACATAGGACTGCTCCAACACACAGTACAACTGGACTGCTGTGACACCACGCATGGGACTGCAACCCCGGGGCCTCCTCAGAGGAGGACGGGAGACACAGAGGCTCCTGAAGCAACGCAGACGGCTGTTCAACCCAAGACAAGAACAGTCATGCTCCTTCCCTGGCCTCCCCCAGAGACAGGTACAAACTTCATTACCAAAGGTCTGCCAGTAGAGTCCAGCTGGTCTTTTGTTCTCCTCAGCAAAAGGCTCTTGGTTAAAATACTTAACCGTTCCCCTCCTTTCTTTGAGCCATTGTCAACCTGACTCCTCCACAGACTGAACTCATCAAATGGAGAGCAACGGAGAAACCTTTTTGTTGAGGAAGAAGGGCAGAGAGTAGGGAAGAAGAAGTCAGGGAGAATGGAATAAAGGTTCAGAGTCAGATATAAGATGAAAAACAAATCAGATTTTCTGTTACATCTGTATCCAATCACTTTAAAAAGTGAATTTCATAGCAAACCTCTGCTGAACAGATCAAAAGGATGTAAGTCAATAAAAAAAACCCACATTATAAAAATGTGAGTTTTCCTATTAACAACGCCTACATTGTCACAAGACATATAATCAGCAGCTAGAATTTGTTCCAAAGCTTTAGAGGCTGAGAAAGAAATTTCACATCCTCTTATGGCTGACTCGAATAAAAAGAATTAGTTTATTTTTAATTTTTTTTCTTTAGAGACTGAGGTCTCGCTCTGTCGCCCAGGCTGGAGTCCAGTGGCATAATCATAGCTCACTGCAGCCTTGAACTCCTAGGCTCAAGCGATCCTCCTGCCTCAGCCTCCTGAGCAGCTGAGATCACAGGTGCATACCACTGTGCCTGACTAATTTTTTTATTTTTTGTAGAGGTGGGGTCTCATTTTACTGTCCTGGCTAATCTTAAACTCCTGGCTTCAAGCAATCTTCCCACATCAGCCTTCCAAAGTGTGGAGATTACAGGTATGACCCACTGCACTCAGCCAAAAGGACATATTTTTAAATCAGCATTCTCTTCTGTTTGTTTCAAATAAATTGCAGTGCTGACCCTAGACCATATGTTTTAAAGCAGTAGCCAAAAACACTCACTGGACTTCAAGCTGTCCTAGACTTTTGCATATATAAGGGCTGAATGTAATTAAAGTCCTATATCAACCAATCAACAGCTGTTTTCTCATCAACATTTCTTCTTTTGTCCTCTAAAGGTTGCCAGGCTTGCCATCTCCCACACCAGATAATCCGGCACACACCAAAGCTTTATTATGAGGCATGAAATAATGATGAAGGGATTCGGACAGGGTTCACATTTGCATCATCACAAGAAGTCACTCACTTCAGCAGTGAATACATATCCAATAAGTTGTTTTGAATGGGAGTTCCAGTGACAGCCCAACGGGCACAGGCTTGTAGCTTGCATACAGCCATGGACGTCTGCACTCGGGGATTCTTAACATTGTGAGCTTCATCCAGTATGATTCGAGCCCAGACTATTCGAAGCAAAGGTGTCGAGGTGCCCTGGAAGAATCACAAGTGAAATCCAGCCACGGTATGGGAAAATGTACATGCCCTCAAGGAAACGAGGGGAAAACAGCAGCCAAGTATTGAGGACTCACCTTTACCTTTCAGTTTGCTTAGATCAGGTACTGAAATAAGAATTAAGAAACCCAAGAGTAAAACCTCTCGACTGGTTCAAATGAGTAAGTCATTTGAGAGTCTCAGTCTTTGAACTTAAGATGCCTAAGAGTAAAATGGTTTCTAGTTTGAGCTTTCTTTTATTCTTTAAATCCAACTTAAGCAATGGCTGTAGACCAGCACTACAACCAGGCATTGAACCTGCAAATTCACTCACTCAATACAGTATTTATTAAATTTACTAAAAATTTTCCAGAAGTCTACTTTTAGATGTGAGATGCTAAGCTAGACATAAAAAAACAGTTCCTACCCTCTAGAGCTCAAAAGCTAGCAGGGGAAAAAACAAGTGTGAAGATAATTACAATACGATATATATATATAGTAAGTCCCACTGGTTAATTCAATACCCGCAGTGGGAATCTGGCTGCTCTTGATGAAATAGCACCAGACCCATAGCAGATACTCAATGTCTGCTGAAGAAACAAAGTGCTACGACTTACGTAAGCAAAAGGTGCTGACAGAGGCATTCAACCAAACCGGGGGAAGGTGGGGAGTGGTCCAGAAAAGATTCTTGAAGCAGGTTTAAAAAAATTAACCTGGGAGGAGTGGAGGCAATGTATTTCATTCGGAAGGAGAGTCAACACACACCGTGACAGAGCATGGTGGGAACTATAGATCCCTTGGTATGACTGAGCATGAGGTACCCCGAGGAGGGGTAGGGTGTCAGAGAAATGAGCCACATACAGGTAGGGCAAGATCACAAAGTGTCTAATATGGCTGGGCGCGGTGGCTCACGCCTATAATCCCAGCACTTTGGAAGGCCGAGGCAGGTGGATCACCTGAGATCAGGAGTTCTAGACCAGCCTGGCCAACATGGCGAAACCCCATCTCTACTAAAAATACAAATAATTAACTGGGCATGGTGGCGGGCACCTATAATCCCAGCTATTTGGGAGGCTGAAGTAGAAGTGCTCGAACTCCAGAGGCAGAGGTTGCAGTGAGCTGAGATCGCGCCATTGCGCTCCAGCCTGGGCGACAGAGCAAGACTCTGTCTTGAAATAAGTAATTAAATAAATAAAGAGCCTAATACATCATGAAAAGAAATTTGGGGTTTATCCCAAAAGAAATGGAGATCCACTGAGGCATCTGAATGAACAGTTCATCGTCCGTAAGTCAGAGTTGGTTATAAGCTGCAGAAATATCCCAGAGAGCTCTCCAAATACAGAAACCCGTGAACATACTGTTGAGCTAAAAGGATAACACACAGAAAGGCAAGTTCTCGGGATGATACTGTATTTTTGGAGTATAATTACATGATAAAGGCTCTATATCATATAACTGAGGCTGCCCTGGACCCCCTAGAAGACCCTCTCAGGTCTTCACGATTGTCACTTAGCCTATGGCCCATTATAGCCCTATTATTTGCAACCCTTTTTTTCTGGGAAGTAAAGGGAGGCAGGACATGATGCCTTAAAATCAAAATACTAGTAGTAAAATACTAGTCTGCACAATAAATATTAAAACTATAATGTGCATATACCCCAAATACTGTAAATTAAAATAACAGCAAGTGAGGCTTTCATATATTCAGGTGATTATTACCCCCCCATATACAATGTAGTCATCTTTCATTCTAAAAGGGCAGCTGAATCCTGTGGCATATGTCGACCTTTATCACATATGATGGCTGTCTGGAATAAGGACGATAGGACAGAGGAAAGAACGATTCCTTTCCACATGTGGAACATTCACAGCATTCCCGACCTCCCAGGGAGGTCCTCTTGCTATCGTGGCAGCTGTGAAAGACTCCTGTTAAACCATCTGTGGCTCCAACTCCGCTCCCCCTGCGGCCCCCCAGCCTCACCTCCACACTGAGGTTTGCACCTGGGATGTTTGCCTCTTGCTTGTTTGTGGGAATCTCCTTGGCCACGAGGCTATAGGTAGTGATCACGATGTCATATGTAGAGAGGCTGCATAGACATAACAAAGAAATCAACAAATGGTCCCACTAGAGTGACAATGAGGGGCAGAGCTGATCTTTCAATAGAAATGCCTACAAATGGAAGGACAAACAGCAGAACTTATTAACTTGTGTCCACACACACACACACACACACACACACACACACACACACCATGATTTTGGAAGTAAATTTTCCCCACTTGGTTTCCCTATCTCTTACCTCTGATCATTTACCATCTGCTCACTATAGCTACCACAGCCCCTGTTCCTATCCAGTAAGTCAGAAAGAAAAATCTCTGGCTGGGATAATATAATGGTTGATATGATCTGGCCAGAACAGCAAGTAGGATAGAGTTGGGAATTAACATTTAATAATGATTTGAGACAGATGACACCAAAGTCCCACGGGAGAAAGACACCCTCAAACACTGTTCACCTTATATCAAGGATGCTTTCTTCCTACCACTTTATAATGGATTTGTGAAAATTCGCTGGTCTAGTTCGACATTAGGATATAAAAATACATGCTGTAAGCTTTCAGTGCATCTTTTTATACTTGTTACATATAAAGATTCTTAACGAGAAACACAAATCGTTTTCCAGTGAAGCTTAATATTGTACATCTGAGAGAACATCGATAAATATTTTATTTATTTATTTATTTATTTATTTATTGAGACAAGGTAGGGTCTCTATCCTGTCTCAAAAGTAAAATAAAATAATACAGTATTTATTGAAATAATTAAAATCCTGCTAATCATAGATCAAGCCAAGTTTATACTAAAAAGGAAAAAAATGATTACTTATAATTAGCATACTCAGCATCAGAAATGACATAATAGGTGAGTAATCTACCGTGGTCCCCCAGACTGAATTGTAGGGCCGTGATCTTGGCTCGCTGCAACCTCCACCTTCCAGGCTCAACCAAACCGTCCACCTCAGCCTCCCAAGTAAATGGGACCACAAGTACACACGGCCATACCCAACTAATTTTTGTATTTTTGGTAGAGGCAGGGTTTCACCATGTTGCCTAGGCTGGTCTTGAACTCCTGAGCTCAAGCAATCCGCCTGCCTCGGCCTCCCAAAGTGTTGGGACTATAGGTGTGAGCCACCGTGCCCAGCCCCAAGAGAACTTCAGCAAATACTTTTGATAAAAATGATATGCCTAATTCAGAGAGGCAGCAGTGTCTATAAGTTACCCTAGCATCATATAAAGAAGAATAATTGAGAATGACTCTAATCAGTCAACTAGTACCTTCTAAATACCAAACAAGTTATGCTCAAAGTACAAATCAAGTGAGATTCAATTTATTTCTAAACAAAAACTTAGAACAAAGGCAGGTAACTCACACTGATCTATGCCAGGGAAGGCCTACAGGCCTGCCACTGCCACCCTGATGCCTTTTGCCTGCAGAAGCGACTCTGTCATGAGAACTGGCGTGTCGTAAGACTCAGGGGCACCAATCTGACAACTTACTCCTGAAAGACTGTGGCCTTGTTCTTTAGGAGATAAAATATCCAAATTAGGGGCTGGAGAGAGAAATTACTTGGAAGTACAAATAACTTCGTTCTCATCCTTGACTACAGCAGCCAGTATTCAACCTAGATCTTTACTGTGCAATTAGGAACAGAAAACAATTCCTTTAAAATCAAAAGACAAAGACCAGGACTAAGATTACCATGTTGGGAAGCATTTTCTTTC
This sequence comes from Saguinus oedipus, assembly GCA_031835075.1. Taxonomy (NCBI): domain Eukaryota; kingdom Metazoa; phylum Chordata; class Mammalia; order Primates; family Cebidae; genus Saguinus; species Saguinus oedipus. The sequence continues at coordinate 87,969,323 of CM063175.1, forward strand.
CTTTTTCCTGAGGCTCCCTCTTCAAGAATTTATAGTTAGGTCTAATCTTCCTAAATTCTTGAGTCTAAAACATCTTAGATGGTTTATTTATAAAAAGGAGTCATACAAATATAATCAAACTACAGCAACTAATCATTAGCATTCCACCAAGATGCTCTGTAGAACTGGGCTGGCTCCATTCACACTATATACCCCTGGAATCAGAACTCCAGCAGCTATGAGGGCCTTTGCAACATTTATCTCTTTGACTAGGGGACGCTGCTGCCACCTGACTGGCAGCTCAGGGATCTCAGGCCTCCTCACAGAGCAGCTTTTGTTGAGGACAATGACAAGGACCCAGCAAAAGATCCTCAGTAGTTCTCAGGATACAAGGCAAAGGCTGTGTGGTGATGAGACTGAAGATCTGTCTCTGGCCTTCACAAATATGCATCCTGATGAAGTGAATTCTCAGGGACGGGAGGAAAGGCCCACAGGCGCTTGAATAGAGGTGCTGAATGTCCCCGCAACTGCGTATTTCTGCACTTACACTCTGGCACGTGAATCCCGGTTTGGCCCATGGTAGAGACAGACTCTTAGTTTGTTGCTGTTCACCCGTTTTTCCGCCTCGTTTTTCCAGTGATGGATCAGGGAGGCAGGACAGATGATTAGTGTTCCATGGGAAGTAAAGTTAGAAGAGTCTTGAGAAGGGAAAAAAAATCAATGCCTAGTTACAGTCACCAAATGGCTTTTAACTTTTTTTTTTTTTTTTTTTAAATATACAGAGACATGGGCTTGCTGTGTTACCCAGCCTGTTCTTAAACTCTTGGGCTCAAGTAATCCTCCTGCCTTAGCGTCCCAAAGTGAGATTACAGGTGTGAGTCATCGTGTTTGGCCTTTAACTTAAAGGCATTAGCTCTTCCTCTTGACTGACTTTACTCCTTCAACTAATATGTTTAACCACTGCTGTTATTTCTATACAGAGCCTATAGTGAAATAGGAAATGGAAGAAATGGTCTTTTAAACTTGAAACACTTAATTACTTGTTTTCTCCACTGAAAGTACAGGCAGAAAGAGGCTAAATAGGGGGAGGAAGCTGCGTGGCACATAACCTCAGTGTAAAAAAGCAATGCACTTTCACAGAGCGGCCAGAGGTGAAAGCTGGATCATTTCCTAACTCCTCTGAGCTGACTCATTATAGGAGAGTATGGAGTATTGTTATTTTTTCTGAAAAGCGTAACAATGTACTTCTACCTTAAAATTTAAGTACAGAAAACTTTTTTCTAAAATAAGCAAACATAGGTTTGGAACCAATTAGTGACGGTTTGTTTATACCACAGCCCCTCATCTCTGCATGTGTGTGTGTGCTTATGCTACTGACACATGCTGCTACTACACACGAAGGGATACAGGACCCAGCTGCAACAGTGCTCACTAGAGGCCCTGAGAGCAGATGCCACAGATTTTTAATCTATCTAAGCAACTGAGCGCTCTGCTTGAATACACAGCAATTTACATGCAGTGTTATCTATACATAACACAATCTTTAAAGTACTTATAAAGTTGTTACTTTTTATTTAACTTTTTTTGAGAGACAGTATCTTGCTGTGTTGCCCAGGCTGGCCTCAAGCTCCCAGACTCAAGCAATTCTCCTGCCTCTCCTTCCTCAGTTGGGAATACAGGTGCATACCAATGTGTCTGACTAAAGTTACTACGTTTTAAAAACACAGGCTGAGATAAGATAGAAATTGTCTATTATCTGGGAACTTTTAGAATTTCAGAAACATGGCAAATAGCTTCCACTACAGTAACTGAAATGTGAATTTGTGACAGATCTTCCTTAAAAAAAAAAATCAATTAATTTGAATCTATCCCGTAGTTATTTCTTCAATATTTACAAAAATAATAATTATTGGCCAGGCATGGTGGCTCACACCTATACTCCCAGCACTTTGGAAAGCCGAGGCAGGATGACTGCTTGAGCCCTGTTGTTTGAGACCAGCCTGGGCAACATGGTGAGACTCTCTCTACAAAAAATTTAAAAAGTAGCTGGGTGTGGTGATGCACACTTGTGGTCTCAGCTACTTGGGAGGCTGAGGTGGGAGGATCACTTGAGCACAGGAGGTTGAGGCTGTAGTAAGCTATGTTCATGCCACTGCACTCCAGCCTAGGCAGCAGAGTGAGATGAGACCCTGTCTCAAAAAATAAGAATTATTATTATGCTTAAACTAAGTCTTCTAGAGCCTCAGCTTTCTCCATAAGATTTCTGCCTATCACAGATCAAGTCAAGTTTACATTAAAAGAGAACAAATAATCATTTATAATTAGCATATTCAGCATCAGAAATGATACAATAGGGGAGTAATCTAATACTGGTTTCCCAGTAGAGTAATTAAATATAACCAAAGGTATCCTTCTGTAGCTGAAAACGTTCCCCTCTTGGCTGGCTCAAATGACGCGGGGGATGGCAGGCTATGAAGGCATTTCTGTCTACCGTCTTTGGAGAGCCACGTCAAAGCTGTGCTTTTCTCCTTTTCTCTGTTTTTCTCTTGATTCTTCTGGGTCAGGATGAGTGCAATCATTGTAAGGGTTTTTCCTAAGCCCATATCATCCGCTAGAAAATAAAAGCAAAATTAAGAGAGTTAATTGCTTAAGGCAAAGAATCAAGGGAAACCACTGGCAGACATCTACCCCCCGTTCTCCATGCTGTCTGCCAGTCCAGTCACTACTCTGTGCCGACCTTAGCGGTGAACTTTATCTTCCTTATTCCGTGGAACCCCAGCACTTGCTGTTTACTTTGACATCTAGGTCCAAGACATTTACTATGACTCCTAGAAAATTTAAAACTTACAGTTGGGATCTCATTCTAGTCGCTGTGTTATGTTGTTACCTGTGTAATGTGCTGGTTATCTTATTACAGTTTGATGATCTGTTACCTCCGAAAGTAAAAAATGTCCAGTAGATCCATTCCACTACTTACTTGACCGGTACCAGAACATTTCTGGAGTTAAAATAGCCTTCCATTCCTTTAACTTATTCATCAAAAAGAGACATCAACGAACATTTCTTGGGTACTGTCATTGTACCAATCACCGAGCTTATCTAATTTATTATTCATACCCTACAGAGTACCATTCTCATTTTAACAGACTGTAACACTGAGGCTACTATACCCATTCAAAATACTCATTCTGCCCTAACAGAAGCAGAATGTCAGAGCATGGGCTCTGATTTAAATTCTGGCTCTGCTACTGTCCAGGAAAAGGATTAACATACCAGGCCCGTAGGCTCGCCTGCTATCCTTTGAAAGGCCTCTTATACAAGGTCGCCTCTGGAAACTTGGATTTAAGGTAAGAGCTGATCACTCTGCCTAAACTGTTTGTACAAACAATACGATTTATGTTGAATGTCTGCTTTCCTTCTAGGAATAAAAAATACTTGGTACATACCAGGCTAAAGCCACCTATGTAACCAGCTGAACCCACCTATGTAACCAGCCCCCAATAAAAACCTTGGGCACTGAATCTCTAATGAGCTTCCTAGGAAACATTTAACGCCTGTTGTCACAACTCCCTGCAGGGAGAATTAAGCGTATCCCATGTGACTCCACTGGGAGGACCCTGGAAGCCTGTACCTGGTTTCCCCTGGATTTTGCCCCTGTGCCTTTTCACTTTGTTGATTTTGATCTATATTCTTGCAGTGTAATAAATCATAGCTGTGAGTATGACCATATGCTGGGTCCTACTAGCAAATCATCGAACCCGGAGGTGGTCTTGAGGACCACTGACAGTCACTTACTAGACACAGCGGACATCTAACATGGTTTCTCAAAGTTGGGCACCTTGGAAAATTTTAGCCTGACAAGTCCCCAAAGCAGAGTGGAAAACTTGCTTTCTGGTTTCTGCTGCAGCTAAGGCGCTGCTAATATGACCTGGCGCTATATATCGGATGTTCTCATAAACGTCTTTAATTCAGGTATAAGCAGCTTTAGAAAGAAACTCCCCGTGAAACCCTTTCTACAGGAAAGAGTGGCTATAAAAGCAACTGACTTTGGGGTGGCACTGGTTACCTCTAGCGCTTGGTGAAACAAAGAAGCTGAGATGCTTTTTATAGACAACAGTTACGCCAGGCGCGGTGGCTCACACCTGTAGTCCCAGCACTTTGGGAGGCCGAGGCGGGTGGATCATCTGAGGTCAGGAGTTCAAGACTGGTCTGCCCAACATGGCAAAACCCCATCTCTACTAAAAATACAAAAAATTAGCTGGGCATGGTGGCAGGCACCTGTAATCCCAGCTACTTTGGAGGCTGAGGCAGGAGAATTGCTTGAACCAGGGAGGCAGAGGTTGCAGTGAGCCGAGATGGTGACACTGCACTCCAGCCTGGGCAACAAGAGGGAAACTCCATCTCAAAAAAAACCAAAATAACAGTGAGGCAATAGACTACTGTTTGTGTATTGGCTGTAACCAGGCTCCTGAAACTGGCCTGGAGTCTGGCACTCCACATGTCCCAGAGATTGTGGGAGCCACCAAATAATAAACTCCCCCTCTGCTTAATCAGCCAGAGTCAGCTTCTCCTGCTGGCACCCAGCACCTCTGATCCTACAGCTGTGTACTCTTGAGCAAGTTGCTTAACACTTCCATGCTTCACTTTCGTCATCTGTAAAATGAGGAATGATAGTACCTGCCTTGCAGAGTTCTTGAGAGGATTAAATGAAACAACACTACGCATTTGGCACGATGCCTAAGCATTCAGTAAAGCCTGGCTCTTATAATAGCACACTTACCCAGAATTCCTCCTTGTGGCTTCTGACTTTCCCGCCATAGTAACCAAGCCAATGCCTGCTTCTGGTGTAGTAGCAAAGGGACCTGATAAAGGTAATAACCAAATGCTAAGCACAAATTCCTAATGAGAGGCTCTGCCGAGGCTGGCTACACGAACTCTACGCTTACTCCTTTATTACTACAAGTGATGCCCTCGGTATTCCAACTGTCCTCATGCAGACCATTCCTTTCACCCTGAAGTCCTTAATAGCACCCTCTCTTTGAGCGTAACCACACTGTCCTAGTCTGCCCATTTGTTTCGGGTTGCATCCAATGTTAGGCATTGCTATTAAGAGTCCCCCCGACACCCTAAGGGGAAGTCCTGATTTGTCTGCTTCAACGGTCAGAATCTTTCTCTACAGCTTTAATTTTTTTATCTTTATTTTATTCAGACAGTCTCGCTCTGTCGCCCAGACTGGAGTGCAGTGGCATGATCTCAGCTCACTGCAGCCTCTGCCTCCTAAGTTCAAGCAATTCTCCTGCCTCAGCCCCCCGAGTAGCTGGGAGCAATTCTCCTGCCTCAGCCCCCCGAGTAGCTGGGATTACAGGTGCATGCCACCACACCCAGCTAATTTTTGTATTTTTAGTAGAGACCGTTTCACCATGTTGGCCAGGCTGGTCTTGAACTCCTGGTCTCAAGTGATCTGCTCACCTGAGCCTCCCAAAGTGCTGGGATTATAGGTGTGAGCCACTGCACCCAGCTCTATGCTTTTGACCAAGACCTCTGACGCTACTTTCAGCAGCCATTAGGTTGGCTTTTCATCATTTCCTCATTATCTCTTAAATTTGCCTTTCTTTTCTGCAGCCAGAGTCCCAGTCTGCACTACTAGTCATAAATTTCAACAGCCCTTTGACCAGAGTCCCCCTTCTAGTCCTTCTGTCCTCCAGTTTATTTTGTACTCTGTGAGAAAAACGAATCCACATCTGCCATCCCTGCTTAAATGCTACAGTGATTCCACACTATCTCTTGAGCTCTTCAGATCTAATCCTTCACCAAGACCAGCCTCCTACTCAGTAACGCCACCTGCTACTGCAGGCTCAGGTACTGATGACACCTGATCGTCACTTAATACCAATCTCCTTATCTTCCCACTAATCACCACTCCCTCTAATTGTGACATTTTGTTCCTTTCCTCTCTGCGACTTTAAGGCTTTCAATTCCCTTAAGGCACAAAGTAGGCAGACCACAAATAATCACTGGCCTAGAGTGACGTTTCCTTTAATCTGAATCCCCTTTGTACTTTACGGTATATTACAAGGCACACTTTATTTCTGCCTTAAAGCCTTTGCTAATTGTTTCGTATATATTGTATATGTATTTTCATCCCAACTAGTTCATTACATGCAGCAATTCTTTCACATTCTTGTGGCATCTACCAACTCAATAAATGAATCCTTTATTCTACAGAACTATGTAACTCTATGACTTTTTTAAAAAGGAGTTTCACTGGTATTGTTTGCACTGTTAAGCATAAAAGGAGAGGATTCTGCAAGGGAAGACATTAAAGCACCTATCTGTAGGGAAGGAGAGGATTCTGCAAGGGAAGACATTAAAGCATCTATCTGTAGGGAAGGAGAGGATTCTGCAAGGGAAGACATTAAAGCATCTATCTGTAGGGAAGGAGAGGATTCTGCAAGGGAAGACATTAAAGCACCTATCTGTAGGGAAGGAGAGGATTCTGCAAGGGAAGACATTAAAGCACCTATCTGTAGGGAAGGAGAGGATTCTGCAAGGGAAGACATTAAAGCACCTATCTGTAGGGAAGGAGAGGATTCTGCAAGGGAAGACATTAAAGCACCTATCTGTAGGGAAGGAGAGGATTCTGCAAGGGAAGACATTAAAGCATCTATCTGTAGGGAAGGAGAGGATTCTGCAAGGGAAGACATTAAAGCACCTATCTGTAGGGAAGGAGAGGATTCTGCAAGGGAAGACATTAAAGCACCTATCTGTAGGGAAGGAGAGGATTCTGCAAGGGAAGACATTAAAGCACCTATCTGTAGGGAAGGAGAGGATTCTGCAAGGGAAGACATTAAAGCATCTATCTGTAGGGAAGGAGAGGATTCTGCAAGGGAAGACATTAAAGCACCTATCTGTAGGGAAGGAGAGGATTCTGCAAGGGAAGACATTAAAGCATCTATCTGTAGGGAAGGAGAGGATTCTGCAAGGGAAGACATTAAAGCACCTATCTGTAGGGAAGGAGAGGATTCTGCAAGGGAAGACATTAAAGCATCTATCTGTAGGGAAGGAGAGGATTCTGCAAGGGAAGACATTAAAGCACCTATCTGTAGGGAAGGAGAGGATTCTGCAAGGGAAGACATTAAAGCATCTATCTGTAGGGAAGGAGAGGATTCTGCAAGGGAAGACATTAAAGCACCTATCTGTAGGGAAGGTATCTCAGAAGGTCTCCCTGCCAGCAGTGTCATGGGCTGCTGGAGCGCTGTGGTAGGAGACTGCACCACGAGCCCTCCCTGGCTCACCTTCAGCCCAGCGGGATCTTCTGCCACAGCGGTCTCTCCAGGACGTGACTCTAGTGAGCGATGCAGCTCATCAATGGCTTCACTTGTGATCTTCCACACTGGGTGAACATGATCTTGGTTTGTATGGCCTGCATACAAATAGGTGTTACCTAAAAGATGTCACAAGTATGTTTTCCTGATCTCTTTAGAGTATCCTTAGCACAAATGGCCCTGTATCTATTTCTTACCCTCCTTGTTAACTATTCTTCTCAACTTTCTACTTTTCTAGCAGTTCTCAACTGGGAGACAACTGGCTTTTGCTTTTCTAGTCACTGCCAGCCAAGCCAAGCTCCTATCCCCTGATCAGTTTCCTGCCAACTGAACCTATTACACATTTCAGTTCTACTCGGAATCTTCACTGTGCAGTTACTTCCGAATTCAAAGTTATCTAGAAAGTTCAGGAAGGAACATTTAGCTAATAGGGTGTTATTACTCTCTGTGGATCTATTAGTCATCAGTGTTGACTCATGTCTCTCCTCAGTCTTCACACACACACACACACACACACACACACACACACACACGAAGGAATAACTTATCTACAGGTCTGCCTACCTATAATGATGTGAGCTAGAGTTTTCATCCACAAATACTGACTGGATGACTCCTATGTGCCAGCCCACTGGGCTGACTAATCAGCATACAGTGGTGAGCAAGGTAGACACAGTCTGTGCCCTCACTGAGAGTTAAGTAACACTGTGCAAAGCTCTACTGTGCAGCACAATCTTTATTATATGGGCAACTTATGACTTAAGAATGGCTTCTCCCCTCAGGTGGGCACTAAGTTATCTATAGCAGTCCCCTCTTATCCACAGGGCATATGTTGCAAGACCCCCAGTGCATGCTTGAAACTGTGGATGATACTGAACCCTACACATACTATGTTTTTTTCCCCCATACATACAAACCTATGATAAACTTTAATTAATAAATTAGGGACAGGAACAGCTTAACAACAAAAGAGAATAACTGTAACAATATACTGTAATAAAAGTTATGTGCAGGTGGTCTCCGTCTCTTTCTGTCTCAAAATATTTTACTGTACTGTACTCGCCTCTTTCTGGACCACAGGTGATCAAGGGTAACTGAAAGTGTGCATAAGAGGTGACTACTGTACCAGGTGGCACGTAACTCACAGGGGTGGCTGTTCTCGGCAGGGCCAGGCCCTTGGGTCTTACCTGGATAGCACTGACTGGATCCTCCAGCAGTTACCTGGCAGGCAGACTTCAGTCCTAGAGGACCCACAGATTGCGTACCATGACCAGGAAGGGGCTGGGGAGGCACCAGGTGGGGAGGGTCCGTGGTAGTTTTGGTGAAGTGACTCTGCTCTGGTACGTGAGTGTTACTCTTCTCACTAGTTCCTGTTCAGAAAACAAGAGAAGAGCAGATGAAAGTTCAGCAAACTAAGTGAAGGGACCCTATGTGTGGAGGTGAGGTCAAGAGAGAGGGGTCATCACCATTCCAGTGAAGGCTTCCTAGAGAATGTAGCATTTCAACAGCTGCTTACACAATGGGGAAGAAAGTTCAGTCCACAGGAAATAGGAGAAAAGTTTTTTTTGTTGCTATTTTTTTTTTTTTTGATACGAAGTTTCGCTCTCGTTGCCCACCTTGGAGTGCAATGGCTCCATCTCGGCTCACCATAACCTCCGCCTCCCAGGTTCAAGCGATTCCCCTGCCTCAGCCTCCCGAGTAGCTGGGATTACAGGCATGCACCACCACGCTGGGCTAATTTTGTATTTTCAGTAGACACAGGGTTTCCCCATATTGGTCAGATTGGTCTCGAACTCCCGACCTCTGATGTTCTGCCTGACTCAGTCTCCCAAAGTGCTGGGATTACAGGCGTGAGTCACTGTGCCTGGCAGGGCGAGTTTTTCTATGAACCATAGGTGTAATGTAAACGAAGGCTCAGAAGCAGGTAATGAAATGGAAAAGTGAAGGTATCAACACATTCTTTACCAAAAGCGCTTCCCAAATGCCTCTTGTAAAGTCCACGCAAACCCTGAGTTCTGAGGCATAAGCCACTTTACCTTGCTCTGGGGAAAGGGCAAGACCACTGAGGGCTTCCTCCAGCTCCTGGATTTGTTTGATCAACTTCTGACCCTTGTCTGGAAGAGCGTGGACGTTCACTGATGCCAGTGTGCTCTGGAAAACAGATCCCATCAAATGGATCTCTCCTCTCACATTGTCAGATGACTAGTTTCAGATTAAAATAGCCTGAAACGCCCAAACTCTGAAATCATGTTCTTTTTATGTGTGTAAAAACCTGATTCTTTTTAAAATTTTAACCCAGCTGGCTTACCAATCTTGAAAATATAAATAGGGGAAAAGGCAGAAACTGAACATGTACCCATAAACCCTTCACATGAACATACTGAACCCTTCTGTAGCAGTGAGATCGCCTATCTGCCCACATGCACCCATAAACCCTTCACATGAACATACTGAACCCTTCTGTAGCAGTGAGATCGCCTATCTGCCCACATGCACCCATAAACCCTTCATATGAACATACTGAACCCTTCTGTAGCAGTGAGATCGCCTATCTGCCCACATGCACCCATAAACCCTTCACATGAACATACTGAACCCTTCTGTAGCAGTGAGATCGCCTGTCTGCCCACATGCACCCTTAAAACCTTCACATGAACATACTGAACCAACCCTTCTGTAGCAGTGAGATCGCCTGTCTGCCCACATGTACCCATAAACCCTTCACATGAACATACTGAACCCTTCTGTAGCAGTGAGATCGCCTGTCTGCCCACATGCACCCATAAACCCTTCACATGAACATACTGAACCCTTCTGTAGCAGTGAGATCGCCTGTCTGCCCACATGCACCCATAAACCCTTCACATGAACATACTGAACCCTTCTGTAGCAGTGAGATCGCCTGTCTGCCCACATGCACCCATAAAACCTTCACATGAACATACTGAACCCTTCTGTAGCAGTGAGATCGCCTGTCTGCCCACATGCACCCATAAGCCCTTCACATGAACATACTGAACCCTTCTGTAGCAGTGAGATCGCCTGTCTGCCCACATGCACCCATAAACCCTTCACATGAACATACTGAACCCTTCTGTAGCAGTGAGATCGCCTGTCTGCCCACATGCACCCATAAACCCTTCACATGAACATACTGAACCCTTCTGTAGCAGTGAGATCACCTGTCTGCCCACAGCAAGCAATGCTCTGACCTCAAAAACCACGAGTCAAGTTACCTTCTTTTGTCTCAGTTGTGTTGTCAGGAAGACACGCTGGGCTGCTGGGTCTGAGGGTTCTACCTTCTCGGAAACATCTGAGGCCGGAGGTACCTTGCTTTGCACACTTCGATCAGGGAATTGGAGGTTCTCCTTCCTCTGTAAGTCCGGAGCCGAGTCAAAGAGTAGGGGGCTCGCAGGCTTAGAGGAAACGAAAATGACCTCATCTTCCTCCTCCTCATCGCTGCTCGTGGCAGCTTCAGGGCCCTCGCCCAGGGAAAGCCGTGGTGCTGCTGGTGCGGCCTGAGCCACTGGTCCTCCAGGAGCAGGCACACCGCGGGTCTCGGGGCTCTCTTGGAGATGCTCCCGGGGCAGGATTTTCTGGGTGGCCTGTGTGCTGGGGTCAGCCTTTGCCTTTGTTTCTTTAGCCTCCCAGTTCTTGTACCCCTTGCTGAGGGGGCCCCCTTTCTGGGACTTGCTTACTGGGTTGTGACTGTTAACTCTTTGAGGCAAAAGCTGGGTCTCCTTTTCTCTCAGAGGTTCTGATTCTCTCTGGACATCTTGACTCTTCCCACTTGAGTTCTCCCGAGAAGATGCAGATGACCTTGTCAGCTCATTACGGTGGCACTGTTTGGATTTAATTTCAGAAAAGTTTCTCCTGTGTGTGCCTCCAGTCTCCTCCGCCTCCCGATGAATCTCTGCTCTCTCCTCTTGCTTCTTCTCTTGAACTACAGATGGTTTTTTCTTCAGCACCGGGCCAGATGAGAGACCTTTCTCCATTGGTTCAGGCTTCTGTTCCTTCTTTTGATCCAAGAGCTGATCTCCCTTTTCTTTTTGCCTCTCATCAGTCGTCTTTTCCTCACCTTCACCTTTGATGAGCTGTTTCCAGAGGGCTGGTTCTTGATTCTTGTCAAGTACCTTGAATGGATTTCTCGGCCGGCTGGAAGGATGATGAAATGTCTCAGATGCATGCTGAGACTTACTGGGTACAGAATGTTCTTTGGAATCAGGATCCTAAACACAAAATAATTAATCTTCATATAAAATATTAATGCAAACTTCGTATCTAGAAAGCCTTTCCTTTTAATCTCAACCTTTATTTTACATACGGGGGTACACGTGCAGCTTCGTTATATGAATATATTGCACTCAGGCAGTGAGCACAGTACCCCGTAGATAGTTCTTAACCCATGCCCTCCTCCCCCCGTAGAAGTTCACAGTATCTATTGTTCCTGCGTTGATGGGTGCTCAATGTTTAGCTCCTGCTTTAAGTAGGAACATGTGATATTTGGTTTTCAGTTCCTATGTTAATTCACTTAGGATTATTTTGTAGAAGAAATGGAAACACAGTAAAAGCAGTCCTGTATTTCCTGAATAGTCTTGGTATCATTTCTGTGTCTACAAGACAATACACCAAACCCACAAAGGACTCATTTCTTATCAGTACTTTCAACAGTGCCTTCTGTCCACGATCACACTTTTCCAGGCCTCAAGGAAAAGCAGTGACCAAACCCAAGAGCTTTTACATCACAACGACCACAGTGTATACTTTTCAGGAGAACTACCTTAAGATGAACTTCTCCCCAAACTTAAACATTGTCTTAAAATGCTTGCTTTGATTTTGGCTTTAGGAAGATTTTATTGTGGGGATCTAGAATCGTAAGTTCAAGCCATACCTCTACTAAAACAAGTCTTACCCCTCCCTAATTCTAGTTCCTCATGTACTGAATATCTGTAGGCTTCTCCTATTAGGAGGCACTGTGCCTCCTAGTTCTAACATTCTCGGAGCTTATGAATTAGACTTAGCTTATACCGGTATCAAGTAGAAATTCCTCTATTAAAAGATACAAGAGTTAGTCAAGGAAATCTAATTTTTTTCTTAACTAAAAGAATACTGACTGCATTTAAGACCTCAAAAATATTTAGTAAGTGAAATAGGATGCAAATAATGCAAATAATTCATCTTGATTACAACCAAATGATCCATTGAATTAAAGTCCCAACAGGGCCTACCTTGCTTAAGGAAAACCTCTTTCAGAGACAGTTTGATGAAGACCAACTCATTTGTGTGAACTTCAAAAGGTCTTTTCAGGTGAAGCTGCTTAGTAAAAGTCTTAACACAGCAGGTTTGAAAACAGATGAATATTCCTACCTGCCATGGAATACTTCCACACCAGTGTTTCCCCGCTGCCTTACTTCTAATGCATCTGAAGAACAATCTAATGGAGTATAAAACACAAATAATCAACGCTATGAAAATCCATTAGAACAAGAGATAAACTTATTTTTAATCCGAGAAAACATCTTGCAACTATTTGATACTGCCTTTGGGAGGTCACTTGAAACCAATTACGTTTATATACACATTTAAAAATTATTTACTGCACAGAACATGTTATATTTTATTTATATATTATTATATGTTATTTTATATTAAAAATTATTTACTGCACAGAACATGTTATATTTTATTTATGTTATTATATATTATTTTTATATTAAAAATTATTTACTGCACAGAACATGTTATATTTTATTTATACATTATATGTTATTTTACGTTAAAAATTATTTACTGCACAGAACATGTTGTATTTTATTTATATATTATTATATATTATTTTATATTAAAAATTATTTACTGCATAGAACATGTTATATTTTATTTATATATTATTATATATTATTTTATATTAAAAATTACTGCACAGAACATGTTATATTTTATTTATATATTATATAGTATTATATATTAAAAATTGTTTCCTGCACAGAACATTTTATAAGGGCTGGGAGGTCAAAGAATAAATATGCCACAGTAGCCAGGGAATGTGCACAGGTTTATTCTTCGTAGTCTGTGAAGAATGACTGAAATAGAAACACGGATCAGCAATGGCCACTAAAATCAGAAACATGAGAGAGAACCAGACACTGTGTGTCCCTGAAGGGGGGCCACCACACTAGCTATACAGCAGTGTCACCAAAAATCCCTAAAACCACCAAGCCAAAACAAACACAAAACTAACCTCTGGATCCAGTTACCAATCTGTAGGAAGTACAAACAACCGAAGAATGCATAAACTGGGAAATACAATCTGCAAAATCTTGCAGTGGGAAGTGCTATAGGACAAACAACCCGATCCCTTCAATAAATAAGCTGCAAGGGAGGAAAAACTTAAGTCACTTAAAAGACATATTAATCAACTCCAATTTGTGAACCTTATTTGGATCCTGATTTACACAAATAAACAAAAACTACAAAAAAAAAAAAAAACTATGACATTTATGAATCCACTGAAAATATATCTACCAACTGGTATGTTAAGAAAGAGTCCAGCTGGAGGCAGCGGCACACACCTGTAGTCCCGTCTACTCAGCAGGCTGAGACAGGAGGATCACCTGAGGTCAGGGCTGTGGTGTGCTAAGATTATGCCTGTGAATAGCCACTGCATTCAAACCTGGGCAACACAGCAAGACTCCCTTCTCTAAAACATAAAAATGCTTTTTAAAAAAATAGTCCATCTCTTTTAATGCTACATACTAAAATACGGACAGATGAAATAATGTTACCTGGGATTTCTTTCAAAACAGGGCAGGAGTTATGAAGTGGATAGGATACACAGAGAACAAGAGTGGCCATGAGCTGGCAATTGTTGATGCTCATGTTACAGTACTCTGTCTTCCTTCTGTATATATTTATACTCTTCCACCAAAAAAGAAGGCCGAATGCAGACTTAACATCCCAGTTCAAGAAGTTCCTGTACACACAAACACGGCCCATACTCCAGCTATCCAGAGGTGTCTATGCTGTTCCATTCCCGAACTAAGCCATGCACCCTCCAGCCTACCTGACTTTGCATGGGTGCTATTTTCCATCCAGAGGATATCCTCTCATCTCTATCCGTCCACCCTCTCACCCAACTCCAGCTACAGAAGTCCTATGGTCCCTCAAGGCCCAGCTTAAGTCGTACCTGCTTGGCAAGGTTTCCCCACATTCCCTTCCCTGTTTATCTATGAACTGCCTCTGTGCTATTACTTTTAATGGAAAAAAAAACACAATTACATTTACACCAACCTAATAAAGCTGACTGTCCAGATATAAAATATAGCTGGCTATCCAAATATATTTTCAGCTACTAGAGGGCAAAAACCACATATGATCTCTTTATTCCCAAGTATCCCTTGCCTGTTGTACATAATTAAGTACTACTGCATAAAATAGAACTGATTTATGTCACTACCTAAAATAACTCCTCAAAAACTTTTGATTGAAAAGCTTTAAAAATATGTATTTTCTTTGTTGAAATAGGTAATGTGTTGTTTTTAAAGTATTAAAAAGGCAGTGAGAAGCCCCCTCACACCCTGTCTGCCCAGTTCACTTCCCTCCCAACATGTAATCGCTCATTAGTTTTTCGTTTACCTTTCCAGAGATTTTTAAATGCACATTCAAGTCAATATAAATATATTCTTCCTTCCTCCTCTACACAAATGGGTGGCATAGCATATGTCCTGCTGAATACCTTCTTTTTTTACCTAATAAATGCCTTGAAAATTTTTCTATAAGAACATACATGTAAAGAAGTTCCTTGTTTTTATTACTTTTTTTACAGCTGCACTTTTCCACTATATGGGACGTTGCATTGTTTTTAATCAGAACCCTCCTGATGGATGGTTCGGCTGTTTCTCATCCTTTACTATTAAAAGCAGTGGCACAATGACTGAAACTGCCAATCGGTCATTTCACGTGTGTTTCAATACACCTGTGGTGCAGCTCCTTATTTTTATATTGTGTATTTGTGCTGTTTTTCTTGACCACGTTAGCCTTTGATTTTCTGTATGAGTTCTCTCTGTGCTGCTTTCTAACTCATTAAATGCAATTTTTACCAACATTAATTCCTTTCTTCTGCTTTCCCTTCAGTTTAATTTACTGTTCTTTTTCTATCTTCTTAAATTAGTCCCATGATGTATAGCATGAATCACAGCAGTCTGCATCCTAATTCAGAAGGAGTCCTGAGCAGGTCCTGGTCCCTCGATGCCACTACTTCAGCAGGACACATAAACAAAGATAAATAAGCCCCAAATAGACAAGTAGTCCATAAAAGTTCAGCTAAAAACAAAACAGGTCCAGCCCCTCCCTCTTGCACAAACACAATTTTCCCATCCAAGTTCATAATTTTTAAAATCTTACTGGTTTCTTTAATTTTTCTCTATGCAATAGGATATTAAACATATGTAATACAATTTCTGAAATGCTTTGAATGCATAAAATTCAAAGTAGCAGCTGCCATCGGTGGGTGCTACTACTTATAGAAATAAATCAAGAACAAATCCCTGCTGTTGTTTAAAGCATATCAAGTACTTGAAGACTTTACTGAAAGAATATTTCACAAGTACAGTCACGTGCTGCATAATGATGTTTCAGTCAACAGTGGACGGCACATGCAACTGTGGTCCCATGAGATGATACAACTGTATCTTTACTGTACATTTTCTTTATTTAGATACACAAATACCTAGCACTGTGTTACAAATGCCTACAGTATTCAGTATAGTAACACACTGTACAGGTCCGTAGCCTAGGTAGGTATTAGGCTATACCAAGTACGTTTGTCTAAGTTCATGTTCGCACAACAATGAAATCTCCTAGTGACGCATTTCTCAGAATATATCCCTATTGTTAAGTGACTCACGACTGTAGTGTCTGCTTTAGAACTCATGCCACGTACACTTTCAGGAGAAGGGCAAGATTTGGAGAAAGAAGGAAGAAAACACACTGAACATCTGCTATGTGCTAGGCACAGTGCTAAAAATGCTTTCCCTTACGTTTTTAATTAAAATCAATCTGGATGGGCTTCTCTGATTTTAGGATAAAAAGTTTCTGTTTGTTATGTTTATTATATTGTAAATCAACAAAGAATGAAGTAGAAAATATTTTCACAGAGAAAGCAAACATAAATTTCACTATAAAGAAGAGCATTCATTTCTGCAGTATGCTAATTACTTGTTTTCCAGGACAGAGGTTAGAGGCAATAATGATGAAGAAACCAGCCAGAGGAAGCCAGACCTCTTCAATTCTGTCGTCTTCACCAAAACACAAATCCTCCCTTCTTCCCAAAGGTAACTGTCTAACCCAGTATCACATTGCCAAGTGCATTACTTTAGCAAGACTATGGTTCTCTCAGGCTCCAGGAACTATCCTCCCTTGGTTCGAATCCCAGCCCTACCATATAATTAGTTCTGAAACATCAGATGCTTTACTTGATTACCCCCTGCGGCAGTTTCCTCTTCTGTAAAATGGCAAAATAATATAGTACACATCCTCATACGGTCATGATGAAACACAATCAGAGCAAAGCCTGATACATACCGAGGTCTCAAGAGACGACAGCAAGGCCGAAATCACTCTTGCTGATCACCCTGCTTGTTCCTATGTCCACACTTCTGCTGAAGCTGTTCTGCCTCAACACTTCCTTGTCCTTTCCTCCATTAAAAATTCACTTTTGGTGAATTCAATTTTGATGTCAAGGTCATTCAAGGACAACTTCAAGTCTCAACTCCTCCACTTTCTCTAACCTTCCTAGCCCTGAACTGTAGGTCTTAGAGTCACAGAACCATCTGGTATCTGAATGTCTTCAATTTAGCACTCAATAATGTGCAGAAGAGACTGCATCCCAATCTTGGTACATCTAACTCTTATCCCAGTTGTGTCAAAGGTTCCTTAGGGATTATGGGTTCACGTCTTTACACGCTCCAGCTCTGGAGAAACATAAAGCTGAATTTCTACCTCATTCTTTTGCATGAACATTCAAGATGGGGAAAAAAAATGTAAAAGTAAAAAACAAAATTGCAAATGTTCTAAGAAAAAAACAGATGAATATTCTTGTGGTCATAAAGTGGGGAAGGTTTTTTTAAGCATGGCATAAAACTCTGAGCCTGAGAAATAAAGAATTTAGTAATTTTTCAAGTTTACACTTCCATGTGATGAAAATACTATAAGCAAAATTATAAGACAAAAAGCAAACTGGGAAAACGTAACTGCCGCACATACTACAAAGGGTTAATATCCTTTAACCACAGGGATTGCTCCCATTGCACAGCTCAATGCATGATACTGTACACTGCCTCAAAGTATGGCTTTATTCAAGCTGGTGGGGCCCGAGGTTCTGGCTGGGTCTGGTGCATGCCTGGTTGCCTCTCCATCATCAGCCGGCTCACTATACTAGGGCTAGATAACCCGCAGGTCAATTTCACCCAATAGCCAACAACATGAGGAGTTTTCTAGACATGAGAAGTTTCAAGGGTTATTAAAAGTAAAACATTTTGAACATCTCAACACAGCCAGTTATTTAAAGAACTAAAATTTGTTATACCCATGTCTAAGCAAAGAAATATTTCCATTTATTTTAACCCTGTATCCTTGAGAGTGAAAGTTCTGTGAGAAACAGAGAGAAAGGAAAACATAAACTCAGAAGCTCAATGACAATGTCCAACATTTGTATACCAGGGTGTGCCACATCGTTCGTGTGGCAAGATTTCTTCCCTCTGGTTCTACTGAGATTATCAGTTTCCTTTCCTGCCTGTACACAGACGGCCACAGCCAAAGGGCCAGTCAAATGCTGGTGAGTGGTGCCATCTGGTGTTCAGTTAGAGATCTGCACACAAATGCAGCTGCACTTCAAGGGATGAAACATGGGCATCTTTGCCTCAGTTTATACCTCCCTTCCATTACTCTGTTGCTCCTGGCTACGTTAAGCCAAAAAATATTAATTAAAGGATGTAAAATACTTAAGTTCGTAAGAAGAAAACCTAGACTGTGTGAGGGAAAGGCTGTGCTCCCACAGGTGTACTCTCCATGGGTTCTGGCTGAACATCCTTAATGTTCACTAAGGAAGCCATCATCCATATATAGACTTATCTATTTCTATTTAAATTCCCAGTCCATACCACCTATCAGGGTACCTGGTTTTCTGCTGTTATTGTTTTTTAATTTGTTGTGTGTTGAGAACTGCCTTTTACTTTTATTTGTCCTAAGACAATCTTTTTTTTTTTTGAGACTGACTCTTGCTTTGTCATCCAGGTTGGAGTGAAGTGATGCGATTTTGGCTCACTGAGACCTCCACTTCCAGGCTCGAAGTGATTCTCCTAACTCCTGAGTAGCTGGGATTACAGGCACCCACTACCACACCCAGCTATTTTTTGTATTTTTAGTAGAGACAGAGTTTCACCATGTTGGCCAGGCTGGTCTCGAACTCCTGACCTCAAGTGATCTGCCTGCCTTGGCCTCCCAAAGTGCTGGGATTACAGGTGTGAGCCACGAAGCCTGACCCTAAGACAACCTTTTTAAAGCTCCAGTAAAGACCCCCTGGTAATAGTGTTCTGGATTTGGGCTAAGAGAAATACACCTAACATACTTTTCTGTTCTATTTTAAAATAATGATCCCCTCTCAGTCTCATCTATCTAGTACAAAGAATGTTAACAGCAAGTTCTCAAAATCCTGACTTCAGTCAGACCTTTCTTCAGAGGTGCACACTCATTTTTCTAGCTGGTTTCACATGAAAACAGGGAACAATTTTGCCAGGTGTGGTGGCTCACATCTATAATCCCAGTACTTTGGGAGGCTGAGGCAGGCAGACCACTTGAGGCTAGGAGTTCAAGACCAGCCTGGCCAACATGGCTAAACTCAGTTTCTACTAAAAATACAAAAATTAGCTGGGCATCATGAAACACACCTGTAATCCCAGCTGCTCCGGAGACTGAGACATGAGAATCACCAGAACCTGGGAGGCAGAGGTTACAGTGAGCCGAGATTGTACCAATGCACTCCATCCTGGGTGACACAGCAAGACTCCGTCTCAAAAAAAAAAACAAGATATGATTAGTCCAAAGCTGTATGTGTTGGCCACACATCCCAATACTCTACCAACATTACCTTTCTTCCTCGTCCTGCTTAATGTAAACACATTACCCAGAAGCTCCACCTTAGTGGAGGCGGATCCAAGATGGCTGAGTAGGAACAGCTCTGGAGTGCAGTTTCCAGTGAGAACAATGCAGAGGGTGAGTGATCACTGCATTTCCAAACGACTTATTACTGCCCATAGACCAGGAGATTCCCAGGCTGACAAGAGCCACGAGTTTCCAGCACAGCTGTTTCAGCCGACGCAGCAGGTCTCCACACAAAAACTCACACAAATCTGCGTGGCTGTTTCAACTGGCGCCTGGAACGCCTAGGAGACAGAGCCACCCATTCAACTAAAACAAAGGGGGCTGAAACACAGAGCCAGGTAATCTGGCTCAGCAGGTCCCACCCCCACAAGACTAGCAGTCTGAAATGCTCTGGATTGAGAGTTTCACAGCTAACACAGCTGGATCTGGGACAGTCCAGCTCTGTGGGGGTAAGGGTATCTGCCATTACTGAGGCAGTCCACCACTACTGAGGCAGACCGCCATTACCGAGGAAGTCCCCTATTACCAAGGCAGTCTGCCATTACCGAGGTAATTTGCCATTACAGAGGCAGTCCGCCATTACCAAGGCAGTTCTAACTATACCTCTATAAACAAAACCACAAGGAAGTTCACACAGCAGCTGGGCAGAGCCCACAGCAGCTCAGCAATGCCTCTGCTGGCAGACTGTGACAGGGCTACCTCCTTGCTGGGCAGGGCAGCTCTGAAAAAAGGAAGCAGCACGTCAGGAACTTATAAATAAAGCTCCACCTTCCCAGAACAGAGCACCTGGGAAAAAAAGGCGGTTATGAGTTTCACTGCCCCAGACTTAAATTTACCTGCCCAGCAACTCTGAACAGAACAACAGAGCTCACAGCTCAGCACTTGAGCTCCTATAAGGGACAGACTGTCTCCTCAGGCAGCTCTCTGACCCCTGTATATCCAAAGAGACACCTCATAAAGGAGAGCTCAGGCTGCAATCTGGCAGGTAACCTTCTGGGACAAAGATAACAGAAGAAGAAACTGGCAACAACCCTTACTGTTCTGCAGCTGCTGCAGGTGATCCCCAGGCAAGCAGGGTCTGGAGTGGACCTCAGCAGTCCTAAAGCAGAGATGCCTGACTGTTAGAAGGAAAACTAAGAAACAGAACGAAATAACTTCACACCAACAAAAAGGACATCCACTCAGAGACCCCATCTGAAAGTCACCAACCACAAAGAACACAGGTAGATAAATCCACAAAGATGGGAAGAAACCACTTAAAAAGGATGAAACACCCAAAACCAGAACAAATCTCCTTCTCCAAGGGATCACAACTCCTCACCAGCAAGGGAACAAAGCTGGATGGAGAATGAGTCTGATGAACAGACAGAAACAGGCTTCAGAATGGGTAATAACAAACTTCTCTGAGCTAAAAGAACATGTTCCAACCCAATGCAAAGAAACTAAGAACGTTGAAAAAAGGTTTGACGAAATGCTAATGAGAATAAACAATTTAGAGAGGAATATAAGTGAATTGATGGAGCTGAAAAACACAATACGAGAACTTTGCGAAGGACACACAAGTTTCAATAGCCAAATTGGCCAAGCAGAAGAAAGGATATCACAGACTGAAGATCAACTCAATGAAAGAAAAGAAGGCAAGATTAGAGAAAAAAAGAGTGAAAAGAAATGAACAAAGCCTCCAAGAAATATGGGCTTATGTGAAAAGACCTAATCTATGTTTGATAGGTGTACCTAAATGTGACAGAGAGAATGAATCCAGTCTGGAAAACACTCTTCAGAAAATCATCCAGGAGAGCTTCCCCAAACTAGCAAGGCAGGCCAATATTCAAGTCCAGGAAATACAGAGAACACCACAAAGATATTCCTCAACAAGAGCAATCCCAAGACACATAATCGTCAGATTCACCAGGATTGAAATGAAGGAAAAAATACTAAGGGCAACCAGAGAGACAGGTCGGGTTACCCACAAAGGGAAGACCATCAGACTCACAGCAGAAACTCTACAAGCCAGAGGAGAGTGGGGGCCAATATTCAACATCCTTGAAGAAGGGAACCTTCAACCTATAATTTCATATCCAGCCAAACTAAGCTTCACAAGCGAAGGAGAAATAAAATCCTTTAAGAACAGAAAAGTGCTGAGAGATTTTGTCACCACCAGGCCTGCCTTACAAGAGCTCCTGAAAGAAGCACTAAATACAGAAAGGAACAACCAGTATCAGCCACTGCAAAAACATACCAAATGGTAAAGAGCATCGACACAATGAAGAAACTGCATCAATTAATGGGCAGAACAACTAGCTAGCATCAAAATAGCAGGATCAAATTCACACATAACAATATTAACCCTAAATGTAAATGGGCTAAACACCCCACTCAAAAGACACAGACTGGCAAAATGGATAAAATGTCAAAACCCATCACTGTGCTGTATTCAGGAAACCCATCTCACATGCAAGGACACACATGGGCTCAAAATAAAGGGATGGAGGAAGATTTACCAAACAAACGGAGAGCAAAAAAAAGCAGGAGTTAGAATCCTAGTCTCTGATAAAATAGACTTTAAACCAACAAAGATCAAAAGAGACAAAGAAGGACAATACATACTAGTAAAAGGATCAATGCAACAAGAAGAGCTAATGATCCTAAATATATACGCACCCGATACAGGAGCACCCAGATACATTAGGCAAGTTCTTAACAACCTACCAAAGAGACTTAGACTCCCAAATAATAACAGTGGGAGACTTTAACACTCCACTGTTCATATTAGACAGATCAATGAGACAGAAAATTAACAAGGATATCCAGGACTTGAACTAAGACCTGGACCAAGCTAACCTAACAGATATTTATAGAACTCTCCACCCCAACTCCACAGAATATACATTCTTCTCAGCACCACATCATGCCTACTCTAAAACTGACCACATAATTGGAAGTAAATCACTCCTCTACAAATGCTAAAGAATGGAAATCATAACAGTCTCTCAAACCACAGGGCAATCAAATTAGAACTCAGGATTAAGAAACTCACTCAGAACCGTACAACTTCATGGAAACTGAACAGCTGGCTCTTGAATGTTGACTGGATAAACAATGAAATGAAGGCAGAAATAAAGATGTTCTTCTAAACCAACAAGAACAAAGACACAACGTACCAGAATCTCTGGGACACATTCAAAGCAGTGTCTAGAGGAAAATTTATAGCAATAAATGCCCACATGAGAAGCAAGGGAAGATCTAAAATGGACACCCTATCATCAAAATTGAAAGAGCTAGAGAAGCAAGATCAAAAAAAAACTCAAATGCTAGCAGAAAACAAGAAATAACTAAGATCAGAGCAGAACTGAAGGAGATAAGAGACATAAAAAAACCCTTCAAAAAAAAAAAATCAATAAATCCAAGAGCTGATTTTTCGAAAAGATCAACAAAATAGAGAGACCGCTAGTCAGATTAATAAAAAAGAAAAGAGAAGAATCAAATAGATGCAATAAAAAAACGATAAAGGGGACATCACCACTGATTCCACAGAAATACAAACTACCGTCAGAGATTACTACAAACAACTCTATGCACATAAACCAGTAAACCTGGAAGAAATGGATAAATTCCTGGACACTTGTACCCTCCCAAGCCTAAACCAGGAAGAAGCTGAAACCCTGAATAGACCAATAATAAGGGCTGAAGTTGAGGCAGCAATTAATAACCTACCAACTTAAAAAAGCCCAGGTCCAGATGGGTTCAGAGCCGTATTCTACCAGACATACAAAGAGGAGCTGGTACCATTCCTTCTGAAACTATTCCAAACAATCTAAAAAGAGGGAATCCTTCCCAAATCATTTTATGAGACCAACATCATTCTGATACCAAAACCCAGCAGAGACTCAACAAAAAAAGAAAACTTCAGGCCAATATCCATGATGAACATAGATGCAAAAATCTTCAATAAAACACTGGCAAACCGACTGCAACAGTACATCAAAAAGCTTATCTGTCACAATCAAGCAGGTTTCATACCGGGGATGCAAGGCTGGTTCAACATACGCAAGTCTATAAACATAATTCACCATATAAACAGAACCAAAACCAAAAACCACATGATTATCTCAATAGGTGCAGAGAAGGCCTTCGCCAAAATTCAACAGCCCTTTATGCTGAAAGCTCTCAATAAACTAGGTATTGATGGAACATATCTCAAAATAATAAAAGCTATTTACGACAAACCCATAGCCAATATCATACTGAATGGGCAAAAATTGGAAGCATTCCCTTTGAAATCTGGCACTAGACAAGGATGCCCTCTCTCACCACTCCTATTCAATATAGTATTGGAAGTTCTAGCCGCTGCAATCAGGCAAGAAAAAGAAATAAAGGATATTCAATTTGGAAAGGAGAGAGTCTAATTGTCTCTATTTGCAGACGACATGATTGTATATTTAGAAGACCCGTCGTCTCAGCCCAAAATCCCCTGAAACTGATAAGCAACTTCAGCAAAGTGTCAGGATACAAAATCAATGTACAGAAATCACAAGTATTCCCATACACCAGTAACAGACTTAAAGAGAGCCAAATCAAGAACTGCCATTCACAATCGCTACAAAGAGAATAAAATACCTAGGAATACAACTAACAAAGGATGTAGTTCTCTTCAAGGAGAACTACAAACCACTGCTCAAAAAAATAAGAGATGACACAAACAGATAGAAAAACAGTCTATGCTCATGGTTAGGAAGAATCAATATTGTGAAAATGGCCATACTGCCCAAAGTAATTTATAGATTCAAGGCTACCCCCATCAAGCTACCTATGACCCTCTTCACAGAACTGGAAAAAAACCACCTTAATCTTTATATGGAACCAAAAGAGAGCCCACATAGCCAAGACAATTCTAGGCAAAAAGAACAAAGCTGAAGGCATCACACTACCTGACTTCAAACTATACTACAAGGCTACAGTAATCAAAACAGGATGGTACTGGTACCAAAACAGATATACAGGCCAATGGAACAGAACAGAGGCCTTGGAGGAAACGCCACACATTTACAACCATCTGATCTCTGACAAACCTGACAAAAACAAGCAACGGGGAAAGGATTCCCTGTTTAATAAATGGTGTTGGGAAAACTGGCTAGCCATGTGCAGAAAACAGAAACTGGAACCCCTTCCTGACACTACACTAAAATCTAACTCCAGATAGACTAAAGACTTAAACTTAAGACCTAACACCCTAAAAACCCTACAAGAAAATCTAAGCAAAACCATTCAGGACATGGGCATAGGTCAGCACTTCATAACTAAAACACCAAAAGTATTGGCAACAAAAGCCAAAATAGACAAATGGGATCTAATTAAACTCCAGAGCTTCTGCACAGCAAAAGAAACAATCATTAGAGTGAACCAGCAACCAACAGAATGGGAAAAAATTTTGCAATCAACCCATCTGACAAAGGGCTAATATCCAGAATCTACAAAGAACTAAAACAGATTTACAAAAAAAACAAACAAACTCATTCAAAAGTGGCAAAGGATATGAAGACACTTTTCAAAAGAAGACATTTATGAGGCCAACAAACATGAAAAAATGCTCATCATCACTGCTCATTAGAGAAATGCAAATGAAAACCACATTGAGATACCATCTCACGCCAGTTAGAATGGCGATCATTAAAAAATCTGGAGACAACAGATGCTGGAGAGGATGCGGAGAAATAGGAACACTTTTACACTACTGGTGGGAGTATAAATTAGTTCAACCATTGTGGAAGACAGTGTGGCTATTCCTTAAGGACCTAGAAATAGAAATTCCATTTGACCCAGCAATCCCATTACTGGGCATATATCTAAAGGACTATAAATCACTCTATTATAAAGACACATGCACATGTATGTTCACTGTGGCACTATTTATAATAGCAAAGAACTGGAACCAACCCAAATGCCCATCAATGATAGACTGGACAAGGAAAATGTGGCACATATACACCATGGAATACTATGCAGCCATAAAAAACAATGAGTTTGTGTCCTTTGTAGGGACATGGATGAATCTGGAAACCATCATTCTCAGCAAACTGACACAAGAACAGAAAATCAAACACTGCATGTTCTCTCTCACAGGCAGGTGTTGAATAATGAGAACACATGGACACAGGGAAGGGAGCATCACACTCCGGGGTCTGTTGTGGGGGACTGGGGAGGGACAGTGTGGGGTGGGGAGTTGGGAAGGAATAACATGGGGAGAAATGCCAGATATAGGTGATGGGGGGATGGATGCAGCAAACCACATTGCCATGTAGGTATCTATGCAACAACCCTGCATGTTCTGCACATGTACCCTAGAACCTAAAGTGCAATTAAAAAAAAAAATTATATATATATATATAAAAAGAAACTCCACCTTAGCAACCATTTCCCTACTAAGCACTGACAATGGGCCAAACACCAGACTGAGGCCATCACACACGTTCTCTCTCCAAGTCCTCCAACTCAGGGAAGTTGGAACCACCAACTTCCTGAGCGCTATTCCAGATAGAAAATGGAGGAAGGAACCTGCTTATATGCCCTGCCAGGAAATACATCTTATCAGTGCTCTTTCTAAGCTTTCTCCATTCCAATTGCACCCAATTCCACTGCCACTGGCTCAGTTCAGGCCCATCACCTGTCACATAAGAGAACGTTGGCAGGTCTAGAATCAGTTGGACCTGGGTTTAAATTCCACCAATGCCACTGCATAACCATGGGTCCTCAGATTCCCTTTCTGACCTGTCTCAGTGGTAGTTTCTTCATCTGTCTGGTATACAGGGATGTTGAAATAGATCACAGCAAATTACATGAAGGCAAAAGATAACGAGAGGCTAGGTGCAGTGGCTCACACCTGTAATCCCAGCACTCTGGGAGGCTGAGACGGGAGGATTGCTTCAGCCCAGGAGACTGAGATCAGCCTGGGTAATACAGTGAGCTTTGTCTCTACCAAAAAAAAAAAGTATGTAGTGGGCTTTCAATGGTAGCTATTATTCAGTGGTCTCTTTGCTTCACTTTCTAATTGGTCCTCCATGGTTCTTCTTTTAATGCAAATTGGATCAAAACTCCTTCAATGGCTTCCTAACACCTACCACAGTACGTCTGTACGGTAAAGGGCCTCCAGCAGTATGTAAATGATTTTCAGTGTCAGGAGAATATAATGACTTCATGCAATAAAGGCTTACCAGCTCCACTGTCCCAGCAGAAAATAATCCGAAAATGAAATTTTAAAAGAATTCCATTTACAACAGCACTAAAAATCATAAACAGTGAGAAATAAATTTAACGAAAGATGTATAGGAACTCTGATGAAAACGATTAAACAATGCTGAGAGACATTTTTAAAGCCATAAATAAATGCACCATGTTCATGGATTAGAAGTCTCAATATTGACAATTCTCTCCAAATTGATCTATTTAGATTCAATGCAATCCCAACAGGGTCTTCTGTGGAAAATTTAAAAGCTGATTCTACATTTTATTTGTATTTATTTTTGAGTTTGTTTCTATTCTACATTTTATATGGAAATACAAAGATCCTAGAGTAGCCAACACAGTCGTGAAAAAGAATAAAGTCAGAAGACTCACACTACTTTATCTGATTCATTATGTAAAGGCAGGCAAATGCATCAATGGAACAGATTAGTGACCCCAGAGACAGACTCACATATATTGGATCAACTGATTTTTTACAAAGATGCCAAGCATTTCAATGGGGAAAGGAAAATCTTCAAAACATGATGCTAAAACAATTGGTAACGTGCAAAAATAAGTGAATCTCTACCCTACCTTATATACTATACAAAAGTCATGTGAAGTATAGATAATAGACCTATATCAAACAGGTACTTAAAAAAAAAAAAAAAAAAAACAGGCTAAGCGCAGTGGCTCACACCCACAATACTAGCACTTTGGGAGGACGAGATGGGTGGACTGCCTGGGCTCAGAAGCTCGAGACCACCCTAAGCAAGGTGGTGAAAGCCCGTTTCTACTAAATTACAAAAAAGTTAGTGGTGTGTGCTCTCTAGTCTCAGCTACTTGGGACTACCTGGGAGGCTGAGGCATGAGAACTGCTTGAACCCAGAAGGTAGAGGCTGTAGTGAGCCAAGATTGTACCATGGGACTCCAGCCTGGGTGACAGAGCAAAACTCTGTCTCCAAAAAACAAAACAAAACAAAACTATAGAGCGTCTAGACAATTCTTAGATATATTTGTGATATTGGGGCAGGCAAAGATTTCTTGGAGAGAACACAAAAAGCACAAACCACACAAAAATGATAAACTGGACTTTAAAAAAAATTTAAAACATTTGCTTTTCAAAAAACAATTAAGAAATCGCATACCACAGACTGGGAAAAAAAATTCACAATACAAATATCTGCCAAAGAACTCGTATAGACTTTTTTTTTTGAGAAGGAGTCTCCCCCGTCACCCAGGCTCAAGAGCAGGGGTGCACTCTCCACTCACTGCAACCTCCGTCTCCTGGATTCAAGTGCCTCAGCTTCCCGAGTACCTGGGACTTCAGGTGTCTGCCACCATGTCCAGCTAATTTTTGTTGTTGTTGTTGTTTTTGCTTTTTTTATTTAGTAGAGATGGGGTTTCACCATACTGGCCAGGCTGGTCTCAAACTCCTAACCTCAAGTGATCTGCCCACTTCAGACTCCCAAAGTGCTGGGATTACAGCCATGAGCCACCATGGCCTAGCTTGTATAGAGAATTTCTAAAGAACTCTACTAACTCAGTTTAAAAAAAGACAACAAAAATGTTGAAATAGGCAAAGCTCTCCAAAGTTATACTGTATGATTGATTCCATTTATGTAACAATTTTGAAATGAAAAAATTTTAGAAAGAGAGAACAAGGCCGGGCGTGGTAGCTCATGCCTGTAATCCCAGCACTTTGGGAGGCCAAGGAGGGTGGATCACAAGGTCAAGAGATCGAGACCATCCTTGACATGGGGGGTCAACATGGTGAAAACCCATCTCTACTAAAAATACAAAAATAAAAATTAGCTGGGCATGGTGGCGCGTGCCTGTAATCCCAGCTACTCGGGAGGCTGAGACAGGAGAATTGCCTGAACCCAGGAGGCGGAGGTTGCGGTGAGCCAAGATCGCACCATTGCACTCCAGCCTGGGTAACAAGAGCGAAACTCCGTCTCAAAAAAAAAGAAGGGAGAACAAATTTCTGATGTCAGGGTGAGGAGGGCAGAAGGGAGGGAAGTGGGTATGGTCACAGAAAGGGCAACAGAGAGACCCTGTGATGGAACTCTTCAGTACCTTGGCTGTAATGGTAGATACATGACTTGACAGGATAAAAGTGCATAGAATTAAATATACACATACACATAAATCAGTTCAAGCAAAACTACCTTTACTAATAAAACCAGTGGGTTGTAACAATATTAATATCCTGTTTGTGATATATTTCTAAGTCTTGCAAATGTCACCACTGGGGGAAACTGGATAAAGTCTACAGGTGATTTATCTGTGTTATTCTTTACAATTATGTGTGAATCTAAAATTACTTGATGAAAATTTCAATGCAAAAAAAAAAAAAGGACAAAAGATTTAAACAGATAATTCAAGACTTTCTGATGGCAAATAAGCACACAAAACAAAGTGGTGCATTTATCAATGAAATTCAACTCCACGATAAAAAAATGAATGAATTACTGATACGTATTATATAAATATCACAGACATTGTTAAGTAAAAGAAGGCAGACACAGAAGAGTACATGCAGTATGATTTCATTTATGTAAACTTCGAGAACAAGCAAATGTATTTAAAGATAAAAATCAGAACAGTGATTGCTGATGGGGATGGAAATGGGAAGGGTGGAATTAACTGGAAGGGGACTGACGGGACTTATTGGGGTAATATTTTGACTCGGATCTTGGTTTTATGAGGAGGTACATACATTCTTAAAACTCAATGGGCTGAACTCTTAAGATTTGTGTATCTTACTATAAACATAACTAAATTAAGAAAAATAGAAGTATACACAGTACTCAGGTATGTCAAGACTGTACGTGGTACTCAAATGCCTTTAACTGGGTGGGGAAATCTAGAATATATAAATTCCAAAGTGCATAAAATATCACACAAAGACTATCACATCCTGACCCCTACCTTCCTGGCCAGCCTTATCTCCTAAAATCCCTGTTTAAAGATATGTTAAACTATTAACAGATCAAATTTTCCCTGAAAATGCCATGTTAATTCATGCCTGAGTACTCTAATGCAATGTATTAATCCATTAAATATGACCCCTCTCTAACACGTAGGGAATTCCTACTTTATCTTTAACTACTCATGACAAATATCTCCTATCGCTATAGACTTCTCTGCCCTTCCCAAATCCCATATAAAGGAAAGGAAACTAGTATTTATTGAGGACTAAATTTATATTAGCCATTTTTACCCATTACCTTGTTCTATTATCAGAATTAAAAGGTTGACAAGTTAAGTGAAAGTTAGTGGTCACCGGCTGGCTGACATTATAGGCTACTTGACAGTTGGAGAGGGATGACTGTAGAGCCATTTACATGGAAATTACTAGAAATCAGACTTCTCAGATTAACTAGCTGCTCAGCAGTCAGGGGGTGACAGCCCAAAAGATATGTCATACATATGCAAATTTTGTTTGTTTTTTAAAATGATTTTTAAAGAACAATCCTAATACATACCTGGCTGCAACTCTTTCAGGGAGAAAAAAAAAAAAAAAGCAAGTATAGTTAGATGTTCCTTTTGGACCCTTACCTGTATTCTTTCTTGCCCTGTGGGAGAAGCAAACCCTGAAGCTCTACCACAAAGTCCTCATGCAACAAACAATGAGAAACAGGAATGCTAGAGAAAAGGAAAAAGTTGAAAACATTTTTAGGAGGCCAAGAATAGAGATCAATATCCTAAAGTCAAATCAAAACTATGGGTTTTTACACCAAGAATCTATGTATGACCTCTATTGGGTTTTCAATTCCCACACATTATTACAGCTGTGTGCATTCCTTTGGGAAAGGAATCCCTAGCTTTCACCTTTACCCACTTTCTCAAAGAAAGCATAACTACGTTTCTTGATAATTCAAAAGTTTAAAACTTCACTGCACTGTGTAACCTCTACATGTGATACCCCTATGAAGGGCATATTTAGGGCTGGCTGTGAGGCCCTGTATACTTTTGTTCGGGCTCTTCCTTCATCCTTTCCCTTCAATCACCTGATAGCTGTCACTTAGTGTTATTCACATGCCTGCCTCTGACAATACCCACTATATGCTTCTTGCTTTGTGTCAAGTTTTTTAATCACTCCCTTCCAACTTACTACTATCAAACATTTTAAATATATGTAACATCTGAAAGTAAACAGCTTTGAGTGAAGATCTAAAGTACTATACCTGTGGCACTTTTTTTGGCCTATATATTGGTTATCAGATATATTCCAAATAAATCAAGTTTATCAAATAATTGTGTTCAAATATCCCTGTACTAGTTTGTACAGCAAAGCATCTGTGTAAATGGGACCCTAAATAAGAATGCTTCTGTTAATGTAAAACCAAATCTTATGCCACCATGAATGTTTATTTCCTGCAAAACGTAAAAATGCTTCTATTTCACAAAACTTGACCTGGGTACTGTATCTGAGAGACTCAGTGTAAATCATTTAACTCATGAAACATGAGAAGTTAATATACATGTTGAAAGGACACTTTTCTAATACTGATATCCATTATGTTCTTTATATCTGACATGGAGGAAAATAACTTTTCTCTACCAAGTTCTGCTGAATAGAAAACTGATGTTTAATGTGATGATAGTTTTAAAATTCACATAGAAAATGTAGGCACTTGGTAATGTGAAAACATTAACATTTGACAAAGTATTAACTTTCCTCACTTTAGAGAAGATACTTAACATTTCTGACTCTCTCCTCCCACCTCAGCCTCCTGAGTAGCTGGGACTACAGGCGTGTGCCACAACGCCCAGACAATTTTTTAAATTTCTCATAGAGAAGGAGTTTCATTCATGTTGCCCAGGCTGGTCTCGAACTCCTGGGATCATATTCGCTCGCCCTGGCCTCCCAAAGTGCTGGGATTACAGGAGTCAGCCACTCCGTTGTTTCTTCCAGCGCTGATTTCTTTGAATTATCAGTTTCACCATTTAGATGCAGAGAATCCTATTTGAAAATAAAAAGGCTACCATCTAATCACTAGAGAGTTTTAAACTCAAACATTAAAAAAAAAGTTGGACCTAACACTAGTGCAAAATAAGAACCAATTATTTTCCACTGTCTGCTGTTGTTTCCTTACTCCTTTAAAGGGGGTGGGAATGTCTGGGCACGAGAAGGGAGTCAAAACCGGAGCCTCAGATTTACACAAGAGGGAACTGTCGGCCCAGAGAGGGAGAGTAACCAGCCTCAGGTCACACAGGCAGAATTAGCTGGGCGTCTTCCGAACATGCCACGCTGCCCTGGGATTATCAACTGCTTAAAGGGTCTGACACCGCAGACCAGGGCCCCACCACTCCTTGTGCCTGTGGCGCCCGACAGCAGGGAGCCAGCAGCTCCTCTCCGGAAGTCCCGAGCGGCCACAGGGAGTGGGGCCTAGCTCGAGACCTACTCGGTGGCCTGCACGAAGCTGCACGCGTCTGCCCGGCACACGTAAAAGCTCTTTCCTTTATTCGGGCCATCGCGGACGCCGGTCTTAAGAAAGCAGAAAGTCCCTGAGGAGAGGAGAAAGTGAACAACGATTACGCCACGCTAGATGGACAGGACCTAGAGGAGGATGAGACCCTGGCCCCTTACCGTGCTCCGGACACCTAACTACCTCCATCTCGCTGGGTCCCCCAGGTTTCACAAAGCCCCGCCCCCAGTTCCTGCTTCCGCCTTTTACTCCGCCCTCTTTGTTCAGGAACCAATCATGACTCAGCTCCTGCAGTCTTAATTTCCCCCCCCCCCAATAATATAATTCTCCGCCCTTCGCCTGCACCCAACTCCAACCAATCACAGCCGCCCTCAGGTCAGGCGCGCGCCGAAATCAAATTCAAAGGGAGGGGGCGTGGCGGACCCGGCATTTGCCGGCTGGGGCGTGGCTAAGGCTGGTGGATGCTTAGGAGCTGGCGAGGCTTCCGGAAGAAAGGAAGTTTTGATTTGCTGATCTTGGAAGAGGGAAAGGTAACTCTTGCTTACGTTTAAAACTGAGAGGCGCCCTAGGGGGAGCGCGTTAGCAGCCGCTGAACAGCCCTGGCTTCGCGGGTGTGTCTGACCCGGGCTGGCGCTCGTCCGCGTGGAGCTCCGCGCTCCGTCGCTGGGGTGCGAGGCCGGGGAGAGCCGCCGCTGCGGGCCGAGCTGCAAGATTTGCGGTGCAGAAACCGCGGCGGCGGGGGTGGTGGAAGGGCCTTGGAAGCTGCTGCGGTGAACTGAAAAGGCTCTCATAGGCAGGCACGACGACTTCTCTAGGACCCGCTACAATGCTTTTACGTTTGCCTCTTGCTTTAAATTTCAAAAAGTGATTACACATACACGGCTCTCCTCACTCAATTCAGCGTTTTATGGAAGATCCCGAGACTCAAAGAAGTTTGAGAGACTCATCCAAGGTCAAAGAGTTGGCAAGTGGGCGGTCCTTGGACAGGTACGCTGGTCTCAGCGCCATTTGGCCGCGCAGCTGCTGCTTGTATGTGCTGGATGTTCTTTAGGCTCGTGCAGCGTGGAAGCCCCAAGTTGCAAGCCTCAACGTGGAAACCACGGAGGGGGAAATAGATGACTTTTGGTGAAGGCGAGTTTTGCTTTATCATTTTGTATTGTCAGACTTTTTTTTACTAATTAATCTACTTTTGTAATTTTAAAAATGGAGGATGAAGTTACATAGAAGGGTCTCCTTCTATGTAACTTCATCCTCGATTTTTAAAATTTGAAGTTGTAATCAAAACTTTTAGTAAACAAAAAGGGAGGAATAGATACTAGATTTATTGCAATAGAAATAGTTTCATATTACAAGCTATTGAGGACCATATGTCCCAGACATATGGCATGGCACCTGCAACGTTCTTATGGGGGCCGTAGAACAGAAAATCTGTAATGTCTAGGAAATCTGGGCAATGTGATGAATGTAGATGTTACGGGGATCTGGAGGAAGGGAGACAAACTTGAGGTATCGTTTATTAATTAAACGGTACCTATTAGATACCTTTTTTATGCTCAATGTGGACTAGGTGTTTGAGAAATATAAAATTCATTCATTTATACACACAAAGTTTGAAACAACTATTCTAACCACAAGGACTTAGTATTTTGAGAATTCTGAACTAGTGCATATTGAACACTTAAATAACAACATAAAATAGTATTTAAATGTCAAAATGAATGGAGTTAGCAGTAACTCTCTAGGACTAGAGAAAAATGGAATTTCCAAGTGGAGTTCATTTATACATAACTCCCCTTCTGAAACTTAGAGGAACTTAGAGATAAAATGGGGACAAAGAACAAATAGGGAGAGGCATTTTCATTATTCCGAGATTGTTATTCTTGCAACTGATGTATGTACATGTTTAACAGATGCTGTATTGGAAGTCGTACACCATGAGTATAGGATTTGCAGGAAGCGGGGCATGGTAATTAATTCTTTCTTGAATACTTTTTAAAACAAGGGAAAATCAGGACCTCTTAAACAGCCCATTAAGGAAGAAGCTCCTCTGCAAGTAGCCAAGTCAGTGTCTCCAGTCCAGCCCTGCAAAAGTATGCATGGCCAAATCACAGACAGGAGGAATATTTCTTCCATAAATTTAGGGTATAGTAAATCAAAATGTTAAGTCCCTGGACAACTTATTCCACCTGATCATATTTACAAGATTGAAAAACATAAGTCTGAGATTGGATTAAAGCTGATAACTGGAAACATTTTAAAAATTCATTTTGATGCCTGTTGAGTGTGGTGGTGGCACTTGAGGTCCTAGCTACTCAGGAGACTGAGGTGGGAGGATGGCTTGAGCCCAGGAGTTCGAGGCTGCAGTGAGCTGTGATTGCACCACTGTACCCCAGCCTTGGTGACGGAGTGAGACTTTGTCTCTTAAAAACTTATGGCTATTGAAATAAACTATAATGAAGTACACAATATACAGTTTTCAAAATATGTGTATTCATGTATGTGCATTTTTTATTCTTAATTTATATTTTAAATTTACATTCTTAATTAGCCTACTGACCCCTGGAGAGACCTTGGGAGAAGGTGCTTTATGGATTTCTATTTTGAATAAAGTTTAGAGTTTGTTTTTCCTTAAAGCTTGATTTATTGAAAATAATGTCTAGGCTGGGTCCTAGATCTAGATGGTTTAAAATGCACAGGCTAATTATCCAATAAATTCTTTCAGTATGGAGCTGGTCAAATGCTAAGTATAGGTTGGAACTGTTTTAAAACTGGATTGTGGTAATGGGCAGACAATTGATTAAATTTACTAAGACTCATCGAATTTTACACTTTAAATAGGTGAATTCTATGACATCTAAATTATACTTTAATAAGGCTGCTTTAAAAACTATGTAAGCAATGCCAAAATATCTGCTGCATGGAAAGTAATAACTAAAATTCATTATCTAGATATGTTGACATCCTAAAGAAATATCCTAATGGGTGAAGAAATTAAATGGTAGTAGAAACCCTTCAGTTACAGAAGCAAACTGGTTCTCTGGCCTGTGAAATACTGAATAAAATCCAGGGTGGGCCAGGCAAGGTGGCTTATGCCTGTAATCCCAGTACTTTGGGAGGCTGAGTTGGGTGAATCGCTTGAACCCAGGGATTTGGGACCAACCTGGGCAACATGGTGAAACTCCATCTATACAAAAAATATAAAAATTATTCGGGCTTGGTGGAGCATACCTGTGGTCCCAGATACTTGGGAGGCTGAGTTGGGAGGATCACCTGAGTCCGGGCGGTCAAGGCTTCAGTGAGCCCCAATTGAACCACTGTGCTCTAGCCTGGACGACAGAGTGAGCCCCTATCTCAAAATAAAATATAATTCCAGGGTAGTACAGATACTCATTTTATTTTATTTATTTTTCTTTCTTTCTTTCTTTCTTTTTTTGGGATAGTGTCTTGCTGTGTCACCCAGACTGGAGTACAGTGGTGTCATCATAGCTCACTGTAGTTCAACCTCTTGAGCTCAAGCAATCCTTCCACCTCACCGTCTAGAGCAGCTGGGACCACAGGTATGTGTCACCACACCTAGCTAATTATTTTATTTTTACTTTTTGTAGAGAGGAGGTCTTGCTGTGTTTCCCAAGCTAGTCTCAAACTACTGGGCTCAAGCAATCTTCCTGCAAGCCTCCCAAAGTGCTGAGATTATAGGTATGAGCCACCACACCCAGGAACAAGTCCAGCCCCACAAAAGTGGGGCTTAATTCTTGGGAAAATGAAAGAAGTATACTTTCTCTGGTCAGCATTGTGCTGGCTGGCATACATTAAACACGTCAGACCTCCGTAAGACACCAGTGGTGAGAGGATGAGCTAGAACAGTCACCTTTTGACATCTCTGTCACTACCTTATTGTTTTAAAATAATCAGCAATTCCAAATTTCAAATGATTTGTAAAATGCCAGTTGCTATGCTTTATTATTTTTTAAATTGTTCAAATTTATATTTCAGATCAGTTGATCATTCTAAGAATATTTGGTTTTCTGAACTTATGGTGTTTTTGCTTGTTGCTTTAGGATAGGATGGGAAGGAGTAACTAATTTTAATTGGCAAATAAGGGATTGTTCCCCATTAGGCACATTCTGAGAGGGAAAGTCATATTCTAACTTTTCCTGAGGTGGGTTCTGAGATAGTACTTGTATATGCAATTGTCACATTTAATTGTCACAACTATGCTAGGGGTGGGATTCTTTTATCCCCATTTTCAAGATTAAGATACTAAAGTTTAGAGCAGTTAAAGAGCCAGCCCCAAGGCCGTGCTCCTAACTACCAACTTACAGAGCTGTTCCCGAAACTTTGGAACCAGATAGGACCCATGGATTAATTTTCACGGGGCTCACAGTCACAAAGCTGACACCAGCTGATCAGGGACTAAAAGCCATTTTCAAAACTTTCAATCCAGTTCTTGCCACTATCGTATTTTTATAAAGCACAAATTATTCAGAGATGCATTCATATGTTTAACCTATACATCACTAAGCATTTAGGTATTTGCTGTCATGTACAGACAAGACTCAACACCCAAAACCTAAAATGCAATTAAAAAAAAAAAAAAAAGGTCAACAAAAAACAAAACCCCACATCCTGCCATTTTATAAATGACCACTAGGTAGCAGCATATTAACATAAAAACCAAACTGAGGCCCACCCTCTTCTGTTTCATTCTTTTTGTTTAAAGATATGTAATGGTAATTCCATTTCATTTTATTTTGTGCCTTTCAAACATACAACTGTTTTAAACTTGTCCTTGACATAGGCTCAATCAGGATGATACTGTAGTGAGAACAAATGTGGTTATAATTTGTAAAGCCAAGAGACTTTATAAATTCTTTTGTTGTACCAATATTTTTTGAATACTGGATTTCAAATTTCACTGTTCTTCAAATATTATAAGTGGTTCATAGCAGGCTCTTTAACTACTACTACTTCTTCTTCTTCTTTTGTAAATGTACAATTCCCTTTTTTTTTTTTTTTTTTTTTAAGGTGGAATCTTGCTCTGTTACCCAGGCTGGAGCGCAATGGCGTGATCATCTCGGCTCACTGCATTCTCTGCCACCTGGGTTCAAGTGATTCTCCTGCCTCAGTCTCCCGAGTACCTGGGATTATAGGCTCATACCACTATGCACAGCTACTTTTTGTATTTTTATTAGATACGGGTTTCACCATGTTGGCCGGGCTGGTCTTGAACTCAGGTGATCCGTTCACCTCGACCCCCAAAATGCTGGGATTACAGGCTTGAGTCACCATGCCCAACCACCATTCATTTTTTAAGCAAATTTATAAACTTGTGCCATCACCACCAGAAGCCAGTTTTAAAACATTTCTATCACTCAAAAACTTTCCTCAAAGCTGTGTGTAGTCAGTCCTCACTGCCACCCCCAGCTAGCCCTGAGGTAACATCTGATATGCTTTCTGTCTTTATAAGTTTGGCTTTTCTGGACATTTCATATAAATGGAGTCATATAATATGTAGTCTCTTGCCTCTTTTTTTTTAGACTGAGTCTCACTCTGTCTCCCAGGCTGGAGTGCAGTGGTGCAATCTCAGCTCACTGCAACCTCTGCCTCCTGGGTTCAAGTAATTCTCGTGCCTCAGCCCTCTGAGTAGCTGGGATTACAGGCATGAGCCACCATGTACAGCTAATTTTTATATTTTTAGTAGAGACAGGGTTTCACCATGTTGACCAGACTGGTCTCAAGCTTCTGACCTCAGGTGATCCATCCACCTTGCCGTCCCAAAGTACTGGCCTAATGTTAAACTCTTTGTATGAACATTTGTTCTCATTTCTCTTGGGCAGATAACCTATGAGTGGAATTGCTGGGTTATATGGTGAGTTTGTTTAACTTCTTAAGAAATTGCCAAACTGCTTTCCAAAATGGCTGTACCATTTCCTGTTTCCACCAGCAATGTATGAGGGTTCCCAGTTCTTCATGTCCTCACCAATGCTTGTTATTGTGTGTTTTTTTATTATAGTCATTCTAGTAGGCGTGAAGTGGTATCTCATTTTTGTTTTAATTTGCATTTTTCTATTGATGTGGCACACTATTTCATGTGCTTTTTAGCCATCATCTTTCCCTTTTTAAATGAGAGAAAGTCATTTAAAAAGACTTGAAAGTCTTTTTCCTTTAACATTTGTACGGAACTTAGACCTAAGTTAAAATAGCATTGTTATTCATACAAAGAGATAAAAGAAATAGTAATAGTTTTATTAAGTAACAAACATTACTTTGACTACATGCCTTTTTTTTTTTTGAGACAGGGTCTCAGTGCCTCAGGCTGGAGTGCGCTGGTGCAATCTCAGCTCACTGCAGCCTTGACTTCCCAGGCTCCAGTGATCCTCCCACTCCAGCCTCCCGAGTAACTGTGACTACTGGAGCACACCCCCTCACCAGTATTTCTTTTTCTTTTTTGAGACAAAGTCTCGCTCTGTCGCCCAGGCTGGAGTGCAGTGGTGCTATCTCAACTCACTGCAATCTCTGCCTCCCGGGCTCAAGAGATGCTCCTGCCTCAGCCTCTTGAGTAGCTGGAATTACAGGTACATGCCGCCACACCTGGGTAATTTTTGTATTTTTAGTAGAGACACGGTTTTGCCAGTATTTTTTGATGAATGTATGCTTAATTTGAGGCATCCCAAAGATAATTCAGTATGAAAAACACCATAGGATAATTATCTCCTTTGTTTTGCATATGACCACTTTATATATGCAATGTAAAGCTTCCATTTTTTTCTCTGTTTTTAAATAAGTATGCTCTGCTAGTAATGTATATCAAATGTGCAATCAACCAAAACCACCGTTTTCATTTTTCATGCGTGAGCTCATCTCCCCTACCTGGTGCGTCTAATTGCCTAAACTTAACTATGGATTCTGTATATCATCTTGTTAGTTTTGATTCATTATTCTAGCCTATTTAGCTGTCTTTGAATCTTAATTCCTGTCAACTGACTTATTAGTGCCATCTCCCAATTCTTTGTGAACTGAACACTTGACAAGTCTGTTCTCTCTGCCTTCATCCCAGGTGCCAATAAAAATACTCAACAAGACAGAGTGCTAGCATGACCTGGGGAGAGCTCCTCCAGATGAACGTGGCGCCATGGTCTTTACCCCTTTAAGCATGAAGTCATAGAGTGTCCACGTTGTTCCTCTTGTTCAAAGGCCTTGCTGCAGTTCATGCATGGAGAATCTATAGCCATCCCTTGACTTACTAGCCAGCACATCAGAAAAGGAAGTGAGGTTAACCTGGCATGGCATTTTCTTTCTTTTTTTTGAGACAGTCTTGCTCTGTCACCTAGGCTGGAGTACAGTGGTGCAATCTCAGCTCACTGCAACCTCCGCCTCCCAGGTTCAAGTGATTCACTGCAATTCTCCCACCTCAGCCTCCCGAGTAGCTGGGATTACAAGCGTGCACCACCACGCCTGGCCAACTTTTGTATTTTTAGTATTTTCACCACGTTGGTCGGGTTGGTCTTGAACTCCTGACCTCAAGTGATCTGCCTGCTTCAGACTCCCAGAGTGCTGGGATTACAGGCGTGAGCCACTGCGCCCAGCCTGGTGTGTCATTTTCTTGGTGAGCCACACAGGAAGGAGCCCAGAGGCCTCAGGGAGGCGGCTCTTCAGAACAGAGGCCCTTGCCGCACACTAGGCTAGTGATTCATTCAGTCACACCACCATCTCTTGCATCGATTTGCCTCACGTCATCTGTCACACCTCACTTCTTATAGAATGTGCCACCTCCTTCTCTCCCTCTTGCTTCTCTCTCAAGGTTTACATGCAGTAGGGTGAAGGCTAGGAAGGTTCTAAGTTGTAAGTGAGGGATTTGCTATGTCGCTCAAGGAGAAGAGGAAGTTACCTCTTCTGATGAAGATCCGAGGTATCCTCCACTGTCACATGGTGCAGAAGCAGACATCCCCTCGAGAAGATCTAGCTCTTCCCAGCTCTTCTGTTCCTCTTTAGTACTTTCTCACCCTCTCTTTCAGACCGAGCTTCCACCTAACTCTAAGAAGCCACACACCTGTTTCCGTACACAGTAAGACTGGACTTACCCTGTCTGCTGTACCAGAGAGACAGTGAGGCCTTGCCTCAGTGCTGTGTGGCTTTCTGCCTCCCCTGGTGTCTGAAGGGTTTCTTCCTGCAAGCACTCAGCCTTCTTCCTTCTCTGGGCCAGCGGTTTCTTCAGCTGTGAGCACTGCCGGCACAGTGGATCAGAGAGACCCACTTGAGCCCCAGAGCAGAGCTGGGTGGGGCAGAGGCTGGGCAGTTCTTTTCTTCTGTGGTTTGTTGGCTTTTATTTCTGCCACCTTGCACTCACATCTCATTGTTTCTGTTTCTTCTCTGTTGTTCCTCTTTTTTTCCTGCTTTCCCCACTATCCTTCCCATTCAACCCTCCACATTTCTCCTTGAGTTCGGGGCAGACAGAAAGAGCATGAATGATCAGCTATGGACGAGGAGATATCCAGGGTTTCTGTATTCCCACCCAGAGCTCTGCATGCATGTTTAAGCAATCCCTTTCCATCCTTACACTCTTTGATGATGACACCGTTTCTGACACTTCAGGGATCGCCTATTTCTGATGGAAGAGCTGGAGCATTGCTAAGTGGCAGGTGGGGAAATTCTACTCAGTTCACTTGACTGCTTTTGCTCTTAAGCTGTACATCCTACCCAAGTATACACAGGCACAATAAAAAATAGCAAACATGTGGCACTCAGATAACTTACTTTATGTGAACTATGCTAACAGACGTGAAGAATACACTCTTTGGATAGATACAGGACAAACCACAGTCCAATTCCTTAACTATGCTGTCAATTTGGCTATAGTCTGAATGATGTTTCCCACAGTTCACATATTGAAGTCCTAACCCCCAGTGTGATGGTGTTTGCAGATGGAACCTTCGGGAGATAATTAGGTTTAGATGAGGCCATGAGGATGGGCCCTTCATGATAGTATTAGTGCCCTTCTAAGAAGAGACTAGAGAGCTTGCCCTCTTTGCCATGCCATGTGACTACACAGTGAGAAGGTGGCGTGTCTATAAGCCAGGAAGAGTGTCCTCACCAAAATCCACATCATCTGGCACTTTGTCTGGGACTTGCAGCCTCCAAAACTGTGAGGAAATGAATATCTGTTTTAGCCACCCCATCGATGGTACTTCGTTATGGCAGCCCAGGAAGACTGATAGGGATTCCCAGCCTAAGTATGTGCTATCTGCCATAACAGTTCTTTTCCAGATAAGCCATTTGCACTCAAATCTACATGTAAATTGAAACAGGTAATTAATACAGGTACAACATACCTCAGTATCTGAGTCTCTGGTGGTGCCATTTCTCATTAATGATCATATATTATATATCCTGTCTTGGAATTTGTGGGTTAAACTACCCTGGCTTTACATTTAACTGTGAAGCACTCAGATAATTCTATCCACATGCTTTTGTGTTCACACTGCCTTGATATCTGGACTTCTGAAACTTTATACTTACCTATCCCTTAAACTATCCTTTTGGGCAAAACTCAAGCAGTGATCCTATTTCATGACAAACCGATGCTTGCATTCTATTTCCACATCCTGTTCTCTCTACTAGTGTGCTAAGAATTAAGAAATAAAATGCGGATATCTCACTTCCTTTTGAGGAATAAAAAGGATTTAAATGGCTAGCTTGTTAATGATGATGATGATACCTAACGTTTATGAGTTCTAACTCCTTCACATGTTCATCTTATTTAAGTCTCACAAGGAACTCTGCGAAGTAATGGGTATTATTCTCATTCTATGCATGAGGAAATTAAGGCAAAGCAAGATTAACTGTTAAAGATCTCACTGCTAGCGGGTGACATTGTCAGAGTTTGAACCCAGGCCGTATGCTGTGGCCATGGAGCTGTACCACTCATATCCCCTTCCAAGGGAGCCTGCTGCAAAGATCGTAGCTAATTGACAACCTACAGTAAGTATCCAGATCTCCAGACTGAATCCACAGTGCATGTTTCTGAGTATTAATTTATTAGATGTATTCATTTGGCACACCACCTAAAAGAAGCAAAAAAGTCTAAGTAGAGGACTGTAAGAGATAGTAGCTACTGGCCTCAATTTCATCTCTTCAATAGATGAGGGCTCATATGTCTACTGTTTCTTTTGTATGGAAAGACTACTTACTATTAAATATAGAGTTGCCATTTAGCCTTCTGTTGCCGGGTGGAAAATCTACTGGTTTACTGCATTGGAATGATCCATGTTTAATCCCAACTGAATGCCTTTCCTCAATCAATAAAAGAGTTTCAAGAGAAATACTTGGACACCTCTGTGTCTTAGGAGCTGATGCTGGGCTGAGCCAGTCACCTTTATTTGATTTTGAAGCTAAGCCCAGACACTTTAGACTCCTGTAACACCACTCAATGCTTTGCTTCAATGTTTGTTTCTGTTTGTTGGTTTGTTTTTTTCACACAGCAGCCCCGTCTGTCAATTTTAGGACTGGAGGGTATTTGGCCCATGCCATTCTGACATCAGCACCCTTTTATTGGGCTGGTCACATCTTGGGCGTTAAGAACAGAAGAACCCTCAATTTCCTGCTGTCAGCAGTGTGGTACAAATAGCTGCTGTCAGACAGACCATTAAACAATACAAAGATTCCCTAAGATTCCACAAGACAGACTTAAGAACTTGTAGCATCTGCCTTTAGTCATGGGAGACCATAACAAAACATGCTCTTATGTGTCTATTTGAACAGCCTGAGAAGGCAGCGCAGAGTGACTATTCAATCAACATGTGTTAGGCTGCATGGAAATCTGTCAGAACCAGGGCAAAGGGTACAAGGGGTCCCTGCTCCCCGGGTCCAAATTTATCTCCCCCTTTCGGAACATGCTAGCACTTAGAGACTCTGTGACAGCACAAGCACCTAGAACTGTTTTCTGTCCCAGCGACCCTCTCACGACCTTGTGTATATAGATCTTTGCCCATAACGAATAGTAGAATCTTGACTTGAGGAGGCTACTGTGATAGAAGGAGCATTGCTTTTGGAGTCAAAGCATCTGGGCTTAATGATCACGACTTTTAACTGCTTCTTCCTCATTTATGGTTATGATGACTTACTTTATGTGTCAATTTGATGGTATGCCCAGATAGCTGGTAAAATATTATTTTTGGATAGATCAGTGAGAGTGCCTCACTGATGTAGGGGGACATCCCCCAGTTTATTGAGAACCTAAATCAAACAAAAAGAGAAAGGGCAAATTCTGTCTCTGCTCTTGATCTGGGACATACATATTCTTTCTCTAGCCTTTGGGGCTCCTTGCTCTTGGGCCTTCAGGGTCCAGGACTTACATCCTCTCCCCACTCAGTTCTCAGGCTTTCCGCCTCAGACTGGGAGTTACATCATCAGCTAGCCTGGTTCTCAGGCCTTCACACAGACTGAATTACACCACCAGCTGTCTTGGTTCTCCAGCGTGCAGATGGCATATCATGGGGCTTCCTGGCCTCCATAATTGTGTGAGACAATTCTCAGAATAAATCTCCTCTTATGTATCTATACATAGCCTAACAATGTTCTATTGTTTCTGTTTCTGTGGAGAACCCTGACGAATACAATGGTTTAATCTTCGCTTCTTGACAATATTGTGATAAGGATTCAATCCTCATAACACATGATGGCTGTTTAATAAAGTGAACCTTAACTCATTTCTCTTGTTTAAGGAAGAAACAACGATGTTAGTTATTTCTGCCTGCCCACCTCCTAGCATATGTTTTGGCACATACGAAGTACCAGAAAAATGCTTGTCGAACACATAAATCTTACAATTTCCCTCTATTTTAAAATTCCTCATCCTATGTTGGTCATCTGTTTGGTTCTCAACTACTTTTTGAAAGAAAAGTGCTTTAAAAAACCCCTTAGGTTTAAGTTATTTACATATAGTAAGTTATGTATTATTATTATACAAGTTATATGTTATTAAGTTATTTGCATATAGTAAAATACTCAAATCTTCAAAAGACAGCTCAATGAATTTTTACATATGTATACACCCATGAACCCACCACCTAGGTCAAAAAGCAGAATATTTCAATTACCCCGGAAGCTTCCTTTATGCCACTTCTCAGCTAATCCTCCGTAGGTTAGTTTTGCTGGTTCTTGAATTTTGTACCTTTTTGTGCCTGTCTTCTTTCACTCAACACGTGCTGTGAGATTCATTCATGTTATCATGTATATCAGTAGTTCGTTCGTTTTTTATTACTGTGTAGTATTCTGTGACTTGTAGAAACTGGAATTTATTCACTCACCTATCGATAAACAAGGGGATTGTTTCTAGTTTTTAGCAATGATGAATCTATGAATGTTCTTATATATGTCATTTGGTGGACATAAGCATTTATTTCTCTC
Source organism: Saguinus oedipus (assembly GCA_031835075.1). Lineage (NCBI taxonomy): Eukaryota > Metazoa > Chordata > Mammalia > Primates > Cebidae > Saguinus > Saguinus oedipus. The sequence continues at coordinate 88,013,847 of CM063175.1, forward strand.
AGGAAAATGCTAGTAGTGGAATTGTAGGTCATAAGGTAGGTATGTGTTTAGCTTTATTAGAAACTACCAAACTATTTTACAAAATAGTTGAACACATTTACCCTCCCAGCCACAATGCATTAGAGTTCCAGTTGCTCCAAATTCTTACCAGTGTTTGATATTGTCAGTCCTTTATATTTTCTATCCTGATGTATGAATAAAGTTCTCTCACTGTTTTAATTTGCATTTTTCTGATGAGAATTATGTTGAACATCTTTCATATGCCGTGGCCATGGAGCTGTTCCACTCATATCTCCCTCCAAGGGAGCCTGCTGCAAAGATCATAGCTAATTGACAACCTGCAGTATCCAGATATTCAGATGTTTGTGCTAAGGCTACATTTCCCCTGGCTGCTTCCAGCCAAGGACTAAGCATGGCAGAGCTCCTAGAGCTGGGCCATGTCTGCCCCACGGGGACTTCTTCCATAAGTAACCATTGCTCAGAGACTCCTTATCAGCTTGACCCAGATTATCTCAGAACTTTTGTGCAGTCTGAGGCTTTTTTTTACATAATCCTCCTTCCTTCTGTTTCCTTTCAGAGAAGTCAGACCTGCGTGACAGTCTGGGCTTTTTCCATTTTCTGCTCCATCCCATTTTCTTCTTCATTGATATTGCCCCCAGTAGATCCCTTTTATGTCTAATCTTGGCATGTGCTTCTCAAAGCACATGAACTACTAATATGCTTATTGGCGATTCTGAGATCCATATTCAAGTCTTTTTTCTTTCTTTTACAAACTGTACTTAAATCTTTTGGCCATTTTTAAAATTTAGTTATGTGCTTCTCCTCTTTTAAAATTGATTTTAAAAGTTTGGCATATATTCAGGATATAAGCCTTCATTAGATATGTTTTATTAATATAATTCTTCCAGTCTGTGATATAATTACTATTTTTGGAGACAGGGTCTCTCTCTGTTACCCAGATTGGAGTGCAATGGCATGATCACAGCTCACTTCAGTCTCTACCTTCTGGGCTCAAGTGATCCTCACATGTCAGCCTCCTAAGTAGCTGAGGCCGCTGGCACACACCACCAAGCCTGGATTTTTTACTTTCTTTTTTTTTTTTAGTAGAAAAGATGTCTCACTATGTTCCCCAGGATGGTCTTGAACTGCCAGACTCAAGTGATCCTCCCACCTCAGCCTCCCACAGTGCTGGGATTACAAGCATGAGCCACCATGCCCAGTCATCACTTTCTTAATATTGTCTTTTAATGAACAATATCCCATCTCTACTAAAAATAAGAAAGTTAGCCAATCATGGTGACACATACCTATAATCCCAGCTACTCAAGTGGGTAAGGCACAAAAATACTCCCTTGAATCCAGGAGGCGAACGTTGCAGTGAGCCGAGATCATGCTACTGCACTCCAGCCTGGGCGACAGAGCAAGAGTCTGTCTCCAAAAAAAAAAAAAAAAAAAAAGTATTTAATGTTATTAAATTCTTTTTTTCTGGATATGTTGAGGTGATCAAGTATTAATATAATAATTTATATAGATTCAATTTTAGATGTTAAACCAACCTTGCATTCCCTGTAAGAAATCACACTCAGTAGTAAATTGTTATTAAATCATGATTGGTTGTGATTTAATATATTACTGCAGTCTATTAAGGATGGGCAAAGATTTCTTGAACAATACATTAAAAACATAACATTCACCTAATTTATGTTATGGATACCACTATAGTGGGAAAAGAATGCTCTTTTTAAAAATATGTGACTGGAGCTATGGGATAAGCATATGGAGCAAAATAAACCATGATGTTTATCTCACTTTTATAATGTGGTAAAATATATAACATAAAATTTACCATTTTAATGTGTTCATCTCAGTGGTATTAACTTTAATCACATTATTGTACAGCCATCACCACAGTCCATCCCCAGAAGTTTTTTCATCTTTCCAAATTAAAACTCTGTAACTCATTAAACAATCATTCCCTATCACCCCCTCCCTCAGGCCCAGCAACAACTATTCTACTTTCTGTCTCTATAAATTGAATCGATGTAGATACCTCATATAAGTGGAATCATATAGCATTTGTCCTTCTGTGACTGGCTCATTCATTTTGCATAATGTCTTCAAGGTTCATCCATGTCATAGCATGTGTCAGAATTTATTTTCTTATTAAAGATGACTAATATTGTATTATTTTTCATATACTATATTTTGTTTATCCATCTATTTATGCATTGATGAACACTGGCTTTCTTCCACCCACCTTTGGCTTTTGTGAATCAATGGTGGTATGAACAGGGGTATGCAAACATCTCTTCATGCCCCTACTTTCAATTATTCTGGGTATATACCCAGAAGTGAAATTTCTGGATCATATGGTAATCCTATTTTTAATTTTTGAGGAACTGGCATTCTGTTTTCCATAGCAGCTGCACCATTTTACATTCCCATCAGCAGTGCACGAGAATTCTGCCTTACATTTTACACAAAAATGACATAAAAATCAATTTGACATGTATTTTAGGCCTATTTTTCCTATTTTTAAATGGTAAAACAACGAAGGTTTTAGAAGAAACCATAGGCCAATAACTCACGATTTTAAGATATAAGTATAACCTTCAGATGCTGTTTAGGTGGCAAAGTTTTAATATTTATTGATGGCTTTAGGATGTGATGCAGGGATTACAAGGAATAGAATTCCACCCCTCAAAGTGTTTTGATTACCTTGCACAATGTCTTGTATCTTATGTTGAAGTTAAGTGCCTTTCAATAGACATGCATGCTCCAGTTGCTCTAATCTTCATCCCTCCCTAAGGATTTTCGCCAGACCGATACTTTCTCTTCATTTACCTGCCTGGATGCTGAAACATCTAAGTTTACAATCCCTGGTCTATAGTATTATTGTGCCCAAATAAGTATTACTGATACATGTTTTGATTAGAAACTCACTGCATAAGCATGTCATCAAAGAACATTTATTGCTATTGTCATAGTACATATTTGTTTTATTGGCCTAACAATAATGACTCTTATAATGAGGAAAATGTTGAAAACCCCTCACAGTAAAGAAGTACCTATGTAAATAATAAAAGGCAAGGTAGCGGCTTTAAACTTGGGCCGCTAACATAGGGCAGCTTCCATATTACTCTGTCTCTCCATGTGTTTGTGCCATGCGTGCGCATCAGGCCAAAAAGAAATGCCTCCCAGCAGAGTGCGGTTTTGGGAGAGAGGACCCAAGAGAAGATTATAGGAGCTCAAAATCTTCTAATTAGCAAAGGGCATGAGGTAGGGCAGGGAGCTTTCCGAGATCTTGGTTTGCATCACAACGCTCTCTACATGAACATGATCTAACCCAGAAAAGGCAAACGGAAGAACAAACAGTATTGTCTTTCCCTGGTAGCTTATGTGGACACAGTTAGCAATAAACACATATTGAAGTCGATGTAGTGGGACTAACAGGATCACGTAAAAGGAAAACATTTCCAAATGAAAGACACAAAATCAGGGGCATGTTTGGTAGAGACCCGGGCAGTAATTACCTGGCAAGTAATTTGGTGTGGCTGGAATACAGGGTACGCAGAAAGGGACTAGGATGAGCTAAGTCCACCAAGAATCTTATTATTGAAAAGCCAATTTAAAATGGAAGCACACACTCTCAATGCCCTTCCCAATGTGACCTTCTAGGAGTAATACTTTTGGATTTTCCTATGCTGGTCATTTATAACATAGAAACTTCTTAATCACTGTCCTCATCCAACATAGTCTCGTCTTGGTGAATGGTTTAATGTGGTAATTATGCTTCAACTCGAAACATCCCTGTTTGGCAGTCAGAGCTGGTTCAGAAGAAGCCTTGGATTAAGAAACAATATGGTAGAAACTCCACATGTCTAACAAGTAAATTAAATGTAAAGGTGAATATATATATATATTTATACATATAAATATATATACTTATACATATATATTTATTTCTAAATATTTATACATATATATTTATAAATATTTATTTCTAAATATTTATACATATATATTTATAAATATTTATTTCTATATATATTATAGAAATAAATTATAATTATATATATTATAATATATATATAATAATATATATAACATATTATATTAAATATATATTATATATGTTATATGTTATATATGTTATATTAAATATATATAATTATATACATATAATATATAATATATATTTATATTTATATAAATATATATAAATAAATATATATGTATACATATTTATATAAATATAAATAATTAAATATATGTATATATATTTATATATACATACATTTATATAAATATATATATAACGATATATAAAGGAAAGCCAGTTAATATAGCAAATGGATGGAACTGTCTCCTACCTTTACACTAATTAGTAGAAAACTGGGTTAACCAAAATTTATTAGACATAAGAACAGTCTCATAATGTGTCATCATGTTTAACAAACATATAATGGCTACGTCTATGAGCTTAATGAGATACTTGAAACTTTCTGATAATTTTTTTGTAGACTCAAAATGCCCACAGAATTGCTGTTACAGCCATTACACAAATGAAGAGAGTGAAGAAGCTTTTCCAGCTGGCTTCCCCACCTCCCCTTCGCACCACTGCCTTCCTCACGCCAACACACCTATCATCTATGCTGCTGCCCTTCAATTCGCCTTCCCTGCTAAATTACATTCACTGGCTCACCGTTGTCTACAACATGAAGTCCAAGATATTGTGCATGTTCAAATCTTTTCTTCCTTCCCTGCCCAACCCCAGAACTTTAACTACCTTTCTGGATTTATCTCACATTGATCTTCTTCATAGATTAGACACTTAAACCAAAGCTGTTCTATGCACTGCACTTTTCCTGGGGCTTCCTCTGTCCAGACTCCTGCTTAACCCTTCTGCTGCCAAAAGATTTTCTTACTTTTAAAGCCCAATTCAAATTATATCTTCTTTATGAAGTTGTCTCTGGTTTCTTTTTTCTCTCTTTTTTCTTTTTATTTTTCAGATGGAGTTTCACTGTTGTTACCCAGACTGGAGTGCAATGGTGCGATCTCGGCTCACCTCAACCTCCGCCTTCTGGGTTCAAGCAATTCTCCTGCCTCAGCCTCCCAAGTGGCTGGGACTACAGGCACGCACCACCATGCCCAGCTAATTTTTGTATTTTTGGTAGAGACGGGGTTTCACCTTGTTGACCAGGATGGTCTCCATCTCTTGACCTCGTGATCCACCCGCCTCAGCCTCCCAAAGTGCTGGGATTATAGGCGTAAGCCACCGTGCCCAGCCAGTTGTCTCTGGTTTCTAAATGCCTGTAGCACTTTATTAGGAGTCAGAAGTAATAGCCAGCATAACAGAAGTCACCTGAGCCTCCAGGGAATGCAGACTTCTCAGGCTCCGTCTGCCAAGTGGTGGAGCCTCCCTGACAGCACAGTTGCATAACCTTCCTGCTGGAGGAAAAAAGGACCTGTGATGAAGAGGTTACTGCAGAGGCTCCTGGGAACAGGAAATGGGAAATCGAGAGCAAAGCATGAGGTCTCTCCCAGCCTGGCCACAGCATCTATGGAGTCTGGACTCTAGAGAAAGGAGATACTGGGCAAATGCTAATGGAGCAGTTTTCACAAGAGAATCTTTAAAGACACAGGAGTGGAAACAGTCTTGAATTTGTATCCCTATGGCAGAGTGTAATGGAAAGACAGAAAGAGAATGAGACCCTTTTCCTTGCTTACCACCGAACACCACTCAGCTTGGCATCTCATATGCTCCAAGACCCCAGCTGCAGGGGGAGCCTGCAGAGCCCAACAGAGCTGCAGACAACCACGTGGGAATGGACTTGCTTGTGAGCTTATATGAATTCACAGAATCCGGGCCAGGCATGGTGGTATGTAACTGTAGTCCCAGCTACTTGGGAGGTTCTTGCAGGAGGATTGCTTGAGCTCAGGAGCTCAATGCCAGCTTGAACAATATAGTGAGACCTCATCTCTTTAAAAAAAAATTCCTAGAATTTTGGGAAATTCACCAGAAATATCTAAAGGACACTGTAGGTGGCCAAGACCCTGTGAAAATATCCTGGGGAAAAAGCCTGTAGAATTTGAATTATTACTATTGATTATATTTTATTTATGTACATGGACAGGTAAGTCCTAGAAAGACTTGGGTTAATTCTGGCATTCATTTATGACTTGATATGGTTCAAAACTTATCTCCATTTATGTATCTGATTTGATCACCATAACATCCAGTGGAGGTGGCTATTATTATATCCAGATTTTCCCCCGTAGCAATGGATTTGAGCATAGTGTTTATTGTGGAAAGAGTCCAGGACTTGTCAGCAGACCTAAATTTGAGCCTTTACTCTTCTGCATATGGCTGGGTGATCCTGGATAAATCCCAGCCTCCCTGAGCTTTAATTCCTTACTGGTAGGACAGGAATAACAGTTCCTTTTGTATAGACATGGTGAGATGGTGAGATGATGAAAAAATCCTGTACGATTGTAAGAAATTATCATGGCACATGACTTTACACCATTGTGTTCATCTTCTACCATAAGTCAGTTTTTTCTATACATCTCAATACAATAAAAATAATGGACAGAGAAACCATGCCTTAATCATCTCTGTGTCAGCTTATCTTGCACAGAGGAGGTGCTCAGTACAATGGTATGAAACACTGCAGGGTGACGAGCTTCCCATCTATAGTATAAGCCTGGTACAGAGGAGTTGAACTTCAGAATGCCTGGAACTAGATGTCAATCCTGAAAGCCTAAGATTATTTATCAGAAGGCAGGGCGCGATGGCTCACGCCTGTAATCCCAGCACTTTGGGAGGCCAAGGCGGGTGGATCACGAGGTCAAGAGATCGAGACCATCCTGGTCAACATGGTGAAACCCCGTCTCCACTAAAAATACAAAAAATTAGCTGGGCACGGTGCCGTGTGCCTGTAATCCCAGCTACTCAGGAGGCTGAGGCAGGAGAATTGCCTGAACCCAGGAGGCGGAGGTTGCGGTGAGCCGAGATCGCGCCATTGCACTCCAGCCTGGGTAACAAGAGCGAGACTCTGTCTCAAAAAAAAAAAAAGATTATTTATTAGATTAACCAGATATATAAGAGATTTAGATATAAGAGGTCAAATTAGTTTCCTAGGAACGTAATACATGTCTAAGAGAGACAGAATATTACCTTTAAAGGACAGCAGGGACTGGCAAGCATTTTCTGTAAAGGGTTGGATAGTAAACATTTTAGGCAATGTAGATCAGATGGTCTCTGTGGCAATTAACAACGTTTCCGTTTTATTGTGAAAGCAGCCACAGATAGTATGTAAGCAAATGGGAGTGACCATATTCCAATATATTATATTTTAAAAAAACAGATGGTGGGTTGCATTTGGCCCATAGGCCCTGGTTGGCCAACTCCTGAGACAGAGGCTTGTCCTTTTGCCAAGGAGGATTTATAACACAAAAAGCCAAAAGTAAAACCAGGTGGTGGCATAAAATGGAAAAGCTGAAATCAATGAGTAACAGTAAAGCTCTCGACTAAGTTTCAAAAACCAAAAGTGAACAAGTACGTAACTGGAGAGAGAAGAGGTTTCACATACATGTCTGCAGAACTGGATCAGGGCAAATTTTATTCTGTAAGTTTGAAAGGAAGAAAATACTGTGGTGGTGTTTGTTTTAGTTTTGGAGGGTTTTAGTTGCCTATGGGACAGACAGTGCCATGTAACTGCTTGGATGATCGAAGGTGCTCGAAGTCCCATTAATGAAAGCAGAGCATCCAGGACATACAAGGTGATCATCCCAGGGGGACGGGGCTGTGTCTGAGTCACCACAGGACCCCTTGCTCCTACCACAGGGCCTGACATGCAGCAGATGCCCGCTGGGAACTCATACTTCCCATGCTCTGCTCTGGCCACAATAGTTTCATATTTGAGGGTCTCTGTTCCCTGGTAAAAAATGGGGTTTGTTTGCCAGGCAAGTAACAAACGACTTCACGAAAACATGAGTTTTGATCAATAGGAGTTTTTTACTTGTCACAAGCAAGGAGAGCACTGAGAATATTCTCCAAAGTGGTGTCTCTGAAGGAAAGTGACAGGAGGGTTTTATGGGGTGATGGAGAGGGGAGAGGGGCATATAGGGGAGGGGTCCCAGTGGCGCAGCTGCAGAGGGTTGTCATGCCAGCACATAGCTCACATGTTCCGGTCATGAAGCTATAGCTCCTCCTGGGGTAGTTACTTCGACATGGTAATGAGGAAAGTTCACTCGGGTTCATCTAGAAGTTGCCGGGGGTCTGTCAGGAGCTGGTTCCAGCTGACGAGGTCACCGCATTCCACACGGGACTTGGAAATAAACAGGCAGCAGGGCAGGAAGCTGTAAAACAGGCTGGTTGCTCAAGTTGGTTAAATTTCTACCGTCCCAGGAGACCCTCCCTGTCTGCCCCTCTGTGCTAGATTCAAAGGGGAAGAGGTATTTGAGCTCAAAGCTGAAGGGGAGGTGTCCAGGTGAGGAGAGAGAAGGGATGGGGGCAAGAGCGCTTCTGCGAGGGCTGTGGCAGAATCCATCCAAGATTCTCTGCCCAGCCTCGCTTCTGCTTTCTTTCCCTTTAAATTAAAATACAGGTTTCTAAAAAATAGGGGCAGGGGGTCATTACACTTTCTAAGAAGCCCTCATCTCAGTTTTGTTGTTTGTAAAAATGTGCTCCCTTACCTGGGTGACAAGAAACAAATGTGCTGGGTGTTTTAAATCAGGCTATGAAGGGACACGAGTTTAAGGAACCTGTAGATCTATGGTAGGAGTGCTCATAGCCACCAGTAATCCCCTTGTGAAGGAACTAATTAGGTTTGGAAAGGACTTGTGTGCCTGATCAAATAATTAAAAGTAAATTGCTCTCCTTGGACATGCAAATTAACGAGCGTTAAAGCAACTCGGTTGGTCACATAGATAATAAATAGATGTGCTTTCTCAAGTCTGTTAGGTGGCACTGGTTGATTTCCAGTTCTGGCTACAACAGGGCCTGAGCAACTTTTGAAACAAAGATGAGGGGACTGCAGGCCCAGTGGGGACAGCTGTTGAAAGATTTAACCCATTACACCCCACCCTTACAACCCACCCCACCTCCTGCTTTTTTGCGACTGAGAATAAGAGATGCTGGGGGACCAGACGGCCTGCTGCTGCCCCTCAGGCTCAGCCCTGCAGGAGTATGGGGGAACCGCGGCACTGTCAACCCGCTCCTCCAGACACCACCTTCGCCACTTCCCAGTGCTATCAGGTCAAAGAACATGAGGCACTGGCTGAGCACCAGGAGCCTCATGGACCTTCTGGTGGGGTATGGAGGCGTGGGGGAAAGCAGAACTGGAGCACTGTTCCATGAGTTTTTCAAAGTTTTTGCTTAGCAATTACTTGATAAAAAGTCTTATTGAATAATAAACAAAAATCCCAGACTCAGGTTACAAGTGTTTTATCATTTTGTCAAGGAATCTACATTAGTGAAGCACCTGTTAGCAGAGCTCACTCTCGAGCGGGCCTTTGGAGGTAGGCTGGGAGAAGAAAATTGGATTTCTGCCTTGAAGGAAGTTACATTCTTGCTGGGGAGGCAAATTTTAGGTAAACAAAGAGCACGCTCCCAATTCCTTTTGCCTCGCTGGCCTCAGGCTCTTTCCCACACCTCTCATCTGGAGGAAAATGATTACCTAAAGTCGGTGTGACTGGTGACATAAGAGAGGAGAGAGCAGCCCCAGCAGGGCATTGCTGCAGCCCTCCAGAGTCGGTGTGAGGGAGCCTCTTATCTCCTTGCAGCCCAGGGACCTGAACCTTCAAGACATGTATGGTAAGGATACTAGCTAGTTCCAGCAGGGGATGCAAGAAGTGGATGAGGTAAGACACAAAGGAACCCTTAACAGTGCCTGGAACCAGTGAGCACTCAGCGAATGCTCCCTCTGATTCCTAGGTCACTTGCCCACGACCGCAGACATAGTTGAGGACAGAACCAGGATTCATGCACACCCCGGTCAGCCCAGTTCAAAAACCCCCACCTTTCCTTCCCGGCTGCAGGTGCGTCTCGGGATTCAGCTGCCTCCATCTTCCTCCTCGTCTTTTTGTGGTCACACCTCCAGCCTCGTTCAAGTCCACCCAGAGAGCCTTTTCTTTCCGTGTGTTGGAACGCAGCGTTGACAACTTCCTGGCCTTCCAGTATAAGCAGAGGAGGGAGATGAGCAGAAGCAGGAGCAGGACGAAGGGGCAGATGAACAGGAAATAGAGTAACGGGGCTGAGGAGCAGATCCTGGAAGGAAGTGTGGGCTCTGCAGTGAAGGGAGAAACAGAGTAATTCATCTCCAACTTACTTGTACTAATCAATTACAGACACTCCTGGGATTCATTGTTACAGGCAAGTATATGTGAAAATAATGGGGCCAAATAGCCGTGGGCCCCTGAAACCTCGAGAAGCATAGGACAGAGTGCTGGGGGAAGAGAGCTCCTGGAACCTGCTCTTCTAATGCAACGCCGCCTTGCCCGGCAATTTCCAACCACTGGAGGTTCCAATGACCTACTTAAAACTAACAGCCAAAATGAAAAACAAAACAAAAAAGAAAACCTCGCCTTTAATCTTTCCTCAGAAAAGATATCTATAATTCAACCCTCGTTCTCAACTGTGTTGCCAGGCCTGAATTTTTAACTGAGTTATTCCCACTGCTGCTTCTCCAACACACAGGCACACACACGCACACGTGCACACACACACACACACTCACACACTCTGCACTGCACTCTGCACTGTCCTTATAAAACAATCGCACCCACAATGAGGCGCCCCTTCCCCACCCACCCAAGCCTGGCCATCTACAAGGGTCTCCCCCTTCCCCGGCCCCCTCCCTCCCGCCGCTCCTTTCCTGTGTTGCGCTGGCTGTGGCCACCACCCGACATGCTCCCTGCATTTGAGCTTCTGGGTCCTTCTGGCCTAGCTCCACCACGCTTCCTACTCTCTGAGCTCTTCCTACCTTGCCCCGGCACAGTTCTTCTCTTCCATCCCCTTCGTGCTCAGCCCTTTGTTTAGACCTCTTTAATTCTGTTTCCACATCCCCTACAGTGCCTAGCACATGTGCTCAGTAACGTCTGCTGAGCTGAATTAAATTGGATTGACTGCAACCACATGGGCAAAAGATGCTAAATAAAGGCACGCTGAAGCGTATGATCATCCCGCAGCTGCAGTCCACCGGGAAGCACTATCAGCAGACACACACACGGAGCACGCACAAGCCGTCCCAAAGTGGTTCCTGGCCACACAGCCAGGGAAGCAAGGGCCCAGAGGACTGCAAACACCACAGGTTTCAGGACCCAGTCTATTGAGGCAGAAAGACACGTGCTTCAAGAGGCCAATTACTGAATGCCAAGTGTGGGTGAAGGGGAGGAAGGCAGCAAAACACACTGCCATGTGTGTACCTATGCAACTATCTTGCACGTTCTGCACACATACCCCAAAATCTATAATGCAATAAAAAATTTTTTTTTAAAAAAAAAAGAGGCCAATTACTAAATGTAATCTTCCAATTACATTTATTTATGACATGATATCTGCAATCAGGGCTGTTCTGAAATATTCAATGCTAACAGTAGCTGTACTTTTACTGGAAAATTGTAATGACATAAGCAATTTCTTCTTCAAAGGTTAAACTATAGGAGGCATGGGATTATGGATGCTTAGAGATGAAAAGAGGTTTAGAGGTCATTTTGACCAACCTCCTGCTGCAAGAATTCCATTTTTGGCATTGCCGATGAATCTTACATGTTAAAGAACATCTCTTTGATGGAAGTCAAGAAAGAATCTAGACATTCGCTCACCTCCTGCACTGTGAGCTCCTTGAGGGTGGGGTCTGTCTCGTGTGTCTTTTTATCTTCCTCAACAGTTTGCTCCCAGGGTGTCAATGGAGCCTGATGAATGAATCGATTGCATGAGTACATTCAAACATGGGAACCCAGGGATGGCTGCCATGATGCTACACAAAGTACAAATCATCAGTGAACACGAGGCTGGCAGCTCTGAATGGGGCTGGCAAAGAGCTGCAGAGGTTCATGTCCTGGATTTTCTCTGATCTCATTTGTATCCTTCCTCCTAAATTTGGCTTTGGTTTTTAAAAGGGTGAGCAATGATAAAGTTAGGTTTTGAATTCCTCACCATCCCCCGCGCTGCTCCACATCCTGTCTGACCCCTCTTCTAATGGCCCTGCTTGACCACAGCTTTTCTTCCCAGGTATTATCTGAGTACATTTGAAGGCCCGTGGCTGGAAGGAAGCATAGACTGCAATGATGCAGGTGAAAGGAGCCACGGAGTCCAGGTATTAAGAGCACTGGCTGTGGACATTTGTGCAGAGTAGTGAATGAGTACCTACTGTGTGTCAAAGACAGCTGAGTTCAAATCCTCAGTCTTCCATGTGCTGCTATTAACATTGGAGAAGTTACTTATCCTCTCTCTAATCATTAGTTTCCTCATCAACCAAATAGGGATAACAATTTCTAGAGTTGGGATGAGATAATGTATAATAAAGCATCTAATGAAGTGCCTAAAGCATTTGTGGAGTCAGCAAGCAATAAATATTAGCTAGGATGCTACTGAGAAAGCTAACAAAATGGCAGGAAAACTTCTCCCAAGAGAACCGACAGAGAGCAGGGCGGGAGCCTACAGACCCCTCGCATAGGGATCCCAGGCTTGGCCATCTTCCTCCACAGGCTAAATCTGTCCCTTAGATCTCTGCTCCCTCTGTCCTTAGACCTTGCTGACATCCAACAGAGACTGAAATGATTACTTAGGAGGCTCTGACTTCCTTTTCCAGTCATGCGAGGCAGATAATTGTGAGGTGAGAGTCCGCAGCCCCAGGTATTATAGTTGCTAGAATGGTGGGGTGATGATGGTGAGATGACGCCACACAGGAGGTGGAAAGAAATCTGCTACCCGGCTTTTCAGCATAACGGGGCAGCCAGAGGGCTTGGCTATCTTAGTGGGGAGGAGGCCGCTCAGCTTAGCACAGTCTGCCATCAAAGGATGGTAAGGTGTGCTCCTCACCATGCTGACGTGGCCAGCGGTTAGCAACTGTCAGCTCCTGGGCTGCTAAATCACCTCTCCTGTGAGAGCAGTGTCTGCTCTGGGTCCCACAGTCACCATTTCCCACCATCTGCCTCTCACCCATATCTGGATTAGAATTAGTGACATTCAAACCATTAAAGTTTGGCATTTTGGATCAATCTGAGTAAGTGCCCAGTGCTCAAAGTACAAGGCCTTCAAAACAAAGGCCCAAAATGTAATGAGAGCACTTCATCATGAGGTTTAGTTTAGAACGTGTTTCCACCCACAACCAAACACAGCAAAAGGAGCACTCCTTTTTCATCCTTCCTCAGAGACACTGACTTCAGAAGAAAAGAGGTGTGAGATAAAGAGGGGGCTGCCAACTCTTCCCCACTACCCAACCCCAAACATGCAGCCATGTGGGAGAGTTGGCTCTTGCCAAGAAACAAAAGTAGGGTAAGGTAACCCGGTAAAGTGCATCCCAGAATAAGTGAATCACTGACAGCATCCTGTTCCAACCCGGCTAAAGACTTGCCTGCTCATCCTTTCACCAAGCATTTGTTGAATGCCATGTGCCAGGCCTTGCTGGAGGCACTGGGAAGCACAGGTTGGTAGCTTGGCCTCTCCAGAAACTTCAGTGTGGGAGAGACACACAGCTCCTTCAAGGATCTACTTCCTTTCCTTCCCTTCTCTCTTCTCTCTCTTTCTTTTCTCTTCTCTTTCTTCCTTCCTTCCTTCTTTTTCTTTCTCTATCTCTCTTTCTTTCTTTCTCTCTCTCTTTTTTTTTTTTTTTTTTTTTGAGACAGAGTCTTGCTCTATTGCCAGGCTGGAGTGCAATGGCCCGATCCTGGCTTACTGCAACTTCTGTTTTCTGGTTTCAGGCAATTCTCCTCCCTCAGCCTCCTGAGTAGCAGGGACTATAGGCACGCACCACCACGCCCAGCTAATTTTTTGTACTTTTAGTAGAGATGGGTTTCACCATGTTGGCCAGGATGGTCTCGATACCTTGACCTCATGATCCACCTGCCTCAGCCTCCCAAAGTGCTGGGATTACAGGCGTGAGCCACCGCACCACACCAGCCTCTCTCTCTTAATTTTTTGACGGTGTCTTGCTCTGTCATCCAGACTGGAGTGAAGTGGCGTGATCATGGCTTACTGCAGCCTTTACCTCCAAACTCAAGCAATCCTCTTGTCTCAGCCTTTGAGTAGCAAAGACTATAGGTGTACATCAACCATGTGGCTAATTTTCAAATTTTTTGTAGAGACGGGGGTCTCAAACTCATGGGCTCAAGCAATTCCTCCCACCCCCATCTCCCAAAGTGCTGGGATTACAGATGGGAGCTATCACATCTGGCCCAAGGATCTACTTTCTAAATAGACCCTTTCCCAAATAAAAGCTAGGAAATAGTAACAAGTACCACACTACTACAAATGATCCAGTTCCCAGGGAGCCTTATAGCCTGGCCTAGCAATGAATCACAGACAATTCTCTAGAATAAGACATTCATGTCTAGGGTCTAAGGGTAAGGTAAAAAGACGGAGGCAGCTGTTGTCCCTGCCGTGGCTTAGCCATTGGTAAGGAAATCAGATAGAGAAGAAAAGGCAAGGCCCATTCTCTGAGAAAACGTCTCTTAACTTTCCTGCCTTCACTTGACTCACATGCTCTAGAGTCCTATTCTGTGGCCCTAAAACCAGCCCAAGCTGGGATATCCAGATAGAGAGCATGGAAAACCATCTGAGAAGTGATGGTTCTTTTTCATAGGTAGCATATTATATTTGACCTGGATCTTGATAGCACATAGACCTGCTACTCACCAGGAGTGTAATGACATGGTGATTCAGTGAACATTTGAACATCCCCTGTGTGCCCGGCACTGTGCTAGTGCTGCAAAAGAGACACTCATCATCTTCGCCTGTACTATAGTATAGCAGTGTGACAGACATTCAACAGGTAACTGCAGGTGCGAGGGCTAAAAGAATAAGGGAAGTCTCGGAGGCAGTGGCAGTTAAGTTGCTGGGTGAAGGATGACGGTGTTGACCAGGGAAAGATGGCAGGGAGGAGCATTCCAGGAAGGAGATGGTGCATGCATGGTGAGATGCTGGATAGTCAGTCATGTCTACTCTTCCGTTAATATATTTCCCCTTCCTTCCTTCCTTCCTTCCTTCCTTCCTTCCTTCCTTCCTTCCTTCCTTCCTTCCTTCCTTTCCTTCCTTCCTTCTTTCCTTCCTTCCTTTCTTCCTTCTATTTTTCCTTCCTTCCTTCTTTCTCTTTCTTTCTTTCTCTGTCTCTTTTTCTTTCTTTCTCTCTCTCTTTCTTTCTTTCTTCTTTTGTTTTCTCCCCTCTAAAACATAAATATGCTCAAGTCTGTACCATCTTCAAACCCAAACAGAAAATAAGCAAAACTGAAACACTCTCACTGATACCTCTTGCCATTTTATTGTCTTCTCTCTTCCCCTTGACATCAAAGCTCTTGAGAGAGTCATCTGCACTTGATGTGCCCATTCTCCCCTCCTCAACTTGCTGCGTCTGACTTCCCTGATTACTTTTCTGCAATTGTTCCATAATGTCAAATGCAATGGATACTTTCCCACTGTTATCTTACTTGACCTCTTTGCAAGAGCTGAGTCTGTCAATTCGCCTCGCCCTCTTGATACCCTCTCTGCCTTTAGTGTCGGTGGCCCCACCAAATCCTGATTCTCTTCCCAGCTCTCCATCACTCCTATCAGCCTCCTTCACAGGCTCCCCACCGCTGAGAAACAGCAGCTCCACCGTGGCACCATTATTGGCTACCAATGGATCACTTCTAATCTACGACTCTAGTGCAGATCTCATTTGCAAGTCTTGATGTCTATTGGACAGATCTTTATCAAGAACTCACAGGTACTCTGAACTAAATTCCAGCCCATCTTATTTAAAACTGAACTAATCTTCCCCTCCAAACCCCTCTCATATATTAGCTGGCTTGGTAGATGGCCCCACTGTCCATCTAAGCTGGAATTCAAATGTTAATCCTCAATTCTCTCTTTCTGCTCATTTGCCCTCTATATACATTTAATCAGCCTCTAACTCCTGAAGTTCACACCTCCAAATACCTAATGCCTGTTATTTTCTTAGTCATCCTGGACACTGCCTTGTCTCAGGCCTTTACCTTTTCCCAGCTGGGTTCTCACAATTTCATATACTTCCCCCTACACTGTTGGCCTCCCCTCCAATTCTTTTTTGTTTGTTTGTTTGAGACTGAAGTTTTGCTCTTGTTGTTCAGGCTGGAGTGCAAAGCATGACCTCTGCTCACTGTAACCTCCGGTTCCTGAGTAACTGGGATTGTAGGCATGCACTACCATGCCCGGCTAATTTTTGTGTTTTTAGTAGAGACGGGGTTTCTCCATGTTGGTCAGGCTGGTCCTGAACTCCTGACCTCAGGTGATCCGCCCGCCTCGGTCTCCCAAAGTGCTGGGATTACAGGCGTGAGCCACTGCACCCGGCCTCCAATTCATTTTAACGTGGGAACTTTCTAAAAAGGAAAATCTGACCATGCCACTCCCCTGCTTAAACTTTTTCAATGACACTCCATCACTGTCATGGCAAAGTCCTTCCTTCTTAGCTTCGTGCTCCAGACACACGTGGGATCTGTCTGTACCTGCCCCACCTCACTGGTCTCATCTCTTGCCTTTGTACCATAGAGGCTGCAGCTTCTGCCATCAATGACCAGGAGTTCCCCCAATATAACATGAAATTTTACATCTTATTACCATCTTGCATTCTCTTTCATGTTTCCAAAATATGTTTCTTCCTTTTCATGAGCCCCATACCCTGGAGAATCTTCCAGATCTCCTCCCTACCTTCTCCTTCACTGCAGCCCTGCCTCTGTTGTTGCCATAGTGTACTGGAAATACTTCTTTGAAAACCTATGATGTTGAACTGTGGAGTGGAGTTCAAAAGTGGAGAGGTCACTCCCACTGGACTCAGCTCGTGCGAACAGACTCTGTCATACACACTTTTGTGCCTTCAGGACCTCATATGGTTATTTATTAAACAAGTGCCATCATTTTGTCACATAGATGTATACATGTAGGTATGTGTATACCTGTGTGTATATCTATGTGTGGCATGTTTGGAAGCATAAGGGCGAAAGGAGATAACATTTGCCGAGCACTGACAATGTGCCAGGAACTATATGGGATAGTTTATACACGTTTATATTATGAGCTTCATTTTATAGAAAGCTGAGGCTCACAGCAAGTAACCAGAGTATGATTTCATAGCTGGTATTGGTGGTAGAGCTGTGATTTGAGCCTAGGCTTGTCTGATTCCAGCCCTTAGGACTTTTTTTTATCACCCCACACTGCCTCCCTGACTACGGCCAAGTGGAGGAGCCCAGATGCTACATTACAGGGATTTCAATCCTCAACATTCATTACACCGAAAACCCTCAGTTTGTCATGACAAATGCTTTCTGAAGAATACAAAGGCCACTCAATTTTTAATGTTTTCTTTCCAAGTTTATCTTTTAAAAACCATATACCTGTTTTACAGGGATCTCACAGAGATTAACAATATGTATGCTATGAAGGATCCCATCTGCCTCAGAGAATACACTTTTCATCACAGACGATATACTTTTCACAGTTCTTATCTATTTATTCTATCAAAATAAACTGCCGATTCTACAGAGCCTGTGAATTCCAGAGGGAAAACATAAACGGAATGTGCTCACGAGTACGGGAGTTCCTATAATTGTTGGGGGAAAAAAGGGCTGATAGAAAAATCATTTCTGCGTGGCACTCAGGAGAAAGATTCTGCTGAGTGGACAAAGAAAACGATGATGGGCCACCTCAAGAAACACATCAGACAGCTTCGACTTCCCCTCGAGAAGCCCTGCTGGGCTGGAGTGCAGCTATCTCTAGTTCTTAAATGTTCCCATATGTTCTCAACAGCATTATGTCCCTCCTAAGGAGTGTCACTAAAGCTAGGTGGTGTCTTAGGATTATTACTTTTATTGATGATTTTCCCTTTACGCTTCCTGGTGGCCAGTGCCAAGACCACACCCCTACTTCTCCAATGGCCCTTTCCCTCAGGAAGCTCAGCTTATTGCTCAGCTGTCACCTTCTCCCTGAACCCCAGCAGAAAGACATGGATGAGACAATGGGCTGCCTATGACATGTGCCAGCTCGTTGACCACCAGGGAAGGTTGACCGGTCTAGCTGGAGAAATGTTTGTTTTTATGAACAAGCAGTTCACGAGTGCTCAGCTGAGGAGGATGACCTTCCCTTGGAAAGATCACCCTTTGGCCAACAGTCTTGGAGTAGCTGCCCTTCCTGCTGGAGCCTAGAAACACACTTTCTAGGGCACCCTTCCTCCCTGGATGCCTTTCAAGGCACCGTTAGACAAGGCACACCAAATGACCACCACTGCCAAAGTTCTGGTACTTTGTTGAAAGACAAGGAGTTATTGGCACTTTTAGGAGGTTGGCACTTTTTCATTGAACAAGGGTCCTTTTTGTTTCTTTGTTTAGTTTGGTTTGTTTGTTTTTTATTTTGACTCAGAAAGCATTTAGATGTAGCTGATTTTGGTTCAATCAGGTCTCCTATCCCTCGTTCCCCCTTCTACTGTCGATCAGCAATCTAAGATTAGAGCGTCAGCCCAAGGGTAAGGATGTCTGTTTCATATATTATTTGGTTACTTAAAGGGACATATGTTGATGGCTTTTTTGTTCAGGAGGAGAAGGAGAGAACAGGTTAGATGCTCCTGATATTTAAGCGTCTATGCCAAAACCTCACATGGACCTTGTTTGTTCAAATGAGCTACTATTGAGAGAGACAGCAAAGCCATCTTCTTTAGGGAACCTGAACATTGCCTTCAGCGTGAAGAAGGAGCAAAACATAGCTGAGAGGGAGAGCATAAGAGGAGAGCCATATATTCTCCTGACCATGAGCTCACGGTAGATAAACCCCTGGTTACCTGAAGGCAACACCATGAGCACCATCCGCTGTGACTCATCAGATGCTTGGTTAACCCACTTGCTTCGGTGTCCATGGAGCTGCCACTCTGCCACCCTACACCAGTACATTCCTGTGTCCTCCATCTCCACCTGCTGAAGCTCCAGGACAAAGTCTGTAGGGGATGAACGGTAACAGTGCAGGTGCCTCCTGAGCCCCTCTTCCCCATAGTCCAGCAAGCCATCATACTGCAAGTTCACCAGCATTTGACTTCCAGTGTTCTCTCTGTTCCGGTACCACATCACAGAGTACAGAGCGGCCGAGCTGCCTGCGCTCTCCAGGCTGCAGTGGATGGCCACCTCGCTGTGCTCAGTCACATTTTTGGTCCAGTGCACTTTGGAGACATTTACCTTACTTCCTAGAAAATAAATGACAGTAAGTTAGAGAACACAGACTTTCAGATTGGATACCACCTCAAAAAAAGCAGGTGGATCACAAGGTCAAGAGATTGAGACCATCCTGGTCAACATGGTGAAACCCCGTCTCTACTAAAAATACAAAAAATTAGCTGGGCATGGTGGCGCGTGCCTGTAATCCCAGCTACTCGGGAGGCTGAGGCAAGAGAATTGCCTGAACCCAGGAGGCGGAGGTTGCGGTGAGCCGAGATCGCCATTGCACTCCAGCCTGGGTAACGAGAGCGAAACTCTGTCTCAAAAAAAAAAAAAAAAATCTAGTTCTCACTGGGAAGAGTTTATATCCTTTAGACATCAGTGCATTCATTTTATTTTACTATTTATTTTTATTTTTTGAGACAGTCTTGCTCTGTCACCCAGGCTGGAGTGCAATGGCACGATCTCGGCTCACCGCAACCTCTGACTCCTGGGTTCAAGCAATTCTCCTGCCTCAGCCTCCTGAGTAGCTGGTAATACAGGCATGTGCCACCATGGCCAGCTGATTTTTGTATTTTTAGTAGAGACGGGGTTTCACCATGTTGGCCAGGCTGGTCTTGAACTCCTGGCTTCAAGTGACCTGCCCACGTCAACCTCCCAAAGCATTGGGATTACAGGCGCGAGCCACACGCCTGGCCTCATTCATTTTAGTTCTTGTCCTTGGTCCCTTTTTTTCTCTCACATTTGCCAGGACATTCTCTCCTAGGAGTCAAGCCATCCTCTTTCCTTCTTTAGCCCAACCGCTTGCCTGCTGGACCCTGCCATTGAAAACCGTGATGCTTCTGCGGGGGCCCTCCGCCTGCTGTTTTTACTTATCCTTCATTCACTCCTCCTCTACTTCCCAAAGCGGTCATCACAACTTTTAGCAGCTCCCTTAAGCCATATATTCCACCAGTACCCCTCATTCTTAGCAAATTACTCTCCTCCCATACACCCAGATATTATCTTGGGTGTAGACGCAGAGAGAGAGGAGGCCATCTGAGAGACTGAACGTTTTGATGCAAGTGTTAGAAAACCATCCAAGGGAACTATTTAAATGATTGGATTAGACTGAATTTTAAACAGATTTTGACATTTACTTTTTCTCCGCTTGCTAACCAGCAGGTGAGGATTTAAAATGACTGCCAGAGTAGTTACAAACAAAATAAAGAAATGATAGTGTGCATTACATTTTCAATTCCACCATAAACATATTTATTTTATTTTATTTTATTTTTATTTATTTATTTTGAGATGGAATCTCACTCAGTCACCCAGGCTGGAGTGCAATGGCACAATCTCGTCCCACCTCAACCTCTGTCTCCCGGGTTCAAGTGATTCTCCTGCCCCAGCCTTCCGAGCAGCTGGGATTATAGGCATGGACCATCATGCCTGGCTATTTTTTGTATTTTCAGTAGAGATGGAATTTCACCATGTTGGCCAGGCTGGTCTTGACCTGAAGTGATCCACCCTCCTTGTCCTCCCAAAGTGCTGGGATTATGAGCATGAGCCACTGCGCCTGGCCCAAACACATTTATCAATCTGTCTTTAAGACAATAATTCTGTCTGATCTTGGACTCTTTTTTTAGTTACCCTCTTTACTCTCTCCTTTCCTTCATGGAGAAGCACATGGAATATTAGCTTATGTGAGACTGTTGCTATTTCCTTGCCTCAAATTACTTTCTACTTTATTGTGATCTGGCTTCCAATCCCATCACTACACTCAGCCAGGGCCCAATTTTCCCGTGCTTTTCCCTCTAGTCCTTTTCTGTCCTCTTTGTGGTTTTGTCAGTGGAGTCCATTTTCTTCTAACCTCAGAGAAAACATCCCTCTTACAACTCTCACCAGTCATTCTCAGCATCTTTCTGGGGCCTCTTCCTTAACTCGTTCCCTAAATGACATGCACAACTGCAAGTCCACAGCCACGCCTAGCCCACAGGTATGTTCTGCCTGACACTTGCAGTATTTTAAAGGAACTGGGCCACGAGCAGTGGCTCACACCTGTAATCCCAGCACTTTGGGAGTCCAAGGTGGGCAGACCATGAGATTAGGAGTTGGAGACCAGTCTGACCAATATGGTGAAAACCCGTCTGTACTACAAATACAAAAATTAGCTGGGCGTGGTGGCGCGTGCCTGTAGTCACAGCTACTCAGGAGGCTGAGGCAGGAGAATCGCTTGAACCCAGGAGGCAGAGGTTGTAATGAGCTGAGATCATGCCATTGCACTCCAGCCTGGGCAACAAGAGTGAAACTCTGTCTCAAAAAGAAAAGAAAAGAAATTAGTTGTGGACAAACTAGGACATGTCATCAAAGAAGATTTTGGACAACTCTAGATATGCAAAAAGATCTGACAACACGGAGCCCACATATCTACATAGGACACACGTGAGCTAGGCAGTGGCTGCCTCCTGAAGAGGGGTACGCACATGCGGTCAAGAGTTTGGCGTGGATGACTGGGAGACAGATGCCAATCACACAGATGGGAAATGCAGAAGTACAAACGAGCGTGGTGAGACGGCAGAGATGCTAAGTGCAATTTAGGGCATGCTGAGTATGGTGGCATCCAAGTAGAAACGTAGAGCAGGCAGTTGGGTATGAAGGCTTGGAGCTCAGGAGAGCAGGGCTAAGCACAAAATCTCAGTTATCATCTAGAAGATGGTAGTTGAAACCAGGGCAGTGTTTAAGCAATTCCGAGGAAAGCAGAGAAGAAGAAGCAAAACAGGCCCAGGATTATCCCTGAGGAACACACACATTTAGCAGGGAGAAGAAGGGGCTGGAAGAACATAGAGAAGGGAAGGCAGAGGGCAGGAAGAGACCCCGTACCAATGCGATTGGCATTCTATTTTGCCCTTGTGGTCCCAGCGGACTGGGAGCTCCCTAAGGGCCATGCCTGTGCCTTCTTTATCTTTGTACTCCATTGCTTAATGCATCGTAATGCTTAATTATCATCTCATTTTTATACATTACCTTGAAAATAGTATTGTAAGCACCAAATTAGATCAACTTCTCTGCATTGTGCTGCTGGATCTTATCCAGTTCCCGAACCTGGGCTGTGACGTTCGTTTAATTTTAATCAACACTGGAGGTGACCTAATCAACCCTGCCCACGTTTAGACAGCAGCACTCTTAGACCAGTGTGGAACGTCCATTACGTTTTTAAAGATCTCCTGAGGAAGAGGAACCTCCCTCAGTGAGCCATTCCAACAGTTAACTACTCTTATTTGCCTTATGTTCAGGCAGCTAAATGTTGAGAAGCAATTTCTCCACACATCCCCATAGAGTTGTGCAGTTTCTGTTCACGGTGGGAGAAATATGCTTCGTATTACTCTTTCTTTGCCAAATTACAGTAGAGCCCCACTGGAATGACACAGCTTGTTATTATAGAGATCTGGAGATACGACACCCTGGATAGCTGCATGGACCAGGCTGCCAGGCTGAGAGGCAAACCAGTCAAAGGGTTTTGCTCCTATCCGAGCTCCCCAAAACCTCAGATTGAATCACCTTAAGTGACCTTCCTTCATCTGGTGGACTATCCAGTTCTGCAGTCATTTGTAGGGGCACGCTGTTCCTATGACTTTAGGTTATATTTTTACTTCCACATAATCAATCACTCCATAAAACAGCTGCCCGAGAGAAAACAGCCACCAGACAGAAAGACAATTGAGGACACACTCACAAGGTTTACCTGTGGGCTTGAGTTTCAATTCTGTTAGTCCTGACTTCTTTTCTCCAAGCTTGTGCCAAGTGCCATTTGTAGACAGGAGCCATTCCTCCACAGCACAGTGATACCTGCCCTGATCACTATCTTCCACGTTCAGAATATGCAGCTGAAATAAGTCTTGGGAAACCTTCTCAGTATGAAATTTTTGTTTTCTCCGTGGGGTGTGAAATTCATCCCCGATCTTTATAACATTGCTTTGGTCCATTTCCAGGATCTTCACCCAGGAGGCATTAGTGGAAATAGGAGAAAAATACCAAATAATGGCTAACTGAAGGTTTCCGTTGGAGCGGGACAAGATGCTACATTCTATATCAGCATTGGAGTTGATGGCGAGCTCTTGGACTTGACTCCTTGAATTCACTTTTAGCTTGCTCTCTAAATTTAAAAAATGAAAACGGTTACTTTGCTAGGAAATACAAAGTTAAGGTAGTAGAGATGTTAGACGTGAAGTATGACACTGCATTCTCCCGCCATCATATGGGTGAACTCCCTCTACAGTCACCTGCTCACTGCTCATTCAGCTTTTGAACAACATCGCTAGCTGACAAGGCAGCCCATTCCATCCCGTAGTGTGACATGCAAGGTCCTTTATCATCTGGCACATTTGTGTCTTTCCAGTGTCTTCTCCTTCAACTTTCCATCTTGAATTTGAGCCTCAGCCACACTGAATTACTTGCAGCTCCTCAAGAGTGCATGTTCCCTCTCACTTCAAAGCCTTGAGTTGCATCTCAAGTTGCATACAAGGTCGGCGTATTCCCCATTTAGAATGTGCAGCTGAAATAAGTCTTGGGAAACCTTCTCAGTGTGAATTTTTTGGATGCTTTGTTTTCTTTGAGATGGAGTCTTGCTCTGTCACCCAGGCTGGAGTGCAGTGGCGTGATCTCAGCTCACTGCAACCTCCGTCTCCTGTGCTCAAGTGATTCTTGTGCCTCAGCTTCCTGAGTAGCTGGGACTACAGGAGCACGCCACCACCCTGGCTAATTTGCGTCTTTTCAGTAGAGACAGGGTTTCACTATGTTGGCCAGGCTGGTCTCAAGTTACATCTCCAGTTGCATCTTTTATGTGGAAATAAATCCTTAACCTCTTCTCCAGAATAATTCCTATAAACCCTTAAGACTCAGCTCAGAGTTATGTCCTCCAGAGAGTCTCCCCTCACTCCTGTATTTGGGCTAGGAGACCCTGCTGTGTGCTCTGATGGCCACTTCTACATACCTCTCTGTCTTATGTGAGTGACATAAGGGACATGAGGAACAAAAATTTTACACTGAGGCCAGGCATGGTGGCTCATGCCTGTAATCCCAGCACTTTGGGACTGCCACTACAGAATGCTTTCTGACATCAAGCTGAATTTTATCTCTTCATCACTTCCATCCACTAGTCCCAGTTCTACCTGTGCCTGGTAGTGGTGGTGTGGAAGAGGGCGTGTCACACAGACAAGCCCAGCATCTCTCCTCCACAGGATAATGCTTCAGTGTTTGAGCACAAGCATCTCTTCTGTTGTACTTCATATAACAGATTGAGAGAAAGTGGCCCCATGAGTGCTGTGTTTGTGTGTTTACTGTACAGAGTCCTTCTGGATTCACAGTTTCCAAACTCTACTTGTATCTGCCTTCAACCGTGGGTAAACAAAAGGAAGCTGAACATGGGTGATTAAAACTGTGTGTGTCTTTGCAGCCACTTAACTGAGGGAACATCATATGGATATGGAGTCAACTAATCTTTGACCTCAGCAGCTTTTCTGCTTTGTCAGAAAGACGAGTGACAATTCTTGTTCCCAAATCTTCTTCTAACTTCTCGCCCACGTCACCCACTCTACTTTTCTAATTGCGTATTGATGTTGCCAGTAGGTTCTCTTCCTTCCTTCAACAAACATTTATGAAGTACACAGACAATTCCAGGCCCTGTGGGTATCTCCCCTTAGTGGCTCACAGTCTACGGGGAGACAGGTACAGGGACAGAGGCTTAGAGATGGTGCCAAATACCATTTGTAGACAGGAGCCATTCCACCACAGCACAGTGATATTTGCCCTGATCGGTGTATTCCACATTTAGAACGTGCAGCTGAAATAAGTATTGGGAAATCTTCTCAGTGTGAATTTTTTGGATGTTTTGTTTTGTTTGAGATGGAGTCTTGCTCTGTCACCCAGGCTGGAGTGCAGTGGCGTGATCTCAGCTCACTGCAACCTCCACCTTCTGTGCTCAAGTGATTCTTGTGCCTCAGCCTCCTGAGTAGCTGGGACTACAGAAGCACGCCACCACCCTGGCTAATTTGTGTCTTTTCAGTAGAGACAGGGTGTCACAATGTTGGCCAGGCTGGTCTCGAACTACTGATCTCAGGTGATCTGCCTGCTTTCCCCTCCCAAGGTGCTGGGATTACAGGCATGAGCCACTATGCCTGGCCTCAGTGTAAAAATGTTGTTCTTCATGTCCCTCATCTCACCCATGTAAGACAGAGAAGTATGTAGAAGTGGCCATCAGAGCACACAGCAGGGTCTCCTAGCCCAAATACAGGAGTGACAGGAGACTTCCTGGAGGAGATAGCTCTGAGCTGAGTCTTAAGGGTTTATAGGAATTATTCTGGAGAAGAGGTTAAGGATTTATTTCCACACAAAAGATGCAACTTGACCAAAGACTTTGAAGTGAGAGGGAACATGCACTCTTGAGGAGCTGCAAGTAATTCAGTGTGGCTGAAGCTCAAATTCAAGATGGAAAGTTGAAGGAGAAGATGCTGGAAAGACACAAATGTACCAGATGATAAAGGACCTCACATGTCACACTGTGGGCGTTTAGATACGAGGTGAATGTAAGAGTTGTGATGAATCAGGTTTTCAACTTGGGTCACTGGCAGGCAGTGGGGACATAAGGGGCAATGTAGGATAGCTTTGGATAAGAATGGTAGGTTTATGTTTTGACATAATGAGTGCAGACATGTCTTAGAGACAGTTGGATATATGAGTCTGGAGACCAGAAGAGAAATTGGTCAAGATAATGAATTTGGGAGTTGTGAACATACAGGTTGTATCCACAGGTAGGGATGAGTCCACCACAGGAGAGGGTATAGAATGAAAGAAGAGCACAGCTGAGAATAAATTCCAGAGAAATTGTTTTCTTTAAAGAATAAATCAGCAGAGGAGAAAATCTGGTGTCATGGTGCCAAGGAAGAAAGTTCCAAGAAGACAGATTGGGTCAGCAATTGCAAATACCACAGAGAGGAATAATTACGGCATGAACTCATGAACAAGGGGAGAATTACCATGACCAAAAATGTTGCAGAGCAGCAGAGAGAATAATGACAGCGACCACGTTCGAGCATCATCTTGGTGTGTCAGGTACTCGGCGTGTTATATATGGCACCACATTTAAATTGCACATTAACAATTTACAGATCAGGTAACTAGGCCTTGAGCACATTAAGTGGCTCATCCAGAGCTGTTCGGCTGCCCAGTGACTGTCAGATCTAAATGACTTCAACGTCTCTCCATCACTCTGTCCTAAGAGAATGCAAGCTATGAGAGAGAAGATACGTGACACAGCAGAACTCTGCCTAGGTGGTGTCTCACTTTTAACTCCTGCGCCCTATTACAGGTTGAGGAGGTGGATTATATTTGACTGTAATAATAAATTCTCTGACTCTTATACATTAACACCTTACGAATAAGTAGGATGTATGCCAATGGAATTCACAGTATCCCTACCACTAGCAGAGAGATTGCAAATGTTTCCTAACTGGTAAGGCCTGGACAGTGACCAATCCAAAACATTGCCTGTCTCCTGGAGCCAGGTCCTAGAGACCCCCTGCTGTGCCACGTGGTACCCTTCAGTTGCTGGGTGGTGGGAACTTATGGGAAAATGGGGAGTGGACACAGAGCAGCAATGAACCAACATGGAAGGCATTTCAATGTTTTAACCGCCGGTATGGCCATCCCGTGCATACTGACTCAATGTTAACCTGTCTATCATTCATCATGTGGCACTTACATAGACAGAACAAATATGGGAGAAGGTAGTTTTATGTTTCATTTTTATAACTTATCCAAAATGGGAGGAATGCTATTTGTTTTAAAGCAGAGATGAATTTCAAGTCACACTTACCTGGTAAAGTGACGGCTATCCGTAGTGGGTTAGAGATGGCAGAAGCCCTCGGGGGGCGGCTGTTGTGTAGGGAATCTCTGTCATAAACTTCCACTTTACACTGATACACTCCTGTCTCTTCCTCAGTGGCATCATGGATTAGGAGTTGTGAACGAAATAAAGACTGTGAAACTTTCGTCTTCTTATGGAACTGGGATGGGAAATCCCCCCATTCAATAGTGCCATTGTGGGTGATTCGAATAAGCCAGTGGAAGCTGTGAGAGCTAGCTGGCCGGAACTGCCATGTCACAGTGAGTGGCACCTTGAGGTCAGAGTAACCGGCCCCCACTATGCAGGTCAGGTCAAAGGTGTTGCTTAACATCACTTGCGGCTGACGGCTCACCAGACTAACTTGTAAACTTGACTCTAGGCGAAAAAGTGAAACACAGCTTCTAGTATATTGACTAGATTAAAATACAGCACTTTCAAGTTCTTCTAGTTGCCAACTCTTTGAGTAGGACCCTGCATTTGTACATTTGGAGTTTCATATATTATAGAGTAGAAGTTGATTCACGGTACAGTCTGTCCTGAACTCTGATCTCAGTTTTGCAAAGTTGACCGTCTTCTAAGACTGTTCCCAGCAGTCACAACAAATAGGCAGTGTTTCTCCAGTCTGCTACTTAGACAGCTGCTGCTACTGAGTGGGTGGAGCACTCCCCACCCCAGCGGTCTGGCCTCCTTGCCTTACCCCCCGCGCGTGGGTTCAGTATCAGAACCCTTTTGCACATGCTCCAATGGGTTCTGCAATCCCAGGGCCACAGCTGTCAAAAACCAGAAGGTTTAAGGCTCAGCTGTACTCGCCGATAAGCTGATTCATAGAATTTTGTTTTTCACCTCCAACAACAATTTACAAGTTACACTCTAAAGGTGATCTTTACAAAGATGAAGAAACTTTAAAACTTGACAGAGAGGGTAACCAGAGACTATGCCCTGTGTCCTAGGGTACACATATCATAACTGGGGGATTCAGGATAACACACAATACTGATACACAGGTGCAGGAAAGGATTTTCTTTGACACTTACCGAGAGACTTTACAGTAACTGAAATCTTCGCAATCCAGCTCCGATCTCTGGCCTGGTTCCGAGACTTTTCAGATACTCTACATTCATAAGTGCCACTGTCTGTGATGGCAGGGAAGGTGATCTCCAGCTGGAAGGTGGCCCAGTCTACTTTCTCCAGCCTTGTGTTGCCATGGTAACTGGGTCCCCCGAAGGAGGCGCCCAGCTGCACGATGCCATCCTGCCCCAGGCCAGCCACAAACTCGGGCTGTGTCTGGTCCCGTGGGATGTGCCACCAGCTCACAGACAGGGAACTTTCAGCTCCACTGGCCTTGCAGAGAAGGGCGAGAGTCTCTCCTTCCCATACAACTTGCTTCTTGTTCTTGGTGGACATGATCACACTTCTTGCTGTGTGTTACAGATTATAGAAGAAAAAACCATTTTCGACAAATAAGAATTTTCTAAAATACACTGAAATCTCATCAATGAGGACTTGACTAGTTTGTGACAAGTCAAATCAGGCTGTTTCCTCTTGCACCATGGTCAGGCGAAAGATTTGCCAAACACTTAAATAGTGGAAACAAGATAGCAGAAAGAGTATTGGAGAATGTATTTACCCTTAAACAATTTATTGATTTCTAAAGCTGGGTCATGCTGTTCTGTGTGGGCTGGAACACAGCACTGTGATCTTAACTCATGACAACCTCACACTCCTTGGCTTAAGCCATCCTCCTGCCTCAATAGCTGGGACTACAGGCACCCGCAACCATGCTGGCTAATTTTTAAAATTTTTGTAGAGATAGGATCTCTCTTTGTTACCCAGGCTGGTATTGAACTTCTGGCCTCAAGCAATCCTTCTGCCTCAGCCTCTCAAAGGGCTGGGATTACAGGCGTGAGCCACTGCACTCAGCTTACTTAAACAATTTATCACTTGCACATATTTTTTTATTAGTTTGTTAAATCAGCTCTTCCTTAAGAATATCTAGTTGGCCAAACATCTGGTAACATTTTATTATATTAATTAGGATATATACAAAAGCCGGAAAGTAATAAAGCTGTGTTTACTTCAATTTTTAGTTTTTTAGAATTTGGACCTTCAGAGTTCAAAATGATCTTCCTCTTCCTTATCTTTCTCTAATCAATCTAATTGGTTTAGTATGTGTTTTAAACAAGGAAGAAACATTGTTAATTATATCTCTGTTCACAATAGTACCATAAAAAACAATTACTTGTTTTCTAAGAGAAAAATACACATATATATATATACATGGACATACATATATACATACACATACACATAAACACACACACACATTGTTGTAGACAGAGAGGCTTCTTATGTCTAAACTACAGTGCAAAACCATAAATGTAAATCTGGCTCCCAGATGGGAAATCCAAGTCATCATTCGACAAACACATCCATTCAACAACCATTCATTCTGCAAGGTCTTGTCCTGGTTGCTTTGTGAGCAGTGTAGAGATACAGCAGGAGATTGTACATCCAAGACAGCCCAGCGCTCATTTAAGGCCACTGCTCCTTTAGTCAGAATGGCCCTGGGCAACATATTTGACCCCTCTGAGCCTCAGTTTTCTTTCCTGTAAAAATGAAGATAATAACAGTGCTCACCTTGCTGCATTGTTGAGAAGACTGAACAAATAGCACACGCAAAGCGCTTAGCCTGGATGGCTAGGGAAGCACTTAGAAAAGGTTAGCTGCTAGCATTAGTGTTTGATGATAGGCACTGGCAAAAGAGGGGCAATTCAAAGCAAAAGAGGAAAATAAAATAGAACTGGCATTAGAAATCTAAATAGGATCTAAACGAATTTGCAAATTGTCCTTCCCTGCGGAGGAAGGAGTTCAGTGTTTGTTTCATGCATACATATACGTAAGTAACAAAGGCAGAATGAAGGTTAATGTCCATAAATATGTTTTTAAAAAGAGAAAATCCGCTTTCAAATTTAGTTTTTTTCAAGTTAAAAACAGACTCATAACTGAAGTTTAGAAATTGGAGGAGAAATTGTTACTCATATTCTCACCACTTTAACATAACCATGATGATTGGTTTAAACTAACCTCATTTTTAAAAATGAGGTTTCCTTAGTTCATTGCGGTCATTACTGCCTTTTGGTAAGAAGTAATGAACTTACGAAATGTGTGTAAGTTACACATTCACAGTAGTAATGGGTGATTAAAATATTCATAAATAATAAAATGTTGTTAATACTTCAGGTAATATTTGACTTTGAAAGCAGAATGCTAAACAGCATTTATACATTTGCTAGTAACTTTTCCTGGCTCTACACAGTAAGCCCAGTGTAGACTCTAGCCTGTACAAAGAACTCGTTTTAGTTTTGGAAGACGACCTTATTGATAGGATGATCAGCTGTGTATCCTGAAGCACACCTTTGGGTGAAATGCCACATACCAGGTTTACAAAAGCCTGCAGATATGTTCCAGAGAAGACTGAGGTGCGTAAAGCAGAGATTTATCTCTACATAAATATTTAAACCTACCTATATTGTTTTTCCTTAACTCTAGAAAGTCAGACCAAATGTTTAGTGTGAAGACGAACACCAACACACTTCCCGGGCTGCCAGTGAAGGCCGCGCTGTGCATCTTCATTCCCAGGAAGTGGCTTATCGGAGAAATGGAAAGGACACGTCTCTGTGTTTGGAGATGTCCCCAACAACAGTGCAACAAGGACATCTTTATTTTTAGCTCAGTTTTAAAAAATTTGAAATATTAAATTTTGTTGTTGTTGTTGCTTTTGGGCAATTAATCTTTCTGGACTTTGAATTCAAACCCAGCCTAGTGAATCCTTATGTTATTGTAGGTTTGTCTGTTTTTTGCCAAACAAAAGGCATTGATCATTCAAACATGTTTAAGGTCACCCAACCTTCATGAAGTAAAGGTGAGCTGAGTGGCTTCCTCAGTTCTGTACATGCAGACACTCAGAACCATTAAGACCGGAGTGTCACCACAGCAAACGGCAGAGGATGGAGTCTGCCCACTATCAATTACCTTTTCGTTTCTTAACTGTGAGTGAGAATTGTGACTAAGTACTATTTCCCACACCAGGTTAACGCAGTAGGGGATTAACAGAAGGCAATTGAAAAATGCCAGCCGAGTCTGGAGGTAGGATAACATGGGTGTTCATTCCCCAGGAAGGAGGACAAAGTGTAGCCTTTTACTCTTAACCTGTCTCTCTCTCTCTCTCTTTCTCGCCCTTGCTCTCTGTCACACACACACACACACACACACACAAAGGCAGAGGGCTTCATTAACACAGATGTTCTCTGCTTTAAGAAATATCTAATATATAAAAATTAGAACAAAAAATAAATAGACTCTAAGAGGGCAAGAAGGAACTTAAAGACCATCTAGTTGTGTGCCGTCATTTTACAGATGAGGGAGCTGAGACTTAGAGACATAAAGTGGTGTGTTCGTGGTCGCAGCTCGCCTAGGACTCGGGTCCCCAGCTAGTTTGGGTGCCTTCCTTTACTCCACTCCACCTCCAATGTGATCTCATTGAAACCTGCTCTTCACAAAGATCCCTACTGTGTCCACGAAGGCGTCTTCTACAGACAAGAGGGGATCTGAAAGCAGCTCAATGCATGCCTGGTCTTGACTTCACATACCTGCTGGCTTCTTCAGGCGCACGTGGCTGTCTGGTGACTGCTTTCTCTGAAGCACCTGCCAGGAACCTGTGCGTGTTCTCATGACCTCTGCTACCACACATCTGTAGGCGCCTTCATCCTCTGGGCCCAGAGAGAAGATCTTGAGAGAGAAAGTCTTGGGGCCTAACTTTGAAACCTGGAGCTCTCCTTGACTTGTTCTTCCTTTGTAGTCATTCTTCAGGCCCAGGACTCCACCAGCATCAATGTGAGCAATTTCAGTCCCATTGAAGAACCAAATGCCTTGAAGCTGTGGGTCACGGCCACTGCCTACAACCAGGCAAACCAGTTCTAAGGGTTTCCCTTCGGCAAACAAGCTGTCAGCTGTAATGTTGACTTGAAAATCTTTCACTGGGAAACAAAAACAAGGCAGGTATTTAGAGAGCTCACTGTCTCTGTCCTTTCAGTAGAGAGAGATGACACCCCCTGTAAGGATACTACAGGGGATCACATTTTATGCGGGAGCTCAGTTCTATAGTGGTAGGTCAACCAAAAAAAAAGAAATTCTTAGAGTAAAAAATCCTCATGACTCTTCCTTAAATCACCCAGAAATGACCGTACCCATGGTTTTCTGAATGCACTCCTAGTAAGCAAGATATATGCACAAATGTATGAGGAATATAGTAATGCATGCTTTTTAAATTAAAAAATAAAATATTGGAGTCGGGCACAGTGGCTCACGCCTGTAAGCACTTTGGGAGGCTGAGGTGGGTGGATCGCCTGAGGTCAGGAGTTGGAGACCAGCCTGGCTAACATAGTGAAAACCTGTCTCTACTAAAAATACAAAAAAAATTAGCTGAGTGTGGTGACAAGTGCCTGTAATCCCACTAGGGAGGCTGAGGCAGGAAAATCACTTGAATCCTGGAGGCGGAGGTTGCAGTGAGCCGAGATCGCGCCACTGCACTCCAGCCTGGGCAACAAGAGCAAAACTCCGTCTCCAAAAAACAAAACAAAATAAAATAAAACAAAATACTGTATACTGAATTAAATACTGTATATATTATATTAAATATTTTACATGGAATTGCTGTAAAACTCTCCTTTTTTTGCTAAGAATATCCAGTAGAATTTTCTCAAGTTAGAAAACACTGTGATATGGCTCCATAGGACTCATGAATGTAACTTGGATACTTGAGGCCAATGGGACAACTTTAAGTGGAACACAATATCACTCTTTTCAATAAAGAAAAAACTTTAATGATTCACTATTGGGTCATTGCTCTTAGCAATGGGTATACAGTACCATTTAGCAATGGCTTAGCAACCCCTTCCTGTTCGACAAAAGCCTATAGAGAGAGATCAGGAATCACAGACAAGGCCTTTCTACTTGCTTTGACAAAAATGCCAAAGGATTATGAAAAGTGACAGCAGACTGGGTGTGGCGGCTCATGCCTGAAATCCCAGCCCTTTGGGAGGCCGAGGCGGGAAGATTGCTTGAGCCCAGGAGTTCAAGGCCAGCCTGGGCAACATAACAAGATCCTGTCTCTTAAAAATTTTTTTTAATCAAAAAATAATAAAAAAGGAAAGTGATTGCAGTCCAAATCGGGAAAAGGGACAGGTGGAAGGAAATCCCATCGCTGATGAAGACAAGGCTTCATGTTGGAAACTGGAGCTACTTTGAGGCCCAGCTGCCTGAGGTGAGTGGGCTTTGGAGAGAGACAGGCCTCTCTTTGAATGCCAGCCCTGCTCTCACCAGCTGGGTGGGCTTAGGCAGCACATCTAGCATATCTGAGGCTCAGAGTCCTCATTTTTAAAATGGGGACTCAACTTCTTGCCTCACAGGGTGGTTGTTAGAACTAAATTAGCTAATGTGCAAACACAGAGGCTGCAGAAATGGTAACAAAACTACTTCCATGACAGGCTTGTGGAACTGATCTAACCATGGAGTAGACCTTATCTCATAAAGAATCTGTGGGCAGAGACAAAACTGAATATCCTCCCTCTTAGTTACGCTTCTCAGATGACAAAAATGCAAAATCAAATCAAACTTTCTAGCCAACTTTTTTTAGAGCCAACGAAGGATTAGAACAAAAATTAAAAGATATTTCATAAATCCCCACTACTTAATACTAGTGTATCAGTGAATTTCCTAGGAAGATGATTACCTGCTGGCTGGATCCTCAGAGTGGTTCGATCTGTCTGCTTTTTTGTGATGGACATCCAGGTTTCATTTGGATCTTGGATCCATTCCGTCACCTCACAGAACAGCTGGCCCTGATCTGAGGGCTGGAGCCTCTCTATGGACATCCTGAACGTAGAGGCCCCCAGCTTGTTGAGCCGAACATCACTGGCTGCAAATCTCTCTGTATACGAGGGCCCAGGGACCAATATAAAATCTTTGGAGAGAGAAATAATCTCCGTGGCTTGGCTTCCTCCTCCATCCTGCATTAGGTACCAGGTGACAGAGAGGTGTGTATGTTGGGCTGTGGCTTTGGATGCCTCACACGTGAGGGTTAATGACTCACCTTCTTCCTTATTGAGAGTCTGAGAACTCATGGTGGCAGAGAGCGTATCTGGAATAACTGGAAACAAAGGAATGATAATAAAATGGCCTGCCCAGTGCTTGTCCAGTGGGCCTCTGTAGGTGAAAATGGCACCGTGAGCCGCCATATGTAAAGCACGCACACTTGAGTTGATTTTCTGCCTCTCCATATGCTTTCCTATCCATATGCTTTCTCTGTTGCCAATGGGAACATTGGCATCTATGTACAGTTTATGGAACTTGGCAAAGCAAATGTCTTACCGATGTGTTGACCCTCACTTTGCTTCATTAGCATAAGCTGTAACCAATTTAGCTCCTCAGACAGAGCATGCATTTGACAGGAGAAAGCACTGGGATGGAGAAACCTTAGATTCTGATCACAAATCCATCCCTACTACGTGGACTTGGGGATGTCACTTCACCTCCCTTGGCCTTAACCTGTTTTTCTATAAGGCTCTGTAATAATCTGTTAAAATGTATCAGTTAGAGCCTGAAAGCAATCTTTACTAAAGTGTTGGTAACTGTCTTACTACCCTGCCATTCTTGTTTTCCCAGAATGAAATCACATTTCTAAGCTTATGTAGAAGCAACACAGATTTAATCAATGAATGTGACAGAGCATCTGCTCAGTGCTAGCCACTGACTAGAAGCTGAGGATGAGGTGGGAGAGAGGCATACAAATAGCCAATTACCATCTAACTGGATGCATGCTGATAGCAGTGGTATGAACAGACAATCTAAAGGAAACAAAAGTGAGAATTCTGCCCAAGCAGTTGAGATGAGTTCCACAGAAGGGGTAATATCTAAACTGGGTCCTGAAGTATATGTAGGAGTTTGCTAAGCTGAAAAGGGGGTGATAGATATTCCAGACAAAGGGACAAAGTGACAATTGCAAGGACTAAGACACTTTCCCAATATGTAAATGTGCTAGAGAATGGTAATTTGAGAATAATCATTTCTAAGTTAATGACTTATCACCTAAGATACCAGTTCTCTTGTCAAATTACTGTTCTCCCTCCAAGCAGAGACAACACAAAGAGAACTCTCACAGCTTTGTTGAATGCTGTTGCTATTAGCAACCTATGGATAGCTGTGGACAAGGCCTTGGTGAAGGCCATCTAAATCTTTATGGCAAAGATAACTGAGAAAAAGAAACAGATGATTTTAGAGAATATGAGACACCCACTTGTGATAAATCTCCGAAATAGCCACAGGGGAACATGGGCTCTTTTCTCAAAGAAAATGGAACCATGTAAAGTCATGTCATATTGCAAGACATTGTGATGACAGAGACTCTGGCTTCTCAGGGCTGGCTAGCAGAAGTGGACAAGCAGCTTACCAATTAGACGAGTCTTTGCACTGTAACTCCCGTAGTATTTCTCATCAGTGTTCGGTGTGTGACATTCATACTCGCCAGCATCCTTCACCTGGATCTTTGAGATGTGCAACAAGACTGAGTTGCCCTGGACCCTCTCCACGTAGATGTCTCCACTTTGCACCCGCTGCATATATACTGCGTAAGAGAAGCCAGTATCCTTCGTGCTAATGATCTGGACTTCCTGGGTCGGGTTTGTTGGCAGGTAAACAGACCACTGGAAATGCTGCTCATGAGGTCCCTGATGGCCAGTCACATTGCAGCCAATGCTGACTGGGTAACCTTCAGCTCTAAACAGTGGTCCTTTCTGAACTGTTACTTCTCTCTGGCCAAGGCTGAGCTCAGCTTGCAAGCAGAAGAAAGAAAGGGGAATAAAAAGAGATTAGTGCTCCAGTTCCCAGTGTACCACATTATGTATTTCCCTGTATTACAATTCTGGTAAATGAGATCGTAGGTTATTAGCTACAATCAACTCAAATGTTCAACATCTTCTTCAGGCTGAGCAGCAGTGGAGTCGCTTGATGAGTTAATTGTTCTTTTATAACTTTAACTTCCATAGTAATCTTCAGTCCCTTAAAAAAAAAGTTTTGGCCGGGCGCGGTGGCTCATGCCTGTAATCTAAGCACTTTAGGAGGCTGACACAGGCAGATCAGAAGGTCAAGAGATTGAGACCATCCTGGCCAACATGGTGAAATCCCGTCTCTACTAAAAAAAAAATACAAAAATTAGCTGGGCATGGTGGCATGTGCCTGTAGTCCCAGCTACTCTGGGAGGCTGAGGCAGAGAATTGCTTGAACCCGGGAGGTGGAGGTTGCAGTGAGCCGAGATTGTGCCACTGCCCTCCAGCCTGGTGCCAGGCGACAGAGCGAGACTGTCTCACAAAAAAAAGTTTTAACTTCATCAAAGTAACATGACCACTTCTATAAAACATCTGCTTATCAAAGGGTACTTATTTTAAAGCAAATAAATGTATGATGATGCACCCTTTACATTATTTTACGGGAAAATTTGGCATATACCTCCTCAAGCCTCAAATTCCAGGGTGCCTGTCATTGGGCAGTTTCCAGAGAAGTAGTTGCTGGAGCTGCAAAGTCTAGGGCTCGGCCCTTGGTGCCACGATTTTTCTAGCTGGTTGATTGGAACCGTCTGTAGCTCCTGGCCAGGTCTGTTGCAAGACTAGCCAAAATTAGCATCTGAAGAGGCAGCAGCACTTCCTTCTGTTCTGTGGAGGGTTTTTTGGTTTTGTTTTGTCATTTCTTAAAGAGCCACTATAGTTTTACTGAAAAACCTCCTAAATGATGACTGTAAAATCCAGCAGGTTCTGGGATTGGAATTTATTTTAGCTTTTTTCTGACCAAAAGTTTTCTGTTGGGACAACTAGGGAATGTTTTCTATTAGAACTAATCTTAAGTACTAGGGCTAAAGGAAAGAAACATGGTTAATGATAATATTTCATTTGATAAATTTTTTTTAATCAAGTATTTTTCAGAAATCGAAAAGCATATCTTTACTTACTATGATTGATATTAAAGGCTAGTTCATTTTTGTTACAGAAAGAACATAGACAAATGACAGACATGCCACAAGGGTAGCCAGTTATTTCACTAGGGGCCCAGGGTACAGTGAAAGGGAAGACAGGATTGGAAGACATCGGACGGGCCAGAGAGGGAGAGACTGCTGGCCTTACGGAGTTCACCGAACAGAGTTCCTAAGAAGATGCGGAAGAAGCGTAACCTCTGCTGCATTTTGTGACTCCGCAGGGACAACAGTAACGGAGACTATGAGGAAGGAGAGAAGTTAGACGTTAGCCAGAGGAGGGACCAGTTGGCGCCACCAGCCCGGTTAAGACCCCTACTGCTAACCACAATTCCATCTATAGATCATGGATACCGTAGGGAGGAATCTCCCAGAAGGCTCTGTTTCTACGTGAACAGGATCAAACCCCACCCACGCCTACTTCATGGATCAAGACCCTTTCACGTTAGAGTTGTAAGCCTTTATTTATTTATTTATTTAGAGACGGAGTTTCGCTCTTGTTACCCAGGCTGGAGTGCAATGGCGCGATCTCGGCTCACCGCAACCTCCGCCTCCTGGGTTCAGGCAATTCTCCTGCCTCAGCCTCCTGAGTAGCTGGGATTACAGGCACGCACCACCATGCCCAGTTAATTTTTTGTATCTTTAGTAGAGACGGGGTTTCACCATGTTGACCAGGATGGTCTCGATCTCTTGACCTCGTGATCCACCCGCCTCGGCCTCCCAAAGTGCTGGGATTACAGGCTTCAGCCACCGAGCTCGGTCCAATTGTTAGCCTTTAAAAGGGCAGCGACTTTCTTTGTTAGAGGAGCTTGGCTGTTAGGCAACTATGCCGCCTTGCTCTGGGCGGAATAAATCGCCCCTTCCTTCCCAGTTTGGTGTTCGAGAGGTTTGTCCTGCGGCTCTTCCTGCTTTAACTAGAGTGGGAAAAAAAAAGGTAAGGGAAGTGGACATAACAGAGAACATGATAAGGCTGATTATAAGAATCTGGGATGAAATGAAAATAGTTCTAAGGGATAGAAGGGAACTACAAAAAAAGGGCAAAAGGGCAGAAAAGGTAAGTGGTCACCTGATGCAGTCAGGTGCATATATTGCACATATATATATATGCTCAATCTAAAACTGGGAAACCAGCAACACCCAGTCAAACAGCCAACCACACACATCTCTAGTGTTATATATATATATATATATATAACTCTCTCCATAGAGTAATATATAATTATATTGAATGCTGTTGTCATATATATTACTCTCTATATGTCTATATATATTATAATTAGTAATTACTATATATTACTAATTATTATATATAGATATATATTATATTTAATGCTGTTGTAATATATATATTACTCTATAATCTATATATTATAATTAGTAATTATATATTACAAATTATAATATATAGAGTACTATATATTATATTGAATGCTGTTGTAATATATATAACTATCTCTATATATCTCTACATCTATATATAATTAGTAATTACTATATATTACTAAGTATAATATATAGAGAGTAATATATATATAGAATGCTATTGCTATTAGCAACCTATTATAATATATATATTATAATTAGTAATGTATAGTAATATGTATTACTAATTATAATCTAGTTATATATTACTCTCTCTCTCTATATATATATTTTATTATATTGAATGTTACATAGAAATAAAATGTTACATAGAAATAAAATAGAATAATAGAATGTTACATAGAAATAAAAATCCGGCCGGGCGTGGTGCTGTAATCCCAGCACTTCGGGAGGCCGAGGCGGGTGGATCACGAGGTCAAGAGATCGAGACCATACTGGTCAATACGGTGAAACCCCGTCTCTACTAAAAATACAAAAAATTAGCTGGGCACGGTGGCGCGTGCCTGTAATCCCAGCTACTCAGGAGGCTGAGGCAGGAGAATTGCCTGAACCCAGGAGGCGGAGGTTGCGGTGAGCCGAGATCGCGCCATTGCACTCCAGCCTGGCTAACAAGAGCGAAACTCCGTCTCAAAAAAAAATAAAAATAAAAATAAAAATAATAAAAATCAACAATTACAACTATTTGCAACAACATGAATGACTATGTTCAATGAAAGATACAAAAACACTTCTTTTTTTTTTTTTTTTTTTGAGATGGAGTTTCGCTTTTGTCACCCAGGCTGGAGTGCAATGGCGCGATCTTGGCTCACCGCAACCTCTGCCTCCTGGGTTCAAGCAATTCTCCTGCCTCAGCCTCCTGAGTAGCTGGGATTCCAGGCACGCGCCACCGTGCCCAGCTAATTTTTTGTATTTTTAGTAGAGACGGGGTTTCACCGTATTGACCAGGATGGTCTTGATCTCTTGACCTCGTGATCCACCCGCCTCGGCCTCCCGAAGTGCTGGGATTACAGCACCACGCCCGGCCGGATTTTTATTTCTATGTAACATTCTACTTAATGATGTACCACAGTTTATCCAGTCTGCTGATGGACATATGGGTTGTCTCGTGTGGGGCTTTAATGAGCAGAGTAGCTGTGCATATTCTTTCACACATAGCTTGGTGCACACATTTCTCTACGATGGCACTGCTGAAAAGTGTTTTAAACTGCCACTGTAGTAGAACTTGTTGGCAAGTAACAATTTAAATTTTTCTAAGATGGTCTAACTTCTATTCCTAGATTCTTATTTCAAAAAGAGCATGATATAATTATGTCGTATTAATTCGGACTTGTGAATAAATTAGTGTATTCTAAATTATTATAGAGGCTGGGTGCAGTGGCTCACACCTGTAATCCCAGCACTTTGGGAGGTTGAGGCAGGCACATCACATGAGGTCAGGAGTTCGAGACCAGCCTGGCCAACATGGTGAAATCCTGTCTCCACTAAGAAAATAAAACCTAGCTGGGCATGGTGGCCCATGCCTGTAATCCCAGCTACCCGGGAGGCTGAAATAGGAGAATCACTTGAACCTGGGAGGCAAAGGTTGCAATGAGCCAAGATTGCACCACAGCACTCCAGCCTGGGTGACAGAGGAAGACCATCTCTCTCTCTCTCTCTCTCTCTCTCTCTCTCTATATATATATATATATATATATATATATATATATATATAAAGATGGTCTAACTTCTATTCTGCCTCCTGGGTTCAGGCAATTCTCCTGCCTCAGCCTCCTGAGTAGCTGGGATTACAGGCACGCGCCACCGTGCCCAGCTAATTTTTTGTATTTTTAGTAGAGACGGGGTTTCACCGTATTGACCAGTATGGTCTCGATCTCTTGACCTCGTGATCCACCCGCCTCGGCCTCCCGAAGTGCTGGGATTACAGCACCACGCCCGGCCGGATTTTTATTTCTATGTAACATTCTACTTAATGATGTACCACAGTTTATCCAGTCTGCTGATGGACATATGGGTTGTCTCGTGTGGGGCTTTAATGAGCAGAGTAGCTGCTCATTATATTATATATTCAATTATATTGAATGCTGTTGTCATATATATTACTCTCTATATGTCTATATATATTATAATTAGTAATTACTATATATTACTAATTATTATATATAGATATATATTATATTTAATGCTGTTGTAATATATATATTACTCTATAATCTATATATTATAATTAGTAATTATATATTACAAATTATAATATATAGAGTACTATATATTATATTGAATGCTGTTGTAATATATATAACTATCTCTATATATCTCTACATCTATATATAATTAGTAATTACTATATATTACTAAGTATAATATATAGAGAGTAATATATATATAGAATGCTCATTATATTATATATTCAATTATATTGAATGCCTCCCAAAGTGCTGGGATTACAGGCTTGAGCCACCGCACCCGGCCTACAAAAACACTTCTAAATCCTTTTGACTATATACAGAATGAGCCTACTGTTTATTAAGTTTAGAAACAGGTAAAACCACACTGTATTGTTTAGTGATGCACACATAAGGGGTACAGTCATTAGCACAAATCTAGGAGATGAGGAGGCAAGACGGCTCACGCCTGTAATCCCATAACTTTGGGAGGCTGAGGCGGGCAGATCACTTGAAACCAGGAGTTCAAGACCAGCCTGGCCAACATGGTGAAACCCTGTCTCTCCTAAAAACACAAAATTAGCCAGGAGAGGTGGCAGGAGCCT
Organism: Saguinus oedipus; assembly: GCA_031835075.1. NCBI lineage: Eukaryota > Metazoa > Chordata > Mammalia > Primates > Cebidae > Saguinus > Saguinus oedipus. Next base: position 88,055,331 of record CM063175.1, read on the forward strand.
GTAATCCCAGCTATTCTGAGACTGAGGCAAGAGAACCACTTGAACCTGAGAGGCAGAAGTTGCAGTGAGCTGAGATTGCATCACTGCACTCCAGCCTGGGCAACTCTATCTCAAAAAAAAAAAAGCAAGCTAGGAAGTGGTTATAATGAAAGTCAGAAGTGATTGCATGTGTGGAGCATTTGTGATTTGATGGGGAACACTGTGGGCTGGGTGGGTGCTTCTAGGGTCTTGGCAATATTCTATTTCTTGTCCTGGGTAGAGATTCTGTAGATTTTACTTTTTACTTATTTGTTAAACTGAAATTATAAAAAATAAAAATTTATGTTTTGTTAAGGTTTTCTTACGTTGTATTTCACAATAAAAATGTTTTTTAATGTGGCTTTTGAAGTACCACTAACCTACTTACTTAGATCAAGTCATGCTTCTAGAAACTGTGTTATTTTTGGTAGCTAGGCAACACTTCTCCAACATTTCCCATCACTTTTCTGCAAGATGGATACCACATTTGAAAATTTTTATTGTGAAAACTAGCACTTCTTTTTCTACTGCTTTGTTTGCCAATTCAATAAATATTTATTCAACAACTTACAGTATTTCTCATGCTTGAGGGACTAAGATATGAAGACAAATTTAGGCGAGTTTCTGACTTCTGGATTTTATAATCCAGTCAAGTGGGCAGTAGTCTTCTCTATGGAAAACATATAATAAAAGTGCTTCAAAAAATCTGAAGAAAGGAGGGACTACATTTTGAAGGGAGGGAAATAGGTTTATGGAGATGGCATAAGAGATGGTATTAGAAATGGATTTGGGAGAATTGGGAAGATTATGACAAGATAAGTGGGGAGGCAGGGCATTTTAGGTGGAGGAGATTTCATGGCAAGACTCTCTGAGTGGGAATCAAGACTTGTTCAAAAATAAGGAGTAGTCAGCTGGATGGGGGAGGGCTGCATGAAGATTAATAGAAAAAGGGAAAACTGGCTGGTAACCTTGAGTCCAGAGCGTAAAAGACTCTCACATTCGAAAGTTTGAACTTGATTCATTAGACAATGGGGAATCACCGAAAGTCTTTGAAAGGTCTTACGAAAATGAATCTAACAGTTTGTGTGTAGGATGATGGAAGTGAGAAATAGACATCGGGTAATTACAGTAGTTCAGGACACAGGCGACAAAAGCAATAGGAATAAAATTAAAGGTACTATAAGTTAGCCACTGTGGAGACAAAATCTGTAGAGTTTTCAGTGTTTTGGATGCTTGGGAGTAGTAGGGTTAAATGGCAAGATGAGAGTTTTGAAGAAATAAAAGATCATGGGTTTGATAAGGCTGACTGGGAGAATGTTGATGCTCTGAATAGAAATACACTTACCAGGAAGAGTTACTGTTGTGTGTATAAGGGTGGGTGAAAATATAATGCATTTAATTTTAGAAATACTACATTTGAAAACCGTGGAATAGACAGGAAGGATATCCAGCAAACATTTGGAAATAATATTTAAATATATATATTTATATATAAATGATAAATATTTTCAAAGGGTTGAGGTCTATTGAAAATATTTATAATCAAATGCTTTCAAAAACCCCTGTGATATTCCCTTATGTAGTTAGGTTAAAAACTCCTAGGGTTTGAGCCAGACTTGAACGTATTAATAGATCTGCAAATGCCAAATCCATGGCGGTCTCCATTGTTTCCTGCGTGTTCCTGTAAATGTTTGTAACTAGGCAGAGTTCTGAGCTGTTAGAGGTGAATTAGGTCAGTTACATGCAAGTATCGGGAAGTGTTAGGGAACAGAAGGAAGAGGGCTAAGGAGAGATGACTGCGGAATCTCTCCTTAAGGGATGGGATGAGGAACAAAACCCACAGGGAAGAGTTAGATAGATGGAGGACAACTAAGACACAGCAGCTTGGAAACCAAGGGAAGAAGAACATTCCAAGAGGAAAGGGCTTGTCAGCACGCCAAAGGCTGCCGAGAGGCTGGGAACTCTGAAGGCAGAGGAGTGTCCTGTTAGCTTGATGAAGAGGATGTCCACGAAGATCTTCATAAAAGAGATTTCAATAAAGGAGAAGCAGCAGTTTTCAGGGTAAGAAGTGACTGCAGAAAGTATAACCTACTTCCAGGAGTTTCGTGGGGAAGGGAAAAAGAAGACTAAGATGGCGCTAGAAAGAGTAGCTAGGTAAAAAGTGGTAGGAAGGGGTAGGGTAGAGAATGGGCGAAGCCAGAGAGGAGGATGAATGAAGTAATGTCTAGTAGAGGCATGACTGGGAGGGGGCTGTGCTGTAGTCTCAATGTCTGTCTTCCTAAAACTCATATGCAGAAACCTAATTCCCAAGGCGATGGTGTTAGGAGGTGGGGCCTTTGTAAATGGTTAGGGCTCTGCTCTCATGAGTGGGATTAGTGCCCTTATAAAAGAGTCCAGGACGCTCACTAGGCCCTTCTGCCACATGAGGACACAGTTAGAAAGTGCTGTCTACGAGGAATAGGCCCTCACCTACACCCACTGCCAGTGCCTTGATCTTGGACTTCCCAGCCTCCAGATCTAAATGTCTGTTGTTTACAAGTCCCCCAGTTTATGTTAGTTTTGCTATAACACCCCAAACAGACTAAGACATTCTACTTTCTCAAAAAAGTGAAAGAAATAGTGTGGCATGACTGACAGACCAACTCAAATGGCTATGCACTGGGGCTATAAATGTAAGCATCTTATTATAAATACAGTCTCTGGGTTTTTTCAAGAACATAACATCCACCTTCTGGAAAATACCTGTGAGGACCGTCATCTTGCTTTCTCTTTTAACGGACAGAGGGTTAGCTACTTTTGAGTAGTAGCTCACATTCTTGTTGGCTGATGAGTACGCAGGCACTGATATACTAACATTGGAATCATGCTTTCAAAACACTAAAAATTCCTTGATAGTATTGGTTTTCTTTAAAAATATCACTGGAATTGTCAAATTTACCATTGCAGTATTACTTGAATGAAAACCATTAGGTTGAACCATATGAAATGTCCCATACTTGATCATTTTTGATATCAAAAAAACAGCAATTTCAAATAATGCTACCTTATACAAAACCTACCGTGGGAAGAGCCAACACAACAAGCAGCTTCTTTCTCCTTGCACACTCAAAAACCCTATGTGCTTGGAGGCTAAGATAGCTTCCATCCATACTAAGTGGAATCTTTTTTTATTTTTCATGAATGCAATCTCAATAACACAGCCAGCCTTTCCCCCAAACCCTCCCCTGTGAACGGCCCTTATTCGTAGGGCAGCTAGTTACGGTTGGGGAAATAGATCAGGCAGACAAAGCTAACTGCTAAGTCCAGGGACTTATTTACCCAGGTCATTAACCTCATGTAGCACCATTTCCTGTCAGGATTGTTCAGTACTTATATTTATTGGAAAAAAAAATTGGGACAAAGTATACATTTGCTAAGCAATGTAATTGATTAATTGATCATTATTTTAATAATTTCGTTCATTTTCCCGCTATATTTGTAAGGACAAATAGCAGACTTCCAAAGCTTTTTCAAGTAACTTCCTGGTTTATGTATTCTTCACATAAAAACTGTGCTTCTACACAAAATTAGTGCTTCGGATGAGTCAGAATTTAGAAGACGTAAATCTACGACCCAGTTTAGGTAATTGTTTAAATGGGTTAGGGAAAAGCTTTCAGCTTCCCCTTTTTGAGCCTTGATTACTGCTTTCCTTCCCCCAGGCCTTCTAGCCTGTTTACCAAAAAAAGAGAATTTGCAATTCTATGAATTATTGCACAGTGTAAACCCAGTTTCCTCCTCCATATGTGGTGAACATACAGTTCAAATACACAAGGCACATACACTTGAGAGTCAGACTCAGACAACTTAACCGAACAACAGAAACACACCAGTCATCAACACCTGCCAACCCAGTCTGGCAGGCATCCGTCACCCAGCAAGTGGTCCTAGTAACTTCTGTAGGCTCCAGGTCTGACTCGTACCTCACACTATCATATGTCCCTAGAGACATGAGTGCAATTCAACTCAACCAATGAGTATTAAGCAACCTCTTTGTGCTGAATACCGTATTCTTTCCTTTTAATTCTTTAGCCATGGTCCCAGTCAAACCAAGTACAGCTTGGTTGAGTTTCCCAATCTTCCTAGACATTCAGGTTTCTGCAGTAACTCCATCCAGTCTCTCTAAAGCAAGAGTTCTTTTTTTTTTTTTTTTTTTTTTTTAAGATGGAATCTTACTCTGTCGCCGAGGCTAAACTGCAGTGGCACAATCTCGACTCACTGCAAACTCCACCTCCCAAGTTCAAGTGATTCCCCTACCTCAGCCTCCTAAGTAGCTAGGGCCACAGGTGTGTGCCACCATGCCCAGCTATAAAGCAAGAGTTCTTCACCTGGATCCACATGTAGGATTAAGGGTCCATGAACTAGGGTGAAAATAATCCTACATCCTTATTTTCATTTTTACCTCTAATGGAAATTTAGTAATTCTTCAGTTATGAATGTAGACAATAAACCACAGATATTTTCATATCACAGCTACTGAAGATATATTGAAATGTTATTTATACTCATCATTACTTTGAAATTTGGTGGTTAATAGATCTACCTCTAGATCTGGTTACATAATGCATAAATAAGAAACAAACTACTACATTACAATTTATTTAAAATATTTTGATACCTGCATTTCAGTATGATTGATTTCCTCTATAATCCTGTGCATTTTATTTTATGCATTTAAAACATTATTCTGAGATGGGGTCTATTTGGTTTACCAGAAGTTAATGGAAACTGTACCATAAAAAGTACCTGCTATCTGGTTTGAAACTACTCCATTACCTGCTCAACCCATCTGATTCTCCCTTCTACCTCCAAATTTCCTCTCCTTCTATCCTATTCTAACATAGATAAATGCCTCTAGATGTAGAGGCATTTCTCTAGATCTAGAGGTATTTATCTATCTGCATCTAGAGGCATTTATCCCTCTGCATGGCCCTCAGCAAAGCCAAGAGAATCTTTCTGCATTTCTAGGTCTCTCAGTGGTCAATTTCCACTTCCATTCACAGGTGAAATCCAGAATCTTCCTTTAGCTTAGTCTAAACAACTAAGTACTTTCATAACCTTTCTTTCCATCCAGTTATATCTGCAAGGCATATTTATCCCATCAAACCTTAATATCAGGCAAACCTTGAGGTCTCCTTTCAGTTTGGGGCACAAAGCTTTTACTGTCTCTTGGGATGATTGGCCCAGGAAGATGAATAAAGCCAGGGTCCAGCACAACTGCAGATCTGGCAACACACACAAGTGTAAACAACATTGGAATTACGCGCACGGACTCAGCCAAGCATTGCACCTCCCTGGAACTCAAGGATGTCTAGGCAAGCCAAGAACTGTCATCGATAAGTCAAAATTTATTGCTAATATCAGAACTATATGGCATAGTTGTTTTTGTAGTGACTAAATTGTCCTTTTCCATCACCCTGCACCCTGAGTTGACTACCTCCTGCGACAATGGAAACATAAAGGATTATAAAACTTACTCAGAAAGAGAAAGAAAGATGCCACATATGAGATGCCTGCCATTTGGGCCAGCACAGTCCTTTCCTGTCCCAGCAGTGTCACTAACCTTCAGAGGTTGAGTGACAAATGCTGTGTTCTCACTACAAAGTAAAGAGGAAGCAATAGTGTGGTTTCCAGACCGCTGAGAAACAGAGATGGTTTGCAAAAAGCAAAACTGGTTACGTTATGTAGCTCTTTGCTAATCACTCAACTTTGAGAGTAAAGAAGTTATCTTCATGGTTAAGTCAACAGATATAGATAAAACAAAGAAGAGATGGGCCTCAACCTGGCTCAGTATGTGTCATTTCGTAATGATGAGAGAATTTAAGTAAATTAAATGAATATAAAAGCAAGCAGAAATATTCTCTTCGTGGCCCTACTTCTCTGTTCTTGGGAAAGGAAATGACTGAGAAATTGGAGAAGGCCCCTGGAAAACATGAACGTGGGGCGACACGAGGTGGTGGTGAAGGTTACAGGCTCTAGAGTCAGGTTGCTTGGGTTTGCATGCAGTTTCTAGTTTTGTGGCTATGTAATCTTAGAACACTTAATTAACCTTTCTAACCCTCACGGCTAAAATGAGGATACTAGTAGTATGTGCCCCATAAGATTCCTGTGAATGCCAAATGAGCTGATTTATTTAAAGCACTTAGAACAGTATCTGGTACATAGTAAGTGCTCAATGAATATCAGCTACCATCATCACCATCGTGAGACATTTAAGTAAATCTTCATCTGCCCTATGAAGTTACCTTTGCAAAAATTGTAACAGTGAGAAAGTTATGACAGTGAAAGGGATCTGAGCTAACCAGCTCCATCTTGCTTCAAACCTCCAAGCTGCTGTTGTTCACTCCTGGATGTAGGCCAAACTAACTTTGGGAGGAATTTAGCATACAGTTTAATTTTGAAACAAGGAGGAGAACTGCCCTTTCTGGAAACAAATCCCCTTCTTGCCTGGGAGCAGACTTCCTTAGTAAGACTAACAAATTAGCCACAAGATTGGAAATCACGGTTTAGGAGTCATGCAGCCAGAAGCCACACAATTCCAACCTCCCCGATCGTTCCTAGGGATAACGTCACCATCGTAAAACCTAGGTTGGTGCTCAAGATATTTTTCAGACCGTGCATTCTGATGCACCAGCTGGCACCACCCGGGCTGATAATCTGGCTCAGCCAGTTCTCTGATCCCACCCAGGAACAGAAGACTGCAAGAACTCCCTTCCATCCCCTGTGACTTCATCTCCAAAATGACCAATCAGCACTCCCCACTCGCTGGCCTGCCATATTATCCTTAATAACTCCAGACTCTGAATTTTCAGGGAGACTGATTTGAGTAATAAAACTCTGGTTTCCCAGTTAGTTGCTTCTGTGTGAATTACACTCTTTCTCTGTTGCAATTCTCCTGTCTTGATAAATCAACTCTATCAGGGCAGCAGACAAGGAGAACCCACTGGGTAGTTACAATAATGGGTGGTTATACTGATGTGAACCCAGGTACCAAGGGTGGGAGAGGAGTGCCTAAATGCAAGAGTTGGCCCTGAACCTAGGCTAATTTAATACTATGCTAGTGTTAGACTTCTCAGGAAGCTTCCACTTAAATCAGATAATCACAATGTGACATGTCAACCATCAGTGGGGCACCTATGGGGGTGAGGAAAATTTGTAGGCAGGAGGAAAGGTCAGGATGGATTGGGCTGGGCCAGGTGAGTCAATGAGTCATCTAAAGAAGCAGGGGGCCAAGGTACCGTTGGGGAAAAACCGTCTAGCATAAACAGTTATGTAAAACACAGGCTGTATTATCTTCTAGAATAAAGTTTGAGGCTGTTATGAAAGAAGGACCTATACAGGTAGGATAGGCAGATCTTAGTGGGCTTTGAGTGCAAAGCCTAAGAGCTTGGCTTTTATTAATACCTTGAAGAAGAGGGAAGCTATTAAGATTTTTTTTCTTTTTTTGAGATCAAGTTTTGCTCTTGTCACCCAGGCTGGAGTGCAATGGTGCGATCTCTGCTTACTGCAACCTCCACCTCCTGGGTTCAAGCGATTCTCCTGCCTCAGCCTCCCAAGTAGCATGTGCCATCATGCCTGGCTAATTTTGTATTTTTAATAGAGACAGGGTTTCCCCATGTTAGTCAGGCTGGTCTCGAACTCCCAACCTCAGGTGATCCGCCCTCCTCAGCCTCCCAAAGTGCTGGGATTACAGGGGTTAGACATTGCACCCGGCCTTCTATTAAGATTTTTAGTAGGAGTACAGCCTCGTTGGATTTTCTTTTTAAGTTGAATTGCTTATGTGTGCATTGCTAACAGGTTGAAAGGTGAAGGAGGGAGACAGGGCTAAAAGCAAGGAGGCCAGTTACAAGATTTTTGCAGTTGTTTCTATGAGCAATAATAAGGGCCTGAAGTAGGGTATTTAAAATAAAGACAAAGGCGGGATAGACAAAATAATCAAATAGTTACCGAGTACTCCCTGTGCAGTAAGCACCCTACCAGGTGCTGCATTTCCATACATAATTAAGATACAGCCTGAAGGACCTGCTGTTTGTGGCATGGTGGAGGTGAGCAGGTAAGAACTTGACAGTCACGTGAGAGATATCAGAGAAGGAAGAGGGCATGTCTAATCTGGAGAGAATGAATGGGAGGTCAGTAAAATCTTTAGGAGCAAGGTGGCATTTTCAAGTAAAATTTGTTTTCCTCATGAGAATTATAGTAGAATGTGGTAACATGCTACAAATTCAGGTCTGGAAGCATCTAACTTTATTTGTCTATCTATGCATCTATGTAGCCACCTATCTATCTATCTGTCTATCTATCTACCTATCTGTCTGTGTGTCTATACATCCATCCCTCCATTCACTCATCCATTCTTCTGGTTTTATTCATTAGCAATGATACTTAACAATTAGCCCTCCAGTGATGGTCAACCTACAAATATTAAAGTCTTAAGTGAAAGGCCCTGTACCTCCCTTTTCAAGGTACTATGCAAGGCTTGGGAGACAAGAGGTGTAAGAGGGCCCTGACCTCCAGGAACTTGGGATCTACTTTAATAAACAACTGAGATTTAAAACAAACAAACAAACAAAAAACAGCAGCCATATATGGCCAACATCTGTCTGGTATCCGATTTATTGCTCAGACAAGAAATAACCTGAATTAATAGGCTGAAAAGGCAGGGAATAGTGGCAGGAGGTCATTCAGAAAAGGCTGGTTTTAAAGTCGGTCCTTGGACATCTGGTATGATGCAAACAGGCAGGGAGGAGGAGGAAGGACGTGTCAGTGTGGATAAATACAATGTGCAGAGGCAGAGGCAGGGATGTGCAGGCAGTCCGCCTGGGATGGAGATTTCAAACCAACTCTCCAGGATGCTGACTGTAAAATCAGTGAGGCTCAAATTACAGGAATTTATTCACCATTTCAGTTGGAGAAGTTGGGGGTCACCCCCAGGCACCAAGACTTTAAGCAAATGTGGTGAATGGGTTAGTTACTACTGTGTAACAATCAACAAAACTTTGGTGGCTTGCAACAGTAAACATTTATCTCTGTTGACAAGGGTGGCTCTGTTCATGCGGCTGTGTTCTGCTGACAGGAGCTGGATGGTCCAGGATGGCCTTGGCTCGGACGACTCAGTTCTCTTCCGCATGTCTCTCACGTCTCTCTGGCGGGCTGGACTGGCACATTGTCACAGTAAGTCAGGGGTGCAAAAGAACTAGTGGAAACACAACAGCATCTTTTAAAGCTTCTGCTCACATCGTGACCACCATGGGCCTAAGCAAGCCATGTGACCAAGTCCAAAAGCAAGAGATGGGTTAATATATATTCTGCCTGTTTATGGAGGGAAGCTGCAAGGTGACAGAGCGAAGGGAGGGATTAACAGAAACAAACCAAGGCCATCAATGCAATGAATCTGCCAAGTGCACTGGAGAGAGAATTATTTTAGAAATCAGCATTGACCACAGAGACAATCATTGCCAATAACAGAGAATATCCTGTATCCATAAAATATATATAACCCAGTAAATGCTATGCAATTTCTCATTCCTGGCTGTTGCCAAAATATTTTTTTCTCTTTCCATTTTAGTGGCTTCATTTCTGCCAGAATGTAACATTGACAGGGTGCTGTTGCTTCTTTTCTGGAGGGAAAAAAGCAGCTTTCTGTTGTCAAAAAAAAAAAAAAAAGAAAGAAAGAAAAGAAAAAATAGAGCCAGCAAGAGAGACAGTTATTCTACTACCTTGGGAATTGTTGCACTGCAATTGCATCATTTGAAAGGAATGTAAAAATGTAATCCCTAAGTCAGATGGAGGGAGAAAGAGACAGTACTGGACAAAGAAACCAGGAATGTACTAAAGGAAAAAAAAATTCTGTTCTAGTTCCTGGAAGATTAATAGAGTTCTTTTTCTCAGGTTGATATGCTCCAACATCAGTCCACAGAACCACAGAAATTGCAGGGGCTATGGCCTCTGATCATAAGCACTGAGGCCCAAGAAATATTTAAACAGGGACCTTTTACACATCAGGCTCTCACAGATACAAGGCACTCACAGATACAGTTTTATAGAATATCTCAGGTCACTATGTGGTAGGTATTACTAATCCCATTTTACAGATGAGAAAACAGACTCAGAGTCTATCAATATCATATGGCTGGAAAATGGTTGGATTCTAAGGCTGCCTTCTCACTTTTGGTTCACAGCTCTTTCTAACAAACCTAGCTAGCTGCTCATGATTTACAGGAGGCAGAGTATAAGAGACTGACCAGCTGGAGGAAGGGGAAAACCCTAAGGGGTCAGCAGGAGGCTGACCATTATTGCATCCCTTTCCCCACTTGAGCTCTCTGAATTCAGGTCAAATTGATTCCTCCTGCTCCACAGGGCCTGGACCTGCCCATGTAAGGGAGGCCCTGCAGTTGAGACTCACCTCTACATGTGTATAACACCAAGCAGTCACACTACAAGAAGGGACCTCGGTGATCTCAGTCAACTCCCTCATATAACAAAGGAAGAAACTGAGGGAGAAAGGAAGAAACACAAAGGGCTACATTTAAGAAAGGAAGCAACAGCCCAGTTGTGACTTGGCACCTGTGATGGAGGATGACGTCCAGGTCCCAACTCCCCGGCCTTCTTGCTCGTCCTTCCCACTGGCCTGGCTTCACCAGGAGCTGATGAATTAACCAAGGCTGAAGGGGTTTTCAAGGCAGGTGACAACTCTTCTACCTGTGGGGAAGGCATGACCTGGTTTTCTATGGAGGAGGCAAAAAGCATGGGGTGCAAAATAGGGCGAAGTTAGCTTCCTGGCCAAAGAGGAGAAAGAGAAACAGATGGGATTCCCAGGCCATCTCCTGTTTTCTAAGTAACACTTCCTTGGGAAAGGCTATTCTTTACATTTCTAATGGAGGGTCTGTTGACAACAAGATCTGATTAAAAAATAATTGGGGGAGGGAATCAGAATAGGCCTTAAAAAGAGGCAGAAAGGAGGAGAGGGGACAGGAAGCTCCCTTTACCTAGACCCTAGAGCCCTCCTACCCCTTGGGGCCAGACACACATCCACTGCTTACTCAGCCCATCAAGCTCCAGTGTCTCCTATCCTACTAAACAGCCACATTTTTACGCTAGTTCCAAATCACCTCCTTTCCCCTCCCATCTTCAAACTTCCGACCGTTTCCTGGTGTTCTGCATTCTGTGTGATTTCCTAATTCTCATTGCCACTTTAGCCCTCTGAAATCTGGGCATGGATCCACGCAGACTCCCTGGGTCACAACAGCGAACACTGCTCACTTGACCTGGTCTTTCTGTGGCATCAGGTGTGGCTGGCCATTGGCAAACTTGCTTGCAATTCTTTCCTTCCTCCTCTGACACCACTGTGTCCAAAGGGGTGAGCCCTTTGGAAGTTCTTTCTCAGCCTGCTTCTCACTGGTTTCTCTTCTCCAGGCCACTTGAATTATAATCTTCTCCAAGGTTCTGTCTTTAGCCCTTCTTGCCCCACCTCTATAATGACAATCTCAAATAGATCTCCCACCCCCTTAATCTCCAGACCATCTATCTGGTGTTGAATATCTCCACTTGATAAGGTTCCTCAAGAAACTCAAACTTCAGTCTAAAGCTGAAATTGTTGTTTTCTGTTTTCACTGGTATTGTCCATCATGGCTGAATGTACCAGTATCGATGCAGACCCATGGCTGGACTCCATGCTTCACATCCAGTTATGAAATCCTATCAGTTCTCCCTAAAATCTTTTATGAATTAATTCTGCCTGTTGCCATCACAGTTGAGGGTCTGGAGTTTTCACCTGGATTCATGCAGCCTCTTCGGTCTTCCAGCTTTGTCTCTCCCTGCTATCTGCTGACAGAGTGATCCAAAATACAAACATAGCCATCAGCTTTACAGATTTTTCCTTCAGTAGCTCCAAAACATTTCTAGAGGATCAGGTCCAAACTTTTTGACACAATCCCTGTGAGCTGGCCCTGGGGAATGCTCTCACCACCCTATCCTTTAACTTTCAACCTCTAGAAGTACAGAATCACTTATATTTCTTCAATGTATCTTACCGTTGTTTCTTTCTTTAACTTTGCAAATGTTACCGCCTTTGCTTAGAATCTTGTCCCATCCCTACCTGGTAAATGCCTATTCATTTAAAAATTTTAAAATCTGGGTTTGCATCTCCTATGTGAAAACTTTCTTAACACTTTGGATAGAAGTCCAAAGAAAGGTTTGTGCTATGTCAGTGAATTTCTGTAAGTTTACTTATTATATAGTAATAAAATGAAATATTTGTATACCTCCCTATCTTGTAAGACCATGTATTTCATAAAGGCAGGGGCTAGTTCTTACTCATCTTTCTATCTATGCAACAAATACTTAACTAAGGCCTGGCATATTCAGGCACTGAGGCTGGTGTCATGATTTAGAACATGCATAGACTGTGGAGTTAGAAAGATTTGGGTTCAAATATCGAGCAAATTACTTGATTTCTTTATGTCTCCATGTCCTCATTTATAAAAATGGGGACAGTAACAGTAGAAACTTTCTTATCTGACACAATTTGGGCTCTTGTTAGTTGATTAAGAGAATATGTCAGGTAAATGTGGGAATCATAAAAAGATTCCCATGGATCTTAGACATTTTATTTCTACCTCAGCTTATACATGCACCTTCGATCACCGATCTCCTGCAGGCCCAGGCCTTTCTGCTGAACATGGGTCTGCTGCCTCGAGTCTCTCGCCACTTTCTTGGATAAACAAAACCTATAATATAGTCTTCTCTACAAATTTCTGGTTTGATTTCTTTAAACTGGGATAAGAACGTAAGCATTTGTGAAGCCAGTGGAATATAGAATCCTTCAACGTTTTTGTTATCCTCCCCATCCACTCAATCTTTTACAGTTATTTTGCCCATACCCAAATTGATAGCATTTTTTTTTAAAAAAAGCAATTTGCTTTTACTGAGTTTTTGCAGAGAATTCATGTTTTTATTGATACCTCTTACTTTTAAACATTGTGGTAAAAAGCATAACATTGAACTGACTATCGTAACCGTTATAAATATACAGTTCAGTAGTGTTAAGTATAGTTACCTTGTTGCGCGGCAGATCTCCATAACTTTTTCATCTTGCCACACTGAAACTCTAGACCCACTATACGCTAATTTCCCCTCCCCCCTTCACAAGATACAAGAGCTGGGGGGAGGGGAAATTAGTGTAAGGTAATTAGGGGAAATTAGCATAAGGTGAAAAGGTAAGCTCTCAACCTTACCTTTCCATCTTCTGTGATATATGAGTGGAATCATACATATCTGTCCTGTGACTGGTTCATTTCACTTAGGTCCTCAAGGTTCATCCACATGGTAATGTATTACAGGATTTCCTTGTTAAAAGGCTGCATGATATTCCATTTTAAGTACATACCACATTTCCTTTATCTATTCATCTGCTGCCATCAACAAGGGGTCAGTTACCTTTACCTGTTGCTATTGAGAATACTGATGTGATGAATATGGGTATGCAGATATCTCTTTGAGATCTGCTTTAAATTCTTTTGGGTATATACCCAGAAGTGCAACTGCTGGATCATTTGGTAATTGTTTAGTTTTTTGAGGAACCTCCATGCTGTTCTCCTTCATCATTTGGTCATTCTGTTCAGATTTTTGAGGAACCTCCATGCTGTTTTCCTTCATCATTTGGTCATTCTGTTTAGTTTTTTGAGGAACCTCCATGCTGTTTTCCTTTGCAGCTGCACCGTCTGACATCTCCACCAACAGAGCACACGAGTTCTAATTCCTCCACATTCTCAGTAACACTGGTTATTTCCTATTCTTTCCCTAACGGTCACCCTAAGGCACATCAAGGGATATCTCATTGTGGTTTTGATTAGCGCTTCTCCTGTGATGAGTGATGCCAACCATCCTTTCATACGTTTGCTTTCCCTTTGTGTATCTTCTTTGGGGAGTTGTTTATTCAAGTCCTTTGCCCATTTTTTTTTTGAAAATTTTTACAGGTTTTTGGCGAACAGATGGTGTTTGGTTGCATGAATAAGTTCTCTGGTGGTGATTTCTGAGATTTGGGTCCAGTCATCACCTGAGCAGTGTACACTGTACCCACTGTGTAGTCTTTTATCCCTCATCCCCCTCCCACCCCAAAATCCATTGTATTTTTTTTTCACTGTTCAAGGTTTATTGGGGGTTTTATTTAGTGTAACACTTGGATAGCTGGTTGCATTGTTTATATGTAGATCTTTTTACATTGTATGGTAATGTACACTACTGATATATATATAGTTCACAAAATAAGATCCTTTGGAACAAGACATGCGATATTGGATCTATACACTGAATGCCAGGATGTGACTGACTGGGAAAAAATGTTGGACTAGGCATGTTCAGTGAAGGAGCCAGGAAGTTATATAACAAATGACCATCTCTCTGGCTCAAGGGGCAACTGCAGCATGCGCAGCACTGGCAGTGGTGCCTCAGAGGTGGCAGAACTATTTCACACTGACCAGTTTAGGACTACACAAGGTTACCACAATCCAGCATCAGAATATAGCTGCAGGACTTTACAAACCATTCCTATTTCTAACTTCTGGAATTGATGTTTTTCCCAGTCCATCTTAAAATATTACTGCTTTAATCACAGATCAGATAAAAAGGACAACATGCACAACCTCCAACTAGAATCCTGTTGTAGCCTAGACAGTGAAATGGTATGACATCAGAAGACTTTCAAATTGCAGCTCTTTTTGGATCCCCCAAAGTGTATCCGCACTCTTCTTCAAATCGGCTTCTTCCTCAGGAGTCAGTCACCTTCACAACGTCTGAGATTCCATTCCGTCCCAAAATGCAAGGAACACTAAGGAAGACATCATTCTTCATTCCATAGCGACCCTTAATCATGGTGGAAACTGGGTGCACCTGCCTAAGATTCTTCATTATAGTCTCTGCCAAATCTGCCACAGAGAGTCCAATGGCCCAGGATGTGTAGCCTTTGAGTTTGATCACCTCGTAAGCATTCTCAACCACCTGCTTGTGAACCTCTTCCCACTGTTCCTTACCTGTATCAGGCCCTAAATCTGGGTGCAGAGTCTTCAGGGAGACACCAGCAACATTCATACCACTCCACAGGCACACTGGAATCTCCATGTTCCCCGATGACCCACCCATGACAGCTTAATGGGTGAATTCGCAGCCTTTCCCCCATCAGGTAACAGAATCAGGCTGAATCCAGATTGCAACCACTTCCAATAACACGGTTTTTGGGAAAGCCACTTATCTTCCAAGCCACATAGGCCAAGATATCCACTGGATTTGAAACAATAAGTGACTTGCAGTTCGGGCTGTATTTTACAACATTAGGAATGATGAATTTAAAGATGTTCACGTTACGCTGGACCAAATTAAGACGGCTTTCTCCCTCTTGCTGACGTGCCCCAGCCGTAATAATGACCAGCTTGGAGTTTGCAGTTACATGATAGTCTTTGCCAGAGACAATCTTTGGTGTTCTAAGGAAAAGGCTGCCATGTTGGAGATCCATCATCTCTCCCTTCAATTTGTCTTCAATGACATCAACAAGAGCAAGTTCATCTGCCAAGTCGTTCATTAAGATACTGATGGCACAGGCCATACCAACAGCACCAACCCAACAACTGTAATCTTATTCTGGGGGGTCTGTTCTTCCTTTAGAAGATTATGAATCAGCTGACCCTTGAGAGTTGCCATTTTGGACTGGGAACCAAAAGGAACCAGGAATGCATGTCAGGCGGGTGTCAGGGGCGTATAGCAGTGGGATCCTGACTTGGCGGCAGCTGCTCCAGCACTCCTGTATCATTCTTATGCCTTTGTGTCCTCATAGCTTAGCTCCCACTTATAAGGGAGAACACACCATGTTTGGTTTTCCATTCCTGAGGCACTTCACTAAGAGTCTCCAACTCCATCTAGGTTGCTGCAAATGCCCTTATTTCACTCCTTTGTATGCTTTGCCCATTTTAACATCAGGTTACTTTTTATTATGCCACAAAGTCACGTATATATTCTGGATATTAGCTCCTTATCAGATACATAAGTTTTTTTGAGACAGAGTGTTGCTCTGTCGCCCAGGCTGGGGTGGTGCAATCTCAGCTCACTGTCACCTCCTCCTCCCAGGTTCAAGCAATTCTCCTGCCTCAGCCCTCCGAGTAGCTGGGACTACAGGTGCCTGCCACCACGCCCAGCTAATTTTTTTGCATATTTTTTTAGTAGAGATGGGGGTTTCACCATGTTAGCCAGGATGGTCTCAGTCTCTTGACCTCGTGATCCACCCGCTTTGGCCTCTCAAAGTGCTGGAATTATAAGCATAAGCCACCGCGCCCAGCCGATACATGATTTTTAAATATTTTCTTTCCTTTTGTAGGTTGTCTTTTTACTTTGTTGGTTTTTTCCTTTGACATGTATGCAGAAGCTAAATTTGTGTAGTCCCATTTGTCTATTGTTTTTTTTCATTTTGTTGCTTGAGCTTTTGGTGTCATACCCAAGATATTATTTCCAAATGCAAAGTATTAAAGCTTTCCTCCTATGTTTTCTTCTAGGAGTTTATAGTTTTAAGTCTTATGTTTTGGTCTTTAATTCATTTTGAGTTAATTTCTGTGGATGGTGTAAGGTAAGGGTCCAGCTTCATTCTTCTGTATGTGGGCATCCAGTTTTACCAACAGCACTTTTGAACACCCCTTTGGCATTCATATTTCATTGGTTTACATAGTATTTAACAAATGCATATAATCATAGTAACCAGAACTGTTGGCACAAGTAGGTTGGAGAATGCACAGAACAGGGCACACTGAGGTGACCATCATCACGTCTCTCGGTGGAGCTGAGCCACCCACATGTCTACAAGCCCTGGTAGTCTATAAGCCCTAAGCAGAGTGTATGCATTAATCACCTCTTTTTATTTTCTGTTTACTGATGCTTTAACATCTGGGCTCTTGCTAATCCTGGAGAGACTGCCCTACCAGGGCTAGTCAATTCCTAGAGCTAGTTAAGGTCTCTCTTGAGAAAAGCCTTTCATATGCATACCAGCCAATGCAGAGCCTACACTCCACAACCTTCTCCACTGAGTTCTTGCACTGAGGACCACTACCCCCTTTCCCTAATCACCCCAGGATTAGGTACCAGACAACTAGGGACAACCCCTATGCCCTAGAGCTTGCTGGAATTATTCAACCTAGCCACTCCTAAGCCTGTCCACTCTGCCTCACCCATTCCTTCCTGCAAAACCACAATAAAGCCCCGGGCCCGTTTCTCCTGTGCCCTGACCCTGGTGCTTCCCTGTACGGCCTCCCATAGTGTGGTATGCCCCTTCCTCTTGGGCTCTATGAATATAAACAACTATCTTTCAATGCAAATTGTCTCCTGATCTGTTGGTCCTGCCATACCCAAATAGTATTAAAACTTTTAACAGTGTGCCATGCACACTCGTCTGTGGGTTAGAGGAAATGAGTGGCAGTATTTGAATGATCTAGTTTTGTGAAGAACAGGCAAGAGTACTTCTGCTGTGAACCCCTTTTGGTCACTTAAGATTGCAATCACATCTGCGAGGTGCTTGTCTTCACGCGTCGCACATTGTAAGAATCCAATTGTCGCAATTTGGTACTAAAGCCACAGCAGTGAATGGTTCCTATCCTCCCATCATTTTCAGACTATCAGACCATCTGTCAAGGGATCTTCATTTTACCTAGAGAGGGAGAAGATGACCCTTGGGTCCTGAAAGAGAACTACAAGTTAGGAGGAAAGAAGGCTGGGTAGAAAGAAGTTTCTAGGCTGGCAGACTTGTTTTGTTTTAAATTTAGTTTAACGTTATTAATTTTAAATTTAAATTAAATTTTAGGCAGGAATGGGTTCACAAATAGGTGGAGGATTGCTAATGACCAGCTCTGACTGTGTCAGCATTGTGACATGAGTGGAACTGTCCTGGTTCACTATGAAGCATGCAGTGATGGGTCATTCCCTAGAGCAGAGCATTAACTGTGCATTTACAAAGTGCAAGTGACTTCTACACACCTGGAATAGTGCCAGTCACTGGGTAACATTAGTGACTGGGACACAGAAGCAGCCCTTGAATAACTTCACAGCATGAAGTGGTCCCTGGACAGGACACAAAAGACACAACACAAATGAGGCCAGCAGGAGAGTCAACGGCAGAGGCTAGTCAAGGGCAGGCAGCTGTTTCAGGGGCCCATAGGGAGTTGGGTTCTCGGTATTCACTGGTGCCCAGGCCTGCTGACACCAGCTGTGTAGGGAAGAGGATTGTTTTCATATTACAGGGGCCGCTACCTTCTGGACTGATTTGGCCCCAGACTGCATCATGAGTCAGAAAAACCATTCTGTTCCAGTCACGATATGGCCACAGAACTTTGAGGAACTTTGGCGTTTCCTCAACTGCAAAGAGGAACAATATCTAACTTCTCTCTTTCCTGAGAGGAGTCCTGTAGGGTCGTGTGAATTCCCTGTAAGATCAGGAGGTCTTCCGTAAACAACAGGACCCTAGCCCTCACCTTTCCACCTGGGGGAACTTCAACACTGGTCCTATCGAATCCATTTCCCCTCTTATCATTAGTGAGCATCTACAGTGCTCTCACAGGATTCAAAGAATCCTGTGCTGGAATCCAGTCACAATCCCTAATGCCGAAGATAGGAAAGGATAACAGAGGCCAATATCAAGTTCCTCACACAACTTCAGTTTAAATTAAACTTCCTTTAATGAAATAAAAAACAAATGGTGCATTGCATAATATTTGTGGTCACAGTATAAAACAATACAATTAGTTCATATAACATCGGATATGGACAAAAATACACAAGATCCTTTCTTTGTCTACGGAAAATTCTGCAGATCCTTATGTGCCACAGTTAAAAAGAAAGTCACCTTTTTTTCTTCTAGGGATCTGCACACATATTTATCACTGAGAATTTGGTCAAACAGTGGAGGAGAACTTACCCAAATCCCAGTTCCCTTCTTCCTCTGTTGTCATCGGTGAAGCTAAAAAAAAGTTTTCTGAAAGTAGCAAGTTGTGTAGTATTGCTTATTATTCCTGCCAAAAAGGCTCAGTCTTTGGCTCACAGATGTCAGTGACAAAATCATGGCTGCAGGCAGTCTGCAAAGCAAGAAGCAAGGGCCACCGGGGAAACAGACGAAGGTCTGGGCAGGAGAGGCCTCCTCTACCAAGGTCTCAGGGAGCCCCTCAGATGTGGTGGGGATGAGGGGAGGAAAGACACTCAAATAAATACATTTTTAAATTAAAATTCAGCCCAGTTGGTGAGTCAGAGTTCCACCGTCCCATGAAAACTCTGAAAGTTGTTAAAAAGTTGATTTGCATTTTTCTTCTTTTTTTAAAGTGAAACATGTATGTAAACATCATAAAGTAAACAATTTACAGGAATTCCGAGGCTTCTATCTGAACATAGCTTAGGCTCTTTCTGGGGCTATTTTTATGACCCGCGGCTGGGTCCCTCTTTCATTTTCACCGGTGCTACTGGTAGGAACCTCTTCTAAAAGAGCACTTATTGCAAGGGAGGGGAAGGGAGCCCTATTTGGTACAACAAAAGAGTGCATCTCACCATGTTAAAAATACACATTCCTGGCAAATTCATATCCCTAAAAGGAACTATGCCCTGGGATTTCTCGCCCCTTCCTTGCAGCCCCCAGGTAACATGCAGCTTGGGCAGCCCAATGCATGTGGGGCAGGTGGGTGGAGGTCAATGCCTTAGCAACTCCAGCCCTGAACTGCAGCATCAGTATGAAAGGAAAAGGTACAGTGTGTAAGCACCTGTCACATGTATCACCATCGAGTGTCTGCTGTGACCCAGTCCATGGTTTTACACACACCTGGGCCACCTAGTCATGTCCAACGCTAAGCTCCCTTTCTTCCTACTAAGAAGGGCCTATGCCAATAAAATCCTGAATCTCCTTTTAATGGATGCAAGGGCTCAAAGGACACTGGCTGTCACTAAAACAGCACCTGTTTATATATTTGTTCTCTCTTTAATTCTCACTTGTACAATCACCTACAAGCTACCTCTTCTGAAACAGCAGTCAGGATACGACATGCAGAAAATACCAAATCTAGTGCCAACAAGGCCTCGTCCTCTTCCTCCAGTCACTCAGGCCCTGGTGGGGCATACCTGTTGCCCATTTTCCCACCACAGGCCCTGGCCAAGGAAAGGCTACTGTCAATGCAGAATGTAATGTTTCTACCACGTGCACGGTCCCCTTGGCAGGGAAAACTCAATGGGAATCTGCCTCCAGGGGTGACTCTGTGATAAGTGCAGAACTAGCCGTGGGGGAGCAGGGGAAATGGTGAGCCAGGAGGAGCACAACTCGTCTGGCCCATGGTGACAAAGAGCTTCACATGAATGGCCATCATTTTGTATTATTTTATTGCTCAAAACAAATGAATCTTTTTTTCCCCTTTGGAAGACAGAGCAGTGTTAGATCCTTCAGAGCCAGGATAAAAGCAGAGGATTGCAATTAGGGCATGAGTCACCAGTGAGCCTCAGAAAACCCCACTGGGATGCTTCCAAAAGGCTAGTGCTGTGCAGGGGGCGAGGCGCTTCAGGGAGTGGGAGGCTCCAAGGGGAGAGTTTTTAAAGCAGCAGCAGAAGCCTGGGACGTGGAAGATCTCTGTCTACTCTCCTATTCCTGATGGGCACAGTCGGGCAAAGCAGACTGCTCTTGACTCCGCTCTATAGGCCGTTCACATGACAGTAAATTGCTGGGTTTCCTTCATGTCCCTATTAGGAAAGCAAACATATCACAAAGTATGCCCTTTCTCACTAACCCCCTGCAGCAGATCTTAAAAAGACCTGAAGGACTGAAAAGGTCATAGAAAATACATGGTGCTTGTAGGTAATTTCTAATTCCTTGAAGTCAGTCAGTCTTGCAAGTAGCAATTTGCCTTCACGTTAAAGAGCCGAAGCAGCGTGTGAAGGATGTGGCATATCTGTGGGTCCCCGGCAAGTCTCTTGGTGACCAATGCCTTTGCCTCTCACAATGGGAAAGAGAGAGGAACGGAGGTGGCTTCTTCAGCCTAACTTGCCCCTGGCACCACTGACCCTCCCAGCTCCAGCTGCAAACAAATAACTTCCTGGGATCCCTATTCTGCTCTCCCTGGGGTCCCCTGAGGCACAGTGGCCTCACAACTTCTGGAGCAGGTGTCTGTTCCTTTCCTTGTCCCCAACCTCCCATTCCTTGAAGCCCTTCTTACTGCCCTGGACAGAGGTGGCTGTGTATTTTTCTTCATACTCATTCTTAAGGCTAAGGTGGCAAGATAAGGTGCTCAGTGGAGAGCCAAATTCTAGATTCCAGGGCCGCCATCTCAGCGTTCTCACAGAAAACAATTACGAAAGAAATGGAAAAGGGGCAAAGAAGCAAAAAAAAAAAAAAAAAAAGAGAGAGAGAGAAAGAAAAGGCAAAGGAAAAAGCATTTGGGCTCAGTAAGAAGTTATATATTCCAAGTTTAGATTTCAAATGTAGTCTAAACCCCTGAAAATAGGGGTTGGGGTAGGGTTGTCAAAGCCACAAATCAGCCTTCGGCACAGGTCTGTGTTGTCAGTCAGGTCGGCCGGGTGGAGGGTGGGCTCGGCAGCTCTCTGCACCCGTGCCTCCAGCGCGGAAGCTGGCTCTCAGGCGGGCAGGCACACTCTCGCTGAAGACGAAGGACTCCACATGCCATCACCCCTTCCTCACCACAACCCCACGAAACAAAAGCTATAAATACACATACAAGTCAGAGGATCTATAAACCAGTGGGAGGAAAAAAAATTAGATGAAGGTTAACCATTGAAAAGCTGCAGTTGGGAAAACACACACTCGATTGTTACATCAGAAAGTGCCATGGGAAGAAGAGCCGTGTGCTGGTAAACATGTCCGCGCTCAGAACTTGACATGCAGAAAAGAGAGAGCGCCAAGTCCCACCTGAGATTAGAGAGGACTGGTTTTTAGTGTAACACACTTTGTTTTAAAGTATCACTGTCCTCTTCTTGCCCCAATCGCTCCTAGAACGTCCCTTCGTCACTCCCCTCCCGGGCCAGACTAGTCCATCTCCATGGACATGAGCCTGCGGCGCTCGCGCCTGGTCTCCTGAACCTCCTTCTTACAACACCAGTGGGAGCTGCAGTACCCGATGAGACAGGACAGGAGCCCGATGACAGTGGACAGACCGACGCCGATCAGCAAGGGATACTTGAAGGCGTTCAGAACTGGGAGGGAGAGAGCAAAGGGGAAGCCAGTCAGTGCTGCAAGGAGGCCGCCCTGGGGGCACCCTCGCCTCCCTTCCCCCACTGGAGCAGGATCTCCCCGAGAGATAAGATCTCATTCCTCCTGCATCCAGCACCCAGCACAGCACTGGAGACAGGAGAAGCTCAGGCTTCTCTGTCACAAAAATGAGCAAATGTCTTCCTACCCAGCTCTGCGGGGAGAATAAAAAACCATAAAGAAGATTTCACTCAATGCCTTTGAATGTCAACTTGCTTTTTAGGGTTCTGGCAGAAGACTGATTTTTAAAAGTCAGTATAGGGCACTGCACATTCAGCAGCAGATGCATCCTTAAAAAACTGTGCATAAATCAATCCTATGCATCAAGCAACTGAAGGGTACTAAGGAAGCTATTTTAAGTAACACTATAGTAAATTACCCAGCAAAGTGAATAATCACTCCCTTGTTTGTTAAATCTGGGTTTTCACACAGAGTTACTTCAAGCAAGGAATTCCTAAGATGCAAAATATGGTATAGATGACTTAAGTGTCAGAAATGCACACTCCACCCTTGAAATCCACTGCCCTTCCCCATAGGTGCCCATGTTCCTTGGGTGGATGCCGCCGCTGGGTTAGGTGCCTTACGTTTGCTAAGGTTTATTTTCAAAACAGCCCCATGGAAGACTAGTATTCCATTTTATGAGAGAAAATGGATCAGAAAAGCTAAGCAGTCTGTGGAAGAGCTAGGCTTCCTGTTTCCATCTGACCAATCACTAGGGAAACACTCACACGGTTTCAGCTCATCCTCACAGGCCCCGGGACTTTAATTCTCTCCATGGAGTGATTGTAGCTAACATGTACTTTCTGAAGTTTTCCACGAAGGAGACACATATGTTGTAAACCAAGGAACAACTGTCCCCACTCTGGGATGCTCAGGGAACAAAGTTCTGCCTGTTTCGTTAGGCCGACCCTGGCGCTCACCAGGGGTCAGTGAGGCTGGGAACTCACCCTCCCATCTTGGGGCTCTGAGAAGTACCCACTCTGTCCAGTGACTTCGAGAGGAGTCTCTTTTCTTTAAGAAGTGAAACCAGTAGTAGTGAGAGTAGTAGGTCCCTAAACTACAGCCTCCGCTATCAACCTGAACCCTCTCTCTCAAGGCTGCTCTCTGCCTGTGCCTGGCAGAATCCATGCCAACCCTCGGACACAGTAAAGTGGGTTCCTATAAATTTATGGTGGAGGCAAAGCCTTGACAATTTTTCTAGTAAGTGCAAACCATTTCTCATTGGTGGCACCAGCACATAACATCAAAGCTGGGGTAACAGCAAGGGCTGCTCTTTCTGGGTGCAGGTCCAGGCCAGGTCTACAAAGAAATCAGGGCATGCTATGGCACATTCCTCAAACTGTGGCCACCTGGGTTCTGTCAGCTACAGCCTCGCACAGAGAGAAGACATTCCCAAACACTGAGAAATGTGGGTGACATGCTTACCATCCATCTTCACAGTTATAAAAACGGGCTTGGAGTGGATCTCGGCCTCCTTCTGCCAGGAACCTGTTGGTGACTTCACCCATGGAGTCACGGAACAGTAGTAGTTACCAAAGTCCTGGTCCTCGGAGCCATGAACTTGCAGCAAGAATTCCAGCACACTCACGCGCTCCAGGCTGAGGTCGCTCTTCCACTCCCTCCGGGAGGTGGTCACAATGCCCTTCCGATCCAGGGAAGACAGGAGCACAGGATCCTTGTCCAGACCAAAGGAGTGCACCGCAAACCAGGACACATCAAAGGCCATGTCATCTATGGATTACCAAGCCAAAACCCTGGGGTCAGTGCAACGGGCAGAAGTCATATGCATGGCCGCCGTCCATGTATGCAGCCCTTACTGCATATGGCAAGCACTGCACTACATGCCTCAGGTCTCACTGAATCCTCATAAAAGCCCTATGATGAGGCACTATCATGCTTTTATTCTGCCATTATTGCCAGACTATATACCTGCTCAAGGTCATGTAGCCGGCAGGTAGCAGAGAGTGCAGCTTAACCCAGGGAGTACAGCTCTGGAGCCCAGTCTCTTAACCATTGCACTGCTGCCACCCGGACTAAGGGGCCATAGGAAGAGGAGTCAGGGCCAAAAACTGTCTCCCACAGAGAACACAGATCGGAAAGCTGGTAGGAGGGGAGACTGCAGGCTCTGCTCCCAAAGAAAGCAGCTCCTTTGACATTTCAGCAGAAGAACCCAAGACTGGAAGGACACTAAAGTCGTATGGAACAAAATGTACATAAAACGAACTGTACCAAACACAGAGTTGTAAATAGTTTAGCTTTTATTGTGCACTATGGTTTTTCTTTCCTTGCAGAAGTGCTTAAGTTCAAAACAAGAGGGGAAAAAAATGTCAAGCTGAGAAAATGGAACACAGTTTAACAGTCCCAGAGAGTAATACTGAATTGTAAAGTACTTTGTAAAACTAAGGTTCTAACTGCCTCAAATAAATTGATACGGGCATAAGAGAAAGAAGACTTTGGCACAAGTGGTAATTCTCAGGAATGTGAAAACAGAGCAACATCATAAGCCCTTGACCTCTCCCCTTGACTGGTACCAACCACTATCAGTCATGTCGGCTGAGATTCAACCAGCAACAAAGGCCAACAGCCACAAGACTGTTTTGTCTTAAATCCACTTGAGAAAGCATTTATATAAATGTCAAATAAGACAATTTTTGCTGAACAAGAGATAACATTTATTCATTTAGTAAAAATACACTAATAGCCTCAAAAAACACACTCTAAGGCAAGTAAATTATTTTCAGATGCTTACATATTAAAAAAGTAAGCAAAACTAAAAGCAAGAATTTCTAAGAAATTATCCAAATGATAATTCCTTGTCAGCTCACTCTAAAGATGGAACATCTTATTTTTCTCCCATTGACCCGCTGTGGTACTTGAGTATAATTTTTGTTGTTGTTCCCAGTGTTTCTCCAAAGAAACCAGCTCCCTGGGGGCAGAGGAAGTGCCGTAAACAGCCTCGTGCTCTCACAGGGCCAAGGGCAGAGTGGACACCTGCATCTCTCTCATGTCTTCGTGAAAACTCTGAACTCAGTGCTGCTGTCACCTGCAGGTGCTGGGTGGTTGCTGAGGGCAAAAAGCCAAACCAGGTTCCCAGACTCTAAGCCCTGATCCCCACTGCACCTCAGGGTGTGGGAGCCAGACTCCAGGGCCAGGCTGCCTGGGCTAGAAACCCAGCACCAGCACTAATGAGCCATGTGACCTGGGCGAGTTTCCCAAGTTCACTGAGACTTCATTTCCTCATCTGCAAAATGAAAATGACAGCACGCAGGGTTAAATTAGCTACATGTATTAAAGTGCTTGAAACAGCACCTGGAACACAATAAGCGCTCAATACAAGTTGGTCACCATGAACACCATTATCTCCACAGCTCAACACACATGCTCCTACACAGAGACCTGCTAACGGGAAGGGCATCACCACCTGCAGCAGCTCAACACACATGCTCCTACACAGAGACCTGCTAACGGGAAGGGCATCACCACCTGCAGCAGCTCAACACACATGCTCCTACACAGAGACCTGCTAACGGGAAGGGCATCACCACCTGCAGCAGCTCAACACACGTGCTCCTACACAGAGACCTGCTAACGGGAAGGGCATCACCACCTGCAGCAAATGCTACTGGTGGCCGGTCCACACCAGCTGGTAGGCTGAGCCTCTGGGCGGCAGGTGCTGGCTGTTAAAACTCACACACCTGTAGCCACCCCCTGGAGGTTATGAAACACTCACTCCTTGGCCATCAGCCTGTGGACAATGATTGACTAGTGAAGGGGCAGAGAAGCCCAGCCCCCTTCCCTCCAGTGGGCCCACTGCAGAACACTCAAGCTCCAGAGCTCCCCGTGGGGAGGTGAACTGGCTCCGAATTACCGCCTCTACCTGCCTTCTTCTCCAGCTCCATCTCGAGTCCCTCCCTCCCTCAGTGTTCTCCTGAGAACCCTCCCTCAGTCCATTACTCGAATGCTTGTCTGTCTTTGCCTGGGGAGAATCTGACCTAAGATACTGCCTCAGAAGGGCCACAGTCTGCTGTCCCCACTCCTGCTCCGCACAGAGCACCTTGGCCCACAAATCATTTACACAATGTGTCCTTCACAAAAGAGCATTCCCTCAGAGCCCACAGCATGTGTGAGGAAAAACTAAATTACAACTTGTGTTTAATAATTCAGAATCTTCCACCCACACAGTCCAAGAGTGCAAAGTTCTGAAAATTGTGATCTGAAAGATAACAGCTACCTATAGCTTTTGCAATTAATTACACTGGAGGAAAAGACTTTTCTATTAAGGGCACAACTGGTGACCTATTAATTTACTGAGAAAGAGCATTTAAAGGATTTATTTTTGCATGCATCATACGTGAGCTTTAAGGGCAAATATGAAATTACATTTTTCCAACTTTTGAAAAGGATTTTCCTCCCCTTTCCCTGGTAGTCTCTTCTACTTCTACCTTCATTTTCTCCTCTGAATCCTACTGTGTCCTCAGTCTTCCCTATCTCCGGTAGAGGAGCAGCTTCTCATTCCTCGTCCCTGTGAATGGAGCCAACCAACTCCACGGATGTAGACGGGATTCTTTCTTTTCCTTTTCTAACATCTCCCACAGATTCTCCTTCTGTTTCCCACCTCTAAAGATCAACCATGTTCAGCTACCCTACTGGAGCCAATTTTGGTATCAATCAACTAGTCCCGGGGTCAGTAAACTACAGCCTGCAGGCCAAGGTTAGCCCACTACCTATTTTTACAAAGTTTCACTAAACCCAGCTATGCCCATTTGCTCACATTATTATCTATGGCTTCTTTCACACGACAATGGCAGTGTTGAATAGTGGCCACAGAGGCTATCTGGCCCACAGAACCAAAATGTTTCCTATCCAGATCCTTTACAGAAAATATTTGCTGACCTGAACATTCCACTGGAAGTTCTGCAGGAGCCAGATGTCCACCTGGATGGTGGCGGTATCCAGGCCTCTGCCTCCAGACGCTAGTGTTACCCAGTCCCCTGCTCAGGGGCTCCCTGGATTCACAGCAGGCCACCGCCCTTGTTTGGAGCTTGCCCCTTCATACAGAATGGAAAGCTGCTTTTAGTTTCTTTCCCAGGGCCACACTTCCAGAAGTCTCCACACAGAAACTTGGGACCCCTCTACAATTTGGCCTTTTCAAGGTGCAGATTTCTGCCAGCAGCCACGGCTCTGCTTGTGATGGGATGGGGCAGTACAAAGAGTGCTGAGGGTCAAGGCATGCAGGAGGAAAGGAAAGTGCATAAGGAATTAGGTTCTTCACAAGTTCTCTAGGAAAAGGCAGAGGTGGGTTCAGTCCTGCTCAGTAACAGAGATCCCCTGAGTGTATTTAATGTTCTTTCAAGCCTTAACAGTCAAAGAGTGAGAGAGGGACATCAATTGGTCACTGAATGGGATAAGCAGAAAAGGAGAAAGACTGATGGCTCCCACAACTCTTAGGCATCCTGTTGGCAATGCTTATATTTTCTGCAAAGAAAATATTTATAATGATTTCCTAAGAATTTTAACTACAAGAGCACCTTCTGGTCACTGGCTACTCCGCTGCTCTGTATATCTTCATAGCATCAATTGCTGTGATATTACAGAGCACTTTATTTCTTGCATCTGTCCTCAACTAGGTTGCAAGCTCCATGAGGACAGACTTTGGACATTTTGTTCACTCCTCTATTCCTAGCATCTAGAGCAGCACTTGTATACCAAAGGAACTCAACAAATATCTGAATGAATAAATGAATGAAAGACACAAGAGAAGGAGCTAGACTCTGCCAGTGTTTCAAATCAGCCTGAAACAGTTCTGGAATTGACCCACTAACTGCCTTGACAGCTCAGATTCAAATGTGTGGATGCATTTCCAAATCATCTATCGAGGACAGATGCATCTACTCAATAAGCATTTATTAAACACTTAATGAGTACAAAGTACTGAGCCAGGCAGTTAGGGGACAAATAGATAATCCTGCCCTTAACCCACATCTGTGTAGCGCAGTGCAGATGATATGAGAAGCATCTACAGAAGCAGTATGGTGAAGGGGAAAGGGTGGAGTGAGGTACCTGGATCCAGTGCTGCTCCCTCGACAGTAACGATACAGAACAATTTGATCAGATCTCCCCGGATGACCGATGGTGTGTCCGAATGCACAGAAGCATTAAATATAGGACCTGGAAAAAAGTAATGCCAGCCTCATTATTCTCTTTCACACTTTCATCAAATTCCATTATTTGTGCTCTAAGGGGCATCAAAATGTGTTTCCCTTTCTGGGAACTGGTCTAGAAACTGACAAAATAGGCGTTTCCAGGCTGCCTCTCTTCTATTCAGACAGACATGGGCGTTAGGCACCTCCCAGTGAGCTTCATCTTAACATTACAACCAAAATGGAACTCTTCCTAAAGAGTTAACTTTTGCTCTGGCTTTTCTTTCTTTTCTGATGACCACAGTGACCTCATTTGAAAGCTACCCTCCACCCTGGAACAGCCTGGGCTGATCAACATGGTTCAATTCTATGCTTGGGTAGAGATGAAAGGAACAGAGACTGAAGCAAGAATGCTTTTGGTGTCAATGGAGTGAGTGGCTTCATTCACTGCACTGGGTGGTGGGGAAAGGGACCCTGTTACCAAGAGGCTGAAATCCGGTAAGGAGACAGACATGCCAGTAACGATGCTTCTATAAGGTGTGGTGGGAGCACTCAAGGCACAGCTCCAGCCAGCCAGGGAAAATGAAGGCAGCTTGCATATGCCGTTTTTTGAGATGGAATCTCACTCTGCCACCCAGGCTGGGGTGCAGTAACGTGATCTCGGCTCACTTCGACCTCCACCTCCTGGGTTCAAGTGATTCTCCTGCCTTAGCCTCCTGAATGGCGAATCTTTATGTTTTTAGTAGAGACAGGGTTTCACCATGTTGGCCAGGCTGGTCTCGAACCCCTGACCTTGAGTCATCTGCACACCTCAGCTTCCCAAAGTGCTGAGAGTACAGATGGATATGCCTTTAAGAGATTACTCAGGCTGGGGATGCTGTGTGTTGTGGGGGAGCAGGGAGTAAATGGAAACTTTTGGTACATTCTGCTCAAAAACTGGGAACCTAAAACTGCTCTAAAAAATAAAGTCGGGCCTGGGTGTAGTGACTCATGCCTGTAATCCCAGCTCTTTGGGAGGCCAAGGCAGATAGGTCGCTTGAGCCCAGGAGTTCAAGATTAGCCTGGGCAACATGGCAAAATCCCGTCTCTATGACAAATACAAAAATTAGCTAAGCACGGTGGTGCACACCTATAGTCCCAGCTACTCAGGAGACTGAGGTAGGAGGTGGACTGTTTGAACTTGGGAAGTTGGGGCTACAGTGAGTCAACGTCGTGCTACCACACTTCAGCCTAGGCGATAGAGCAAAATCCAGTTTCAAAAAAAAAAAAAGTTTAAATTGAGGTAAAGTCTGGAAACAAACAAAACAAAAAACCCTACCCAGACAGGATTTGTCTTACGTGCCTCCCTGAGAACACTGTGGGAAGAATTATTATTTTTAACTCACTTAGGAATTCCTCTTAGGTGACAGCATTTCATAGCTTTCAGCCTAGCTAATCCTGAGAGTTCAATGTTTGCTTTATCCCAATTCCTGAAGTCCAGGAACAGGCACACCTAAAAGAAGTTCACAGGACATCAGTGCTATGGGACTCCCCTCGGGTTTCGGGGGAAGCAACGACTGAAAGCCCTAGGTGCTGACTGTAAAACTCATTCGAAGTTAAGAGTATAGGTATTACTACTTCTTGTTCAGATTGCCAGAGAACAACAAGTATCCCAAAGTACCTTTTTATATATTTATATATTTATATACTTTCCTAACCAAGTATGGAAATAATTCGTGTTTTCCTGGGAGAAAGGTGAAGGATGTTTGTAGCATACTGAACCCTACAGGGGTTAGGCAGCTCTGGGTGGGAACTGCTAAGAGTTCTGATTATTCAGGGAACAGCAGGGGTGTACGTAACTCTAAGGGCATAAACAACAGACTGAATGGCTGTTCCAGGAAATGGGAAAGGGAAGAAAGCAAAGAAGACAAGGAAGCCTGACCTACTTCTGGACATCATCCCCTTCAATTAACTCAGCTCTCAGCGCTGGCTCCCTCAGGCCTTACACCCTGCACTTGCTCTGCCTGGAGCGGCAAGGTGCGGCAGGAGTAAGCCAAACGGCCCTAAATTGGCGCTGTGCGGTGACCTGGGACACTGATACCATCTGTGAGTGAGTACGGCTTAGCAGCAGCCACAGTGAGCAAGGTGGGGTGTCACATTTTTCTCAGATTAGAAATCTCACGGTAATAAACAGAACTACACTGAGCGGCTTTTCTCGTGTTCAGGCCCCTTCTAAGCGAACATAAAATGACAAACATTAAGAAATTCTCATGGATTTATGTTTCTATTTACTTTGAAGCAGTAAGGACGACGTACTTAATTAGAACAAATTTCAGTTTTGCTTTATATTTCCAAAAAAACCCAAATACCTTCTAGGTCATGTTACAGTTCTCACTTCCCCTACTGAATGTGGGAATCAACAGAGCATTTGTGCTGTGGCTTCCAAGGCAGACAAGGACTGGGGAAAAGGCCGGCATTGTGGGGAGCTATTCACAGCAGTGGATTTCCTCCTAATGAAATCAGCAGCTCACTGTTAATATGGGTCATTATCCCAGGCTTAGAAATATTTTCATTATGGTCAATTTCTGTGGTAATGCTGTTTTTGTGAGGGGATTTGTCTGGTTAACTTCACAGATGACAGGCTATGGTACAGAGAGTTTAACTGAACAACCAGAGTCACTAGGGGTCCCCCAGTTCCTAGTCTGCAGAGAATATAGGAACTACTTAACTTTTAAATACAAACACTGGCATATACCATGGTCCAACCTGGGCCTCTAAAAAAGATGTTAGTGGCAGTTTTTTTAATGAAAGCAAAAATTGCACCAACCATCTGCATGTCCATCAATAGGGTAATGGCTAAGCAAATTCTACTATGTAAAGTCTTTAAAGGTTGTATTGATATTCACCTAGAATTGGTTACAATATAGAAAGTGCTGATCTTATAACACTAAAGAAACGCAGGTCCTAAAATTGTATACACAGCTTGATTTCAAAGTCATGAAGAAAACATACAAGAAAAAGTTTTAGGAAGATGAACAACATATATTAACCGTCTCCGGTAGGATAATGAATGTGTCTCTTTTCCTTCTTTCTATGTTACTATATTTTCAAATTTTCTATATTAAGAAAAAAATTATTATTCTTTTAAAAAGCCAAAGCTTACACTATCATATTTAAATACCATTTTCCCGCTTGACACTTTGAATCAGTAAAACCCAGCACTCAAGAGGGCCCGCTGGTTTTCAATACCAAAAGGCAGGTGCCCTGAAATCAGGGGACAGGAAGACGAACACTGGAGGGACCTCTTGACTGTGTATCTTAAGGCATGCCACTGCTTTTTAGGAAGCGAACGCTGTTCAGTCTGAAATCAATGGTTGCTGGTGGCTATTCAGGGCTATATAGTATTGTGCTGAGTGCTGAATCTGATGGCAGCTTCTCCTAATTAAAATGTGAACTGGCCATGACAACTCTGTGGATTAAATAAAATAAAAACCTTGGGCAATCTATTCTACCTGGAAGCTACAGTGGTTTTATCTGTTATGCTGAGATTTAAAGAATTGAGGAATAAATTCAATACCCATTCCTCACCCAGAAATGGATACAAAAGACTTTGTGTCTCCCCTTTTCCACATAAGAGTTTAAAAGAAAGATCAAATAACAAATGTAAAACAAGATGGAACAGATTCCTACAGACAGCAAAACAAATATGCAAATAAAGGACAAAAACCACATAATCAACTCATCTCAACGGACATTGAAAAAGCATCTGACCACATTCAATACCTTTCCATGACAAAAATACTCAACAAACTAGGAATGAAAAAAAAAAAAAAACAACTAAGAATGAAAGGAAACACACTAGGAGTGGAAGGAAACTTCCTCAGTCTGATAAAGGGTGTCTATGAAAATCCTAGAGTGAACATGATACTTAAAGGTGAACAAGACTGAACACTTTCTGCCTATGATCAGAAACAAGAAAGAATGTCCACTTGTGCTACCTCTGTTCAACACTGTATGGGAGGTTCTGGCTAGGCAATTACTTGAGAAAAAGAAATAGAAGATATTCAACTTGGAAGGGAGAAGTAAAACTATTCAGTAGTTCTATTCACAGATGGCATAATCTTGTATTTTACAAATTATAACAAATCCCCAAAATTTAGAATTACAATAAACAAGTTCAGCAAGGTCACAGAATACAAGATCAACATCAAAAGCCAGTTGTGCTTCTATAAAACTCAATGAATAAACAAGCTGAAGAGTAAATTAAGAAAGCAATTCTATTTACAACAGCATCAAAATAATAAAATATTTAGGATAAATTTAACAAAAAAAAAAAACAAAATTTGTATACTGAAAACTACAAAACACCATGGAAAAAATTTAAAGACCTAAATAAATGGAAAGATATTCCATGTTTATGAACTGAAAAACGATACTGTTTAACGGCAAAACTTTCCAAATTGATCTACAGATTTAACACAATCCCCAGATTGTGTTTTAAAAAAGTCCCAGATGCCTGGATTCTAGAAATTACCAGGCTGATTCTAGAAGTCACATGGACGTGCAAGGGATCCAAAATAGCCAAAACAATCTTGAAAAAGAACAAAATCGGAAGTGTCCAACTTCTTAATTTCAAAATTAACTATAAGGCTATAATAATCAAACAGCATGGTAGTGTTATAAGAACAGAAATCTAGATCACTGAAACAGAATTGACAGGACAGAAATAAACCTTACACTTATGATTAAATGATTTTTGACAAGTGGTGCCAAAACAAGTCAACGGGGGAAAGAATGTACTTTTTAATAAATGGTGCTAGGACAACTGGCTAGGCTAACTCCACGCAAAATAATAAAGTCAGACCCCTTCCTCTTACCACATACAAAAATTAACATGAATCACAGCCTAAAATGTAAGAGCTAAAAGTATAAAACTCCTGGAAGGAAACACAGGTGTAAATCCTCACAACCTTAGATTAGCCAATAATTTCTTAGACATAGCAAAAACACAAGCAACAAAAGGAAAAAAATACAGATAAACTGGACTTCATCAAAATTCAAAAACTGATGTTCCAAGAGACATCACTAAAAAGTGAAAAGACAACCCACAGAATTGGAGAAGATATTTTCAAATATAATGTTAATGGCAGCATTATACATAAAAGCCAAAAAGTAGAAATAGTCTAAATGTCTACCAGCAGATGAATGGATAAACAAACGGGGCATATCCATACAATGAAATACTTTTCAGTCATAAAAAGGAATGAAGTACTGATGCCTGCTACATGAATGGACCTTGAAAACATTCTGCTAAGTGAAAAGAAGCAAGTCACAAAAGTCCACATATAATATGATCCAGTTCATATGAAATACTCAGAAGAGGCAACTCTGCAGAGACAAAGTGAATTGGTGATTGCAGGGGCAGGGCCATGGGGGTATGGGAATGATGACTAATGACAGTGGAGTTTCCTTCTGAGGTGATTAAAATTTTCTGAAATTAGCTAGTGGTGATGGTTGCACAACTTTGTGAATATACTAGAAACCACTAAATTGTATACTTTATATGGTGAATTTTATGGTATATGAGTTATATCTCAATAAAGCTGCTATTAAAAACAAACAGATATATAATAAAGGAGGCTTATGCTTTCTCTGCTCTTTCCAAATCTAAGTGCTTAAATCAATATTTACCCTTCATTAATTTAAAGGTCAAGAGACGTTAGAGGATGACTTCACTATATACCATAAAAGGTTATAACAATACAAAATAATAGAAAATGAACTTTATTAGTCTAGTTTACCTTTAATATAAATGCTACTCATCTGATTCAACAAATATCTTGTATTCATTATACTGAATTTAATTGATACCTGAATTTTTACAGATGAGTATTAATTTATACATTCACAAATTTCTAACTTAAAGCCAGGAACCCAGGGCAGAGTTAGTGAAAACATTTAGTCTTAAACTCACAAATGATAATCCTTCGCATTGATATTCTAAATAAGATTGGGGCTTAAATAGTTTTAAATCATCTTCCTACTAAAACACACACATACGCAGATAGGACGTTAGAAATCTTCCACTTCTGGCAAGTTACTTGACACCCTGGGAGGCTCAATTCCCTCCTCTCTTTCCTTATACTCCACCAGGTTCCCTGAAGAATCTGGAATAGCTGAGTTTCAGTTAATTTTCTTAAAATGAAGGCAGAAATGAAAACATACATTTGTCTAAAAACTTGTACATGAATGTTCATAGCAGCATTATTTATAATAGTCAAGAACTGGAAACACCCAAATGTCCATTGGCTGATGAATGAGTAAACGAAATGTGGCCTATCTATAAAATGGAGTCTTACTCAGTCATAAAAATGAACAAAGTACTGATACGTGCTATAATATGGATGACCCTTAAAAACATTTTTCTCCAAAAATGAAGCCAGATACAAAGGTAACATATTATACTCCATTTAAGTGAAATGTCTATAATAGGCAAAATCTGCAGAGACAAAAAGTAGATAATGGTTGCTGCAGAATGGGAGGAGGGGAATGGAGTGTCATTGGAGGGTATTGGCTAAGGGGTTCAGGTTTCTTTTGGGGTGATGAAAATGTTCTAAAACTGGTTGTGGTAATGATCACACAACTTTGTGAATATATGAAAAGCCACTGAATTATGCACTTTATACAGGTAAATTGTACGGCAGGTGAACTGCATCTTAACAAAGCTGTTTTTAAAAATGACAGCATCTGATCAAAACCCTAGGGTCTCTTCTAGCTCCATCTATGATTCAACAGGGCTCCCTGCTCACCTGAGGTTTGGAAGTCTATCTCAATAGGATTGGAGAGACTGGTTGCTGCTTCTCGCCAAAGGCTGCCCCTGACAGGAGACCAAGCTGTCACCATGCAGCGGTACAGCCCTGCGTCTGAGACCTGAGTCTGGTACATTCGATAGCGGAACTCATCCTCCTGCACTTTTTCTAAAACAACGCCATCCACCCGTGATGCATCTGTCCAATTCTCCAGCTTCACCACAGAATCCTGGTCCAGAGAGATGATGTACTTCGTTTCATTGGGACTGGAGAGGTCGCCGACAGGCTTCTCAGCGGTGATGAGAACAGAGTAACGTGGTGACTTAATATTCTTGGAAGATACTTTGCAAGTCATCTCAAATGTATTTCCTGCAGCAAAGAAAGGCTTTGGCTGCCTCGCCTTCACTACAAGCACAGAATCTGGAATGAAGGACCAGAAGGATGTGATTTCCAACAAGATCAGTTAAAATAAAAATGCTACAACACTCACTGGGGTAGGTGGAGGTGTGGAGAGGAGGGGAGAAGAGGGACAGTGCAGGGTGGGAAGGATGGGGAGGGACAACACCGGGAGAAATGCCTGACATGGGGTGGGGGAGAATGGAGACAGCGAACCACCATGGCAAGTATGTGCCTATGCAGCAATCCTGCAGGATGCAGGGTGTGCACATGTACCCCAGAGCCCAAAGTACAATAAAAAAAACTTTTTTTCACTGTAAAAAAATAAATAAATAAAAATGCTACTAAAGGCAAAAGAACCAGGAAATAGAAACTTATTTGCAAATTGCCACACAAAAGCACCTATGAAAATCTGGCAACTTGGAAAGAGAATTAAGCAGGCTGAAACCATCCCACTGGAAGTAATAGTCTGAAATCAATCAGTGGGTGTCAGGAGAGAGGAAATTATGGTGAGAATTGGTTTTCAGGATTTTTAAGTTCTTGAGAAGTTTCACCAGGAAAAATCTGGGAACCTGCTACTGGTGCCCCACAGGATGCAAGGCAGAGGGCACTGCCAGCAAGGTGGGAAAGACATGGTTGAACACAACACCATAACATCCAAGCCAGCCTCCTGGCCATACCATTTGCCTCTGCTCCACAGGGCTCTGCTAAGTGCAGGGAAAGTGCCCCTAGCTAAGCCAGGGAGGAATACAGCAAGGGAGAAATGAGATCTCTCTGTTTAGTCATATGATAGTGAAATTACAGAACAGATTTATTGCTAAAATGACTGCAGTGTATGTATTTGCAGACCTAATAATTTCCACTTGGTTTACACTTTAATTTCAAAAATGCTGTTTTAACATTTTGAGAAGTGTCTATGGCTACACTAACTTTAGGTTTAAGTGGATTACTTCCTGCATCTCTGTCAAAACAACAATGCCTACACATGTACACAGTAGAATTCATCTATTACAGTAGCACAAGGGCACTTGGAAAGTGCTTAACTATCTGTTGAGTGGATAAATAAATGAATTAGATACATTGCTTTTATCCTCTAATATGATGATTAATCCTATAATCCATCCAGTTACAAGGTGATATTTTTACATTAGATTTTTTGGAACACTTGTTCCACCAAACCGATTAGCAGAACGTATATATTAGGAACTCTCTCCAGAACCACTGACTGCTCAGCTTCTACTGAGCCAACACATTCTTGATTTTCCTATGAGTTCGGTCACTCATTCATCAATTTAAACATGTATTTATTGACAGCCTTCCATGCTCCAGCTACTGGAAATATAATGGTGAACAAATAAAAAAAAAAAATCCCTCCCTTTAGGTGCTAGTGAAGGAAAACAAATAAAATAAACAAGTAAAACAGATGATATGTTTGGTTAGATGGTGATAAATGTTTAAGAGACAATAGGCAGGCAAGGAAGAGAAAAATAGTGGATTTGTATATAGGAAGGGAGGTGTGTGTCACAACTGTAAACAGAGTGATCGGGGACATCCTCACTGAGAAGGCAGCATTTTAAAACCAGCCTGAGCTAGGTGTGGGGACTCACGCATGTAATCTCAGTGATTAGAGAGGCCGAGATGAGAGGATTGCTGGAGGCCAGGAGTTTGAGATCAACCTGGGTAACAGAGCAAGACCCCGTGTCTCTAAAAATAAAATTAAATAATTAGCCAGCCACAGAGCATGTGCCTATAGTCCCAGCTATTCGGGAGGCTTGAGCCCAGGAATTTGAGGCAACAATGAGTTATGATGGTGCCACTGCACTCCTGCCTGGGTGAGGGAGCAAGACTGTGATTCTAAAAAAATTAAATTTAAAACAGATCAAAAGAACCTGAAGGAGCTGAGGGAGCAAGTCCTATTCAGCTCGGGAAGAGCATTCTAGGCTGATGGAACAGCAGGTAGAAAGCTACAAGCCAGGAGCACACCTGGTGTATGTGAGGAGCCTGGAAGTGCAGAGTGGCTGGATGGAGTGGGTGCTGGGAGGGTGCTAGGTGAGGCCAGAAGGTAACAGGACCAATTGGTACAGAACGTCTAAGGCCACTGAGAGGACTGGGTTTTGCTCTGAGTGAGATGGGGAGGCTTTGAAGGTTCAGAGCTGGGGAATCTCATGACCTGACTTATATTTAACAGGATTGTTCCAGCTGCCGTGTGCTAGGGCAGAGCAAGGAGATGAGCTGAGAGGCCAGGGATGTAATCCAGGCAAGGGTGGTACAGTAAATGGCAGAGTGTGAGAAACAGCCAGATTCTAAGTCAATTTTAAGAATGAGGAGTCAAAGATGAAGATATGAGCTGAGCCACTAGAACAATGGTGCTGGAGAAGGCTGGGAGAAGACTGCTGGCAGATGTGACGGGAAGCATCCTTTTGAACAGAAGTTTGAGGTGCCCATTAGTCAAGCAGTGTCAAGGCGGCAACGTAACATTAAGTCTGGAGTTCTGGAAAGAGGTCCTGGGTAGACATGTAAATCTGGGAGTCACTGGTGTCTAGATGGTATTTAAATTCATGAGATTAGAAGTCATCACCAAAAGGAAGAGGTTAAATGGAAAAGAAGTCCAAGTCCAAGGACCATGTCAAAAGACTATGTCCTGAGGTAGTCTAATGTCCAGGGTCCAAAAAATGAACAGAGTCAGAAAAGGAGGCTGAGAAATGGCTAATAAAGAAAGCCCTGAGAAGGCCGTGTCCCACAAGCCAAGGGAAAAACCACAGTATTCCCAGGAGGAGGGGATCACCTGTGTTAAATTCTGCTACATCAAATACAGTAACTGACAATAGGATTTTCTAATATGTTGATTACTGGCCATCTTACCACAAGCAGCAGAGGGAAAAGCCTGATTAGAGTAGGTACCAGAGAGAATGGCAGGAGGAAAATCAGAGACACGGAGTGTATATACATCAAATATTGTTGTTATAAAAGGAAAAAGGAGTAAGTAGACAAGTGGGTGTGGGAAACAGAAAGATGGATGAAGAAGCAAGATCAAGATCAGTTTAGCGTAAAAAAAGAGGGGGCCTGGCTCATGCCTGTAATCCCAGCACTTTGGAGGCCGAGGCAGGAGGATCATTTGAGGTCAAGAGTTCAAGACCAGCCTGGGCAACACAGTGAGACCCTGTCTCTAAAAAAAAAACAACAACAAAAAAAATTAGCCAGGCATGATGGTAGAGGCCTGTAGAGCCTCTAAAAGACTGAAGCTGCAGTAAGCCATATCATGCCAGCCTGGGTAACAGAGAAAGACCCTGTCTCAAAAAAAAAAAAAAAAAAATTAGCTGTAAGTGGTGGCAAGCACCTGTAGTCCCAGCTGCTTGGGAGGCTGAGGTGGGAGGATCACTTGAGCCCAGGAGATTGAGGCTGCAGTGAGCTACAATCACACCACTGAACTCCAGGCTGGGCAACAGAGTGAGACCCTATCTCTAAAAACAAAACTAAAACTAAAACTAAAAATACAACCCCCATTCCCCATCCCCCTCCCCCCACCCCGCAAAAGAAAAACCCAAGGAAACCTGGATCTAACAACCTATTGATAGGCCAATGGGAAAGATCCAGAAGGGAGAGAGTTACTGAAGATGTAAGAGAGCAGCCATGGCCTAAGTAGTGAGAGGGACTGGCTTCCGCCAGGACGTATGGGGTTGCCTAGGCTCAGCCCTGGGGCAGGGTGAATGAGAGGTCTCCTGATTGTTTCTACTTTTAGGAGAGTAGGAAGTAGGACCAACAGCTGAGAGAGAAGCTGTGGGAGGAGGTTTGCAGAGACAGAAGGTGGTATGCAGTAATCACTTAGGAAAATGGGGAAATCACCAGACCAGGGAGATGCAGAATAATTCCCAGGCAGTGCCGAAAGCCCACTTGTCGCAAGTGACCACTACTTTAAAGGGAGCCCAGTCTACACATTTGAATTTTCTCTCCAACCACAGTAGCTCTGTGGGCACAGGTAGGGAGGCTGCAGAAGGCCGCCTGTGAACTGGGTTGTGGTTTGGCCAGAGTCTGCTGCACACAGAGAGGGGCAAGGGAGCTAGCGGGGTATGCAATGGCGTGATTACCGCTGATTGGGAATTTAGGCTAGGTAACAATATGTGACCATATGCCTTACCTCTACCTCCCAGCCTTAGCTCTGAGGATGAAAAAAGGGGCTATCATAATTACACTAGGTGTCCACTAGATACAAATGGGCACCCCAGTGAGAGAGACAGGAAGACACACTGGGAGTGAAGGACAATGTCAGGATTAACAGATTGTTGGCCCCAGCAGGGCTGGGGATTGTTGCTGGAGTACTAGAGGAAGTGGTATAGAAAGACAGGCAATATGTTTAGAGAACAGGAGACTGTGTGGGGGGTTCAGTTATCAGAAGGGAGAGGGTCTAATGTAGCATATAAGCATGCGAGTGCAGGACCAAAATAGTATAGAGGACATGACAACCAGAGAGAGGAGGACAAGCACCTGAGAATGACAGGATTAACTGTGAGTTCCCAACGGGGGCTGCACATAAAAATCACTGTGGGAGCATTTAAAAACTCCAGTGCCCAGAATTCATATACTTCAGACCAACTAAAATAGAATTTCTGGTGGAACCTGCCTGATCTCATCTGATCTCAGAAGCTAAGCAGGGGCGGGCGTGGTTAGTACTTGGATGGGAGAATTTCTGGTGAAACAAAGCACCAGCATTTTTTTTTAAAGTTCCTAGGGTGCTTCCAATGGTGACCTAGTGCTCTACATGGATACTGATGGTAGCAAGATGGGAGCAGTGTCAGGCAGAGTGGCTGTGAAACAAAAGCTAACATCTTCAAAGAATGAACAGAGGACCTAGGCGGCAACAGGCAACAGCAATGAGAAGAGGCAGTATGGGGTGATGATGACAAGAGACTGGAAGCTGGATATTTTTAGGAGTGAGCGAAAACGGCCTGGAAGCTGCAGCGAAGACCAAGGAGGACACCCGCACCACCTCTAGGCCCAGTTATGAGATGTGTGGGAAGAAAATAGACAGCATTTAGGTGGGCTCTGGGGGAAACTGTCCTTGGAGAGGTATTTCTCCAGTGGAAAGTGTCCTCACAGCCATGTTTAATGCAAGAAAGAGAAAAGGAACATTCAGAGGCAAAGTTCAGGAAACAGAAGACTTGGCTGATGACAGTGAGTTCGAGAGGGCCCTGTCTGGGGCTTGGGGATAGAGGAGGGGTGATAGAGAGTCCAAAGAGGCAAAGGAGGGTCGCATGGTGATCAGTGTCCAGGACACGCATTCCTAGCATACGTGATCACCTGCAGAGGGTGACTGTGCATCTGAACACACAGCGGCATGACTTAAGCAAAGACAACAAAAATGAGTAACAAACAAGAATAAAGTTCCTACCTTCTAATGCCCAAAATATGTTAACGGGCTTGGAGAAGACATCCTTGCTTTTCACCCAGCTGTTGTTCCGCTGTTTGGTCCAGGCAGACACAACACAGTAATAATTGCCTCTATCTTCCTCTGTCGTTCTTTGGATCCGGAAATTGAACGTGTCTATATGTTCCTTAGAAAAAATAAAGTCTCCGTCCTGGGCCCGCTGCTTGCTC
Source organism: Saguinus oedipus (assembly GCA_031835075.1). Lineage (NCBI taxonomy): Eukaryota > Metazoa > Chordata > Mammalia > Primates > Cebidae > Saguinus > Saguinus oedipus. Next base: position 88,096,556 of record CM063175.1, read on the forward strand.
CTCTCTCCGTATTTTAGCGTCCAGTCCCTGTCCATGACTGCGAGCAGCTCGCTGGTCACCACGTCGTCACTGCGCCGGTTCATCCTGTAGTACCACGAAACCGTGAATCGGACATTCGCCTCCCCACTCTTCGTGTCCACCACCTGGCATGCCAGCTCTGTGGGATCATCCGCAAACCCAGGGACCTTGGAAGCATTCAGGTACACCTGGTAGTCTGGTTCTGAAAAGAGAGAGAGAGAGAAAGGCCAAGATAGGAAAATAATTAGAGCAACATGGCAAGAACTAGCAAAAGGAAGGAGACAAGGACCGCTCTTGTTTTCAGAATTAGATGCTTCTCCTGTCAGACTACATAGACAGAAATCAGTCACTTCATTGGACGGGGTCCTGTAACAGTGTTTTTGTAAAACCTGTAAAACACCGCCTCTCATACCTCCTACCCCAAGAAAACCTCTCAAGTGCAGAAGCCCAATGTCCTAGGCCAGTCTTGATCTTTCCATGGCACTGGGGTCTGCTGTCAGTTTCCCCAAGAGCTTAAGCTCTTCTGAGAAGAATCTCTTAAGAAGCTCAGCGCCCACCCCCTACCAAGGTTGTTCTGGAATGCCAAGCAAGCCCACAGACCTCCAATGCCCCCACTGGAGCAGTGCTGGAAAACTCCACACAAGAGTAAATTCCAGAACTTGAGGCCTGTCAATTGCACAATGGCTCAGCTTCCTGTCGTCCTTGGCCATGCCCCAAATGCAAGGTCCTCAGGTCATCATTGCCCCTATGTATTTCTGTCCTCACTTTACTGTTCCTCTGACTTTTTCTGCTGAATCTGTGTTCAGTGGTCAATAAGCACTCCCATCCTCAAACTCTCCTAAGACATTCTTGTTACTGCCAATGTGACTTGTGTCATGGATCTGGCTCTAGTGAACACCCACGTCCTTTCAGGGAAGGGTGGGAGGGAAGCTAGCATTCTCCTAGCATCCCCTTTCCTCTGCCACAGTCCTGTTTTCACCAGGAAAAAAAAACCTTCCTCTGGCATTCATTGCATCGATTTAATCCATTTCTGCACCTCCATGGTTCTGTCCTCCTTGGCCCCAAGGCTTCCTTGACACCTGCTAAGGAGTTGGTGTTGGAACCTTTTCGTGGCTTCCTCTCCGCTCCCCCAGCCTCTCTACACCCGATTATTTGAGGTTCTCCAGTCTCCACACAGTCTGACCCCACTGTTTGTGATGCACTGCAAACTGCTACTTATTCTTCAGTGTCACTTGGATGGCCCCTCTGTGCTCCATAAGCCATCATGCACTCTTGTATGCCAGTTATCCCATTCCACACTGACTCTTTGCTTAGAGTCTCATCCTCAAGCCCCAAATACACTGCCTTGTACGCAACAGGCACTCAATAAATGTTTACAGCCTTAATGCTCAGGCTTTTAGAAAAGGCTATATTTTTCTTCTTCTTCTTCTTTTTGTTTTTGAGACAGACTCTCACTGTGTCTCCCAGGGTGGAGTATAGTGGCATAATCTCAGTTCACTGCAACTGCCTCCCAGGTTCAAGCGTTTCTCGTGCCCCAGCCATCCAAATAGCTGGGAATACAGGCACACACCACCACACCATCTTATTTTTGTATTTATTTAGTAGAGACAGGGTTTTGCCATGTTGGACAGGCTGGTCTCAAACTCCTGACCTCAACTGATCTGCCCACCTCAGCCTCCTAAAGTGCTGGTATTACAGGAACAAGCCACCCTGCCTGACCTATAAAAGGCTACATTTTTCTTCCACAGCACTTTGCCTTCCGGGAGAGAACTAATTCTACCTAAACAGACCTTTCCATTTATCAACACTATCTTTATCTGCATCACTTTGATCAAAGTTTAGTTTGCTTTAACATTGTTTTTATTTATGGCATACAGATTACAAAGTGCTGAGGTCAAGGAACTTTTCTTGTTATTTACACCTCTAATGGAATTTGTAACAGCATCATGTCTCCAAGAATGATTCAGTGGGCCAGGAAACGAAAAGAACTCAACATCTTAACTCCTCAAATGTCATCTTCACACGTATTTAATTGCTTGCGCCCATCCATGGGCATACATCGTGGTGTGATGTGGACACCGTAGAGAAATCCACAGGCTGTGGGACTGCCAGGTCTGGAGGGGAGTGCAAGGCCACCCTGACTACTCATTTTCCAGGCTTGTGTGCTGCTGCACTGCTAGGAGATGTCCTGCCCCTGGGCACAGTGCTAACATACCACACCACACATCACCCTAGCAAAAACTGACGGAAGGATACACACCACTGAACCGCACTTACACCACCAGATGCAAAGGTAAGGAATGCTCAAATTACCCCAATCCAAACTTCCATGTCAAATTTAGGATGCAGCAATGTGGGTGCAGAGCAGGACAACTAAGTCCATTTCATGTGGAAAGGACAGACTTGCACCGGCTGTGCACAGGGTAAGACTGCTCTGTAGCACTGAACACCAGCTATCTGTAGGCAGCAGCAGTGGCGGCTGTTACTTACACGGAGCCTCAGCTCCATTTCAAACACAGCACCTAAGACCCTTCCTGTGTGTTTCCCCATAACCCTGCACAGCAAACTGAGGCAGCAGAGAGCAGTGGTGAGGAGCTGAGGTCTGAAGCCAGACTGTGTTCAAATCCTGGCTCTGTCATTTACTTGCTATCGACCTTGGGTAGCTTACTCAGATCTCTGGTGCCTCACCTGTGAAGATGGGGATGACAGTAACTAACTCATAATGGTATTGTGAGGTTAAGAGTTAAAATATACTGTACTTTAAGTGCTTAAACTGGTTGGTACCTGGTGAGTACACACATATTCATATACACATACACATGTATATATTTATGCTTACTATTCACAGTTCCCATTTCTGAGGGGAGAGCTTTAAAGAAGTTAATGACTTGCTCATATGGCTTGAAAGTGGCAGATGGGAACAGACCCATCCTTATCTCACGGATGAACCAAACTTACAAGTACATCCTTATCTCATGGATGAACCAAACTTACTGTCTTCTAAACTTGGTATTTTCTAAGTTCCACTGACTGGCATGTGATCTTTAGGAACACTGACTGCGGTGCTGCCATGACACTAAGTTACTGCCCCAGGGAATCTGACCCAGAAGACAGCTCCCTGCAGGCCATCGCCTCAGCCTGACTGACCAGTGTGATCCAAAACACCATGAGGCTGCCTGTGGGAACTCCTCTTCTGTCTCCTCACAGGTGACAGACCCTTTGATCCTTCATGGTTTACTTCCACCCCCGTGCAGATTCTTTCAAAGTGGCACCTTTTCAAAGGCTGTCAAATTATGATGAAAGATGGTAGATACTCATTGCAGCATTATTCACAAGGGCCAAGATACGGAATCAACCTGTGTCCATCAACAGATGAATGGATTTAAAAAATGTGGTGGCTGGGTGCAGCGGCTCACGCCTGTAATCCCAGCATTTTGGAAGGCTGAGGCAGGTGGATCACCTGAAGTCAGGAGTTTGAGACCAGCCTGGCCAACATGGTGAACCCCCATCTCTACTAAAATACAAAAAATGAGCCGAGTGTGGTGGCATGCATCTGTAGTCCTAGCTACTTGGGAGGCTGAGGTAGGAGAATCACTTGAACCCGGGAGGTGGAGGTCGCAGTGAGCCGAGATTGCACCACTGCACTCCAGCCTGGGTGACAAAAAAAAAAAATATATATATATGGTATACTTACACAATAGACTACTTCGTCTCCATAAAAAAAAAAAAAAAATGTGGTATACTTACACAATAGACTACTATTCAGCCATAAAAAAGAACAAAATCCTATCATTTGCGACGACACAGATAAACCTGGAGGACACTGTTAGGTGAAATAGGCCAGGCACAGAAAGACAAATACCACATAATCTCACTCATATATGGGAGCTAAAAAGCTGAGCTCATAGAATTAGAGAGTAAAATGGTGATTATCAGAGGCTGGGGGGTGAGGAGGGGAGAATGCTAGTCAAAGAACACAAAATTTCAGTTAGACTGGAGGAATAAGTTCCAGAAATCTATCGTACAGCATGGTGACTACGGTTAATAACAATGTACTGTATACTTGGAAACTAAGAGAATATATCTTCAACATTCTCAGCACAAAAAATTATAAGTATGTGAGGTAACAGATACGTTAATTAGCTTGATTTAGCCATTCCACAATGTATACGTATTTCAAAACACCATGTGGTACACCATAAATATATACAATTGTAATCTGTCAATTGAAAAAACATGGTAGAGTGATTTTACTCACCTATTAGTGGTCAGATCACAGAACACATGAAAACGGTGGTCAAAACTAGCTCCTGTGCCAACCACCTGGGCAGCTCTCTCTCTCCTCCTACTCCCTGGCCAGCTCACAACCCAAAGCTCCCTCCCCCAGACATGAAAACTCAGCTCTTCCTTAGGCTCCAGACCCAAGCACTGGCCTGAGCTGAGGTCTGGGCATTCTGAGTGGGCAGCCATGGCCTCATGACAGCAGCAAACTCACAACCAAATTTACCTCACTCCACATCTGCATCTGCAAACACACACACAGACACAGACACATAGATACAGACACACACACACAGATACAGACACACACACACACACACACACACACACACACACACACACACACAGAGCTAGCCCCTCCTCCAAACTTTTCAACAACTGTTCCTGCTACCAGATCCCCGCCATTCATTCCCATGGTGAAAGGTGTGCCATCTTCAACACTCTTCCTTCCCTTCCACCTCTCCACTCTAAGGGCTCCTGAGTCTCGCACATTCTACGTCCTCAGTGTCTCTTCCATTTCTTTGTTCCCAGGCCTGATGCATAGTAGACACTTTACGAATATTTGCAAATAGAAGTGAAAACCTCACAAACAACACCTTCATCCTGGCCTTCAGTCCCTCTAGCCAAGACTGGACTAACAACCTCCCAATGCCACCTGACACGACTGACATGACTGCTAGGGCATCTGTTCCACAAACCTCCCATGGCTTCTTCCCTCACCTACTGAGTTATGAAAATGCTTCCTAACCTGCATTCAAGGCCCTTTACTGCATGCACCAAACCACAGCACCCACTGCCTTCTCAACTCCATTCAGATGTCACCAGTCACACCCTCCCTCGTTACTGCTATGCTTCCAGTTTCTCTGCCTTCCTTCCTGCTGTTCTGTCTGCCTCAGTACCTGGGCCACCTGCTCAGTAAGTAGTTTGAAAAATGACTAAGAAATGCTTTCATTCTACTCCATTCTCCACCTTGAAATGACTCTGTTTAAATCCTACGTAAACAAACAGCAGAATGAAAGTATGGGGGCCTTGCACAATGTCTGTAACCAGCTACAGGAATTCCAGCTTGGAAGGAAAGAAAAACCTCTTCATTGACTTCAACAGTTGGTCTCATTCTCTCTTAAAAGTAACCTTAGACCTCAGAAAAGGAGGCCTCAGTTTTAATGTAAAAGCAAACAAAAACAAGTGGATTCTTGGCTTGTGAACTTACGAGGGCAGGTTCCTTTGAACTATCCACCAGCCTTGTAGGTCAACTTGAGACTTGCATTCCTGGAGAAGATATGATTCCATCACGTCAGAATGGTAGGAGTAGGAGTGGGTTCTGAAATCTTGTTTGTTTGGTGCATGTATAGAAAGCGTCCTTTAACATCGTTTCACAATTTTAAAAATGGTTTACAGAGATTGTGCCCTTCTTCAAAGTCTATCACACACACACCACTTCTGTGTATCCTCTCCTACTCAACGGAGAATGCCTCCTTTGAACTCGCATGTCACACTCCTACTTCGTATTCAACAAATCCCACCACCTGCCAAGCTCCCTGCTCTCTAAGGATTTTATGTGAATACTGCCTTGAACTTTGTTTATTTGTATGAATGTCTTACGGGCCTTCCACAGGACTCTTCCCAGGGCCAGGGGCTGCCACCTTGATTCTCTGCACGTGCAGTGCATGCAGTGCCTTGTACATAAAAAAATACTAACATACTGGCTGAATTGAACTAAATATAATATTTTGCATTAAAATGCTCATTTTGGGCATAAGCATTTCACCGCTGATTACTGCTACATTCTGCTTGGTCTCATCAAGAAATCAGCCAAGAATGCAATGGTGGTTATGTTTAAAAAAAATGCTTATCATTAAAGATGCATACTAAAGTGTTTAACAGCAAAATGACATCATGTCTGGGATACACTTTATCCTCTTCCAGAAGAAAAAAGTATGTGTTTCTGTGTGTGTGTCTGTGTGTGTCTGGTGTCTGGAAGAGGGAAGAGAGATAAAATAAGATCAGCAAAATATTGATTATTGTTGAAGTCGGTGGTTGTTTCTTCAACTGTGAATATTTGTAAATTTCTATTTTTAAAAGTTTAAAAACAAACAACAACACACATTGTAAGCCCTCTCACAGAATACTGAGGCCAGTCCAAGTGCGGCATCACTAAAATTCTGAGAAGCAGGCATCTGCTCCCTAATCTGGATGCCAGGAAGGTATCTGCTCACGTCCACACCATCTCCAAAGCTATACACAGACTCCAAAAGAGTGATCCTCTCCGAAAGAGAGGCTTTAAAAAGAATGGCCCATTAAACTCCTTTGTCAGAACTTTTAAGACAATGAAAAGCTTTCAGAATCACTGGCTAACTTGTAAAAACAAGTATTGTGTGCGTACTATGCACAGGAGCCAGATCTAGAGATTTTCATACAAAATACCTCCTTTACTCTCATGACAATTTCATAAGGAAGGTTTCATTATTCCCATTTTACAGTAATAACGCGAACAATGAGCATTTATCAGGGCTTTCTGTATGGCAGGCACCATGCTACAAACATTCCTTGTATTTTCAGTGAATCTCCATAACAACTTTATAAGATTGGTACTATTTTCAGATACATTTCCAAATGAAAAACAAACAAAAAGCAAAAAGGAAGCCCGGAGGAGCTAAGTCAGAAGACTAAGGCCTTGCACAGCGTGTGAAAGCAAAATGATAGGGCAGGTTTTGGCTTCATGGCCTGGTTCTGACTATGATCAAATGTACAACCTCCTTACATACCCAGGTTATGAATCTTTCTCAAAGCCTGATACGTCCCAGAAGGCAAGAGTGATGGCAACAGCTGAAGCGCTAATCCTGAACTGTGTACAACAGGACCATGTTCTAATACCCCCTCTGAAACTTAGTTAACTCGGCACAGCTAATTACATGAATGTTGCATACACCAGTTAGAAGAAACAGAAGGAGTGCTCAGCCTCTGCTGATGTCAGGTTTTATTATTTTGAATTGGGTAGGTACTTTAGAGGCAGCTGAGCATATTGACCAATTGTCAAAATGATGCCATGATCATTATTTGCATAATAATTAAATATTCACCAACATTTAACCAGTCAAGGCTACAAATAAGGAGCTATTATTGTTGGGAGCGGGGACGCATTACCTTGCTGTTGCAGAACCATTATGAGGATGTAAGGAGCACTAGCCATTTCGGAGCAATAAAAATAACATCATTTAAATGCAATATCTATGCCCTGCACCCAAAGAAATACCCATGAAGGGCTGGGTGCAGTGGCTCATGCCTATAATCCCAGCACTCTGGGAGGCAGAGGCGGATGGATCACCTGAGGTCAGGAGTTTGAGACCAGCCTGGACAACATGGCCAAACTTGTCTCTACTGAAAATATAAAAATTAGCTGGACATGGTGGCAGGTGCCTGTAGTCCCAGCTACTTGGGAGGCTGAGGCAGGAGAATTGCTTGGACCTGGGAGGGGGAGGTTGCAGTGTGCTGAGATCACACCACTGCACTCCAGCCTGAGCAACAGAGCGAGATTCCATCTCAAAAAATAAAAATAAAAATAAATAAACACATACTCATGAAGTTTTTCTTTCTTCATCCTCATTTGCTCCTCCCAGAGAAGGAAAAGCGAATTACCAGCCCTAAGGATAGGAGGAGGAAAAGGGCTGGGTGTGGTCAGCTCAACCCCTTTCTCTAGCTCCTCTTGGGAGCAGCTGCTTCCAGAACACCTATGTTCCTAGTTCCTCTACACTGGGCTCCTCCATGCCCTAAGACATACTCTTATGTCTTAGTTGGTCAAGAATTTGGTGGGGGAAGACCCTCAAACACTAACAAATTTTCCACCAGGAAAATGCATTGAGCACTTAAGAGCAGGTACTGAGCTAAGTACTTTATGTGCATTATCATATTAAACCAAGGAAACCAACTTACTTGGAAATGTTCATCAACACACCCGAGGAAACATACCTAGAAGGTGGTGGAGGAGAACTAACACAGGTCTCCTGACTCCAACACTTGGCCATGTGCTCCTCTGCCTTCCAGAATAATCCTGGACAGACAGCCGATAACAGTTATCCTTGAAAAACCTACAGGTCTAAATCTTATCTCCTATAAATGGTCCAGAACTCTAAGGTTTCTACCAAGTACTTAGCAGATTAACAGCTCCTTTTAAAGAAAATAATTACCTTCCTTGCTGGCACACTGCTGGAAGAGGGGCCAGTCCTTTAGTGGGGAAGAATGCAAATCAGGTTCTTAAGACTGAACAGCAGAACTCAGCTCTCCCTCCTCCAGCTCTTATATCCAAAGCCTGTGGAACCCTTTCCAGTTAACACCACAGAAGTCTGGTGCTTCAGGCAGAGAGCTCGAACTGATTAGTATCCAACTCTTGCCAAAGACTCATTTAAGACATCTGATAGCAGAAGGAGATGGCTTAATGTGCAGATTAGCTAGCCATTCTGCTCGGTTCTCTGTTTTAGACATACACTAAATTGGACCAACACAAAGCATCATTTGTCCCCCACAGTAATTCAGCTTCTTAGAGAAACTCCTTCACACACTTAAGATTTATGTCCATGGCTTTTATAGAGGGTGGATATAAAAAAACATCCATTTAGACAATCATTCAGGGCCTTTTGTAGAAGAATAGTTGAAAGCACTGTCCATTATGTTTTCCAATGCCCCGAAATGAAAAAGCACATGATAAATTCAGTGCCAAGAGAAAGTTTGTCTCTCTGAAAGCGTTTACGTTTTCCCTCCTCAGAGGAGAACTGTATAATCACATCCTTTTTTTTGGTCTCAACTCTTCAGAACTTCAGAGGCAAATTCAGTGCTCAAATATAATAACTAATTCATACCAACCACCTTGCAATATCTATTCTTTTACCCTGTTGATCTTGATTTTATTTTTATGTCTCTTGCTTTAAAATGCACTTCATTTTGCAAGCCAATTTAAATCTTTTTTCTTTCCCTTTCAAAGTAGGACATAATTTCTACGTAAAAGAGGTTTTTTCTCATCCTCTAAAAAATTATCACGATCCTCTCAATAGCTGTAAGTGCTCTGGACTTGCCAGTCCCATTCACGTCATTGCCCTGTCTTCCTGCTTAGCACAGTGGAACTCTAGAAGACCCTAATCAGCTTCAAACCCCTCACCTGGCTCAGTACACCAGCCCCAGGCAAATGAAGACAAGAACTATCAGGACTATGCTCTGGAGTTTCAGGAGTGAAGCTGAGTCTCGAGGCCAAAAATATTTTCACATTAAACATTTAATGCATATAAAGTCCTTAGTCCAGTGTCTGGCACACAGTAGATGCTCAGTAAATGGTAATTATTCACTTTAACCTGTCAAGTAGCAAAACGGAGTTTTGCAACTTACCTGTGTAGAGAGCCAGCTCTCTCGAGAACTTTTCTGTGCCACATTCTAGAGTTACGCGACCTAAGATGACCTATATAAACAGAGTGCTTGGCAGGTTGTCTGTCTATCTTTTTTGGCCATTTCTCAGTTACCTTACATTGGTCCCAAGTTGTATGTGGTACGGTATCTTCACCCATATACGTGCACGTTACATAACTAGAGACAACCATGGAATGTGAGGCCAGGCTAACTGGCTTCTGGACAGAGTCCAGCGGGTAAGTCTTTGAGAAGGGTCTGCTGCTGTGCTCATACCCTACCCGCTCCTGACAAGTGTCCAAGCAGCTGTAATGGTCTGAGTCATAGACACAGGGAAGGAGAAGATTTCAGAGGAAGAAAAAAGAAGGATGCAATCATTTTTCATAACATTCACACTTCCATTAGGTTTACTCAGGGGCAAGTATCTCCGAATATCCTAGGAGTTGAACATCACTGCTTTCTTAGCAATTCTAGTTTTCCTATGCACATATTTTAACGTAATCCATGTGTTGGTACTGGTTTATTTACCCATTCAGCTAATATTTATTGAGTGATTATTACGTGCAAAGCACCAGGGAGGGTGCAGGCTCTGTATCTGTTAGCATCAGTCAGGGAAAAGCACACTGATGACTTTCACAGTGGTAGCAGCACTCCACAGGAAAACAAATGACAGGATCCTTAGGATCGTAACTGAGCCTTTTCCACAATTTAGTCTCTTTATTTCTCTTCACTCTCTGGAGAACACATCTACCAACAAATCCTTTCCAGTTAAAGGAGTCTGTTCCTCCCAGAGCTCCCCTCCTGTTGTCTGACAGTCCCTGCATCTCCCCCCGGGTATGCCGGGATCAGTGCATGAGTACTTCAAAGAAGCCCTCAAATTGGAGTGTAAGCAGCACTTTCAATAAAAAAAAAAAAAAAAAAAAAAGTCCTTGAGCTGGGGATGCAGAAGTTGAAGGGGGAGCGGGTACGGAGAGCCAGTGCTGGGATTTGACAGCACCACACAAGACACCAAGGATCAGAGCTGTGAGACAAATTCAGCTCCAGAGATGAAAAATCTTCTTTTGGTGCTGACAACATCTGTTTTATTTTGAAGGTTGCTAAGGAGAGTTCTAGCTGGGCCAGCATTGTTCCAGTTCAGTACTTCATAGCGACTCTCCTGCACGGGGTTCAGACAGCAGGAATAAAAGCTCGCCGGATAAACCCCGCTTCTTTTACTTTTCAGATATCAAAGGATCACTTTGCTAACAGGGCTGACGAACACACTGCCTCGTCTCCATCGGAACTGGATTGTCCCTTCTGCTTACTCTCATTGTTCTTCTTCTCCCTTCCCCCTCTGTCCCCACCAGCCAACTCCCCATCTTTGCCAAATAAAGCCTTCTTAGGAAAAAGAAGACAGTGAATATGCCACTAACCCGAGAGAAGACTTCCATGCAGAGCTAAGGAAGAGATAAGTGTAAGAGTTGGAGGTCACAGCAGAAGAATCAGACAAAGGAGGAAATGATTTCCTGGCCTTTAAAGATCTGTCCTGCCTGCTAATAATCAGAGCAATGCCAAACGCCCTCATCAGGACTCAGGCATTCATGGATGGTAGAGAGGCCAAAACAGAGAAGAATCTGACTGGTAGGCCTGTCCCATCTCTGTAATAATCGGGGTGGGGAGCAAAGCTTTCCACACCCAGCTTGACTCCATCCCTCCTATGATTACTCGCAATTAGAAGACATAACAAAAATTAGGAAAAGTTAGTGTCAATTTTGTCCAGAGGGCAAACATTTCGGGAAATCAGAGACAGGGGAAGAGGAGCTTAGTATAAAACAAGAGGACATGTCCAAGATCTTCACATATATGACAGGTTGTTATAAAATGGGTTGCAACATTTGAGAGCCACTCTGCTCTTCCACTGGGGAAATCATATCTGGGGTAAGAGCATCCACAAAACAAGCATACAGAAGCAGGCAGGCCCTTGACTTGTAACTGGTGTATGCAAACACATTGTGGGATTCCAGGATATGAGGTGGAAAAAAAACACTTTCCAATGACTGAAGAATTCTCTTTCTGCACTGGGCTTTGGAAAAGTACCAGCTCCTGCCAGGGAGCACCTAGGAGTCTAAGAGAAACAAACGAAGAATGGCAGCATTCTCCCTCTAAGACAGATTCATTTCAAAGAGCCACTCAGCAGTGCCCCGACCCTGCAAATGTCGACAACAAAAGGAAACTATACACTCTCAGATGAGGGTATTGAGACAAGTGAGGCCACATTATCTAAACATTTCCCTTCCCAACCAGATTCTATTTCAGCCAGTTTTGCTTTCGCCCCCAGTTTGGGATCTATCTGGGCCAAAGTACGCATGAACCAACAGAAATAATGTCGAAATAACGCAAAGCGCAGAGCCTCCGGAGAGAACTCCTTCAGATAACTCTGAGGAGGGGGTAAGCTGGAAAGGTTAAGAGTCATTCTCCAAACCACTCACCTAGCCAGGTCACACCCACAGCAGCTGGGGAAGACACGGCCTCTGCCACTTTGTGCCAGCTCCTGTTGTGTCCGGGTGCCCACAGGGACACGTGGCAGAAATAGTAGCCGGAGTTTTCTTTGCTAACATCCCGAACCAGTAAATGGTAGGAACGTGCATCCACATGACTCAACGCAATGTGAGGTGAGCTGTGCACCAGGGAATCACGGTCAAGCCGCGCCAACACGCGGGAGCCAGGCAGGGTGCTGTCAGGAGTCCTGCTGAAGGACCACGTCACCTCAGGCCGGACGTCATCCACTCGGTCCGTTGTGATGTTGCAGGTCAGATCCAGTTCCTTTCCTTCAGCCACAGACACGTTCTTGGGCACAGCTGCTCGCAGAACTTGAAAATTAAAAACAAATTACATCTAGGTAATCCAATTATGTTTCCCCCTTCTATCCACCACCTTCTTTTGAGCATCTCTTTTTAAGTTCTTATTTACGGCATGAAAGTGAGAAGGCTTTGTACAGTCGTAAGTGCTTGAGAAATACTTCATGAATAAATTAACAAAACCTACTACATTTCTTTTTATTTTATAGAAACAACAACTGCAAACATTTATCCACACCTGCTCTATATGCCAGGCAGTGTTCTGAGTGCTTTAGATATAATAATCCTCAAAACAACCCTAGGAGGTAGGTACTATTATCCTTGTTTTACTGATGAGGAAACTGAAGCACAGAGAAGTTAAGTAACGTGCCCAAGGTCACACAGCTGGAACCCAAACCCGGGCTACCTGCCTTTAGGAACTCCTCTTCACTGTTCTGCCTTCCTTTGATGAGCAGTCTACGGAAGAATGCAGAACTAAAACTACACTTTCTCCACGTGCACGATAAAACTCAGGTGATTTTACAGAAACGGAAGGCTTAGTTCTGACTGGTACATATTGTTGGTTGTGGGCTGGGGAATAGGGCCGCAGGGTGAGGGTAAAACCACCTTTGGGATAAAAGGGAAAAGTCCTAAACAGAAGGGCCAGCAAAGTGAAGCTAGACAATTTTCCTTGAGTCAAGTCTTCAAAATGTAATGTACTGAGTGAGAGTGTCATTTATTTCTTGGACATACCCACCTAAAAGCCAATCATAAAACATATTAGAAAACTAAAATACAATAATTTTTGGACTATCTGCATTACTGTCCTTTCTCATTAATGTGGATAATTAAAAGGAGACTATGTTTAGATGAAGTACTAAAGTATTTGGTGTCACAAACTCAAGGCAGATCTAGTTCCAACATTCGCATCAAAGCTTTCCGGTGGAAACATTTCATTCTATTCAGAAGATTCTAAAAGAGCATCTGTGATCAGAGTAGAAAAACATCAACTTGTGAAATGCCTGGGGAACAATTACTTAGATGACAAGTAGCAGGCACCTCCCAGGGGATTCAAGCAATCACTGGCATCAACTGCATGGCTCTGGCCCCAGTAAGCTCAGGGACCCAATTCAGAAAAGACCCAACTCCGAATCAGATGCTCTTCAGCATAAGTTACTTTCATGTGAATATGTCCAAAGTCTGACAAATATTTCAAGTCAAGTTCAAGATCCATCTAGACAGGAGACAGAAAATGAGGTGGGCACATTATTACAAAAGGGAATTTAAAAGCCCAATTTCACCGCCCACCACATCTAATTCTTTCTCTCCCTCACCTCTTTAAAGGGGTCAAAAGTAACCTGAGGGTATCATTTGAGAGGACTAAGTATGGAAACTGCCAGCCTGGGCCAGGATCTGCAGTTTGAACCATTCTACAGTCAAAGCTTGTGGCCAGAAACCCTGGAATCCTGCTGGAGTCACCTCTGCCAAGACTTCAGCTACTGGAAGTAAAAGACGACTCAGGAGGGAGTCGGGTCAGTGAAGAAGTGCTTAACAAGCAGCTGTGGACTGTATGGATGGAGAAAACAGAGTCTCAGGTTCAGAAAATATTGGCAGGGATGTCTCTTCAGCTGTGTAGTTCACTTTGTAATTTTCTCTGTGCAAGTGGCTCAATATCTTGTCACATCACTAACCATAGGTCCCACACATTCTGGATTTGGGAGTTAACTGCTGGGAGACAGGATGGAATAGGCTAAAGAGAAAAAAAGAACCAGTTCTAAGTATTTGTAATGAAAGCAGGGACCTCAGACAAAGCCTGTGGTGGGGCAGGCTCTCTGCCCCTGAATATAACTAAATCCATAAAGCAGACACAAAGTTTGCAGTAACCAGACCACTCCTATGACAGGGAGGAGAGGGTGAGGAGGAGGCTCACTGTCACATGGTTAGCACAGCTTCACTCTGTGCCATTTATCATAACAATGTGATAAGAATATATAAGCAGCCAGCTATGAATAGTGCAGGTGTGGACAAGCTGAGAAGGATCATGACCTTAGTGTGGCCGTTCTTAGCCTGGGACCACAAAGGGAATTTAGACAGTCTATGAACTTGGATGGGGAAAGAATTCCATCTTTATTTTTATTAATCTGTACCTGAAATACAGCATCTCTTCCCACTGTGAAAATAAGCAACAAACCAGCATGGTATTACCTGTGTCTGGGACTACCCCAAATTGAAATCACAGATACCTTCCCATCATATTATAGTTGTTGCAGATATCCTGAAGTATCATGTATTACTCATTACTCTTCAGAAAGTACAGTAGTTGTTAAGCCTGCCACTATCTTATTATCAGTGCATTAATAAAGCAGCATAATATTACTACAAAACCAATTTGCTTTACAAGCATTTGGATAACTTTCTATATAATTATTTTCCTTTGTCATCTTGTGTGCTGTATTTTATGAATTAAAACATGTTAATTCTGAGAAAAGGTCTGTGGGTTTCAAAAGGCTGTCGAGAAGTCTCATGGCACAAAAAGATTATGAACGCTCTTTCATCTGAGCCAGATATTACCTACCTAATAAGTTCAGAGTGTTCAAGTCTCTTAGATAGATATTATAGGTCTTGCGTCGTGTTCGAAACAAAAAAAAGTATCTTTACGATGCAAATTCTTCCATAAAAGCGTAACTAGTCTACCAAGTTGAAACTCTTAACTCTTCTGCTTCATTAAAAGAGTTGTTTGATGCAAGTTTAAGATCTAGAGGTTTCTTAGGGCAGATTCCAGAGATCACTTCTGATCAGGAAGCTAACCTAAGTCCACCTGGAAAGTGATTTCTGCAGCCAGTGGGGCCCAGACTGAACGGTACTGAGCAGCGCCTCTCAATGGCCACAGTTACTCCACCTGCTTTTCCACCACTCACTTTTCCAAATCCAGGTCCTGTGCTGTGGTGTGAGCAGAGACTAAAGCGCTCAGGGCAAGGCAGCTTCAGAGACAAAATACTCCCCCTGCGTATTGTTTCCTGTTTTCCTTCCCATCCGAGCAACAAAGCAGCCACATATTCACATTCATGCTCAGGAAATGAGTCCAACCAAGGTCTTCCCAGTTTAAAACACAAAGGGCGGCTGGATGCAGTGGTTCACACCTGTAATTCTAGCACTTTGGAGGCCGAGGCGGGCGGATCACCTGAGGTCAGGAGTTTGAGACCAGCCTGATCAACATGGCGAAACCTCATCTGTATCAAAAATACAAAAATTAGACAGATGTGGTGGCAGGCACCTGTAATCCCAGCTACTCGGGAGGCTGAGGTAGGAGAATCACTTGAACTCAGGAGGCGGAGGTTGCAGAGAGCCGAGATCATGACACTGCAATCCAGCCTGGGTGACAGAGCAAGACTCTGCCTCAAAAAAAAAAAAAAAAAAAAAAAAAACAGAAGGCAACAGCAACAAAGTACTCTGAGATCTGAAGATTTAGACTCACAGAAAACCAAAGACACCCATTCATCCTGAGCAATGACATTACCCTGCCTTGGTCTCTTTACATCGTCTCTGCTGAAGGTCTTTCCACAGGGCCTGGGAATGAATCTCAAACACTGACGGCCCAGAACAGAGTGGAGCACACAGTAGGTTCTACATTGATGCTGGCTGGACAATGAGTGATCAGTAGCATGTTTTCCTTTTATTTTGATGTGCTTTCTAAAATGCATTTTGTATTTTCTTAATTACTTCTGTAGTTGCAGTAGAGGGTTTAAAAAAAAAAAAGATGCCAGGACTAAGGGCATCTTGTATAGGCCCCAGCACTGAAAGCTTCTGTGGTCTATATGACACAGATAAGCAAGAAGTGGCCCTGCCCTAGAGAGCTCCTCCCCCTCCCAGGAGAGGTACATCTGCGGGTACCAAAACGCAGGTCTAGAGGATGCAAGTTAGATGAAAGGTTTTGGGATGAGCCAGACACACATCCCAACAGCTGCAGAGAAAGGCAGGTCCAAGGACTTGGGAAACACCAAACTCAATAAACCTTAGGGGGCAGAGTGTGAATACCTTCACCCCAAAACCCCACTGAACACCAAACCCCACCTAATCTGGCTGAGGCACCTAAACTCTGAGTGAACGAACTGCCTTCATGTTACGTGTAGGCCACGGCTTTCCATGGACATGAATTTAGATAAAAGCAGCTGTGTAGCAAACCGACAGGCATCCTCAGCACAAAACAAATGCATCCCGCCCCCGCATCCTCTCAACACCACCCTACTCCCTTCACCCCTAAAGATAAGGCCTCACATGAGAAGCAGAAGCAGTTCCTGTCAGAAGGTCATGGGGCTCCCGGCCCAGTTCTTTATACCACTATCATCAGTCACAGAATAGCGTCACCCATAACGCATCGTTTCCAGCTCACCTGTCGGCTGGATCACCACGGTGGCAACTTCCACGGCCTTTTCTTGGATTTCCTGCCAGTTGCCCTGCTCGGCGATCCACTCACTGACGACACACCTGTAGGAGCCCTGGTCGGCGGACAGAGCCCGGGACACCGAGAGGCGGTAGGCGTCGCTGCCCACGGTGTCGAGGCGCACGCCCCCACTGTGGTAGCGCTGCTCATACCCCAGGCCCGGGTGGAATCTGCCTTCGTGGGTCAGGGCAAGGACGCTCCGCCGGGCCGGGCCGCGGTGCAGCTCCCACAGCAGCGCCAGGTGCGTGTGCAGCGGCGAGGCGGAGGCAGCGGTGCAGCGCAGCTCGAAGGGCTCCCCCTCCCGCAAGCTCAGGCTCGGCGGGGGCCGCGCATTGGGGCCCACGTGCAGGGCATCGGCCAGCACTGCAGAGAGAGAAAGCTGGGTCAGCAGCCCGTCCACACCTACCCCAACCCCCGCACCCAGTAAGGGCCAGTCAGTTCCAGGGCCTACTGTCCACAGCCGGGACCATCGCTGAAACCACAGACCATTTTCTTCTTCCTCCCCCATTCCAGGGCCCTGATGGACGTTTTCCCATTTGGATTCATCTGTAATCTCAACTGACTTTCTGACTTGAAAAAGCAAAATAAGAGGTACCAATAAAACCCCATGCTAGAACTGAGTGGTGAAAACTCCCCGTGGGAGTCATGCCCTGGGGATGGGATGTGCTTCTGTAACCCCTAAGGCAAGTTACTTTACCCCCCGCTGTGCCTTAGTTTCTTAAAAAGGGGATGACAACTGGACCTTCATCATAGAGTTGACATGAGAGCCCTGGTCGGCAGACAGAGCCCGGGACACCTAGAGGCGGTAGGCGTCGCTGCCCACAGTGTCGAGGCGCACGCCCCCACTGTGGTTTGTAACGCTGCTCATACCCCAGGCCCAGGTGGAATCTGCCCTCGTGGGATAAACAAGTTAAACAAGGCAGGTTCCCAGGACAGTGTCTGGCACTTAGCAGTCATGATAAATCACTGGGTATGACTGTCAAACATTCCTTCGTTTAGGACCAGGGCTAGGGTAGGGAGCCCTCAGAATTTGCAGATAAGGTGACCTTCTAGACTTAAAAGTTGCAAGATCCACAGGGGAGAGAGGGTGGCACGGGCTGCCTGTGGCTTGCAGCCTAGGGAATGCCCCAGAATGACTAGGGTTAACAGCGTATCCACATGGTAGGAGCCGGCTCAGGCACTTCTGTAGAGCCCAGAAAAAGGGAGCAGCGATCAAGGAAGTATCAGTGGTGCTATTCAGGTAAAAAGCAGTAAGCGGTGGATACTGCTACTCTGGCAACCAGAAACGGGGCTGCTACCAAGGAGCAGCTAAAATCCATCAGGCTTGTCGATGAGCTGCCTACGAGAACCCTCCACCACTCTTCATCATCTCTTTGGTTTTTTTTCTCCAATTCCACACTCAGAAACTAATTCACTGTCCTTGAGAAGGGGCTATCCCAGATAACATTAAAAAACTGCTACATTTTTAGGAGGACATATCCCAAAGACCCATGTCTATTATAATATAAATATAATGACCTTCTAGTATATATATATATCAGTCTGTGAGTCTGGCTAATATGACTCAGTTCTCAAGGACAGCTCATCTCTTGGGGCACAGCTGAATAGTTTCAAGACCCATGAAGCTGAAGGCCAGGCAGACCCTGGACCACACATGGTAACCAACAGAAGCTCCACCTGGCAGCAGTCTCCTGTGGTCATCCATTGCTTTCCTCACCCAAGAAAGGCCTCCTCTTGTGTCTCCTGCCATCCAAAGAGAGCAGAAGAGGCTGAAAGACACTGGAGGAAGTGGGGCTGGGGTGGGGAAATTTTCCTATTGTCCTTCCTCCTACTCAAGAGGAGACTCCCAGGGAATATCAGGTGTGTCTGACTTAAATGAAATGGTGGCATATGGCATTGTTTTTTATTATTTTACTTATTTATTTTTGAGACAGAGTCTTGCTCTTTCACCAGGCTGGTGCAGTGGTGTGCTCTCAGCTCACTGCAACCTCTGCCTTCCAAGTTCAAGCGATTCCTCTGCCTCAGCCTCCCAAGTAGCTGGGACTACAGGAGTGCACCACTATGCCCAGATAATTTCCATATTTTTAATAGAGACGGGGTTTCACCATGTTAGCCAGGATGGTCTCGATCTCTTGACCTCATGATCCACCTGCCCTGGCCTCTCAAAGTGCTAGGAATACAGGTGTGAGCCAGCACTCCTGGCCGGCATGTGGCATCACTTAGCTCCAATGCAAGAATGTCTTTTTCTAAAAAACATATTTGGCATTCTTCTATAGGAATAAAGAAGAGGTAGACTGGGTGTTTCATTACCTCCTTAATGGACATGGCAGTTTTATCCCCTGATGAGTCTAGTGAGGGAACAGTCTCTGAGCGATGATAGGGTTCTACAAGTCATGAGGGAATGAATGCCTCAATCAACCCTCTCTTTTCATATCATCATGTGCATTTTCTACTTTCTGATAATTACATACATTCTGACCCAGACATAAATCCGCTTGGGAACAAGGCAGGGTACAAATAAATACATAATTAAGTACCAATAACAACAATTATAATGTTTCTATTTTCTTAGCCCCAAATTAAAATGGTTTGTTCTTGCTCGTTTACTAATTGGCTGTGTGATTTTAGGCAAGTAATTAACCTATGCTCTTCCATTTCCTCATGCATAAATTAGGGAAATATTCTGCCCTATTTTGATTGGGTTCAGAGAATTGAATGTGTGAGTAAATCTAAAAGGACTTGGAAAATGAAACAAACAAAGAAAACCTCTAAAACAAATCCTAAATCATTCCAGGTACATAAGGTGTAGTTATTTGCACAGCTAGGTCAATAAGCTAGCAGAGACCACGTTTTTTCTCTACAAGTAACACATACAGCTTCCGGTACAAACAAGTACTTAAATCATGAAAGTCACACAGAAAACTCTGAAGTGTCTGTTATTCCCATAGAGCTGAGCATCCTCAACATGACCATCCCTTCCTGTCACTAACCAATGAATGCTTATGATGGCACTGCTCTGAGGCTTTACACATAGTAACTCACCTGTCCTCCTCACATCCTTTTTTTTTTGAGACAGAGTCTTGCTCTGTTGCCCAGGCTGGAGTGCAGTGGCACAATCTTGGCTCACTGCAGCCTCTGCCTCCTAGGTTCCAGTGATTCTTCTGCCTCAGTCTCCTGGGTAGCCGGGATTCCAGGCACATGCCATCACACCCAACTAATTTTTGTATTCTTAGTAGAGATGGGGTTTCGCCATGTTGGCCAGGCTGGTCTTAAAATCCTGACCTCAGGTGATCCACCCGCCTCAGCCTCCCAAAGTGCTGGGATTACAGGCATAAGCCACCATGCCCGGCCTGTCCTTACAACCTTTAAGGTTACAGAGGAGGAAGCTGAGGCATGGAACATGCCCACAGCCATGCGGCTGACAAGTAGTAGAGCCAGCAACTGGACTATAAACAAGCACAGGCAACCTGGCTCCAGAGCCAGCTCTCCACCACTGCATCATGCTGCCTCCAGCTCACTGTGCAGAGGGTGACTCAAAACCACACTGGAGTGGAAAAGGGCCCTCTGAGGTCATCTGGCCCATCCCCTGCCTTGAATCAGGTAAGACACGACTATTCCACTGGACGGAGGAGGGAGCACAGCCCCAGAGAAATTAAGTCTCTTGACAAAGTCACCCACGGCCCAGTGGCAGAGAAAGGTCTGGCCCCTGGCATCATAAGCCCATGTAAGGACTGTACCTTTAACCTGCACTGTGTCCTCATAGTTGCCCTGGACGGTGGCATCTGTGCTGGGGGTGGAACATTTGTAGTGGCCTTGGTCTGAAGGCTGGACATTCTTGATGTGGAGCTCCACGGCGTCATTGGCAGTCCGCCTTAACAGGATCTCACCCCTCTGCAGCCGCTCCTGGTACAGCTGGGTTGGGAACCCCGCCTCCCAGGTGCTTGCAAGCTCCTCAAAGTCACTCCCCAAAGATGAGAAGCTCCAGTCAAAGTTCTGCTCGCTGGGGCCATCATAGTCACTGACGTTGCAGGGGATGACCAGCTCAGTGCCCACCACTCGAACCAGGGTCCCTGTGGGCACTCTCACCACACGCCCTTGACAAAGACCTGCAATGAGATGAAAGACAGGTCTTTAATCACAGAAAGTCTTCCCAGTACAAATGTGGCAAACCTGTGGATGCTCCTGCTCACAGGGATGGCGGAAATGTGACAGCCAAACTGCTAGGGAAAATGTGTCTATGCAGAAGTTTAAGCCTGTCCCTTTAATACTGAGCCAGGAATACAACCTTAAAATGAGCACCACACACAACCAGTTTCCCAGGACTGACAGGGAGGAAGATACGCATTAAAAGCAGGCTAACCATATACCTGAATAGCTTCTTCCCTCCCATTACTATGTAACACACCCTAATCACTCAGTGTGACACAAAAATATTTTAGGTTTTGTGTAAAAAATAAAAAGGCAAAGCTAGTCAGGTATTTACATTTCTGCCCACCCTATATCAACGCTCATCCCTAGAGACCGTTTCCTGGGCTCCTGAGACCTGATTTACAATGACGGACGCCAATTTTAAAATCCGAGAGCAGCCTGCTGATAAAATGATTTAACTCCTGTTATCTGGCATTGCCTATAAATTAATTTTAAAATATGACGATTTTACCAAGTATTAATTTTCTATTTTCTGGCTCATTTCCTTCTCTACTCTTTGTTCTGATCTAAATTCAGAATGAGGATGGGGAAGCACAAAGGGAGAGACGCAGGCGGTTGCTGGGCGCTCTTAGGAATGCAGTGGCTGATTGCCGGGGATGAGCCCAGAGGACACACTCGAGTTCACTGGCTTCCCTGCCCTAAGAGTGCACAATTCCCAGGCCTCTCTGGCAGGGACCCTATGACTGGCACCTGTGAGTCCTTTAAGATGTCTTCATTGCAATGAACTTCAGCAGGATTTCGCAGTGTACTTACTACCTGTGTTTAGCATTTCAATTGCATCAAATAAACATGTATGGCGCCTTCTTGATGCTCTATGAAGAGAAAGCAATAACGTATACAAGAGAAAGCATGTCTGAAATCAAGGAGACCCAAGTTTCAGTCTGAGAGACCTCTCTTCCCTTTGACTTCTGCCACTATGAATTGGGACAAGAAGGCTCTGCTGAGTTAATCAAATAAAATGCCTAGGTGAGAGTCTGCCATGTAATAAGGGCTCCAGGAAATGGGAAGCTTTTATTAATTTTGTATTTTTATCATTTGTTACAGGTTCAATTTTGTCCTCATTCGAAATTCCTGTGTGGAAGTCCTAGTCCCCAGTACCCCGGAATGTGACCATTATTTGGCAACAGGGTTGTCACAGATATAATTGGTCGTGATGAGGTCATACTGGAATAGGGTGAGCCCCTAATCCTATATGACTGTATCCTTAAAAAGCGGGTAACGGGAGGTGGAGGTTGCAGTGAGCCGAGATCGTACCACTGCACTCTAGCCTGGGTTACAGAACGAGACTCCATCTCAAAAAAAAATTAACAAAGCGGGCAATTTGGACACAGACATGCCCACGGGGAGAAATCCACATGAAGATAAGGCAGGAGATTAAAGTGACATGTCTACAAGCCAAGGACCGCCACAAATTGTCAACAAGCCACCAGAAGCTAGGGGAGAAGCATGGAACAGATTCTCCCTCTCAGCCCTCTGAAGGAACCCACTCACTGACACCCACTTCTGGCCTCTGGCATTGTGAGGCAATCAGTGTCTGTTCAATCAACCTGGTTCATGGTACTCAGTTGCAGCAGCTCCAGCAAACTAATATGCTACTGCAGCTGTTTTTCCACTGGTTTAATTCCTGTTTTCAAATTCTGGGTTGCCATCCTTTAGTGGGTTGCGAAATGAATTTATAGTAGTCGTGACCAGCATGTGCACACTTTAAAAGATAAAATTAAACCAAATAAAAAATATTAGAATAAATCTTAGAGTACATTACATTTAGTAAAAGATAAATAGTTTCATTATATTTTGTTAACAAAGGTATGTGTGCACCAGAAGATGATGGAAATCTTAAACCTTAATTTGAGTCAGACTTAAAACAAAAAACAAAAAACACTGGATTAAAGCTATATCTTGTTTTCTCCACCCATTATCATTTACTTTGAGAAGGGAAAAAGGAAGTATCCATGTAAGAAAAGAGGTGATCGGGAAGAGTGTGGGTTCTGAGCAGGGTTGACTGACGGCCTTCTCCTCCCAGCCCATCTTGGGGGCAGGCCCAGATTGAACTCCAGTTCAAAGAAAAGTTGCTGAACCCTAAATCACATTACTCTTCATAAAAATAAAATAAAGTTATGGGTGCTGCTAACTTAGAAGAACTACGAGTCACATGTTTCTGCAGGGAATGGTAGCACTAACCCCACATACTGTTGAGGAGTAGTGCTGGAATGTGAAACTTCTTTTTTCCTTTCCTTTCTTTCCTTCCATCTTTCCTTCCTTCCTTTTCTTTCCTTCTTTCTTCCTTCTTTCATTCCCTTCCTTTCCCTTCCTTCACTCTTTTTTTTTGTTGCCCAGGCTGGAGTGCAGTGGCATGATCACAGTTCCCTGCAGCCTCAACCTTCTGAGCTAATGTGATCCTCCCACCTCAGCCTCATGAGTAGCTGGGACCACAGGCGCACATCACCACACCCAGCTAGTTTTACTTTCTGTAGAGATGGAGTCTCACTATGTGGCTCACGCTGGTCTCAAACTCTCAGACTCAAGCAATCCTCCAACCTTGGCTTCCCAAGGTGCTGAGATTATAGGCGTAAGACAGTGCACCTGGCCCATGATACTTCTTTCTAAGGTAACTTAGTGGCTCAGGATGACACCCTGACCTCACACCTGTTAATTCCGGCAACCATGAGGCAGACCCGCAGTGGCTGCCTAGCATTCCTTAACTGGCTCAGATGAGACTGACTGTACCCCCAGTCCCAGAGATGGGTACCAGGGCTAAACCTGGTAAATCAGAACTTCTGGCTCTTTTTTGCTTAAGCTTCTTAGAAAGAGGCTTTGGCTTTCAGTGTAATCAAGGTAATATAAAGATGATATACTCTAAGCTGCACATAGACAGGCCTCCTAATCATGAGAAGTCATCCATAGGAGAAGAGACCCAGACCTAGGACCCAGCACCTAGAGAGGTCAGAGAGCCATCCCAGTGGCTGCCAAATGGCAGCATCTAAGCTGCTGGATCCAGCCATGCCTTCTATACCACTCCCAATGCAACCATACATCACACTCGTGTGTGCAAGAATGCACACCCACACATACTCACACCCACACACCCCTTTCCCTGGACATTTCAGTTACTTGTAATTCCACTCATCCACACTTATATTTCTTTTCTAAAATTTTTGTCTGTTTTTGAAACAGAGACTCACTTTGTGACCCAGGCTGGAGTGTAGTGGCACAACTGTAGCTCACTGAACTCCTGGGCTCAAACGATCTTGGGCAGCTGGGACTATAGGCACCGTGCCACCATGCCCAGCTAATTTTAAAAATTATTTTGTAGAGATGGGGTCTTGCTAGAGTGATCTCAAAATCTTGGCTGGTCTTGAAATCTTGGCCTCAAGTGATCCTCTTGCCTTGTGATATGGTTTGGCTATGTCCCCACCCAAATCTCATCTTGAATTCCCATGTGTTGTGGGAGGGATCTGGTGGGAGGTAACTGAATCACAGGGGCAGGTTTTTCCCGTGCTGTTCTCATGATAGTGAATAAGTCTCATGAGATCTGATAGTAATAAAAAGGGAGTTTCCTTGCACAAGCACTCCTCTCTTTGCCAGCCAGCATCCACTTAAGTAACTTGCTCCTCCTTGCCTTTCCATGATTACCAGGCTTCCCTAGTCACATGGAACTCTAAAGTCACATGGAACTCTAAGTCCAATTAAACTTCTTTCATTTGTAAATTGCCCAGTCCCAGGTATGTCTTTAACAGCAGCATGAAAATGAACTAATACAGTAAATTGCTACCAACCAGTAGAGTGGGACATTGCTAAAAAGATACCCAAAAATGTGGAAGCCACTTTTGAACTGGGTAATAGGCAGAGGTTGAAACAGTTTGGAGGGCTCAGAAGAAGACAGAAATGTGGGAAGTTTGGAACTTCCTAGATATTTGTTGAATGGCTTTGACCAAGAGCCTGATAAGGATATGGACAATAAGGTACAAGCTGAGGTGGTCGCAAATGGAGATGAGGAACTTTTTGGGAACTTGAGCAAAGGTGACTCTTGTTATGTTTTAGCAAAGAGACTATCAGCATTTTGCCCTTGCCCTAGAGACCTGTGGAACTCTCACCTTGAGAGAGATGATTTACGGTATCTGGCAGAAGAAATTTCTAAGCAGCAAAGCATTTAAGAGGTGACTTGGGTGCTGTTAAAGGCATTCAGTTTTATAAAAGAAGCAGAGCATGAGAGTTTGGAAAATTTGCCTGACAATGTAATAGAAAAGAAAAACCCATTTTCTGAGGAGAAATTCAAGACGGATGCAGAAAGCTGCATAAGTAATGAGAAGCATGTTAACCCCCAAGACAATGGGGAAAATGTCCCCAGGGCATGTCAGAGGTCTTCAGGGCAGCCCCTCCCATCACAGGCCTAGAGGCCTAGGAGGAAAAAGTGGTTTCATGGGCCAGGCCCAGAGGCCCCACACTGTATGCAGCCTAGGGACTTGGTGCCCTGTATCCCAGGTGCTTCAGCTGTGGCTGAAAGGGGCCAACACAGAGCTTGGGCTATGGCTTCAGAGAGTGCAAACCCCAAGCCTTGGCAGCTTCCATGTGGTGTTGAGCCTGTGATTGCACAGAAGTCAAGAACTGGCATTTGGGAACCTCTGCCTTGATTTCAGATGTATGGAAATACCTGGATACCCAGGCAGAAGTATGCTGCTGGGGCAAGGCTCTCATGGAGAACCTCTGCTAGGGCAGTGTAGAAAGGAAATGTGGGGTCAGAGGCCCCACACAGAGTCCCTACTGGGGCATGGCCTAGTGGAGCTGTGAAAGGAGGGCCACTGTCTTCCAGACTCCAGAATGGTAGATCCACCTGGAAAAGCCACAGACACTCAATGCTAGCTCATAAAAGCAGCTGTGAGGGAGGCACTACCCTGCAAAGCCACAGGGGAGGAGCTGCTCAAGACCATGGGAACTTATCTCTTGCATTAGTGTGACCTGGATGTGAGACATGGAGTCAATGGAGATCATTCTGGAGCTTTAAGGTTTGACTGCCCAGTTGGATTTTAGACTTGCATGGGGCCTGTAGCCCCTTTGTTTTGGCCCAATTATCCCATTTGAAATAGCTGCATTCACCAATGCCTGTACCCACACTGTATCTAGGAAGCAACTAACCTGCTTTTGATTTGACAGGCCCATAGGCAGAAGAGGCTTGCCTTGTCTCAAATGAGACTTTGAACTGTGGATTTATGAGTTAATGTTGAAATGAGTTAAGATTTTGTGACTGTTGGGAAGGTATGACTGGTTTTGAAATGTGAAGACATGAGATTTGGGAGACATGGAATGATATGGTTTGGCTGTGTCCACCCCAAATCTTATCTTGAATTGCCACATGTTGTGGGAAGGACCTGGTGGGAGGTAAGTCAATCATGGGTGAAGGTCTTTCCCATGCTGTTCTTGTGATAATGAGTAAGTCTCACGAGATCTGATGGTTATAAAAAGGGGAGTTTGCCCACACAAGCACTCTCCTCTTTGCCTGCCACCATCCATGTAAGATGTGACTTGCTCCTCCCAGCTTTCACCATGATTGTGAGGCTTCTCCAGCCATGGGCTATGCCTGCTGTCATCATGTAAAATGGGACTTGCTCCTCATCACCTTCTGCCATGATTGTGAGGCTTCCTCAGCCATGGGGAACTTAAGTCCAATTAAACCTCTTTCTTTTGTAAATTCCCCAGTTTCAGGTATGCCTCTATCAGCAGTGTGAAAATGCTCTAATACACGTTGGCCTCCCAGACTGCTGGGATTACAGGTATGAGCCACTATCACCAGACTACTTATGTTTCTTAAGGTAAAGGAAATTTCTGTCATTGGCAACTTAAAGAGCACTGAAATACTATATCACTACCCAGCAATGACCAATTCTCTGAAGCCATCATTACCACAGTTCACAAAGAAATGAGGTGATCACTTTTTTACATTTAAATTTTGAGACAATCAGACAATTCTGAATCTCCCAAAGAGATCTTCTAGAAGAAAGCATCATGGTGAGACTCTTCAGAGGCAAAACAGCCTTGTGCTTAACCCTCTTGTGCCTCAGTGTCCTCATCTGTCGCTACACTCCCTGAGGGCTGTAAGGATTAAATGAGCAAATGCACTTACAGCACTCAACGATGCCTGGCTTGTGGCAAGGGGCTGCAGTTAGTTACGTGCTGGGCAGGCCACCTCTAGGATAAACCTGATCATAATCATTCACCTTGCTTCCTTGGCTAGGTTTACAGAGGAATTTCCTAATGTGTCAATCTTTTCCATTCCTGTCCCCTGTTGAGAAGTTGGCCAGGGTAGACAACCTTCCCACAAGCATGAGACTGCATCCTTGTAAGGTCTCTATCTTTCTATCTTTATTCTTAGTGATCAGAGCTTTAGAAACGGATTCATCTCCTTGTCTGAACTCTCCAATCCTTCCACGGGGCCGCTGAAATCATATTTTCCACATATAAATCCAATGTCACTTCACTGATCAAAAGGCTTTAATGGCGCCTTATCACCTACAGGACAAAATCTACCCACCAGCCACCCCCACTGCTGTCACCTTGGCCCAGTCCAGCACACCTCTCATCTGCATTACTGCAATGTTCCTTACTGGTCTCCTGGCTTCCATTCTTGCTCTCTATTCTCAACACGGCAAAGTGATCTTTGAAAAATGTAAGTTGGGTTATACCTTAACTCTGTTCAAAGCTCCCCAATCACTTCCCATCACTCAGATAAAATCTGAAATCCTTATAGAGGCAATCCTTACAGGATCTGGACTTCTTTTCTTCTTGGACCTCCTGTCTGTTCTTCTTCCTCCACTATACTCCAGCCATGCTCTTCTCCCAGGGTTTCACCTACTGCAACTTCAGGGCCCTTGCACATTTCCTCAGGGCAGGACACTCTCAGACATTCATCCCACTGGTTCCTTCACCAGCTTGAGATCTGTATCCTAACAGCACCTTCTTAATGATGCCTTTCCTGACCACCCTCAAATGGTCATCCCCATTCTTGCTCCTGCCAAATTTTCTCCTTATCAATTACTACTAAAATATTTTGTGAACATTTACATGTTTTTACTATTATTTACAGTCTGGTTTTTGTTTTGTTTCGTTTTTTGCCCAGTAGAATGTAAGTTCCATAGGAATAGGAGTAGTGATTTTTGTTTTGTCCATTGCTGAATGACAGTCCCCAGAACAGAGCCTGGTAAAATAGTAGTTGTTTAATAAATAGCTGTTGAATGAATCAATGAATGAATAAAAGACATACAAGAACATTCACTATCTGACTCACGGCAGCTTCATCTTCTACTGTTCTCCCACTCTCTGATGCTTCTATACCACAAAACAAACATCTCTTTACTTTCTGGAAATGCCATGCTCTCTAGTGCTTCACGGCCTCTGCTTTCATGCCTCCATCACCTGGAATACCCGCTCATCAATCTCTTCACCCTCTTGCAAGAGGCAGCTGCAGCACCACCCCATCTGTGAAGCCTTCCCCAACTCCCCTGGGATCACTTAGGTACAACTTCCTTCATGTTCCAACTCAACCTGCAAAAGTAACTTCAATGTCGGCTATATGATAGCACCACTGGGAAAAGTAAAGCAGATATGAACAGATGCATGAAAGATTAAATTCTAATCTGAAAAGATATAAACCTGAGCAGTGTCTTGCATGCAGAACTAGGATGTCCCCTCATCCATGCAAATCAAGATTTTAAATTTTGATAACAGAATTTCAAATTGCCACCAAGCAATCTGGTATTTAGCACAGATTTCTTGTAATATTGTTAAATAACAGCTAATGATATTTAAAAATAAATATAACTTGGAAAAATAGAACATATGGCTCTTTTCAAATCAAAAAGAATATCTACATAGCCACATGTTGCCAATTTTTGTCAAAAGCTTTTGTAACAGTTGATAACTGAGGGAAAAAGAGGAAAAGAAAATTTTCCTCTATTTTTCCAAGTCCTACCAGTGTTTCAAATTGAAGGTCTCAAACACTTCTGTACCTGAACTGTTTTAGTTCCCCATAAAAATGTCATTACTAAGTAACAATCTTGAATTGTGGCTTCGTCTGTTTTCAGGGGTCAGTATAAGAAACCTTCATACGAAAAACATTTATCAGCCTTAAAAGTCCTACTGAGGACACTGCTGAGTTGTTCAATGCCATAAAAATCCATACCATAAAATTCCATTAAAATTTAGTATCAGAAAACGAAAACAAAAACACCTGTTGATGGACCATTGTATATTCTTTCCCTAAAAACAAGAACTACACATGTTGCTCTTACTTCTCAGAGCAACTTCTCAGGGCAGTTACCACAGCCTCAGAGTACCTTTGATACCCAGGACAAAATAAGGGCACTTTAATTATCACCTTTGTGCAGTGTTTATGTATGTGTATTTCACTGGAAGTTGACTCAAATATTTGGGGGTGGTAAGTAGACTTTAAATTTCAAAAGACCAATAATTAAGATTTCCACTTTCAGATTTTTGTTTTCTGCTATGATAGAGTAGCTAACATCAGATCACTCCCCACCCCCCTGCCCCCCAACCCCACTCCCACTACAGAAACCATAAAAGACAGATAAAAGCAAATTGAATGCAGTGATGAGCAATCAAGGCAGCCAGGCTCAAGGGGCCAAGATAACAGAAAGATACTGAGGTGGACTCAACAATACCCACTTTTCTCTTCAGATATTTGCCATTTTTAAGTGGTGCAGGCTAGAAACCAAGTACAAGTTAGTAACTCAGAGCTTCCAGCACCTTGTGGGGCCAAGAAGACAACTGAAGTTCAGGGATACTAAGAAGGTTAGAGTTTGATGAGTGAGATCCTAGGAAAAAAGGGAACAGCAGATAAGTGAGCTTGACATACTACACTGCTGTCCCCTCAAGGCAACGGACATTATGAAAGATACATTGAGGGGTATGGGAAGGTGGTAAGTGGCTGAGAAGCTAAGCAGAAAATAAACACTAAGACGCTAAGAGGTTAAGCAAAATTTTTTGACCATCACACAATATGGGGAAACATAAACTAGAATTCTGAGTCCATAAAGGAAGGTGGTAAACACTCAGATTTTCAGTTACAGCCCTGGAAGGGCTATCCTCTTGGAATAAGAGCAAAGCTGAAAAAGCAACTAGCTCTCATCAAGACTGAAAGACAGTTTCAAAGCATCTCAATTCCTCATTGGCTTCATTGGATAAAGGTGACCTTCTCTTACTCTACTGGCCTGTTAGGAAAAAAGTAATTCTTCTCAGAGAGAAGATAACATCACACAGGGCCACTATAATTTTTTAGTGTTCAATCAAAACTTACCAGATAGCCCAGATGACAGAACCAAATAAGTAAAAACAAAATAGAAAAAACAGACAATAGAACAAGACCTGCAGGGATCCAGATATTGTTTTCATCAGATACAGACTTTAAACTAACTACAGTTAATTTACTAAAGAAATAGAAAACAGGATTTCATCCAAACTGAAAAATATTAAACTAATCAAATTGAAATTTTAGAACCAAATATATATACATATATACATACATATATATAATGTATCTATCTGAAATTAAGAGGTCAATAAATATGTCTGGCAGCAGATTAGATGCTGCACAAAAGAAGTCAGCACCCAGGCACAGTGGCTCTCACCTATAATCCCAGCACACTAGGAGGCTGAGACAGGAGAGGAATGCTTGAGCCCAGGAGTTCAAGACTAGCCTGGGCAATACAGTGAGACCCTGTCTCTACCAAAAAAAAAAAAATGAAAAAGAAAATTAGCCAGGTTTGGTGGCACACACCTGTAGTTTCAGCTACTCAGGAGGCTGAAGTGGGAGCATTGCTTGAGTCCAGGAGATGGAGGCTGCAGTGAGCCATGATTGTGCCACTGCTCTCCTGCCTGGACAACAGAGTGAGATCCTGTCTCAAAAAAACAAAATAAAACAAAAGTCAGTAAAAGTTATCCAAACTGAAGCTCAGGGTATAAAAAAGGACTTAAAAAAGCCAGACGAGAGTTTATGAGATGCAGCATAAAGACTAAACATATGTGGTGTCAGAGACCTAGGAGAAGAGGGAGAGACTGTAGTAGAATTAGGCATAATTAATCTTTGCAGAGATAATGGCTAAGATTTTTCTTAAACCAACAAAAGACATCATGCCACAGATTCAAGATATGTATCATAAACAGAATAAATACAAAGAAAACCACACCTAAGTAAATCATAGCAAAACTGCTAAAAGGCAGAGAAAGGAACAAGAATACAACTAATGGCTAACTTTCAACAGAAATGATGCTCATGAGAAGACCACAGAATGGCAGCTTCAAAGTGATAAAGGAAGTAACTGCCAACCTAGGATTCTATACAGAAAAAAAAAAAATCCTCAAATAGGAAGGCAAAATAAACATGCTTTCAACCAATTCTCAACAAGAGAAAAAGAATTAACTGTACCAAAGAGAAATACTAAAGGGAGTTCTTCAAATAGAAGGAACATAATCCCACTTGAAGTCACAGAAATGTGAGAAAGCAAAATGAGCAGCAGAAAGAATATGTGGGTAAACCTACTGAATATTGACTATAAATACAATATTGGTAATGTCAAAATTGGAATTCAAAATATATATATAATTAAAATATATGACATCAATAGCAGAAAAAGTGAGGGCAGGGACGGAATACGCTGGAGCTTCCATGTTGTAAGGCCTTTCATTATCCTGGAAGCGGTAAAAGGATCACTAGCAGACACTAACAGGTCGCTGATACGTGTTCTAATCTCTAGAGTAACCACAAAAATGAAAGACTGAATAACAACCTAATTGGTGGGGTAGGGGTAGAATAAAAAATACTTGATTAATCAAAGACTCCATCATTTCAGCTAAAATCATATAGTCATTTCTCAAAGTATTTATTTCATGATGTATTCAGTTTGATTTACTACCAAATCTCCTAGTCTCTCGCCACAACAAGATTAGGATAAAGTAAGTGGAAGAGTAATAATGGGCTGTGCGTTTCTTACATGCCATGCACTCACTGACTGGGCCAGGTACTATCCACAAATTGTCTTAATCCACAGAAGACAACCATAAGGTAGCTATTATCGCCCCATCCTAGATATGAGGAAATTGAGAATCAAAGAAGTTGAATACCCTCCCGAAGGTCAAAACAGCTTTAACGTGAGGGACTCAACGCCAAGTTTATGTGGCCTATATGCTCCACTATCAAGCCACAGATAGGTTGGATTGGTTTGCCTTCAGCTGCATTAAATATTGTCACCCTCTGTTGATTTTTGTCTTTGAATCGGAAGAAGAAACAGCTTAAAATTCCCTATAAAACATTTCATATTCTCCATGGGCAACGGAACCAGATAGGCAGCAAAATAATACAGAAATGAGTCAGTGAAAGAAGAAATACATATATTTTCAATATGAAGTAGAGAGATGAGAGAAATAAGAGAAATTTGATTGTTAAAAATTTCTTCAAAAATTTGACGTTTGTTATTTTAAGTGATACCAACTTTAACATCACACATATTTATACTCAAAAATGGTGCAGAGAACGTTATTCCAAAATCATACAGAAGGGATTTTTAGAAGTTCTCTGCTCTGACTTCTCAGCAGTAGAAAATTAACAACCAAGAGTTAATTGTTTCCAGATTACCATTTCCCTACCCCCGGAATACTCAAGAAAGGAATTAAATGCCTTCAACTTCCTTCTATCAGGTGGAAAAGATGAGGACAGGCAGAAAAAGGCAAGTTCTTCAAGGTAAACACTACTTCTGCAATGTTTATTTCGGTTTAAGTGCTACTGGCAACCATGAGGAATCACTGAGAGAGACAAGGCAATGAAGGCTCCACTCATTTATCTGCGCTTTTCCACCTCTTCCTGATATCCGAAGGAAATAGATTTTATTTCTCAGGTTATCATCATTACTCTAAATCAAGACCTGCAGAGTACAGCATATCTGCTAAAAATTCTTGCAATTGTTTCTACTGTCGCTCAAATTTTATTATGTCACTGAGCTGCCTAGAAGCCAGCAATCTGACTTTCCAATCTGAACCATTTGTAAGATAAGTATCAACAGTTATTGAATCCAGTGGTACCGGTGAGTTGAAATGCAGAAACTAAAGAGGTTATGGTATTTCAGCATGCCTTGTAAATGGGTGCCTAATTCCCACTTTCCGAGTCTTTACGAGGCTTTTAGGAGAGACTGGGGGCCTATGGATTTCCACACAGCGTTCCCAGTCCACATGTGAACTAGAAATGAATGCACAGAAAGTCAAACTTATAAAACCTTATACTGCGTTTATTGGAGTACTTGACTCAACAAATGAAAAACCTTTGTCTCTTCAAGTCTGCTGCTGAGAGGTCTGGCAGGAAAGGATCATGCCAACTTTTATCTAGACAGTCCCTAAGTAATGAAAATGCAGCAAGGCACATGAAACAAGCTATAGCCAGCAGAGAATGTGTAATAAAGTCACATATGGCAGAACTTCAAAACCCCATCCAGAAGCAAATGAGGTTCAACTAAAGCAGTGCTTATAAGCATTAAAAAAATAAGTTCAGCTAGGACCTTGCTGAGATACACTAGACAAATGTAAGATAAGATAACTCATTCAACACACAGCCATTGAGCAAGAGGTCCCTGTGCTAGGTGATAAGTGAGAGCGAAAGGTAAATCAGCTTGTGAATCTTCTTTAAGGCACGTATGGTATGCTAAGAGTCAGGTGGTGTATAACGACGGAAACTAGGCCGGGCGCTGAGGCTCATGCCTTTAATCCCAGCGCTTCGTGGGGCTGAGGTGGGCAGATCATGAGGTCAAGAGATTGAGACCATCCTGGCTAACACAGTGAAACACCGTCTCTACTAAAAGTTCAAAAAATTAGCCAGGCATGGTGGCTCATGCCTGTAGTCCCATCTACTTGGGAGGCTGAGGCACGAGAATCACTTAAACCTGGGAGGCAGAGGTTCCAGTGAGCCGAGATAGCACCACTGCACTCCAGCCTGGGTGTCTCAAGAAAAAAAAAAAAGTGGAAACTGTCTTACAGGTTGTATATCCTTTATTCAAAGTGTTTAGGAGCAGAGTGTTTGGGATTTCAGATTTTCAAATATTTGCATTGTTACCTGTTAAGCATTTCCAATCTGAAAATCCAAAATCCGAAGTGCTCCAACAAGCATTTCCTCTGAGCATGACCTCAGCAATGTATCAGCGCTCAAAAAGTTTCAGATTCTGGAGGATTTCAGATTTTGGATGTTTGGATTAGGGATGCTCAACCTGTATAAGGAAGAATATAAATAACCAAAGAGGGAGACTAACAGGTGCCTCAGGGGTCAAAAGAGAATGAGGACATTTCCATCCAAAGGAATTTATGAAAAGCTTCATGCAGTGTCAATATTCGAATTGGGCCTTTGAAAAATGGTTGGATGAGGGGGAGGTTGAACAGAGACATGAAGGAGGAAAGCGACCAGAGATAAGGGTGGAGCATAAGCAAAGACCTAGAAGGGGCCACGAGGGAACACAGCAGGTAGTGGTGAAGACAGGTTGACTAAAGAGGTATATCAAGAACAGACTGGAGAGGAGACGTGGAGGCCCAGAAATCATTCAGAGGCCCTCTACCAATGGCGGGAGGGGTGATAAGAAGGAAAGCAAGTGCAATGGCAGGAATCAAAAGGCGGCAGCTCTGAAAGCCATAACAGAGGAAGGATCAGCTGGTAGACCTGTGAGGGGAGAGAGAAGCCAAAGGGAAGCTCATCACTGGTGAAATCTATTTTCTTATAGTAAGATTTTGACAAGTAGAAATGTCTACCGGGCAGCTGGAATGGACACCCCTAAAAGACATTTGAGGCTGACATCAATTTCGAGTCACATGCATGAAGGGAGGTGGATAAAGAGGAAATCTGCCCAGCAGTGAAGATGTGGGAGTCGATGAGGCCACCAGGAGACAGATTATTGTACAGAAAAGAGGGAATGGGACAAAAATCACAGCAAAGTCTTATGTTTAAGGCACAAGCAGAAGAAAAAGAGCCAGCAAAAAAAAAAAAAAAAAAAAAAAATAGTAGCCAGTTAGGAAGAAACCAGGAAAGGCTTATGCCCTAGCAGCCAAGGGATGCAAGAATTTCAGGGAAGGGTTTGGAGTAACACCTACTGTTTTTTGTTTGTTGTGTTTTTTTAAGATGGAGTCTCACTCTGTCGCCAGGCTGGAGTGCAGTGGCGTGATCTCGGCTCACTGCAACCTCCGCCTCCTGGGTTCAAGCAATTCTCCTGTCTCAGCCTCCTGAGTAGCTGGGACTACAGGCGTGGGCCACCACGCCCAGCTAATTTTTGTATTTTTTAGTAGAGACAGGGTTTCACCATGTTGGCCAGGATGGTCTCGATCTCTTGACCTCGTGATCCACCTGCCCCGGCCTCCCAAAGTGCTGGGATTACAGGTGTGAGCCAACACCTACTGTTTTTAATGGACATACTCATCTACTTGTTCCTGGCAGAATGCAAGCTCCTTTAAAGCAGGAACTGTTTCCTACCAATATCTGCATCCTGCACAATATCTAGAGCAGATTCCTATTGTATGCCTTTGTTGGAAAAAATGAATAACAATGTCAAACATGCAGAAAAGTCAAGGAAGGTGGGTGTTGAGAAAACAGAAATGAACTAATGGCTAAGTAGTCACTGGCAACCTCCAGAAAAGTGCATTTTCAATGACAGGCATGGGATTTGGAAAGTAAGAGCCAGGAGAGAAGCAACAGTCAAAGATGTAGGGAGGAGAAAGCACAACCGTGAAAAAGGCACTGAAGCAGCAAGCAGGCGGTCCACCCTGCAAAGTCAGCCAGTCAGTCCCCCAGAGCACCTTCCAGGCACCGGACACACAGCCAGCAGTCCCCCAGAGCACCTTCCAGGCACTGGACACACAGCCAGTCAGTCCCCCAGAGCACCTTCCAGGCACTGGACACACGGCCAGCAGTCCCTGCCTGCAAGAAAACCGTGTTCTAGGATGGAGACAGTGATGAAATAGACCCACTGACAAATGCTATTCAGTTCAAATATGACAATGTGAGGTATGGTCAGGAAAGGCCTCTCTGAGAGGGTCATGTCTGAGTTTAGACCAGAATGAGGAAGAGACAGTGATTGAAGCTCTGGGGCAAAACTGCTCCAGACACAGAACAGCAAATACAAAAGCACTGTGACAGAGCAAGCTTGGGTGTTTAAAGTACAGAAAAAAAGATCACTGTGACCGATTACAATGAATGAGGGGCAGGGGCCCTGGATTCTGGTTGAGATGGGAAGCACATAAACGAGAAAATGATAGAGACTGCTTTCTTTGTAGAAATTTCAGTCTGGCTGCTGCGGGGAAGATAGATTATATGGGGCCAATTTGGAAGCAAGGACACCAGTATAGCGGAAGTTACCGTAGACCAAGCAAACGCTGATGGGCACTGGCCTTGACTGACAGTGGTGGTGACTCTCAGGAGTAGTCAGATTCAGGACTTAACCTGTATAGAAATGAAAAGACAAATCGACTTTTTGAATGTGGGGAGTGAAGAGGAGATAAAGCAAGAATGATTCAGGCTTCTGACTTGAGCACCTGGCTTACAGGGTGATGCCACTTAGAGAGACAGCAAAGTAATTAGAGGGAAGCAAATTTGTACCAAGGAAAGCAAGAGCTGCCTTCTGGTCATTTTAAATGTGAGATCCCTACCGGGCACCAAGTGGACGTGCAGTGGAATAGGCAGCTGGATGTTTAAGTCTGGAGCTCAGTGGGGAGGTCCAGGCTGGAGATACTCACTGAAGAGTCATCAGCACATACATAGTATTTAAAGCCACAGGTTGGATGGGGTCACTTAGGGAAAGAATACACATAGAGAGAAAGAGAGCCAAAGATAGAGCCCTTACTTTTTTTCAGGCTAGAAGGAGAAAAGGATGAGTAAAAATATTTAAAAGTTTCAAGGCAAAAGCTTGCAGATTCTTTGCTTGGTCTCTATTGTCTCAGTAAAATAGCAGAAAGGAGTTCAGATGCTAAGGACCGTGACAAAGGTTTAAAATAAGCATCAGAAGAAATATAATAGGAAACCATCACAAAAGGAACACAAAGGAGAGCTGGGTGCCGGTAAAGATGCCAGGACTTTGTTGGAATCTCAAATGAACAAGCTTTGAGATTTTCCCCAGCAAGATTATAAAGCTCAGGTTTACAACCTACGATTGGTGTGAATTACCGAAATATAATGCAATGTGAGGTCTGGCAAAGAAACACCACAGAGGGTTCCAGGATGTTAACAAGCTCACTGCTGAAATGCTGACCACCAGAGTCTGCCCTGGATGAGGAGCCAAGTAAAGTGAGAATGGCCTGGCGGACTGGAAAGGAGGAATGTTCAAGATCAGGGGAGTCACGACTAGGATGAAGAACAGGGTCAACAGAGCAAGGAATCTGAAAGGAGTAAAGGAAGGAGGCCGTGGCCACAGAGGGAAATACCAGGATTGACAATCAAAAGGCGAAAGAATGACGGCAAGGTCCAGGTGTGGGCATTAAATCTCACAAAGTCTGTTATTCTTTCCAGGAGCTAAAATTATCATAGCAGACACTCTCTCGGTCCTCGTTAGCCTGTGCCTGGCTACAGAAACACAAGGAAGGGGCGGTGTGACGAACAGGCCACAGTGGGTAAGAAGGGTGGTCCAGAGACTTAAATCTTGTTTCCACGTGACATTTACTCGGTAGTTCTGGCTCTAATGTTATCTATCCTGCCATTTATATCTGGAAATCTTCTTTCAGCCTTCACACACATGTTCTCGAAATCAAAAAAGATTCAAAGGAGGCGACAAAGACTGCATTTCAGCAGTACTGACAGGCTCTTCACAGGTAATGCAACTTCTCTTAGTTTTTGCTGCCAAGACAACCACTATCTCGTGCATCACACCTGTAATCCAGCACTTTGGAAGGCTAAGGTGGGAGGATGGCTTGAAGCCAGGAGTTCAAGACCAGCCTGGGCAACATAGTGAGATCTCGTCTCAAAAACAACAAAAAAATTTAATTAGCTGGGCATGGTGGCATGTGCCTATGGTCCTACCTATTTGGGAGGGAGAGGCAGGAAGATGGCTTGAGCCTGGGAAGCAAAGGTTGCAGTGAGCCATGATTCCTCCACTGCACTCCAGCCTGGGCAACAAGGAACACAGTGAGACCCTGTTTCAAAAAAAAAAAAAAAAAAAACACAGAACGGCAAGGAAGGCAGAAAGACATGCAGTGCCACCAACAAGTGAGGAACGAAAATGCAGGGTACTTTTTCAAGACTGGATCATTCACTAACTGACTTCCTTGTTACTAGTGAAGCACTAGGTCATATAACTATGACATTACTTCCAACTTTGCGGCCTTTGAGAAATCCTGGTAGGCCAGAATCATGTCAAACCTTTAATTCTACATGATAAAATTGTAAGGCTTTGTCACCTGGCTAAGCTGGAACTACATATCCCAGAATCCTCTTATCTATGTAGTTCCAGGTTAGGGTTGGACAAAATAAAATTTCATGTGAGATTTGTGAGGCGGAAGTAAAGCAGCAGTCATTATTCTGGTAGAGCTCCTGGTTAAAGGCAATGTGGGTCAGATGTGAAGGCGCTAATGGGCACCAGTTTGTCCTTGCTCTTTCTGCTCCTGTTTTCTTCCCAAATGCTTTTCTTATGGACCAACATGACCCCAAGACCACTAGATGCTTGGCTGTAATCTCAGAGCTGAGTGAAGACATGATTGGCCCTTCTTCAGAATCCTAAACCAGCCCATTCTGCCTGGCTCCCGGATTCCTCTGCGAGCTTCAACTTGTTCACCTAGCTGTGCTTCAAGGCAGCTGACTCACGACTTTTCCTGATCCTTTAACTCTCCTTTTCAGGCCTTCGCTTTCCCAACTCCTTCTGTAATTGTGTAAGGTCTTATTCCTCTAATAAATATGTTATTCCACAATATTTATAAGGGCTCTGCTTCCCTGATGGAATCCTAACACAGAAAACCGTACTGAGTGGACAATTTGCCCTTAAAGACTCAGTAATTGACAAAAAAAGAGACACCCTACATGCACAGCATTGGATTGCTTTATAGTTTGCAAATCCTGTTCATATGATTTAATGTTCAACCTTGAGAGGATTAAATAAGGAAACTGAGGTTCCGAGAAGTTATGTGACCAAGCAGTAATTAAAAAGAAAGATGTAAAAACCGCTTAGAGGCCATCTGTACTGATGATTAACCAAAATAACTCAATAAACATGAAATGATTGAAACAATTCTCTGTCCAAGGACCAGAGATAGAAAAGGCTGAGGCAAGATCTATCCACAAGGTTTATTTTAGCACATTCTATAAAATTAACAGCTGCCAGAGGCCCAAGCACCACTCAGCATCCCTCCCTGTGCAGACATTTTTAATCCTCTCCACGTTCAAACTGGCCAACATCATCTGCCAAGTTCTGTGTGAACACCTGGTCCTCCTTTTAGCCTCTAGTTTAAGAGAATGGGAGATTCATATTGTGTTTAAACTTGCATATGACCATAAAAAGCACCTGAGATAATCAGGAGAACTCCCCTCCCCCACCCGACTCTCTTCCTCGGGCAGCTCTGAGGCCTTATAAATACTGTGGAATAATGCGTTTATTAGAGGAATTAGACCTCAGACAATTATGGAAGGAGTTGGGGAAGTGAAGGCCTAAAAAGGAGAGCTAAAGGATCTCCCCTCGTGTGACTGTTCCCTAGACCCACTGTCTGCTCCTCCTCTGCCTCAGCCAGCCCTCCTCCCCAACAACACCTTAAACCTGCCCTTGTCATTTGTAGACACACTGCCGGAAGCCATGGGTGATGAGGGGTCTATGCTGAGCTTCCCTGATGAGGCTCAGTAAGGAGTACAGTGTTATTTAACAGTCTAACATGGAGGGAATTCAACAGAAAAAGATTCTGGGTTCACATGCCCTTTAAGGAACACTTTAACCACAATCTGATACTTCATTCCTTCATTCAGTATATATTTTTTTTGCTGCATGCCTACTGTGTGCAGAGCCACATCATCACGGAAAGCTGATGAGCTAAAACCTGGCCAAGTATCAGAGTCGATAAAGATGGAACAGTATGTTGACTTATAAGAAAAGTTGCACGGAGGTGAGTCTCATGACAAGACGAAGACCTTTTAAAACGTCAAGTAAATAAGGGAAAGGAGGGACGTCCAGCTTTTTAGGGAAGGCAGAATCAAGAAAAAACAAAAAAATTCATCTCTGATACTAGGCTTAAGCTCCTTCAAGTGACACACAAGGCTCTTTACACTCAGGACTTTCTCTCCAGTCTCAATCCTTTCCCTTTAAAACCCCACAACTCAACCCTCCACACTAGCTGCAAAAAGTTTTCTTTTTTTTTTTTTTTTGGGATGAAGTCCCTCTCTGTTGCCCAGGCTGGAGTGTGGTGGTGCAATCTCAGCTCACTGCAACCTCTGCCTCCTGGGTTCAAGCAATTCTCATGCCTCAACCTCTGAGTAGCTGGGATTACAGGTATATGCCATCATGCCCAGCTTATTTTTGGATTTTTAATGAAGACAGGGTTTCACCATGTTGGTCAGGGTGGTCTTGAACTCCTGGCCTCAAGTTATCTGCCTGCCTCAGCCTCCCAAAGTGCTGGGATTATAGGTGTGAGCCACTGCACCAGCTGGTTTCTTTCTTTCTCTGTGCTCTTCCCTTGGCCTAAAGTAAACTACCTGCCCCTTCTCTGCCAGACAAAAATGTACTGATCATCAAGACTTAATGAGTTCAAGTGAGTCCAGCTTGCTGATGGCTTTCCTGATGCTTTCCCACCTCAGCCCCCAGCTCAGGCAGAGTTTAGAAGGTACCTGCTGAGGCTCTGCTCGCCACCATGATCACCTGGAACCGACTGCCTGTCAGCCTCCCTGTGAGGTTCTGGAGGGGCTGCTTATCACCACACCCTCAGCCCAGCAGCATGCCTGCTGATGCACTGACTGTGATCACTCCTATCTCAATGAGCTTCTGCAATGCTAGGGCCAGATTTGATCTTCAGATCACTATCCAGGGGGCTTAACAGAAAGTACATATCTCAATAATTTCAGAAACAGCCTTTCATCAATGAATTTTCAAAAACAGCCCTTTGCTAGTTCATGACAGAGAGCACAGAGCATGCGGTTGGGGCAACCGAGGCACACAGCATCAGTCAAGAAACCAGTTCTCAGCACCTTGGGAAGAGACACAATCTCAAGATTCTAAAGCCCAAAACTCACCACATCAATTTTCTTTTCACTCTTCTTTGGGGCTAGTAAAAATCAACTATCTGGGTGCTCTGGATCCTTGCAAAAGTCCCCAGTCCAGACATGGCTTAGTGCACGTGCCTTTCAAAGTACACGCACAGGTAGAGACGAGACACAGGAAGTGATATGAACAGGCCCAGAGGATCATGTTTACCTTTCCTGCAAAAGCACCTGTGCCTAAAGCGCTCCCAGAATCCTCTCCCTTTTCTCTACTGTTCCGTTTTTTCCCATTTGTTTAACAATCCTTGGAGGACACTTTGTCTATGCCACTTCTCCTCCTGTGTGTATGTCATGCCTCCACATTTAGACTGGCTGCTGGAGTAGTCAAGGACTGTGTCAACCTGTGTTTTTAGGTGCCCCCAGATCTAGAACAATGCCCGACATGGGGTAGATAATAAATAGTGGTTATGAACTAGGCAGTGAGTACCACTGCCCCTTTGCTCAGATGTGGCTCAGCGCTGGTTGCTCCCTAGAACAGTGATGACAAGCAGACCGTCCGTGGTTTGAAAGAACCCAGCCACAAGGCACTTGGCGCATACGGTGGGACTGAAGGAGTCTGCTTCTCTACACTGAACAACCAGGACGAAGCCTGGGAAGGGAGCACATGCCATTTTGGGGTGGAAACGGTAGAGGCAGTAGAGAGACAGTAATGAGAACCCATGAGTCATCTGTCTTCCACCCAAGCTGCCAAGGAAAAAACGAGAAAATCCACAGGAAGAAGAATGGAGACTTTTCTCACCCCTTCTTTTTCATGGGTAGATTTCATTTTCTCCTACTCTGCCACAAAAATTTAGAAATGAAGTCACACGCAATTCTCCCCTCAACAGTAACAAAAACAGATAAGCACACATATGAAAGACAGTAAAGACACATGGATAATTTCTGTCCCCTTTACAACTTAAGGTCCACAATTTAAAATACGTGTTGTATATATCATATACGGTATGTATTATGTATGTAATATATACATCTTACGGGCATTTTTCTAAGCACATACATTAATTGAATTATTCAAAGATTCAAGTTCCTACATGCTGGGGTAAGCAAAAACAGACATGATCCCACTTTCGAGCTGCTTTCCGTTGGGTGAGACACACAAACGCTCATCCCAATAAACTGATCATCACAAACTGACGGCTGTGTCCTGAAGGAGGGTGGCTCAGTGAGTGCCCATCACCAA
This sequence comes from Saguinus oedipus, assembly GCA_031835075.1. NCBI lineage: Eukaryota > Metazoa > Chordata > Mammalia > Primates > Cebidae > Saguinus > Saguinus oedipus. Next base: position 88,139,137 of record CM063175.1, read on the forward strand.
GAGCTGATGCAGGCCGGACCCTGCTGTGGGCAGCAGCACTCCTGGGTCCAAACATGTCCTCATTTCTCTGAGGAGATGAGGCTTTACTTGAAATGCAAAGAATCAAATAACTGGAAATAATTCTAAGACAAATAAACCAAAGAAGGTGCTGTGCGTATCTATCTTACAGTCATTTCTAAAGATCTGGAGTGAAGTATACTTGGGAAAACCTCAGGAGGGGGTCACAGACCCTGGATTCCATGCTCAGTTTTCACACTTCTTTGTCTTGAGGCCCAAATGCCTTAAATGAACATTCTGGACGGAAAACAGAGCTTGCCTCATCATTGCTGTTTTCTAACGACCAAACTCACATCCTGCTGTATGATAACTACCTTTCAGCCTGTTGTGCAACCTAACTGGGTGCTGGAATGCGGAGTCCCCGAGGGTACCGCTGATCAACATATACCACCTTGCTACCTCTGTGGCCCTCCCTAGATGGGCTAACAGAGAGATACCTTTCCCAATTACTTATGAGCCAGGTACAACACTAGGCTTTCTGGGACTCATACTGCTATTTCCACTGATACTTGTTTGTGGGATAAATGGTAATGAAAGTGGGACTCCCACGAATAGACCACATGATTCCATAAACCTCGTTTCCAGAGAAAACCAACTAAAATTCCCCATTATGGCTCTAAAATTTATTTGTGTCTCTTATCAGGTGACAGTCCTTTGAAGAAATGCACCAATAAACTATCTGGGGGGAACATCAGTAATTGTTTTGTGAGTTGTTTTCCTCATAAGAAACAACCAAAAACAGGATTATGGCCTGACTTATCACCTTAATTTAGCAGGCTGGCTTCCTGTAAGCCCCAGCGGACCTCTCCAGCCTCATGCATGCCGGCTCTTAGCTGCTCTGTGGGTGCTGGCGATGCTGCCAACATCTTTCAGGGTGACTTTGCCCACATTCTTCTTCTCCACCAACCCCCGCTCCCCAGAGTTTAATATCCACATCCCCTAAGGCTCTCTATTACTTTTCCAGCTTAAGTCAGCTAATCCCCAAGGTTGGGACACCAACCTGCACATATTTATCTACTCCCACCTCTGAGAAACTGTACTGCCCACTTTCATACCTGAAATGCATTTCCTGTTCCTGGCTCTTGACTCTCCAGCCCCACCTGCTCCATGGAGCTTTTCTGTAATAACTGCCCCTGGCCTCAGTTTCATCTCTCTAATTCTGACAGCTGCATATGTACAGAAATCTAGTAACTCATTCACCCAGGCCTTTATAAAACACCTATGATCCGTTCTGCCATTCAGTTATAACTGGTTCCGTTCCATTTTGGACTTTGTAATCTTGCATTGGAAACACAGTCAATATTCCCTTAATGCTGCTGAAGTACTAAAAAAATAAGATCACAAAGAAAAGTAACAATGACCTCTATGGAAGAGTAAAGTTGGACACAAATAATTTACTCCTTCAAAGGTCGTAACTGTTTTCACTTTGACTAATGTGACTAAGTACCCTGTGCTGTACACCGTGCCATGAGTTAGACACTATGGTCTTAACTTGGAACTTACTGTAACGATTTTTCAAAGATGATGGACTATAATGTCTTCTAATAAATAAGAAAATGTTTGGATGTGCCAGCTTTCAGAAAATGGAAAAATGAATAGTTGTGCCAAAAGTGTGTGTGTTTTTTTAACTCCTCACTGCAGCATAAGCAAAGTAGCATACATTGGACAGACACCAAATCAGGTAATATTCTCTTCTCAGTACCTCCTAAAGGGGCAACGGTTTCACAAAGCACCATCCACCGCTTCACCTCTGGAACAGCACAAGACAGCAAGTTACTTCAAACACAGCCCAGAATTCACAAGTTCTTGGTAAGCCTCAAAAATATCTGCATCCAAAACCAGTGAGATAAAATCACTGGGCTTCGCAGCAGCATCAACAGTAACACCTCAAAGTAGCCAGGGAGGGCCAGGCAGCAGCCAAGATGCAGTGAGGACTGAGCTTGTACACACAAGTTCCTTCTGTAATATATAGCCTTTCTAGAAGGTATTCTTTTAATAGGTGGCATTTATCCAGCATCATTACCTTCCTTGTTAAGACCAAAGCAATGTAAAGGAAGAAAGTCCCCAAATACTAGGGGCACATTTTTTAACCAGTTGAGTCTATTGATTGGAGATGTCAGAATTTCAACTCTTCAGCTGGGCATCGTAGCTCACACCATAATTCCAGCACTTTGGGAGGCCAAGGTGGGCGGATCACTTGAGGCCAGGAGTTCAAGATCAGCCTGGGCAACATGGCGAAACCCCGTCTCTACTAAAAATATCAAAATTAGCCCGGTGTGGTGGCACATGCCTGTAATCTACTTGGGTGGCCGAGGCATGAGAATTGCTTGAACCCAGAAGGCGGTGGTTGCAATGAACCAAGATTGTGCCACTACACTCCAGACTGAGCAACAGAGCAAGACCCTGCTTGAGGGGGAGAAAAAAGTATTTTAACTCTTCTACCCTTCAGGAAGGATGTAAAATCCAAAGTAGTGGCAATACTTATACACATCTAAAGATGTCTATGTCTCTTCTCACTGTGGTCTGGGGTGTACTGGGAAAAGGGCAACCTGTGGAGCATCTTCCAGGCTCTTTTCTAAGCTGAAGGGAGAAGACACAAGTCACATTTCTGAGGGCTGAGGCTTGATGAGTCAGCCCCAGCTTGCTCATGGTTGATACCCTCAATCAAAACTTATACACGCACACACAAAAATCAGTAAAGATAAGAAACTGTCTGTCATCTAGAAGTGTCTTATTGGTTCTCCCGTTTCTGTGACTTTCCCCAGAGGTCTGTCTGAAAGCCCCATTAGCCTGGTGGTGGGGACACCTCTGTACCCTAGACAACCACAGGGAAAAGATCCTTAGTGCACAGGAAATGGGCCGGAAGGAGGCAGCAGTTGCCAATGTAGAACAGAACAATTTCCAGAGCCCTCGGAGGCACTGACCCACTGTGGTGAGGAAGCACCAGGCAGGTGGGAGACAACAGGCTCAGCTACAGAATCATAAGGAGTGCTCAGAAGATGGGCAGGAAGCCAGGGCTGGGCCAAGAGGCCACATGGCCAACAGCAGGGGTCAGTGTGGACTTCTGGAGATAGAAGGGAAGAGCTTCGGGATCAGCTAGCCCAATCCTTCAAAATTTTACAAGAGCTGAAAGCTATTCAGCAACTTGTCCAAAGTCACAAAACTAGTGAGTAGGACACGGGTCAAAATCCAAGCCTCCTGTACAAATGTTTTCACAATTTAGCTAATTATATCAATTCCTTTCAGTGTTTTCAAAGACACATTTTGACTAACATGGAAAGATAGACTAGTGTCCTGTGGTTATGAACCCAGACTCTGGAGCCAGGCTACCTGGGTTTGAATCCCAGGTCTGCCACTTACACTGTGACCCTGAGCAAGAGACTTCACCTCTCTGTGACTCAGTTTGCTCACCTATCTAATAGGGGTAACAACGGTGCCTACCCTCCTGGGACTATGAAACCTCCTAAGTGAGTTAATCTATGGGAAGTGTATTAGCCAGTCTCAGCTGCTCGGGAGGCTGAGGTGGGAGGATCACTTGAACCTGGGAGTTTGAGGCTGCAGTGGGCTATAATCGCCACATTAAACTCCAGCCTAGTTGACAGAGACCCCATCTCTTTAAACAAAGAAAAGAAAGTATACTGCCTGGCACAAAATAAATGCTAGAAAAAAGGTAGGCAGGAATTTCTTAGGGGAAACAAGAATGCTCATATTGGTTTCTCTGCATCAAACCTGCTCCTCAGTAACCTATGGCCAAGACGATATGGCAACCTACCGTCTTGGCCATAGGTTACTGCCTTTTCCCACAGCACCCAGGACTAATGCTTCTAAGTCACACTCCTCTCTCGTAATCCGTTCAGGCCCAACCCAGTCAGATATTAGCTCAACCAGCCCAAATTGGGGAAGAAGCAAAACCTGTGAAAAAATGCTTATGCGACTACTGGCCATCCAGCCTATTGCCCCTTAGTCTGCTGCCAAAACCCTGAACTCAGAAGTTACCTCTCTTGACCCTCACCTCCTACTTTCCTAGACTACCCACTCTCTTGCACCTCAGAATCTGCTTTTTAATACCCTCATCATGTCCTCCAGGCCCTCAGACCTTCTGCAGGGACATCAGGGCTGGAAGCCCCACTCACCTGCCTATCCCACCTGTACTCCGTGGCCAGCCTTGTCTGTGATGTTCTCATCAGTTCCCTTATCCCTCATCCTTCCACCCTATTCCATGGAGAGAGCTGCCAAACTTGGTGGGATAAAGCCACAAAACTAGGCCCACTGCATCCACTACAGACCTATGCTATCCTCCATCCTTTATTGCTAACTGAATGCCCGTCACATTCCCGTGGGGTTCAGCCATAGCCCACTCTCCTCCAGCTCTGATTCTGACCATGGCTTTGCCTCAGACCCACTGAGAAAGCCCAGACTACCAAGTACTTTGTGTGCCACATACTTTTCCAGATATGCTCCTCAAACTTTAGCATGCATTTGAATCTCCTGGGGATCTTGTTCAAACGCAGACTTCCATTCACAAGGTTGGACCCGAGATTCCCCCAGGTGCTGCCAATGTGGCTGGTCCCCAGAACACACCTGGGGTAGCAGAGTTCTAAGAACTTACATACACTAATGTTTGCATTTTTCTAAATATGCTGTTCTTGATCTTCATGAAAAACCTGCGAGGTATTATTCCTATTTCACAGAGACAGAAAGTGAGATTCAGAGAGGCTGGGAAACCTGTCCAAGGTTCACACTGAGGAGAGGCAGGATTAAAATGAAAGGCTGACTCTGAAGCCTGAACCCTAGTTTTTCGTCTTTTAATTGGGAGATAAGGCAAGGATAGAAGGGTATAAAGAAGAGAAGTAGGTTTTAAAAACACACAAGTAATGGTTTATTTGTAATACAAACTATTAAAATCTTCTTAGCTGATGTAAATGACAGAAAGATGGATTATGAAATGCAACAGTCCCTTGCATTTCATAATCCGTCTTTGCATTGTGCTAGAGATTCCGCCTAACAGACAAAGACCTTAAAAGCTATCAGAGAGTAAGTGAATTCTACCAATCAACATGGAAGAAGACATCCAGAGGGACACAGGGGAAACTTTATGTGTGCAAACAAAGAAAGGGGACATACAGGTCAGGCACAGTGTCTCGCCACATTTTGGGAGGCTAAGGCAAGAGGATCACTTGAGGCCAGGAGTTTGAGACCAGCCTGAGAAGCATAGCAAGACCCTGCCTCTAGAATAAAGATAAAAAATGACTGGGCACAGTGGCTCATGCCTGTAACCCCAGCACTTTGGGAGACTGAGGCAGGTAGACCACGAGGTCAGGATTTGAGACCAGCCTGGCCAATATGGTGAAACACTGTCTCTACTAAAAACACAAAAATTAGCCAGACATGGTGGCAGGCACCTCAGCTACTCAGGAGGCTGAGGCAGAGAATTGCTTGAACCTGGGAGGTGGAGGTTGCAGTGAGCTGAGATCGCACCACTGCACTACAGCCTGGGTGACAGAGCGAGACTTTGTCTCAAAAAAAAGGAAGAAAGAAGAAAGATAAAAGAAAGTAGCCAGGCATGGTGGTGCACATCTGCAGTCTTAGCTATTCAGGAGGCTTAGGTGGGAGGATTGTTTGAACCCAGGAGTTTCATGTTGCTAAGTCGTGATTGCACCACTATAATCCAGCTGCAGTGATAGCATGAGACCCTATTCTAAAGAGAGAGAGGGGGGAACAAGGAAACATACAGATAACCTCTAACTAGCATGTCTGTGGAAGCTTTGGGGTCACTCTGAGGGCTGGGAAGTCTGAGAGACTGCATGCCACACCACGCTGCTCTCTCCATGCTCTCCTCTCCCTCTCCCTTCCCTTTTCTCCGGCTCCTCAAGGCTAGGGCTCCTACTTGCACCCCAACCCCCCCTGTGCCACCTTCTCTGGAGTCCACACCCAGTAGTCATGCCTGCTCACCGCTCTTCAGCCTGTCCTTTGCCCCCAGTCTCCAGCTGGCCTGCAGGCATGCTTGGCAACTCCTGGATCCTGCTTAAGTTGGTCAGTTCTGCCGTGCCGAGCCACTGCCCTCACAGTGGTCTTCTGCTCCACGCCGCGTAAAAGGTGGCGATCATTTCCGACTCAGAGCTTCTTCCCCATTCCACCCACTTCTCAAGTTCTGCGATTTTTCTTCCTCCTTCATCGTTTGGGCAGACTTCACAGTGCCCATATCCAAGGGCTCCTCTGTCTTTATCCTTCCAGTTCTGCAGCAGCATGTGACCAAACCCTCTTTAACAAGTCCACTCACACCCATCTCTGCTTGGCTTCCAACAGTCTGCTCTCCTGGTACTTCTGTTCCCTGACTACTCCTAGAACTCTCCCTTTCATTTTCTGTCTCCTCACTGCAGGCAATTCCAAGAACCTGCCCTTGACCCTCATCTCAATCATCCACTTTCTGACATCTAGTACATCCTGTCCGACCCTTTGAGGGCAGAGCTGAATCTGCTCTGTTCATAGAGGAATCCTCAGAGCAATGCCTGGCATGGAATAGTAGGCGCTTGCTCAATATTTGCTGAATAAATGAGCTGCTAGCCGTGTTACTGAGCTGCTCACCTTGCATCTTCAAACAGCTTATTCCAAGGCTGGGGCTAAAGGGCTGTAGCTCACCAAGTGGAGAGAACTGCCATCCCTCGTCAAATCATAGCACACACAGGAAATGATATATCTGCATAGCTCTCTGGGTGAGCAGGCCCTTGGATTTACAGGCAGCCCCTGCCCTGTGGGTATCAATATCATGACAACCCACCTGAAACCCATGTGGGTCCCTTACTGTGGCCCACAAGCTGGGGAGTTCTGCCTAGTCCAGCTCTAAATAAGAGCAAGGAAGAGCCAATATCAGAATATTCTTGACCTGGTGTCACTTTTAAGCTCCAAGAAGTAACTCATCTGTCTGCACACTATCTCTTTTTCATTAGGATTCCAAGGTAGCACACACTCTGAAATGTGCCCGAAACCCTTAAGCACAATTCTGTCTTCACCGTTCTAAGCCAAATTCATCCTAGACAGAGCAACACCAGCCACGGGTTCTTCTCCACTCCTATGAACACCCCAAGTGATGTAAATATTTTCATATTCCAACTGCTTATAAAGGTGTGAAACAGGATGCAATTAAGGTCCGAGAACATTTTACTTACACTTGAATCATGCTGCACAGTGACTCTATAATCTACCACAAACACTTACAGAGTACTGTGGAGAAATTAGCACTGAAAGAACACAAGCAAATGCAGTGTCATGATCTTCAGCCCACTAGAAACGCCTATTGATGGGGAGTGACGATGTTAACTACTGGGTCTAATTCTGCTGCTTCTTAAAGTCTACAGTTGGTATGGGAAGAAATATTCCAAGATCGAAAAAACCACTAAGTGTGCCAATTGCAGCACTTCGCCTTTTCCAGAAGATAAATTATGAAGAGTTTTTGCCAGTTCAAGTTATTTTCCCAAAGCAGAGTCAAATGACCCTGCAACCCTGCCTTTAAGAAACCAATGCAATTAAATGAAACAGCTATGAACTGTCTGGACAGCATCCCTCCAACTTCATTTGATAAAGTGAGATGCAGACACACACTGACAGACAAGCACACACCTTATTTAACTGCCAGACGCAGTGCCAATATGAAAATGTACATTCAATCTATGGGGGGAAAATCAGCTCAGCAGCTCATCGCTGAAACAAAACAGCCATATAAATGCCGACTAGCCTGCTGCCTTGTAAGGAACGATCACTGACAACTAGAGTTTCCTATTCAGCAGGCTAATAAGAATAATTACAGCCAGGGCAGGCATTAATCAGCTTGGCACATACAGGAATTCTGTTAACAAGGCTAAAATGAGTGCCAAGGAATCTCTGAAGCCCACAGTACTTCAAAGACTGTTAAAGCTGGATGGATTCACTGGGGTTCCTCCCGCTGGCCTTCCTCCTCCTCTAGTGCTTTCCAGAGGCAGTTACATTTCAGCCCCCATCCTCAGAGCTGGTGCAGCCACATGCTAGGGTTGCAGAGATGCCACACCTCCGAGGTGCGTGCTGGCACTGCCCTTCCCTTCAGGAAGGGTGCCTGGACTGCGCTCACCCTGGATCCTCCTATTTTGAAATGCACTTTCACTTTCAAACCACTATCATCCTTTTTTGCCTAAGCTAATCTCAAGCAATACACAGCATAAGGTTTAGCGAACATTAGTCAACTTTTCATTAGCAGAGGGAGAATGACGTCCTGAGATCAGATCCTGGGTTTGCTAGGGAGTATCTGTATGACTCTGAACAAGTTATCTAACTTTTCTGGGCATCAGTTTCCTTATCTGTAATAAGGAGAAAATAATAGTGAGTTCCTCAAAGTATTGCTGTGAGGAGTAAATACCAGAATGTATATCAGAGCTTGATGCTCAATATGCACACTAGAAATAGTAGCTATTATTACTGTGCCCATTAGGTACAGAGCTTTGTACAGAAGCTATAAGGAAAGAAACAAACAAAATATTCAGTAAGCAGAGACACACTCACGTTAAATAGGAGTGGCTATGCCTGGGCAGGAGGGTGGACACATTTTCTTTCCTTTTTTTTTTTTGAGACAGGATCTTGCTCTGTTGCCCAAGCAGGAGTGCAGTGATGCAATCAGGGCCCCTATAGCCTTGACCTCCCAGGCTCAAGTGATCCTCCCCACTCAGCCTCCCAAGTAGCTGGAACCACAGCTACCATACCTGGCTAACTTTTCTTATTTCTCAGCAGAGATGGAGGTCTCACTATGTTGCACAGGCTGGTCTCGATCTCCTGATCTCAAGCAACCCTCCTGCCTTGGCATCCCAAATGCTTAGCCCACATTTTTCTTTTGATCTTATATCCTTTATAAGTAACACAGAGACTTCTAGCTGTTCCCTCAAAATCTGTCCTTCCCTTCTTCCATAGTAGCTGGCACATGGCTTCCCAGCTTTCCTTACAGCTAGTGTGGCTTGGACCCAAATTCTCTCCAATAGAATGTGTAGAAATGACGTGTGCCACTTTCAAGTTTGACCCACAAAGACTCCATATATTCTACTCCATGCTCTTTCCTCCTTTGTAGGGGCTAGCTACTCAGGAGGCTGAGGCAGGAGGATTGCCTGAACCCAGGAGGCAGAGGTTGCAGTGAGCCGAGACCGCACCATTGCACTCCAGCCTGGGTAACAAGAGTGAAACTCCGCCTCGGAAAAAAAAAAAAAAAAAAGACAGCGGAACTGCCGCCAGCCTGGGAGCCAGAATGACTGTGTGAAGCAGGGTCCCCACCCAACCTTTCCCTCCGAAGCACCTCCTTCACATTTTTACATAAGACACATCTATTGTGCGAACCACTATGCTTTGAGTTTATTTGTTAGAGTAGGTTAGCCTACTTAATTAATACAAAGTCCTTTTAAAATACAGACGTAAAGCTTTTGACATTTAAAGAAGTATTTCAACAGGTCTGCAAAAATAAAGACCTAAATAAAGAAAATATGTTAATCCCACCCCACAATCTCCACGCCTTCTACCCTCCAATTTATGTTGCACTAGGTGAGGGTTTACCCTCCTCAAACACATCATTCCGTCCTGCTAATCTCACCCTACAAACTTTTAATGGCTACCCATTCCCACAGAAAAAAATGACATATATATTTATAAGCATTCAGTCAGCCAGTAGGTATCAAACACCCCGTATGGGTTATATATCCTATTAGTAATAGGGGCGTTGTAGTGAACAAAACCAACGTTGCTCCTACCCCCAGGGGAAACAATCGGGGTAGGGAACAGACAGCTACATACAGTGAAGTAAATATATGCCCTAACAATAGGGCACAGACTGCCTGGCAGCACCCAGAATGCCAACAAATCTACCCTCCCAGTCCAGACTCCTCAGCACAGCATGCAAAACCTATAGGGATCAGCCGGGTGTGATGGCTCATGCCTGTAATCCCAGCACTTTGGGATGCCAAGGTGGGCAGATCACCTGAGGTCAGGAGTTCAAGACCAGCTTGGCCAACATGGTGAAACCCCATCTCTACTAAAAATACAAAAAATTAGCCAGGCATGGTAGCACACACCTGTAATCCCAGCTACTCGGGAGGCTGAGGCAGGAGAATCGATTGAACCCTGGAGGCGGAGACTGCAGTGAGCCTATCTCACCATTGCACTCCAGCCTGCGCAACAAGGGTGGAAACTCCATCTCCAAAAAAAAAAAACCCCACAGGATATACCCCAAACCCACCTTTCCTCCCCCATTATTTCCTCCTCCCCCAAATAATTGCACCCCCCATTATTTCCTCATTCTCCCAGCTCCAGCTACCTGGAACTTATGTGCCATTTCTGAATGAGCCATGTACTTTCACTCTTCCACACTTCAGGCTTTTCCCCAGAGCCTGGAATGCTCTTCTATCCTTTCTTTGAAAATTCTAATTATTCTCAAGGCTCAGATCAAATGTCACCTCTTCAGCAAAACCAGCCCCAACCCCCAAGTCAAAATTAATCATCCCCTCCCTTGTTTGAGAGAGTAAAACAGCTAACCACAGGACTGAATGAAATACCTGACGTATTTCATTCAGTCCTGTGGTTAGCTGTTTTACTCTCTATCCACTCATACCCGCTAGCCGCTCAGGGAGATGCTGTGTCTTGGTCATTTGTCTGGGACTCCCAGCATTGAACACATAGTTACACACTGAGTGGCCACTCAAGAAATGCCACATTGTGTGGACAGGCAAGACAGGTCAGACACAGGCAATGGATGTGAAACCTGCTCTATGCGGCAGGGTGGGTTCTGGTGTGATCACAGTAGGTAGGCTTAGGAAGGCTTCATAGAGAAAGTGAGTTTTAGGGGAAAAAGGAAATATTCAGACACAGGCAAGAGGTGAGAAGTAGAAGAGGGCAGAAGGTTTAATATAGTCTACATAAAGGAGAGCAAACAGGTTAGTTGGAATGAAGTGTCTGGGCCAGAGAAGACCAGAGGGAAGCGACACAAGGGACAACATCTCCTTGGAGGAAAGTCATAAGGACCCAGTGAGAACAGGTGGGAGCCTCAAAAATGATCCTTTAGGAAAAGGATGAGCTTAAACGGGAAGCTGGAAGAAATAATCAACCAAGAAGACACCAACTGTGTGGGAAACCATCAGGACCTGGGCCAAGACAGTAGCCGTAGAAACAGGAAGGAAAAGAAAGAAGCTGGAATCTGTGCTCTAGGGAAAGCCAAGAATTGAGAAACTATGTGAATGCAGAGATCAAAAAGAGCAGCCATACGAAGATTATACCCAGGTCGTATCCCAGGAGGAAAGATGATCTTGCTGATCATCAACATATTACATTTCAGGGAGCAGTACAGTGCTAGGGTGGTGTAACACAGGGAGACCTTCCCAGAGGTCAGGCTGAAGCTACACCGAGGGAGATTCTGTGGCAGCAGTTATCAGGAGAGTCATCAATGGGTCACAGGACTGTCAGGTGAAAAGGCACCGGCTGGTGACACCACAGAAATTCCCTGTGGAGTTCATAGGAGGCCTCCAGCCAGGACAGGATATGCTGGGGTACAATCAAGATTTCCCCAAGTGGTGTTTTCCCCACTTCTATTTTTTTTTTTTGTCAGTGTCTTTGCCCCCTCCCTCTTCCCCCCTTATTATGATTACTCAAGGGCATTGTTTTCAAAGTTCTACCTCATCCCACCCTCATAACTGATACCCAGGTTGTTCAGAGAACTGCACAACCCTATGGGGAGTCATTCACATGGGCTATAAAGTGAAGAGCAGTTCCTGAAGCTGTGCAGTGCACAATCCGTGCAAACCCAGGCCACGGCCCTGCTTGATCCAAACACAAAGTCAATTAATGTGTGTGGACTATCGCAGCAGCGTGCCACAAAAACAGGGTCCCAGAGTGAAAAGTAAAGATTAAAAGCATTACCACCGGGTGTGGTGGAGCATGCCGGCAATCCCAGCACTTCGGGAGGCTGAGGTGGGAGCATCACTTGAGCCCAGGAGTTTGAAGGTTCAGTGAGCTGTGGAGTGCCACTGCACTCCAGACTGAGTGGCAAAGTGAGACCCCGTTTCAAAGATAAAATCACGCCTGTAATCCCAGCACTTTGGGAGGCCAAGGTGGGTGGATCACGAGGTCAAGAGATCGAGACCATCCTGGTCAACATGGTGAAACCCCGTCTCTACTAAAAATACAAAAAATTAGCTGGGCATGGTGGCGCGTGCCTGTAATCCCAGCTACTCAGGAGGCTGAGGCAGGAGAATTGCCTGAACCCAGGAGGCGGAGGTTGCGGTGAGCCGAGATCGCGCCATTGCACCCCAGCCTGGGCAACAACAGCGAAACTCCGTCTCAAAAAAAAAAAAAAAAAAAAGCAAAGCACCAGAATCAGGAACGATAGAAGAGATGCCATAAAACTAACTGGAAGATATAGAAGCTCTCTGCACACTGGCTGAAGCTGAAAGCAACGTGGCTGGACGAGCTCTCTTGGGGAGAGTTCAGAAAATCCCTTCAAGGTGAAGGAAGAAAACACAGTAGCTAGCAAGGCTGGTTCACCAGCAGCAGGAGTGAAGGGGGTTAGAGTAGTGTGGGCCCCTGGTGTTCTCAGCAGGGGAGTGGCTGTAGAAGGCCTCCTCTGGGACCCTCTGGCGGTAAGTGCAGAGTAGTCATTTGCCCTGTGTGCAGCTGGGACATGGATGGGATGGACACCGCACAGCACGCGCTCTGTAAAAGGCTCAAATCTGCCTTCTCCAGGGACTTGGAAGAGAACCCCAGGCCAGGTCACAGGAATCATCTCGTCCAGGCTGACAATGACCACAAGGATCCAAGAATATCAAAGCGCTTAAGGGTCAGCCCTGGGGTACCACGGTGGGCACTTAATAAACATATTTCCGTGGCTGGCTAGGATCATCATGTGGATCTACGTGAAGATGGTGTCTGTGTATGGAGTGAATGGAAAATGGAGAGGGAAAAAACCCACAAAAGATTCCTTGGGTGGGGGGAGGGCACTGGGCCAAAACCTCACAGGGCACCGAGGGTTTCCGGAGGGTGGAAGACGAGGGGACAGTAAGGGAGGAAAAGTAACAGGTAGAAAAAGTTGGAGAAGCCAGGCTCTTAGGTCTTTGTGTATAAATATGCAGCCAGGCAGCTTCAGGAAAAGCTAAAAGAAAAGACTGAGGCAGAAGACCCAGCCACGACGAAAATGACGGCAGGGCTCGCACGCCGATTTCCATTGTAAAGCTCGGGGCCACGCTGTGACCTTCGTGGAAGGAAGTTGGAGGATTCTGTCGCTTCCCTGGAAAGGCAACTCCGCGCGGGCTCGGGGAAGAGCGACGCGGCCGGCGGCGGCTATGGCGGGGCATATCCCAGGCTCACATTTCCGCTCCCGAGCCGGGGACGCGGGCCGGGACCGCAGCACCTTCCGGGCCGGGAGTTCAAGGTGAGCCGGGCTCCCGGCGGCCAACAGGTAGCGAGGGCCGGGGAAAGCCGGCCCCGGGCCACTCCCCCCGGCACATGTCGGGGGCGAGGCTCGGCCTGGCGGAGCGGCCACTTGCACCCCGAGCGCGGGGCCCGGGCGGATTCGCGCCAGGCTCCGGGCGGCCCCACGGCCGCTCCCCTCCGGGCTGAGCCGCCCGCGCTCCCCGGCCGGGTTTCCCGGGAGCAGCCCGGGCACCCTCCGCGCCCCAGGCCGCGCGCTGCAGCCGCGCCCCGCCGTGCCCCCCAGGGCCCGCCAGTTCCCCTGCGCCCCTCCGAGCCCCGCGCACACTCACCCAGCCACAGGAGCGCCAGCAGCAGCGGCCTCGGCGCCAGGCGCCCCATGCTCGCCCGGCGGGAGCGACTCTCCCCCTCCTCCTCCTCCTTCCCCGCCGCCTCTCCTCCTCCTCCTCCTCCAGCTCCGGCTGCTCCAGAGTCGGCGCTCCTCCGCCTGGGCCGCGCGCCTGCTCCGCTCTCCCCGCGAGTCGATAAATCCCAGCGCTGGGGCGTACGTGCGCCCCTGGCTCCGCTCGCTCCCTCCCGCCTCCTTCCCTCCCTCCTCCAGCCGGCCGGGCCCTGGAGCCGGCCCCGCAGCTCCGAGTGTGCAGCCCCGACCGCTTCCCGAAAGCACAAGGGAAGAACCGCAGCGCCCGCCCGCCCGCGCCTCCCATCCGGCGCTTTGCCAGCAACAAACACAAACTTTCCCAAGCCCCTCCCCGCTCCAGGTAACGGAGAAAGCGCCGGGGCCACCCGCTTAAAGGCGAGGAGGCGTCGGAGCCCACCCTGCCCTCCCCTCCGGGCCCCCACCCCACGAGAAACTTTCCTCCGACCTTTAAAAGTTGGCCTGGGAAAGACTGGTCTGGAAATCCCATCGCTTTAGCCCTATCCCGGGACACCCCGCGTTCCATCACTCTGCAGTCACCCACGCGTGTCTAGTCTATCCTCAGCCAACTCCCCGCTGGTTCAGCCTCTGGTCCTGAGCTAAGCACCCCACCAACCAGCCACTTGGCCTATGCCAAAAATTATCCAGATAGGAGTGAAGGAGCTGAAAGGACTTTCAAAGGCCATGGATTCCAACCTCTGTCATACAGAGGCCTTAACTGTTTCGGTGAAGGGTGAGGTGCAAGAAGGGACAAGATCCGAACCCTACTCTCTTGACTCTGCCCACACCCCGGTGGGTGGGCCTGCCTCCTCCTTGCCCAGCTCCCTCCCTCTCCTCAGCGCCTGTGGCCCTGACTGGAACAACTCCCACCAAAGACACCCATTTAAAAAAAACGAACACACCAACAAAACCCAAGTGTACTAATAGCTGTAGAACTTCATATAGAATGTGCTCTTAAGGTTTCATATTTATTGCTCTAAGTGCACACAACTGGTTGCCAATAAAGATTCTTCCCCCCCCCCCCCCACACACACACACACAATATTTTGTGCTTTTGATTTAATTACAAAAGGCCCCACGGTATTGGGAGGAATGGAGCATTCCTTGTTAAAACTTAGCAAACATGATTCAAACAGTCAAGGAGCAGCCCTGGTGCCCACTGCCCTCACCAGGCTTTCATTCACACCTGCAAAGCGGACCACTGATGCTCCTGCGGAAACTGCCCACGCTGGGGAAGAACACTGCTTTTACTCCTATGCGTTTGTCTTTCAACCAACAACTGTTTCTTATTTCCACTATCAAATGGGTGATTAGTCATGTATGAACCTTTGGGAAAGAGGCTTAGAAATTCACTGCTGGTGGTGCAACGTTATTGTACTTAATGCCACTGAATGGTACACTTAGAAATGTTTAAAATAGCCAGGCATGGTAACTGGTATCTGTAATGCCAGCTACTCAGAAGGCTGAGGTGGGGTGGGGGGCGGGGGCAGTGTTGCTTGAGGCTAGGAGTTTTTATTTGTTTTGTTTTCTTTCTTTCTTTAGTTTTTCAGACAGGGTCGATCTGTCGCCCAGGCTGGAATGCAGTGGACCAGCCCTCAGGCAGGACCCTGCTTACCCCACACCCAACATCGATCCTCCCACCTCTGTCTCTCAAGTAGCTGGGACCACAGGTGTGTGCCACCACAGGCCAGCTAATTGTTTTTATTTTTTGTAGACATTGGAGTCTCCCTATGTTGCCCAGGCAGGTCTCGAACTCCCAGGCTCAAGTGATTCTCCCACCTCGGCTTCCTAAAGCACTGGACTGGGATTATAGGTCTGAACCACTGAGCAAGGACTTTTTCTTTCCTTTCTTTCTTTTTTTTTTTTTTTTTGGCTTGAAGTTTGAGAACATTTGGGCAACACAGTGAGACACTGTCTCTAAAAATATTTTTTTAAGGTTAAACTGGTAAATTTTGTGTTATTTACATTTTACACAATCATTTTTAATTTATTTCTGCCACCAAGCCTTTCCTGGTTCTGTTCATACACACTGTAATTCCTTTCTCTGCCCCATCCCAATTCTTCCCTAGAATTTCGCAGGGAAGTTTTCCAGTTTCATTCAGTCAACCTTGAATGCCACCCTAACGTTAGGCCTTGGAAGATAGTGGAGCTTCAGAGAAATGTCAGGCCTAGCACCTCCGGAAGCTCAGATTTCAGCTCATCCTCCATCTTGCCTTTACCACACAGAACACCTAATGTCTGAACCACACATTGTGGCACTTAGTCACATTCAGTTTAGCAAAACATGTACACTGCCCCCACGTCTGTCTAATAATGCATGGGCCTCAGAGGCTGTCACATTTTCACCTTGCAGCCCACCTTATGGCAGAGTAGATGTTTTTTGTTTTGTTTTAAGAGATGGGGTTTCATCATGCTAGCCAGGATGGTCTCAATCTCCTGACCTCGTGATCCACCCACCTCGGCCTCCCAAAGTGCTGGGATTACAGGTGTGAGCCACCGCAGCCAGCCTGGCGGAGTAGATGTTTTAACAACCCTTTTGTTTAATAAACAATGCGTGTCAGGGACTGTCCCTAGCACATGGTAGGTCCTAATGTATATTTATATAGGGAATTAATGGCAGATACTAGGCTGTATCCTGCAAGTACAGGTATGAATCAGACAGGTCCTGCCCTTGAGGAGCCTACAGTTTGTGCATTGTGTAGCATGTGCAAGGTAGAGTCCTGATGCCACAAGGGAGTGGTCAGTCCAGGAGGAGGCTGTCAGAGAAAGCGTCACAGACCGGATGACTATGCGATGAGTCTTGAAAAATTGGTAGGTCTTTAGCTGTGGAGTATAGTGATAAGCTCACAATAGACGTTCTGTATTTAATGTGATAGAGATTCCTCTCGCCTCACCCACCCCCAGGTGTTATTAAATTAATGGTGCATCTTACAATTGTGGAAATAACAGTAGTTAACAGTTGAAATGATGAGAATAAATAAAATTGTCTAGGTAAGGCAGGTGGGATGAAGACTGAAGTGGATAGCCTGCTGGTGGCCGGTGGTCACCTGTCATGGGAGTCAACCTAAAGAGCCATTTTTGTAGCCAAAAATAAGCATAAATTAATAATTCTAGACTGTCGGTTATCCACCACACCCTTTGCACTTCCCTGACTACCAATGGATAAAGGAAGACGCACTCACAATAG
Source organism: Saguinus oedipus (assembly GCA_031835075.1). Classification (NCBI taxonomy): domain Eukaryota; kingdom Metazoa; phylum Chordata; class Mammalia; order Primates; family Cebidae; genus Saguinus; species Saguinus oedipus. The sequence continues at coordinate 88,156,218 of CM063175.1, forward strand.
ACTGGCACAATTTGTTAATTCATGACTCGGAATCTGATGATGCTTTTATTATGAAAGGTATTTATTTGCCAGAGTGAGTAACCTATACAGGTATAGGTTTTTGCCCCAACTAATTGTTCTCCTGTCTTAGTCTATGGGCTTGCCTGGGGCAGGAAGACTCACTCTCCAGCAATTCTAATTGATTCACTCCCATCCCCAAGGATGTTATGACATGGGTTTCTTTTATCCAGTCATCGTGCCCTCAGGGGCACTGGTCATAGCAGTCCGACATTACAGCCTTTTGGTTACACATGTCTTTCTGCAAGGTGATACCCCTAAATCCTCACCAAAGTCCTCATACTATTATGCCAAACAAGTTTCCCTGCTGAGATCAGGCAAAAACATCATCATATTATTTAACTTTGTGAATGAAAATGTTGAAAGTTTCCCTGTGAATGAAATTGCCAATTGTTGTAAGATTCACCTAGACTTGGGATTGTTGGCCCTGCGCCCCTCTGGCACCTGTACAGACAGTCTCCAAAGGACCCTGATCCCTGCCTCACTTCAGCAGGGGCTTAGGGGAAGGAGTATGTTCCATGGCAAGGTTTCATCCCACTAATCACTTTCACTCACAATCTTCCTTATTCTGTGTCCAGGTGTATATTTCCCAAGTTAAAGTTAAAGAGGGATTGCTAAGCAAAAAGAAATTTAGGATTAAATTATAGCATTAGAGGATGAAATTAAAAGTTAAAAAGGGAGGGGTGGGGACAGGAGGCCTTCATTTCCCCATGAGTGAGATTCCTGCAATACTGTGAGGTCAAAGGGGAAGCCGTAGAATGCTCATCTGACAAGTGTCAAAACAGCAAGGGACCTCATCTGTTCGGTGTGGGCTAAGCAAGGTCCTGCCTGTGGGCTGGTCCTGCTCCTTCACCACCCAACTATCAATCCTCCTAATCTTTTCTTCAGCCCTAAAAGACTGACATGGGAGATGGTGGAGAAAGTGTTCTTAAATGACTTAGAACTGTTCCAGATTCCACCTCTGCCAGGCCAAAGATGCCTCCCTGGGCACCCACCCCACATAGCATCACTCCTGTAGGAACACTGGGGTGGAGAAGTACCAGGAAAAAATAAGGAAATGGATGGAGGTTGAGGCTTTAGCAATAAAAGCTCTCCACAAGACTATTTCCTGTGTTACGAGCAGACAAGACCCTTGCCCTGGAGAAGCTTATCATCTAATTTAATGCAGGAAAACCCTGAAATACAGTGAAGGACGGTGAGGAGATGGAAACCACAAGAGCAAAGGGAATGGAAAGAATGTAAATAGGTAAGAGAGGCACAATCATTATGTGTTATATTCTGCAAATATGCTATCATCTGGGCTGGAAGTATCTCCTCAAATAAATAGAGACTGCAGTCCATTGTGAAAAAGAGGGGCTAACACATTAGAAATGGCTGGAGGTGCTGTGGGGTGTTGGAGTAAGTTTTTTACCTAAGGTTAGGGCTGCCAAGTGGGGTGGTGCCCAAAGGTGCCCCCATCAAGCCAACATTGTGCCCTGTCACTGAGCTGCTATGCCCAGGAGAGGCTTTATCCCCTCACTGGAAGGGAGTTTACCCCAGTCTTTACACATAAATTGGGAGAGGAGTCAAGAAGAGGAGGAGGAAGATGTCCTCGTCTTTTCACCATTTCCCCACTTGCCTTTCTCACCCCACGTGAGCTGCACTTCTGGGTTGAACTAGAATAGGATCTTAAGTTCTAGGCACTATATATATATATATATATATATATATATATATATATATATATTTAGGCACTATAAATATATTAAATAATATATTTAATATATTTAGGCACATATATATATATTTAAGATGGGGTTTCACCATGTTGGTCAGGCTGGTCTTGAACTTCCAACCTCAGATGATCCATCCACCTTGGCCTCCAAAGGGCTTGGATTACAGGTGTGAGCCACCAGGCCCAGCCTGAGGAACTATATTTTAAAAACAACATTTACAAATGAAAATGCATCTAGAGTAGGGACAGTTGCTGGCTAAAATACAGAATGCCCGGTACAATTGGAATTTCAGATAAATAAGAAATACATTTTTAGTATAAGTATGTCCCAAATATTACATGGAGCATATTTACACTAAAAACGTATTCCAGGGCCGGGCGCGGTGGCTCATGCCTATAATCCCAGCACTCTGGGAGGCCAAGGCGGGTGGATCATGAGTTCAAGAGATTGAGACCATCCTGGTCAACAAGGTGAAACCCCGTCTCTACCAAAAATACAAAAATTAGCTGGGCATGGTGGCGTGTGCCTGTAGTCCCAGCTACTCGGGAGGCTGAGGCAGGAGAATTGCTTGAACCCAGGAGGTAGAGGTTGCGGTGAGCCGAGATCGCGCCATTGCACTCCAGCCTGGGTAACAGGAGCAAAACTCTGTCTCAAAAAAAAAAAAAGTATTCCTTGTTTATCTGAAACTCCAATTCAACTAGGCATTCTATATTTTTATGTGTGAAATCAGGCAATCCTCATCAAGAGAAGAGTTACCTTATATGAAAAGAGGTTCCTCTGGAAGCCTTGGAGAAGGCAACAGGGATCTCCCAGGAGTTATCTTCAGATTGTTTTTTAAGTGTTGTACTTTAAAGGAGGAGTAGACTTTGATTTGAGGTTTTACTCTGAGTCACTGGGCAAAAATTGCTAAGAGACAAAATTGGCCTACTTTGCAATAACCGTTTAGCTCAGCGATGAGGGCAGTTCCATTACACAGCAGTGTCCTCTCCTCTCTAAAAAGTATCCAGCCCGAGGTTAAATGCCTACCTCTAAGGCATGAACGCCCCTCTAAGGGGACATTAGGTGGAGCCATGGAGAAAATGACCTTGGAGGAAATCCTTTCCAATCTCAAGATTTGGAGACTTACCTAAGTCCAGCCAAGAAGATCTCTTTTCTAGTCGGTCTTCCAAAGTTCAGTGTTTGTCTTCGCTGCACTTCTCTTCCCCTTACTTAGGGCTGAGCCGACGGGTGTGCTCTCCAGCACTAAGAACAGAGAAACTCATAGATAGACGCCATGGTTTTATTATGAAAAACTGGGATTACAACTCCTGCTCCCTAGATACTCTCCATTAGAGAGGACTCACAGATCAGTTATTCTAAAATGGAGCCATCATTTTGGGGATTTTTGAGTTACTTTGTATTATGTGTTATTTTGTAACTCACAATCCCCATCAGCCAGTCACTTGTTGCCCAGGCATACTTTGCAAGATTTTGCAACGTTGTCTGTCTTGGAGGGTGTACGTGGAATGGCATTTTGCACAGTCAGCCATTTCATAGGTACTTTAATGAATGGTTGTTCATCCTCCTGTAGCAGAAGCAGGTTTGTTGCACCTGCTTGAAATTTTTTTTCAGCTTAAAATTATTGCATCCATGCTTTATGATACAAAGCTTATGAGGTTTCGATCACCCATTGACCTCTGGGTTAGAAGGTAAAGTTACTTTCTGAGGAGAATCTTGGGTGTCCTGCCCATGGGAACACTGAAGGTCCACTTCTGAGTCACAGCTGGCTGTACTGATGTGGCCCCACCTAGAACAGTCACCATCTAAATGATGATTTCAAACTTACTGCTCCTCAATATATTTTTTTTTTGAGACAGAGTTTCACTGTTGTTACCCAGGCTGGAGTGCAATGGCGCGATCTCGGCTCACCACAACCTCCGCCTCCTGGGTTCAAGCAATTCTCCCGCCTCAGCCTCCTGAGTAGCTGGGATTACAGGCATGCGCCACCATGCCCAGCTAATTTTTTGTATCTTTAGTAGAGACAGGGTTTCACCATGTTGACCAGGATGGTCTTGATCTCTTGACCTCGTGATCCACCCGCCTCAGCCTCCCAAAGTGCTGGGATTGCAGGCTTGAGCCACCGCGCCCAGCCTCCTCAATATTTTTTAAATGATCAGCTGGGAGAAACAGTTTATGGAAGATTATTGAAGTAAATGCAGTCTGTACGTTTTTCTAGACACCCAAAGATCTACCCCTAAATTATGAATTAAGTGGAACATCAGTGAGCTTAGTACCTGCATATACTATTCTGGCACCCTCATAAGGTTGCTTTTACTGAATTGCATTTTGTCATGATACCATCAGCCTATATTGACGGATGTCCTAAGAAACAGCATTGTGCACTTTGTCATTTTGTTTCCCAGAAGGACAGGTTTACAGATGCTCTTTGTTAAATCGGGCAGCAGCCTCTCTACTTAAGTCACAAGGAGGAATTTTACTCTCATCTCAGTACCACAAATAGTTGTGCTTGTCCTTAGTGACTAGTTTCTTTTTTCCTTCTGTAAGTATTGTAACTGGTGGTGTTTTCCTTTTCACGGTAGCGATTAGAAAGGTTATATCCAATTCTATGGCCTCCCTCTAGCAAATGAATACAACTTTTTTTATTTTGAGACAGAATCTTGCATTGTCACCCAAGCTGGAGTGCAGTGGTATATACAATCACGGCTCATTGCAGCCTCAACCTCCTGGGCTCAAGCGATCCTCCCATCTTAGCCTCCCAAGTTGCTAAGACTAGAGACATGCACCACCATGCTCAGTTAATTTAAAAACAAAAAAATGTAGAGACAGGGTCTCCCTGTCTGCATCCTCCCCGAGGCATGCATCATGTCCCAAAGTGTTGTGATTCCAGGCATGAGCCACAGTGCCCAGCCTCGAATTGGACTTGCAGCATAAGTTTTGCATAACCTCCCTTCTAGCTCATCCTTACCTTGCCATCATTATTTTTCCTTTCCCACATTTACTATGTTTTTTCATTTTCATTTCTTTTATTATATTCATGCAGTTGCACAATGCAGGAACTCCTTCCTACTGTAAAATTCTAGTCCACGCCTCCTGCCCTTCAAGACACATTTTAAATTCTAACTCCTCATTTGCAGATTAAATGCAATGAGGTAATAATCACAGTGAGCTCTGCTTCCAGGGAAAGACCGGAATGTGATTAGACCGTGTCAGCCGCCCTAGAACTCAAGGCACTTGTGGTGAGAAAGGGCACTGCCACCCACTAGAGTCAGAGGAGCTCCTGAAATGACGTCGTTTCCAAGAGCAGCAGACAGTTGACTCTCCTACCCCTAGAAAACCGCACTGCTCTTCTGTCTGCACTGGTTTAGCAAATATTAGCGTTCGTTTGCTTTCTCTAAGCACACAGTGGTTGAGGGCTGGAGTGGCCTGAGTGTTCACGGCAGATGGATGGAAGGGTGCCTGATTCCACGCAGTCAACAGCTCAGGTGGTCCGTGGTCCAGCCAGCACGGAGCTGCTTATCGCTCTTGTGTACTCTGCCATTTCCTACTGTCCCCTCCCTCGGGAATGCCTTTCACATGTCACATGGCCACTACTGTAGGTTAGGTTCCCTTGAAAGCAAAGCTTGAGACACTGATTTGGCTGTGAGTTCTTTATTCAGGAAGTGATCTCAAAAAGCAGTGTTGAGGGAAGGGGAGAGCAAATCAGTGAACAAGAGGAAGTCAATAAATGTGTGTTATTGAGGTAAGCACAGCTGTGAACAAACTGTAGAATGTGCCTTAGAACTGTCCCTCAGTGGACAAGAGGCTCAGGTATTTACTCCCTGATTCTCCTGCCTCAACAGCTGAGCTTGGCCCCTAGGGCATCAATTCCTCCAGGTCTCTGATCCGCACCTGTTCGAGCCTATGGCCCTGAATTAGACAAGTGGAGAGATAGGGGTGCGTGAGGTGGACCATCCCAGCATGCTCTAAACTGTTCGCTGGCCACATGGAAACCCCGGGAGGGACCAAGGGAGACAGCTACACATTACTTCTCCGAGGTCTTTCCCTATTTCTCCAGCTGCTGTCTCCACCATGTCCTGTGTGTCACCGGTTCTGCATCTGATGCATGTCTCGGGGTTATGCATCTGTCCTAGTTTATGTGTCTGTCTCCCCAACTAGGATGAAAGTAGAGGCTGTGCTGCCCTCAACTCTGTATCCCAGGCACCCAGCACAACGCCCGAAACTTCTGCGTTCATCTCTTTTATATATTGGACTGCCACATAAAATTTTGTTTGGGGAAAAAGTAATCCAAAACCACTGATCTAGCCCAACCGCCTCATTTTATGGATGAGGCATCTGAGGCTCAGAGAACCTAAGTAACTTGTCCAAGATTACACAGTATATTAAAGTGATTATGGAATATTAAAATGATTTCACAAAGTACATCAAATGCAGACAAGGGAGCCAACTGGAGTTACAATGTGAATTACTAGCACTTCAAATGGAAGGTATGACCACCTCTGTGCTAGATTTTCACCAGGAAATTGCTTAAAATAAATTAGCTTGGAAAGCTCCCGAGCTCTGATTAAAGAAGTGAATGGCTTGAGCGAGGCTCTCTCTTCTAGGGGAAGAAATTCACCAGTTATAAACACATTTTCAGGTAATGTACCAAGAACTTTGAGTCAGAATGAACTCATTTTGCATTCTCTTCCTCCAACCTGTTCATCTAACAATGGCAGCTATAGGGATAGTAGCATTTTCGTTTGTAATTTAAAAATGAGGTCTGGCATGTACTACTATCTCAATAAATTGTACCAGGTTGGTTGCCATTATTTTTAATGGCAAAAAGCATAATTACTTTTGCACTGACCTAATAAAAGCCCTCTCCCAGCCCTCCCCCTTTCCTGTGCTCCCTTCCTGCCTCTAGCCTGTCCTTGTGCTGCAGCATTTGGCACATGTGTGGCATACAGAATGCCAGGGACAGCCAAAACTTATGCTAAAAACTGAGAAAACCACTGTTCACTATGTGCTAGTATTTTTTTTTTTAAGGTGAAATTCTTGATATTGGAGTTGGGGGTGGCGTCCTGTGAGTCATGGGAACTAGTCATTCCTTCCGAATGAAACAGGATTTATTTGAACAGACATATTCATACAAAACTTTTCTTATTTGCCCAGACATGGTTCAACATTGTTCCAGAAAAGCGGGGCTGATGTAGCGTTTCCATAATCCTTGATGCGGTGATGCAAAAGCACTTGGTGAGTATGAGGCAGACACCGATCCTTCTCTGTGTGGCCCGTTCTCAAAGGGTTCCTTCTGACACTCGCCTGAGCCGAATGATGAAGAGTGATGCTGTGAAGTTTTTCATCAAGCAATGTGGAATGGTGGTTGAGAGAAGCAGATGTGGAGTCACAGACGCTGGGGGAACATCCCGGCTCTGCCAGTTACAAAGGCTGCTGACCTTGGGCAAGTTATTTGAGCTTTCTGTGTGCAGTTTCTACATCTACAAAAAGGAGACAATGATAATGTTTATGGCAAAGGATTGTTCTGTGGATAACTGAGAAAGGATTTTAAAAAGTATTTATGTAGGCCAGGCACAATGGCTCATGCCTATAATCCCAGCACTTTAGGAGGCTGAGGCAGACAGATCACTTAAGTCCAGGAGTTTGAGATCGGCCTGGGCAACATGGCAAGACACAGTCTCTACTAAAAATACAAAAAATTAGCCAGGCATGGTGGCATGCGCCAATAGTCCCAGCTACATGGGGACTGAGGCAGGAGGACTGCTGGAGCCCAGGAGGTGACTGCAGTAAGCTCTGATCATGCCACTTCATTGTCGCCTGGGAGACAGAGCAAAACTCTGTCTCAAAATAAAATAAAAATAAAAAATAAGTATTTATGTAATAGAAGCTGTTGGGTCGTCTCAGTATCTCATGCTTCCACCTCTACCTCCATCTTGACAGACCATGGGCTGTCTAGCAGAGTGCCAATGCGTCCCATCCCACAGTGCGGTGATATCAAACGAATCGGCTGTCCTGCCAGGGGCTGTATTTCCAGCTCCCACTGAGGGCGAGCAGAAATTATATGTGTAACTTGATGGTGGGCAGGTTGAGAGGTAGTTGTGTGGCTTCTCCATACTTTCGTCCTTGGTCTGCTAGTTAGAAGCAGAGGCCTAAGATAACAGAGTCACAGGATGGAAGAGAAATAAGAGTCCCCAAATCTCCACATGGAAGAATGCTGCCCCCAACCAGGAACATCTGCACTGTTCTGTTACGGTAGGGAGAAGTGAGCTTTGATGCTGTTAAGTCACTGAAACGTGGGGGCTTACTTAGTACATCCGCTACAGCTACCCTAAGTAATATACTTCCTTTCCTCTTTTCTCCTTCCTTTGAATTTTATTTTATTATTATTATTATTATTATTTTTTTTTTTGAGACAGGATCTTGCTGTGTTGCCCAGGCTGGTCTCGAACTCATGGACTCAAGTGATCCTCCCACCTTAGCCTCCCAAAGTGCTGGGATTATATGACTGAATCACTGCACCTGGCCATCTCTCATGTTTTCTAACAGAGCCTCAGTGTTATTGAGGGGTCCACCCAACCTCTGTTGAGCCATCTGCCTCAAGGGAGACTGGCTGAATCTCTAGTCCCGGTCGGTGATTCCTGAGTGCCCTATGCCTGAGCACTATGGGGTTCTAAACTTCAATTCTTCTGAATTTTATTTCTTGTCACTGATTGGCTTAAGCACAAATATACGAGGAAATTCTGGCTAATGAGATGAGAGAAAAGGTCTTCTGGGAGGAATTCTTAGAAAGGTCTTCTTTTTCTTATATTAGTATAGCCGCTCTAGCTTTCTTAAGGTAATCACTTTTTAAAAAATTGTTTTTGCTTTCTTTTTTATTTTTAGCTTTATTTAGGTATACTATACATACGATAAAATTTACCAATTTAAGCATACAAATTGATGAGTTTTGACAAATGTAGACAGTCATATAACCACCACCACAATTACGATAAAGATTATTTCTATCTCCCCCAAAACTTCTGTGTGCCCTTTGTAGTCAATTTCCTCCCTCCATACCCAGTCCCTGGCAACATACGATCTGCTTTCTAGTACTATAATTTTGCCTCTTCTAAAACTCCATAGGAACTGGATCCTACAGATGTATGGCTCTTTTCACATAGCATAATGCTTTGGAGGCACCCACATGGTTGCCTGTGTTAGGGAATCATTCCTTCCTGGTGCTGAAAAGCATTCCATTGCATAGTTATAACACATTTGTTTATCCACTCACCAGTTGAGGCATGTTTGGGTTATTTCCAGTTTAGCCTATTATAAATGAAGGTATTATGAACATTTACAAGTAGATTTTTGACTATGACTATTACATTGTTGAGTATCTAGATTTTGCTGTCTTCCTTTAAAGAGTGATGAGCTTTGCAGGCAAGGTGTGGTGGCTTACACCTGTAATCCCGGCATTTTGGGAGGCCAAGGCAGGAGGATCACCTGAGGTCAGGAGTCCAAGACCAGCCCGAACAACATGGAGAAACCTCACCTCTAATAAAAATACAAAATTAGCCAGGCGTGGTCACGCATGCCTGTAATCCCAGCTACTCAGGAGGCTGAGGCAGGAGAATCGCTTGAACCTGGTAGGCACAGGTTGCGGTGAGCTGAGATTGAGCCATTGCACTCCAGCCTGGGCAAAAAGAGTGAAAATCCATCTCAAAACAAAACAAAAACAAAAAGAACAGTGATGAGCTTTGCATGGGTAGTTACCTTCATATCAGCTTATTTTGAGGATTCTTTTTAAGCTGTGTTAAGGCAGGTAGCCTTTCCTCTAGGGCTAGTGTAATCTTACTACTAAGGCTCAATCTTTCTGGGGTCTCTACTGAATACCCAGGTATTCAGTGAAAACTCTCCACCTAACCTGACTAGAATACTAACAGTTATCACTCCTGCGTGAACACTGGGAATTGTTCAGCTCATACATCTTCAACGATTATTTTATTGCCAGTTCTTGTGCAGTTTTAATCTGAGTCTGTGCAACTTAGTATCCATCCAGAGATTTAAAGGTTTTCTTTATGCATATTTCTGGGGGTTCTTTCCCTGTGTAGCTTTCCCCTGTCCAGTATCCTCACCATAAAATTCCAACCTCTACCTCCCTGAACTCAGATCTCATTCTCCCAAACTCAGAGAGCCTGCTATGCTCGGATTGGGATAACCTGTGGTCCAGAAAGTACCTCCAGGAAGGGAGTTGGACAATTATAGAGCTCGTCTCATCTGTTTCCCTTCTCTCAGGGATTACCTGTAATATCTGTGTACAATGCTGGACAACAGTTGTTTCATATATTTTTTCCAGTTTTCTAGTTGCTTTGGCAGGAGGGCAAGTTTGATACCAGCTACTCTTTGATGGTCAGAAGTGGAAGAGTCTTTTTTCTCTAAAAATACATATACACACACGGTCTCTTTTTTCCTGGATGCCGTTATACCTGGTTGTGATGCTGATGTGTGTAAGCCAAGCTACAGACACAAGGGAGCTACCTGCTGACAAAATGAGTGTGACAAAAATGACAGGAAACAAAGAGAAATTTTCTGGGTCCTGAAAGGCATCGATGATTCACTGAACTAACCAACTCTGGAGCCATCCTCCCCTGGACTACTGTTGCTGTATGAGAAAAAAGCTTTTTCTTCCATTTTAAGAAATTGGGCTGGGGTTTTTGTTATTTGAAGTCAAATTATCCTGGCTTAATACAAATCAGTATACTAATATAGCAAGTGCTTAGTAATTGTTAGCAAGTAATATTTAAATACAATTATAAAACACTGTGTTACTTAAGTGGTAAATTGTTTCGTGTACATTCTCTCAATGTCATAGCAAAACTAAGGGGTAGGTAGTAGTATTAAGCCCATTTTACAGATGCCACGCTTGAGGCTGAGAGAAGAGCACCCTTTTCAAGCTTACAAATTTAACCTATGGCACAGCCAGGATCCAGTCCCAGCCTCCCCTGACTTCAAAATTAACTGTTATTTAGTCTCCCTAATGTCGATTTTCAAGTCTGTGAATTTAATCTAGATCATAGTTATTTTCATATAGTTATATTTCACCATTGAATAATGAAAAAAGTACCTTACAAGACAGGGAACAAGGACACCTGAATGTCTGCCCAGACTTAGTAGGGAAAAGAAAGTTCGAATCCTAACTTTCTGCCTGCCTGTTTCAGAGCAGAAAGATGTGTGTGCTGCCTGCTATGGTAGCTTGCTTAATCATAATAAAGGATATCTGAATGGGAAAGCTGAGCAGGCAATGGGAGTTAGAGTTAGGTCTCCAGAAACATCAGAAGTACAGCAAGGCCAAACTATACAGCCTGGGAGTGTCACCGGGGCCACCTGAGCTGAAGGAAGTTTTCAAATCAGCGTTAGTGACACAGAAGATGTGAAACAATAGTGGCTGGGGAGAAGCCCCCAAGACCCATGTTAGGATCCTGTTATGGTCAGGAACCTGAAGTTCATTAGTTTAGAGATGCTAGTGTGATATAGCTAGCTTAGAGTTAGAACATGTACACTGCCATTTTATAAAGGACAAAACTGTTTCCATTCTTCTCACAATGACTGCTAACCTTGGCTTCTGTAAACTGCTGAGTTTACAGGTAAAGCTGAATGCCTTCTCTTATCAGTAACTATCAGAATTGCTGGGCTTTGTTTACAGGTACTGACCAGAGTAAGCACCCCCAAATAATTCCATCCTGGCGCCAAGCAACTGAAAAATCTGTGGACCCCACACCTGTCCAAATAATGTATAAGCTAATGTTTATCGTAACCTCTGTAAACCACATAAGTGGCAACTGGAATGACAAAAGTCCCCTGGCCCAGAGCCCCCCTCAACCTCATCTCAGCCTAGGAGGTGATTGACAGCTTTCATTCCCATCTCCACTCCTCACCCCACTCGCAAGGTGGTTTTGCAGGTATAAAAAGGTCTTGTCACCCTTCTTTCTCTGCCACGGCTTGGAGAGACGTGAGTCCTCCGTGGTCGCCGGCAATAAACCCTGCAATTTGGCATACTTTTGTCTTGGTGTTGACTTTCTGTGCTCGGTCCGATACAACACTAGAAAGAGCCCATGGTCTCTAAATCTTACCCTGTCTCTGCCAGGAATGCCAAAGTCAGTTTTAAGACTTGGGGAGACACACAAAAAAAATGGAACACATGGTGGTGGCATCCAAACACTATAAATCTCCTAGCAAACTCCTGCTGTAGCCACTTTGTGTAAGGGAAGTTTCTGAGGGCTCCCATCAGTGGAGAGGAAGGGAGAGAGGGAGCAGGGAAAGGAGACGGGACTGCAGTGGTGGGGCAAAATGCCCAGAACTGGAGCCCCATGAGGCCAACATCACTGCTGCATCCTTTTGTAATTCTCAACTCTAGAACAGGCATAAGGCTAAAGGGGCACATTTCTGTTCCTAACTGGTGCCTTTTCCATAGAAGTTGGACAGTACTGGAGTGAGTGATAAGTGAAAACACATTAACAACCAAGAGGAGGGCACCTGGAGGGTGTGTGCGTGAGAGAGAGAGAGAGAGAGAGAGAGAGAGAGAGAGAGAGAGAGAGAGAGAGTGTGTGTGTGTGTGTGTGTGTGTGTGTGTGTGTGTGTGTCTGTTGGAGGGGCGGTGAAAAGGAAGTAGATTCACCTTTTTCTCCTCCAATCCCAGAAACCTGAAAATGATGATAATTTGGGTAGAACTGCCTTCAGAAGTAGGGAGTAGACAAGAGAAATCTGGGCATGACTGATGAGTAAGAAGAGCTACAAAAATTGCGTTAGCCATGGACGAGAACATGGAAAAACGGAAACAGTGAATTTGTGTTGGGGGGAGCAGGGAGGATTATAGATGATTTTTAAGTCTGTTATTTCAATAAATAGCTTCCTTTAAAAAAGACATCCTGTGTTTGAAAGTCAGGATTCTGTCTGGATATTCCTGAGTCTCCCATTTCAGGAATGTGACTCCCTGCCCTACTGGATGGCAGCACTTTAACTTAATCCCAACAACAAAGAAGGGAGACTTTGCCACATTTTAATGGCCTCCAGCTGCAGACCAGCCCCTCCCCAGCCTCGGACTTAGCCGCACCCTCTGAGTGTTCTGCTTCTGCGCTCCCGAGGTTTGGCTGCCTCTGAGATGAACCCCCTGGAAAATATGACTGCCAGTGTCACCATTTGCAGAAACCATCCAGCCTCTGGTGTGAGGAGTCTTGCTGGCTTTGCTTTTCCCAGGTTCTCCTACGGTGAGAAACCCAGGCGGCTTCGATTCAGGGCCATCTCTCTTCTCTGCAGCTGCACTGTCAGCAGAGAGGCTTTGCTGAGAGATACTCTGCTAAGTCATGACTTGGGCTGGTTGGTCCAGAAATCTGAAGGCCTGACAGTCCCATCCAGTGGCCACTCCAGCATAGATGAAATGACCCAACATAAAGCTCCCTCCAGCTTCTCTTTCACAACATCTCGTAGGGAAGATACAGCAAGGAAAACCCATTTCTTAAATCACCAGATTCAAAAGTCATTCCCATATTCTCCCAGCAAGAAGAATCTAGATTCTTAAATTATTTCCTATATTACAAATGATAAAATGATAAAGTTTTTAAAATTTAAAAATTAAATGAAATGGTATGGTGGCTCCTCAAAAAATGAAAATAAAATTGCCCTATGATCTGGTAATTCCATTCTGTTTGATTTCTATCATATTTACATTGTATAATTCCACTTCTGGATCTGTACCCAAAAGATTTGAAATTGAAAGCAGGTGGCTCATGCCTGTAATTCCTGCCCTTTGAGAGGCTGAGGTGGGTGGATCACCTGTGGTTGGGAGTTTGAGACCAGACTGGAGAAACCTCATCTCTACCAAAAATACAAAAGATTAGCTGGGCATGGTGGTGCATGCCTGTAATCCCAGCTACTCGGGAGGTTAGGGCAGGAGAATCGCTTGAACTCGGGAGGCAGAGGTTGTGGTGAGCCAAGATTACACCATTGCGCTCCAGCCTGGGTAACAGGAGTGAAACTCCATCTCAAAAAAAAAAAAAAAAAGGAAATTGAAAGCAGACAGGGAAAATGTGGCACATATACACCATGGAATGTTATGCAGCCATCAAAAACGAAGAGTTCATGTCCTTTGTAGGGACATGGATGAACCTGGAAACCATCATTCACAGCAAACTGACACAAGAACAGAAAATGAAATACTGCATGTTCTCACTCATAGGTGGGTGTTGAACAATGAGAACACATGGACATAGGGAGGAGAGCATCACACACTGGGGTCTGTTGGGGGGAAATAGGGGAGGGACAGTTGGGGGTAGGGAGTAGGGGAGAGATAGCATGGGGAGAAATGCCAGATATAGGTGATGGGGAGGAAGGCAGCACATCACACTGCCACGTGTGTACCTATGCAACTATCTTGCATGCTCTGTACATGTACCCGAAAACATAAATGCAATTAAAAAAAATAAATAAGAAATTGAGAGCAAGTACTTATACAGATATTTGTATACACATGTCATAACATTACAACAGTTAAAAGATGAGAACAACTCAAGTATCCATCAATGAATAAATAAACAACATGTGATACATACATATATATATACACACATAACCTAAAAGGGAACAAAACTCTGATACATGCTGCAACATGGATGAACCTTGAAGACATGCTCCATGAAAAAAGCAAAACACAAAAGGACAAATACTGTATGATTTTAGTTCTGTGTGGTACCTAGAACAGTCAAATGAATAGAAACAGGAAGTAAAGAGTGGCTACAGGGGCTGGGGAGATCAGGGGGACCAGGGAGCTATTGTGTCATAGGTTCAGAGTGTCGGTTTAGGAGGGTGAAAACGTTCTAGCGATGGGTATGATGTTGGTTACCCAACCCCAGGAATGCACTGAATGCCACTGAGTTGTCCACTTACAATTTGCTAAAATGCTAAGTTTATGTTATTCATATTTTACCATAATACACTTGATCTTAGCCAAAAGGCAGAGAAGCGATATGTTTTACCACAATAAAAAAGGAAATGTAATAAGTAATTAACAAACTCATTCAGTTAGCAAATATTTATGGAGAATTTATTTGCCAGCATTGAACTAGACAGGACACAAAAGAGAGTAAGCGATCTGCCCCAGGGAGGTTGCCATCCAAGGTGCTAAATATACAATCTTGCCAAACTACCCTCATTTCCTCCTAGATCCTGTCAAGAGAACCCATGAATAAAAGTCCATTGATTTCTACCAGATTTATTTTTAGCCTTGGTCCTCTCTACTCAGTCCCTTTTAACATGCTTATACACATTTGTATGTACCCATGTGAACCCTCATAACATTGGGATATCATCACTGGCCTGTATATTCACCTTCTCTTCTTGACTCTTATCTTCCTGATCTACCCTGTCTCTGCACTCTGACGCCATGAATGCTGTGTGCCTGGGTCAGATGGAGAATGTGGAATGGAGCTCGCCACTTGAAGTGTGGTTTGAGTACCAGCAGCACCCCTCGGGAGCTTATTAGCAATGCTGACTTTGACCCACTCCAGACCTATTTAATCAAGGTCTGCATGCTAACTGGATCCCCAGCTGACCTGTGTGCACATTCCAATTTCAAAAGCCTTGGGTTAGAGGCTAAAACAGGTAGATGGGGAGCTTGTGTCTGGGCGTGTGAGTTCACACGTGCTTTTTGTGGAGTCTGACCTCCCCAAGAGGAGGCTCTAAATGGTGTCCTCTGAAAACATCCTCTCTGATCACTCACTCTGGCTCTAGGCTCAGCCACAGCTTTCCTCCAAAACGGCAGCTGAACTGGGCTTACGTAAGAAGTAGAGGAAAATGAGCCACAGTAAAGAGAGGATTCCAGCCTGCCTGGGTGGGGCAATGGAACCATTACTACTTCCTCAGATTGCATCTTATTACCCCAGCAATATTTTCGTGCCAAAATCCCTTGCAGAGTAGATTTCTAAATTCCAGCTTACTTCTTTTTTCAAAAAAAGGACACCAGAGATTCGTGTGATTTCAAAGGCACGCACTTAACAAACACTTGTTAAGCTTCTACTTTTAATTCCTTCATTTCACACAAGAGCAAGCCAATGGCGGAGTGAGGTTGGAGACGGTGGCTCTGTTTTGCCCCTAGGATCAGGGCTAGACCAAAATTGTGAGCGTCCTGGAAGGCTAACAAGTTGGTGCCCCTTCAAATTTTTTTTTTTTTTAATCATCCCCCAGAGACAGAGTCTCCCTCTGTTGCCCAGGCTGGAGTGCAGTGGCGAGATCTCAGCTCACAGCAACCTCTGCCTTCTTCATTCAATCAATCCTCCTGCCTCAGCCTTCCGAGTAGCTGGGACTGCAGGTGCACACCACCATGCTCAACTAATTTTTGCATTTTCAGTAGAGATGAGGTCTTGCTATGTTGGCCATGATAATCTTGAACTCCTGAACTCAAATGATCCCACCTGCCTTGGCCTTCCAAAGGGCTGAGATTACAGGCATGAGCCACTGCGCTCAGCCTCGAATGGGTATTTTTGAAATATTTGCTCAACATTTCTTTAGTGACTTCAGAAATAAACTGGTTTTCTATTAATAAAAATTCTATATTGAAACAGATTATTAATTTATTCCCAGCAGCCAAAACAGAGTCCGGGTACTGATAAAACTTGGCAAAATATTTTTCTCTTTTCCGATGTTTTTATTCTTGCTTCAGCTTTCCTTTGCAATTTTCTAAACAAGACAACTTCATGATAGGAGAATGAAAGGACTTAAAACGTAAGTAAAAATAATCAGATTACTGGATCTCAGTAAGTAACACTATTAGGGTTCAAAGCCCTGTTAGGTTTCAAAACTTTTGCAACTGTGATTTCCAGTTTCAGGGTATGCATCAAGCACATGGATATGGTATATCTATCTGCAGGTATTTCACAGGGATAGATCAACTCTGGAAAAGAGTGTTTTTAATTGACCATTTAGAGGTGCTGTGTCCTCCTGGGAGAGAAACCAATGTTTGCATGACTGGGGGAAATTAGTAGAGTCATTCTGATTTATATCCGTGGTGTTCGGGTACTCTGGGCAGTGTTTTGTCTGGATCCTCTTAATCCAGCTTGGACTGAAATTCGGATGCATCTAGGCATATCTGGAGGATTAAAAGGACAGACCACCAGAGACTATTTACAGGGAGGGCCAAGAAGAGTGTTGGAAGAAGAGGCTATTGGAAAAGGAGTCATCCTAGAGAAAGAGTTAGACACAGAAACTTGTCTCTCAGTCCCTCCTGTTCTCTAGTGAAAGGTCTTCCTGCCCCAGGACAACAATATTAGAACATTTCCTGACATCATCCGCTTCCCCTTCTCACTGCAGAGCAGTTGAGTTGACCCAGAATGGTGGCTCTGGCACTGAGCGCTGGTTCCATCTTTCCGGCTGCAGGCTCCAGCAGTGAGCCATCACAGGACTGACGAGAACTAGAGAAGGAGAGGAGGGGGAAGAGGACCACAGCGCAGCTGAAAGGGCTGGTTCACAAACATGCACACATCTTCCTAGGGTCTTAAAAATAAGTAGAAGGGATTGACGCTGACTTGGGCGCCAAGAACAGCACTCTGAGGGTGATTCTGTTTACATTCTAAAGCTCGTTTGTTCTGATAGAATAAGCAATAAACTAGGAGTCAGGACCTCTGCTCTTTCCTAGTTGGGTGACTACTAGCAAACCTCTGAGCACTGGTTTCCTCATTTATAGAACAGGGCATTCATAACTGCCTTACCTCCCTGTATTCAGCCATTCTTGCATCACTATGAAGAAATACCTGAGACTAGGTAACATGTAAAGCAAAGAGGTTTAATTGGCTCATGTCACGGTTCTGCAGTCTGTACAGAAAGCCCTGGGGCATCTGCTTCTGGGGAGGCCTCAGGTAGCTTTTACTCATGGCAGAAGGGAGCTTGAGTGTCCTATGGCCAAAGCAGGTGCAAGAGAGAGAGCTGCGGGAGGTGCCACCCACTTTCTAACAGCCAGATGTCATGTGAACTGAGAGCTCATTTATCACCAAGGGGATGGCCCAAGCCATTCATGAGAAATCTACCCCCAAGATCCAAACACCTCCCACCAGGCCCCACCTCCAACCTTGGGGATTACATTTCAACATGAGATTTGAGTGGGGACAAACTATACCACAAGAGTATTGAGTTTCATAAGATACAAAGTATTTGACAATGTTTTGTTAATTATAAGTGAAAGTAAGGTGTTATTTTAGCCAAAAAAAATGTCAGCTCCCAAGGTCAGAGCCTAGGCGAAGGGGCTGTAGACCAGGATGAGACTGACAACCAGGAAGCTGCTGTTAGAGATTTTACATTTGTGCCAAGAGAGCTGATAGACAACGTGGGACAGCCAGCAACAGGTGATTTGCACAGTAGCATGAGTGAATGGTGCCCCTGGGAGCTGTGAAACATGGCAGCTCAGATTCTTCAGACCCCATGTTTCTTCATATTGTACTAAAACTTGTTTCTGTGTTTGAATCACCTATGCTAGACAACACTGGGTGGGACTATCAGTGGGATTATCTGTTGCGGAGAAAGAATCTAAGAAAAACTTAGGAATGATGGGCATGGGTCAGGCATGGTGGCTCATGCCTGTAATCTCAGAACTTTGGGAGGCCAAGGCAGGTGGATCACAAGGTCAGGAGTTAGAGACCAGCTTGGGCAATATGGTGACACCCCATCTCTACTAAAAATACGAAAATTGGCTGGGTGTATTTGTGGGCACCTGTAGTCCCAGCTACTCAGGAGGCTGAAGCAGGAGAATCGTTTGAACCCAAGAGGCAGAGGTTGCAGTGAGCCGAGATTGTGTCACTGCACTCCAGCCTGGGTGACAGAGCGAGACTCCATCATAAAAAAGAAAAAAGAAATGGTAGGCATAGTCCGTGAGTTGATACATCCACCTCCATATTACCCTGAGTGGTGGCAGAAAAAATTTAACCTAAGATCTCCCAGACCATCATGTCATATCCTGTCTAGAAGAGGCCTTTCCCAGGCATGGGGGAAACCCATTCAGCATTTTGAAGGTTATTGTCATGATGTCATAGTCTTAGGATTTTCAGTAATAGACAAGCAACTCACCAAGAAGCACAGGTTATGGTATGCAGTGCTCCAACAGTTTCTGGCCACAAAAACCAAGGTGGAGCCTTGGGTATCAGAAAGACTTCTGTGGGAAATTAAAGTGGCCTTGGTTATGTTAGAAACTGCTGTCAGCCTCACTCTGGTGGATCCTATCACAATGGGAATTTGGGGTATTTTCCCAGCCTAAGTAAGTGTGGTGTACTTTCCTTGGAAAGGAATACCACAGAATGCTGTGCTAATCACATTTAGACAAAAAGCATCGCAAATATTTCCTTGTTCCATATAGAAAGCCTTAGCAGTTAAATCAGAAAATGCAGTCTTGGCAGGCACTGCTGGGGTTCCTGGAAAGTCATTCAGTGCGGACACCTGGGACCAGATCCTAGGAGTAGCAGCAAGGTATTCCCTTCTTCTGCTGGCCAGTGACAGCTGCTTTGTGGTTCATCCCCAGGGTCCTAAATGGTTCAGTGTTAATCAAACAATCCTCAGTCATCAAAGTTCCTTTAAGCTTTAAATCTGAGTCTGTCATCAAATATTCATTAAGCAACTGTAATCAAGGCACAATCCTTAGTACTGTAGAATTGATACGGTTCCTTTTTCCCATCCCCTGATCTATTTGAAAGGCCAGTGAAAAAGCCAGCTAACTACATTCTCGTTTATTTAACATCTTCTGTTAACACATTGCATGCACATTATTTTTCCAGTTAACTGAAGCTTATTCCATGAAGTGCCAAGATTTTATTTGAATCTGTTTTAATGGAAATAGTTTCAAAATGTACCACACAGCTGTTTCCTTCCAGTGATGTTACAGAACATTGTTACCTTGAATGTTTTAGGGTTACTATTTATGTGCAACCATTTATTCGAAAAGTATGTATTGAGTGACTGTTATGGGTTGGGCACTCTTAACTTCTAGGAATACAGTGGTGAAGATTATATAAAACCTGCCCTCCAAGGGCTTCCAGGTAATGCAGGAGACAGAGAAATTAGCAGGCGATTGCCCTATGGCAAATCACTGCCATGATACTGTAAAACAGAGAGGATCATTTTCTATAAAACCTCCAGGTCAGAAAACGACTCCAAAGGGGTGCCCTGCAGGCTGAGGACTGAAGTACCAGTAAAAAATAATTGAAAGGGGAATGAGGAAGTTGAAGGGAATACTTTGGGAAAAGAGAATTGTAGCCACAAATACCGGCAGGCAACATGGAGCTTGAGGGAATGTGCAGAGGAGACTAGGGCAGGGTGCAGGGGGTCCTGTGGCGGTGTGCAGGGCAGTTGGTGCAGACACAGCTTGGGGAAGGAGACATTAACAGAGCATGGACATGAAGACCCTTCTGCACCACTGGGTACCAATTGGATCTCCATCTTCTTTTCTACCTGTGTACAGTGCAATTCAATTAATTAATGAACAAATATTAATTGGCCACCTATCAAATGCCAGATGGTAATAATTGCTCACAGTGAGGGTTTACTATAGGCTAGGCATTATACTATGCACTTGCATGGATTAATTTATTTAATCCTTGTAAAGTAGGGACTAATCTTATCCGTATTCTATGAATGAGGAAATTGAGACTCCAAGAGCCTAGGCAGCTTGCCCACACACAGTCACACAGCTCATCTGGTGCATAGTGCGCTAGGTGGCACAGGGGATGAGTTTGTGCGTGAAATCCTTGTGGAAGTGCATGGGATTTTTGTGGCCCAGCCTCAGAAGTCACATACCATAATTTCTTCCATACTCTGTTGGTCAAAGAAAGCACAAAGACCCATCCACGTTTAAAAGGAGGTGGCATCTGACCTCACTACTCCATAGGAGAAGTGTCAATGTCACATTGTCAGAAGCCCTTGAGGGATGGGAGATATTGTGGCTGCCATCTTTGGAAAATGCAATCTGCCTTAGGATACCTTAGAAAAAAGTCAGTGGATTGAGGTCTGGATCCACTGCCTGCCTGACACCACTGTGCCATGTACTCTGCAGAAACATGCAGCACCCTTGCCACCAGCATTTCTGCTTTCGGAAGTCTCTGGCTGAGTAAATTATAGAGATGGAGGGTGTTTTCTGGATCCCCATACTGTACTTCCTGGAACCATTTTTCCTTTGCACTGCCAAGGTCTTAGCACCAACACTAGTGTGGCAGGGTACACAGTTAGTATTAATTCCAATTATGTTGATGGTCTTTAGTCTATCAAGCAGTGAGCACAGCTGCCAGCAGGGGAGGCAGTAGTTGTAATGTTTGTTCATGTAAGTTGAATACATCTGGCCAGGCACCGTGGCTCATGCTTGTAATCTTACCACTTTGGGAGGCTGAGGCGGGCGGATCACCTGAGGTCAGGAGTTCAACACCAGCCTAGCCAACATGGTGAAATCCCATCTCTACTAAAAAATACAAAAATTAGCCAGGTGTGGGGGTGGGTACTAGTGATCCCAGCTACTCTGGAGGCTAAGGTAGGAGAATCACTTGAACCTGGGAGGCAGAGTTTGGAGTGAGCTGAGATAGTGTCATTGTATGCCTGGAGGCTGAGGCAGGCAGATCACAAGGTCAGGAGTTCAAGACCAGCCTGGGCAATATGGTGAAACCCTGTCTCTACTAAAAATACAAAGTTGGCTGGGCGTGGTGGCAGATGCCAGTAGTCCCAGCTACTCAGGAGGCTGAGGCAGGAGAATCGCTTGAATCCAGGAGGTGGAGGTTGCAGTGAGCCAAGATCGCGCCACTGCACTCCAGCCTGGGAGGCAGAGTGAGACTCTGTCTCAAAAAAAAAAAAAGAAAGAAAGTTGAATAGATCTGAGCCACCATTTTTCTCTCTGGCAGAAAGCAGTAGGTTGCTTCACAGAGAATTATGAATAAGATAGTTACCCCTGGAGAGCTTATCTAGGAAAGGGTATCCTGGACAGGGCTGAAATTTCTGCTAGTAAAGTGATTGCAGGCTCAGTGTATCCAGGAGACTTCATTAGCTCTCCTCATTTGCTGGTATTCCACCAGCCAAAATATAAAGGAAGTATAAAAACACCCAGCAATTACTGGATGACCAGATCCATTTTATTGCAGTGGGTTGTGTAGGGATGAAAGGGAAGGTTGAATCAGTAAGTTGCAGAGGACCCGGAACATCAGGCTAAGGAGTTTCTTTTTTTTTGAGACAGGGTCTCACTCTGTCACCCAGGCTGGAGTGCAGGGTGCAATCATGGCTCACTGCAGCCTTGACTTCTCAGGCTCAAGTGATCCTCCTGCTTCAGCCTCCTGAGTAGCTGAGACCACAGCTATGCACCACAATATCCGACTAATTTTTAAATTGTTGATAGAGATGGGGGTCCCACTGTGTTGACTATGCTAGTCTCGAACTCCTGGCCTCAAGCAATCCTCTCACCTCAGCCTCCCAAAGTGCTGGGGTTACAGATGTGAGCCACCACGCCCAGTCAGGAGTTTCTTGCTTAGTGACTTCCAAGCATTTTGGTTTTTTTTGAGATGGAGTCACTCTGTCATGCAGGCTGGAGTGCAGTGGCACAATCTCGGCTCACTGTAACCTCTGCCTCCTGGGTTCAAGTGATTCTCATGCCTCAGCCTCCCGAGTAGCTGGGATTACAAGCACACGCCACCACAATTGGCTAATTTTTGTATTTTTAGTAGAGACGGAGTTTTGCCATGTTGGCCAACTGGTCTTAAAGTCCTGACCTCAGGTGATCTGCCTGCCTTGGCCTCCCAAAGTGCTAGAATTACAGGAAGGAGCAACCACACCAGTCCTTCTTCCAAGCATTTTTGATCATGTAACCCATTAGTATGAATTTTTTTTTAGCACTTTCTGTCAAAATGAATACTCATCACTGCTGTACTAATATATAATGTACATCCTAAAACCTATTCAAGAATAGAAATTTAGGAAGAGGAAGACAAATAATTATTAAAGAAAATTCTCTCTTTTTGGTACCCCAATAGATTTGTGTGCACATACCCACGTTGGCAGCCACTGACTCAGATAATAGAAAAGGAGGGCCTTGCTCTCAGAAGAGGTGTGCGCAAGTTTGGCATAGAAGAAACTCTAAGCCGGTGGAGTTTCAATGAGTTCGTAATAGCTCTAGACCTGGGCAAGCACTGGCTCTCTCTGTGGTTTTATTACCAAGAGAATCTATTATTCAAGTGTGAACTTACCTGGCTTCCTCCTCAGTTTTCACGTCCTCCTTTCCCAGCTGTTCAGGGTTGGAATACTCATTGCATTGTTCCATATACTGAACAAATTGCACTGCAATCCGTAGACCTGCAACACTTCAAATAAGGGAAAATCATGTCTCATTCTGTCAAAGCTTTTTCTTGATCCAGCCTGAAAAGATATCCGGTTTGTCTTACTCTTTCACCATGTGCTACAGTTTCTCTCATCACCAAAATCTTGATAGCTCCCTTTCTCTGGCGGCTTATGTTGAAACCTCATGAATCACCCGATGGGCCAATACTGCTGCTCTGCGTAGGAGAATGTCTGAGAATATTGTGTAATACGCATTCAGCAGTGTGAATACGCACAGCTGTTGAACGTTAATTCCCTCAGCAGGCTTAAAAACACAAGTGCCAGTGCGTATTGAAGTTCCAGTTCCAGCTGTCTGGTCCTTTCGTTTGTCCACAGTTGCTTGGAGAACATGGGCTTCCACTTCCATCTGGTCCTGGGAAGGATGTCAGCCTATGCCCCTCTACTACTGCTACCTTAGTGGGTGTGGCCCATTTCTTCACCTGCCAATATTAAAGGCCTAGGTTCAACCAGTTATCCTAAGCCTAGCAGGGGCAGGGGCTTGATAAGGACACCAATGACTAAGCCAGAACTTTGCTGTGACATTAGGGCAGGGGCCAGGAGCAGGGTGAGCAAGTGAGATAGATCCTCAGGTCAGAAAGCATAAGGAGAGCCTCACTCTTGGGGTCACACCAGTGCAGGGCTGGCACCTGCCAGTGATGCCTCCTTCAATTTTGCCTGCTAGGCACCTCACTTGTCTAACCCTGGCTTTGCTTAAATCCCTTTGCCTCGGCCGGGCGCAGTGGCTCAAGCCTGTAATTCCAGCACTTTGGGAGGTCGAGGTGGGTGGATCCCGAGGTCAAGAGATCGAGACCATCCTGGTCAACATGGTGAAACCCCGTCTCTACTAAAAATACAAAAATTAGCTGGGCATGGTGGCACGTGCCTGTAATCCCAGCTACTCAGGAGGCTGAGGCGGGAGAATTGCTCGAACCCAGGAGGCGGAGGTTGCGGTGAGCCGAGATCGCACCATTGCATCCAGCCTGGGTAACAAGAGCAAAACTCCATCTCAAAAAAAACCCATTTGCCTGTCTAGACTGACTTAGAACCAAGGATTGAGCTTTCAGGAAATGGGGAGAATGCTAATTTTTACCAGGGTTTAAGCTGAGTCTCATCTAATCTAAGCATACCCTAGATACTGAGGTTTTCTCGTTAGTTAAAAATGGCTGAGTTCAGGTAGAGTTGGGAAAGGAGTCAGTGGTGATTCAGAGTTTGAAAAGTCTCAGCCAGGCATGGTGGCTCACGCCTGTAATCCCAAGACTTTGGGAGGCTGAGTGGGTGGATCACCTGAGGTCAGGAGTTCGAGACCAGCCTGGCCAACCTAGTGAAACCCCATCTCTACTGAAAATACAAAATTAGCTGGGTGTGGTGGCAGGCGCCTGTAATCCCAGCTACTCAGGAGGCTGAGGCAGGAGAATCACTTGAACCCAGGAGGTGGAGGTTGCAGTGAGCCAAGATCGTGCCATTGCACTCCAGCCTGGGCAAGAGCAAAACTCTGTTTTAAAAAAAATCTCTATCTGAGGCTAGGAAAATGAAATAGCAAGGTTAGGGGAAGACAAATAGTTCCTGTCTCTTGCATATTCACATGTCGCCGCAGTACCTCTGGTTACTGAGAACATTTGAATCATATGCCTGGGTCCTGTTGGTTTAAGTAGCCCCAGCCTTTTGAGCTCTGACCAGTGGGCCATCTGTTACCAAGTTAAAAATGTTGTCTCTGCAAGTCTGCTGCTTGGCCTCCTTGGCCTGTGTTCTGTTACAGGCACTATTCTAGCACCTTGGCAGCCGTGCTTCCAGTGCAATTCCATTCACCATTTCATTCCTTCCCTGTCCTTCAGCAATGAATAGGACAGAATGCTATCCTTCCAGCTCAGACACTTTTAACCTTTGCGTATACCTTAAGGATAGGCTAAAGGTTATCAAAATAGCTTCAGCTGCACAGGCGAAACGTTTCTCCTGTGTCTGAACAGAGCCCGGGCATTTGATAAAAGGAAAAAATAAGCGTACAGAGTTTGTTTATTTTTCAAATTTTTAAATGAAAACAATCTAATTGTTCAAAGTAGGGAACTGCTTAAGTCAATTATGGTACATCAACTTGAAGGAATGCTACCCAGCAATTAAAATGTCAGAAAATAACCTTATGAAAATACACATACAAATACAATGTTATAAAATTAGGAAATAATACAGAATTACATTTCACCATATAAAACATGTGAGTGCAAGGATCGAAAAAACATGCATGTATAAAATCAGTCGCTTTGGTGTGGTAAGTTTAGCAGTTTATTTTTCTCTGAACATGCTTTTAATGTTATTTACATAATGATTATATAATAATTTTTTTCATGTTTAAAGAATTCCCAAGCACTTTGAAAACAATAAGATAATCTGTGAAGACTGGAGATTTGCTGTTATCCAGTGACTGAGTAGATCCCAGTCTGAGAGGCCAACAGGTAGGCTCTGAGTTCAAACTGTCTGATCTGAGACCATGGCTTTGCCACTTTCTAGCTGTTTTACTTTTTATTTAATTTTTAAAAAGAATTTTGTGGAGATGAGGTCTCACTATGTTGCCCAGGCTGGTCTCAAACTCCTGGGCTCAGGCAATCCACCTGCCTTGGTCTTCCAAAGTGCTGAAATTACAGGGATGAGCCACCACACCTGGCCACTGCCACTTTCTAGCTATATAACCTTGAGAATTTTCTTACCTCACCTGCAAATGGAGATAAGAATGACATCTGTTTCACAGGCTCTTGTACATCTAAATGAGTTGGTAAATGCTTAGAAGAATACCCGGTCCAATAAATATTGGTTCTCATGATTATACCATGGATAAGCCATTGCCCTAAGTCACATCAACCTGGACAAAAAACTAAAGTCAGAGGAATTTCTCTGGCTTCACAGTGACCCATGCCTGCAGGTCGTCCCTGACTTTTTCCAGAATGCTTCAGGGTATCTGGCAATCAAGGGTGCCGGCTGCCTCAGCTGGCTGCAAGAAGGGAAGGCTCTCTCCAGGCCCATTGTCCAGGTGGAGAGGCCAGTTATTCCTTCCAAGGTCACGGAGGTGACTGCTGCTGAAGTGGCAGGGCTGGCAGTCAAGGTGGCAGCTACTGCAGATGCCACAGCTGGCACTGTCCCCTGCTGGTGCCCGCAGTCACACGCCGGCTGCCCTATGCCAATCGACTCTCGGCCCTGCCACCCTGTCGTGGGTGAAAGCACATCTATGACTTTCCGTTTGCTTGCAGCCCCCCACACTCAGTCCACCAGGATAGAAGACACAAGTCTGAGTGACAGGCTCTGAGTTGCTCTTCATGCTCTTCCTTCTTCTTGTCGCGGAAACATCACACGGTTGGGGCCTGTGTAAAACTACCTCACCCCTCTCTCCCAGGAGGGCCCACAGGCTTCCTGCCACCACTTCCCCATTGTCAGGGGGACAAGCCCAGACCCGTCCGAATGCTCATGCTCATGTGAGGGCAATTCTGCGCCAGCTGAGAATCCCGCCGCACAATGCCGACTGACAGCCAACCTGGAGAAAACGTTTGGATGCAGGAATGAGGAACAGATGCCCAGACAGCCAAGGGCAGGGATGGCCAGAGAGGAGGGAGAGGGAGGCGCCTGAGCCACTGCTGACTGGACACTAAAGGTGGGGGAAGGAGGAGGGAGGGCAGGCAGCTGCTGGAAAGGGGGAAGGGAGGTCCCTGGCAGATGCTAAAAAAAACCCTGAAGCTCATTTGCCCAAATCAGCTTCAACCTCCCCAGTGTCTTCCTCACCACTCTGTGCCCCTCTATTCTTCTCTGGCTTCTAATCTACACAGAAAGGATGTTTGAGGTTGGGGGGTTGGATTGTTCACAAGGGTAATTGACTCAGACGCCTCACCCCAGAGGCAGACCTATTATCTCAAATAATGCTTTCTTTCTCCCTCACCTGGGCGGCATTAGAAATGGGGACACCGTTCATTCGTAAAGCGGGGAGTGTCTGAGGCAAACTGGATGTTGTGGAAAGGGAAGATGCAAAGTGAAAAGCCCTGGTGGAAATAAAGTGCTCAACCAGCCCCGTATCCATTAAAGTAATAGCATCGTTGCATGGCAGGTTTATCACTCCCTTGCAGCTCCTCCGCGTGGGAGCTGTGGCTCTTTTTAAAAATGAGAACAGAGTCGCGTGCTGCTGCTCCAGTGTGGAAGGGCAGGTCTCCCTGTCCCTCCCCCAGCGCCCCTCTCTTTACCCTGCCCCCTAATCGTGGACTTCTCCCAGACTCTGGAACCAGCGTTAAAATTCATTTCACTCTTTAATTAGATTTCATGGAGTAAGGGATTGGGAGGGGTGCTGGGAAAGGCGTTTATGTGCCCTCTTTCCGTGGAGAGGGGTAATACCGTTGATAGGGGAGGTGGGACAATGGTTGCCATGGAGACATATTCCCAGACATACAGACACACACTCATTTTAATGCGTTTTTTTTTTCTTTTTCCAGCAGGGGAAGGATCCGGTGCCCTATTTTTAGTGTCAGATTTCAGCAAAACAATTCACTTTCATTTCATCACACACACACACACACACACACACACACACACACACACACACACACGCTGCTTGGTTTTAAAGTAGGTCACATTTCCTAACTGTATCAAGAGCTTAGATCTGTCTTGCTTGAGTAGTGCAAGCTTCGGAGGAAGATTTTAGTGATTGAGAC
This sequence comes from Saguinus oedipus, assembly GCA_031835075.1. Classification (NCBI taxonomy): domain Eukaryota; kingdom Metazoa; phylum Chordata; class Mammalia; order Primates; family Cebidae; genus Saguinus; species Saguinus oedipus. Next base: position 88,184,017 of record CM063175.1, read on the forward strand.
GAAGATCTCAGACTTGCCTTGGTACAGCTTTCTTTCATTTTGGTTTGACAGGCGTTAGAATAGGCAGAATGAATAGCTGTAGGTACATTTACCTTTTAAAGACTAAGGCAAAATGTCTAAGCAGTGATAATAGGAAGGGGAGGTACAGAAATCAAATTTTGTTATCAGATTATCACCGATTTTTTTTTTTTAAGTATTCCTTGAGTGCCCATACTGCAGAGCCCTTTAGGGAAGAAATAAGTCCTGACTGGTAACTGTCCAGTTTAAATTTTTGATCCTTGTTCCAGATAAACTGGGTATGTCAGAATATGTGAATCCAGAATTTGGGGTTTCACGGGTGCTCTAACCTAAGCTGCAATTTTTGAGTGTTTCTGTCTGCATGTCTTGCTTTGTGATCTTTGCCAAATCTCACAGTCCTTCTGTGACTAGAATACCCTATTGAGGGGGATCAGCACTAGATGTTCCCCAGCAGAACTAGCCCAAGGCAAGACTGTAAATTGGTCAAGTGTCTTCAGCAGCCCCAGACTCACACACACCCCGGATCTTCCCAGCCCTTCCTATTCCTACAGGGTTTCATTCCTCTTTCCAAGATGGCAGCAAATCTAGCCTAATTTAGGAGGGCTATTCTCCCTTCACTGGACGGTCTCTGTTATTAACTGGAGCCTTTTGGTTTTAATGGGGAAGTTATTTTCACACTTCTGGCTTCCCTTTCATAACACAAAGTGGGGAACTCCCTGTGTATAGAACCAAAGGGAACTCCACAGTCCTGAGCTTTAAAAACAATAGCCTAATAAAAAAAGAAAGACTGGAGTGAAGTCCTCAAGGTATAACATCGACCATGTCTTCCAGGTAGTGGATCTTCAACAGATTTTTATCATAACCCTCATATTTTTCAAAATTGGATGAGCATACCTTGCTTTCTTAATCTGAAAAGAAAGTAATAAAAATAAAAACAAGAACTGAAGCCTTATATTGAATGACTATTTGTGTTAATTACTATACTAGGAGTCTTTTGCATATAATCCTTATTTTTTATTTTTATTTTTTGGAGACAGGGTTTCTCCATGTTAGTCAGGCTGGTCTCAAACTCCCTACCTCAGGTGATCCGCCCTTCTCGGCCTCCCAAAGTGCTGGGATTACAGGTGTGAGCCACGTGTATAATCCTTATAACCACACTTAGAGAAATGTATTTCTAGAGATCATGCATTATGATCTCTATTTAACAGATGAGAAACCTGACAAGGAAAGAGTTGCCCAAGTCACACATGCAACTAGCAAAAATGAGAATCCAAACACAAATCTGTCCAAATTCAAACCCAAGTTCCGATATCATCACCATGTGCTCCTCAATTAAGTATAGCTACCATTTATTGAATACTTACTAAATGCCAAACTACTTACGTATCTATTTTTGTATATGTTATAACAAATCAAATCCATACAATGTGTAGGTTGTTTTAATATCTGCATTAGAAGGTTCAGAAAGATTAAGTAATTTGCCCACAGTCACACGTGGAAAGTAATAGGAATAGGGATATAGGTTTGTGCAAAGCTCTTAATAGCCCCACAGGATTGTGGGTTCAGATTGGGCAGTTGAGGGAGACTTAAATGGGCGTTCTCTGATACAAATGCCCTATTGTCACATACACTAAACTCTATTGGCTGAAAATTCTGAGTTTTGACTAACCAGTAGAATTTATTGCAAATCTATACCTCTTAATCGGAAAATGTCTAAGATAGAACATTTAGTCAGACTACTCACTAATATGAGTACTTTTCTTATGAAGATGTAGACTCATGTATTCTGGGTCCCTGAATCTCTGGAGCAACTATCCTGGACAGTTGCGTGTGTGGTGGTTCATGCCTATAATCCCAGCACTTCGGGAGGCTGAGGCAGTTGGATCACCTGAGGTCAGGAGTTCAAGACCAGCCTGGCCAACATGGCGAAAACCTGTCTCTACTAAAAATATAAAAAATTAGCCGGGCGTGGTGGTGTGCACCTGTGATCCCAGCTTCTTGGGAGACTGAGGCAGGAGAATCACGTGAACCCAGGAGGCAGAGGTTGTAGTGAGCCAGATTGTGCCATTGCACTGCAACCTGAGTGACAGAGCAAGACTCTGTCTCACACACACAAAAAAAAAACCACTAAAATGTTTTTTTTTGCATTACAGTGATTAAAATCTTAGGTCTACCACTGGTAGCAATTTAGCCTACCCTAACTAAACCATCTATTGATACTGATACGAGAGTGCTGGGAAGGGAAGAGGGTGGTCCCTTTAAATCATATGAAAGAAGGAAGGGATGTGCTGGGTAGAGGAGAGCGTGGTCCCTGGCTAGGGCTCCACCCCCATGGACCTAGGTGAGATGGGCATTTTTGTTTTTCTGCCCAAATGTTGCATTTCCTAGACCACCTGGCCTGCCACATGCCCATCCTGTGCCTATAAAAATCCCGGAGGCCCTAGCAGGCAGATACACAGGCAGCTGGATGGCAAGAGGAGCACATCGGCTGGGGAATACACAGGTGGTGGCTGGAGGTAGAGAGGAACACACAGGCAGGCACTGACAGGCCAGCAGGCCACCAACTGGCAGAATGAGGCGGAGTTCGGCTGCGGCAGTTAGAGGAGAGCCTGGGCCACTGAGCAGCTTGACTCCAGGGGAAAACCATCTTGCTTCTGGCTCCCCGATCTGCTGAAAGCTACTTCCATCCAATAAAACCTTGCACTCATTCCCCAAGCCCACGTGTGATCTGATTCTTCCAGTACACCAAGGCAAGAACCTCGGGATACAGAAAGCCCTCTGTCCTTGCAACAAGGTAGAAAGAGGGTCTAATTGAGCTGGTTAACACAAGCCTCTTAGAAACGGCAAAACTAAAAGAGCACCCTGTACCATACGCCCACTGGGGCTTCAGGAGCTGTAAACATTTACCCCTAGACAGTGCCGTGGGGTCGGAGCCCCACAGCGTGCACGTCTGTATGCTCCCCTAGAGGTTTGAGCAGCGGGGCACTGAAGAAGCAAGACACACCCCCATTGCACGCTTTGCAAGGGGGACAAAGGAACTTTTCTCATTTCAGTACCAAGAGTGGGGATGGGAGGTGGTGATTATTGTTACAAAATCCTCAATTCCATGAGCAGCAGAAGTGTAGAAAACTCAAGCTAAATCTATTCTTTTTCTTGAGACAGAGTCTCACCCTGTCACCCAGACTGGAGTGCAATAGTGTGATCTAGGCTCACTGCAACCTCCACCTCCTGGGTTCAAGCGATTCTCCTGCCTTGGCCTCCTGAGTAGCTGGGATTACAGGCGAGTGCCACCACGCCCAGTTAATTTTTGGTATCTATAGTAGACATCTATAGGGGTTTCACCACGTTGGCCAAGCTGGTCTCGAACTCCTGACCTCGTGATCTGCCTACCTTGGCATCCCAAAGTGCTGGGATTACAGGTGCGACCCACCATTCCTAGCCAATCTGTCCGTTTTTTTCTAATCTGTTTGATTATTAAGATATTAGGGAAGTGGGCCAGGCGTGGTGGCTCACCCCTGTAATCCCAGCACTTTGGGAGGCCAAAGTGGATAGATCACAAGGTCAGGAGATCAAGGCCATGCTGGGCAACATGGCAAAACCCCATCTCTACCAAAAATACAAAATTAGCTGGGCATAGTGGCGCATGCCTGTAATCCCAGCTACTCAGGAGGCTGAGGCAAGAGAATTGCTTGAACCCGGGAGGTGGAGGTTGCAGTGAGCCAAGATTGCACCATTGCACTCCAGCCTGGGCAACAAGAGCTTAACAATGCCTCAAAAAGAAAAAAAAAAAATTAGCGAAGTGGTATAGGCTATGCTCTCTGCCTTTGACTTGCCATCTAAATCAACTAACCTAGCCTGGGCAACATAGTAAGACTGTTTCTACAAGAATTTTTTTTTTTTTTTTAATTAACCAGATGTACTGGTGTGTGCCTGTAGTCTCAGCTACTCAGGAGGCTGAAATGGGAAGATTTCTTGAGCCCAAGAGTTCAAGGTTATTTATAGTGAGCTATATTGTATGCTGGAATGCTCACCATTGCATTCCAGCCTGGATGACAGAATGTGAAACTGTCTCAAAAAATATGAGATCAGGAGTTCAAGATTAGCTGGGTCAACATGGTGAAACCCCATCTCTACTAAAAATACAAAAATTAGGCAGACATGGTGGTGCATGCCTGTAGTCCCAGCCACTCTGGAGGCTGAGGCAGGAGAATGGCTTGATCCTGGGAGGCGGAGGTTGCAATGAGCTGAGATCACACCATTGTTCTCTAGCCTGGGTGACAGAGTGAGACTCCATCTCAAAAAAAAAAAAAAATTAACAATAAAAATATATAAAATGCTAGTAAAAACTCTCTGCTAGACAATGGGTGACAACTTACCTGGTACTGTTCAATTGAAGCTGTTGCTTTCCTTCCAAAGCTTACTGTATCAGCCTCAGCTAGCTGCGGTTAAACTGGGGGCAAGGGTAGGTAGAAGACGAAGGTCTGTAAAATCTGAGTCTTTAAGTTTAAAAACCATTTTTAGACAAGATATTTGGCTATTGTTACTCACACATGGAACTGATGGAAGACAAATGGAAAAGATGCCTACTTAGTTTTTGAGGGAATTGTACTGCCGAACATCCAAGCCTAGTCTGCCAAAGCCTGTGACTGTTCAATGCCTAAAGCAACCTTTGTGCCTCCAACTATGCATTAACATGAAACAGGCTATGAAAGCTGTGCAGCAGTGCCCCCATCCCAAAGGGCAAACTCATCACTTCCTGCCTCAGACATAACCATGGGGGATAATGGACACCAAAGCACCTCCCACAGGACAGATGGCTGGCTCCTGATGTTTAGGAAGACAGTCCCCTCTATTCTTGCTCAGCAGGGTTTGATAATTACTATAGATCGACTTCTGGGACTTTCACATTTCTGACTGTTCGTTTTAATTGTGGTTTTCTTGTTCTTACTACATCACTGCGTATGTAGTGGTTGTGGGAAAGATAACTAATCTTTTAGTTTATGGTTTGTGCTACGGTTTGAATATGGGTCCTCCAGAATTCATGTTGAAACTTAATCCTCAATGTCATCATAGTGAGGGGTGGGGTGTTTAGCAGGTGATGACATCACCGATGAAATTAGCAGAAGCCTTATACAAGGGCTTGAGGGAGTCCGGCCCATTTTTGCCCTCCACCATGTGACAATTCAGCAAGAGGTGCCATCTCTGAGGCACAGAGCCCTCACCAGACACCAAATTTGCTGGTGCCTTAATCCTGGACTCCCCAACCTCCAGAATTGTGAGAAATAAACTTGTATTATTTATAAAGTACCCAGTCTAAGGTATTTTGCTACTGCAGCCTGAACAGACTAAACCAGCTTGCGACACTGTGTAACTTCATATCTGGATTTGAAGAGAGAGAGTACACTTCACCCAGAGATCATGACTCTGAGCTAGAGGCAGCCCTCGGGTTTCTTCCCCTGGAGGAGGGATTGTGTCCTACGTGGGGGAAGATGGATGCCCATATTCTGGGGGACGTCAAAGGGATAAACTGTAGCAGAGAGATTGTTTAATTGTCTCACAACTTTTGTTTTCTTCTATTTTAAAGTATTAGAACCTTCAATGTTTAGCTAGGCACCTGCTGCTGGAAAGACTACTTCCCAGTCTTCTTGATTCTCTCCCGGTCACGTGATTAAGGTTTGGTCAGCGGGATGTAAGTAGAAGTAGTGTGAGGATCTTCTGGAAAGTGCTCTTAAAGGCCGGGAGTTTGCCCTGCTCTCTACCTTTTTTTTTTCTTTCTCTTAGATAGAATGGGATATGAGGGCTGGAGCTCAAGCAGTTATTTTGGACCACAGGATGATTTAGGAAGTGGAGATTATGCAGTTAAGGCAGAAAAATAAAAATTTAAAAAATCTGAGATTCCCTGGCTCTGTGGAGCCCTTTACAGTCTGTGAACTACCTATTCAGGCTGATGTGAAAGAAAGAAAATTTCGTGTTGTTTAAGCCATTGTTTTGTTTTATTTTGTTTTGAGATGGAGTCTCACTCTGTCGCCCAGGCTGGAGTGCAGCGGCGTGATCTTGGCTCACTGCAACCTCTGCCTCCTGGGTTCAAATAGTTCTCCTGTTTCAGTCTCCTGAGTAGCTGGGACTACAGGTGGGTACCACCAAGGCTGCCTAATTTTTGTATTTTTAGTAGTGACAGGGTTTCACTGTGTTAGTCAGGCTGGTCTCAAACTCCTGACCTCAGGTGATCTGCCCACCTTGGCTTCCCAAAGTGCTGGGACTATAGGCGTAAGCCACTGCACCCAGCCTTTTTTTTTTTTTTTTTTTAAAGGAGGTGAAGGTGTTGGGGAGTAGGGAGAGTTCAATATCCTGCTGCCAAACCTAATTCTAACTAATTCATGAAAAGTTACTTTTTTGAGTTACTTCAATTTCCCTAAAATGGGCAGATCTGGGGGAGCCAAAGACCAAAAGTGGTTTACAGAGACCACAAATGGAAGTAAACATGATGCCATCTTGTCTTTTTTTTTTGTTTTATAAAGATGAGGTTTCACCATGATGGCCAGGCTGGTTTTGAACTCCTGACCTCAGGTGATCCACCCACTTCAGCCTCCCAAAGTGTTAGGATTACAGGCGTGAGCCACCATGCCCATCTTGTCTTATAATACATCAGTTAGAGGAGAATCCCAAGCTTAGGGAATTTGCATTCTGTTATACCACAATTTATATCATCATCAGTATCTCCAGGAAAAAGTGTAACCTACCTCTTTGTACTGAAACACTGGAACTTCAGAAACTCAAATTCATTTATTCCTCTGGGTTTTAGCCAAGGAACTTGCCTGCAAAGCTTTCTGATTAGACAACCGTCTGCCAGATTGGTTTGGGAAAAAGTGCCCAACTGGCATAGAGTATCTATGGCTCTGGAAAATGACTAAACGATTCCAAACTGTTTTAAAAGCAAATCCATTTTTAATATCTCAACAACTGTTTAAATTTTGTTCTACCTAGTTTGGTATAAATCTATTTTTAATTTCTAGCTCCTTACAGCCTCAATTGACTTCAGTTTTTATGTGGAAACTTTTGTATCTTATTTCTTCCAAATTCTACTTTATTAATTTGATGCAATGGTAGCCTGCCTCGGATTCCACATAATTACTTAATCATTTCAATATAATATTGACTTAAAGATTTTGTTATTGGTTACCTAAATATTATGGGTTCCCTTCCGTTTCCTCTCTTGTACAATGACAGTGCTTGTTTATAAAACTACTTTGAAATCACCAAGGGTAAGGAGCAACATCAAGATAAAGTACTGTGTTGTTCTTTCCTTGGAAATATGCCTTGGCTCAAATTTGAACTTGGGGTATAAATTGTCGAAGATTCTGCCAAGAGTACTCCAGCTCTGCTATGTGGCGTTAGATGGATTTCTGCTTCCAAGCCAGGTCGTTATGCAACTTGAGGGAGATGGGAAAGCAGGGTCAGGCAGGAAAGGATGAGTTTTATTCCCGGGCTGTAATCAGAAATCCATGTCTCCTTTTCTCCCTCCTGTCCTTCTCTCTCCTTTCCTTTCTCATGTTCTTCTTTCTAAATTTTCCAGTTCCTTCCCTCCCACCATCTCCCCTCCCTTTCTGCCTTTCTTCATCCCACAAATATTCACAGAATACCGTGGTAGTTAATCTTTAGAGATGGTGCCCCAGTGAGCTTGGAGGGGTCACATGTAGGCATTCCGGACAATGGGCCCAGCTGAACTCCTAGCCAGTAGCCAGCAGCCTGTGTCGGCCAAGTGTCAGATGACTTCCGTCCCAGCTGTCATTTGACTCCAACCCCATGAGAGATTCCCAAGGAAGAACTACCCAGTTGAGCTCAGTCAACCTATGAGATTGTGAGATTCTAATAAAGTGTTGTTTTAAGTTCCTATATTTTACGATGGCTTACGATGCAGCAAAAGATCATTGATATGAGCGTTTACTATGAGCGGGACACTGCTCTAGAATCTGAAGAGTGAACGAAACAAAAATCTGTGTCCTCATATATCCATATGCTAATGAGAGAGACAGTCAATAAAAAAGACAAACATACAAAGGGCAACAAAAGCCAAGGAGAAAACAAACCGACAAAGAAGAGGAATATGAGGCATGGAGATGGTGGAGACGTTTCGGTTAGGTAGCCAGGAAACGGCTCACTCAGAAGATGGTTTGTGAATACAGAACTAAGAGAAGTGGGGAGTCAGACATGTGGTTATCCAGGGGAGGAGTGTCCTGGGGGAGCAAATAGTAACCGCAGAGGCCCTGATGTGGGCATCTGTCTGGTATATAGTCAAGGAACAGCAAAGAGGCCAGTGTAGACGGGGCAGCATGAACAAGGGGGAGGGAGTTGGCAACGAGGTTGAAGAGGCTGGGGGTGCAGATCGATATGGTCCTGCAGGATAGAGGAAGGGCTTCGGTCTTCGTTCTGGAGGACAGGGGAGCCGCTGGAAGACTTCGAGCTGAGGAGTGATGTCATTTGGCTCACGATTTAACAACATCAGTCCGGTTGCTCTATTGAAACAGGAGAAAGAAAGAGCAGAAATGGGCCCTTTAGCCTGGTTTGTGGTCGTGCAGGAGAGAGATGGTGGTGGTGAGACCTGGTGGGGGGAGGGGGGTAAGTGATGAGGGAAAGGGTACATTCTAGGTTTATTTTGAAAGTATAGTAGATAAACGTCTGGGTGTGGTGGCTCACACCTGTAATCCCAGCACTTTGGGAAGCCGAGGCAGGCAGATCACCAGAGCTCAGGAGTTTAAGAGCAGCCTGGCCAACATGGCAAAACCCTGTCTGTACTGAAAATACAAAAATTAGCCGGGTGTGGCGGAGCATGCCTGTAGTCCCAGGTACGCAGGAGGCTGAGGTAAGGGAATTGCTTGAACCCAGAAGACAGAGGTTGCAGTGAGCTCAGATTGTGCCACTACACTCCAGCCTGGGCAACAGAGCGAGACGCCGTCTAAAAACAAAAAAGAGAAATATAGTTGATATTGGATTGAATTTGGGCTGTGAGAGAAAGAAATCAAAAACGATGCCAAGATCTTAGAAACTAGAAAATGAAGATCACATTAACTGAAACGGAGAATGCAGCGGAAGGGGCAGTCTAAGGCAAAATAGCTGGTGCCCCTTCCTCAGTGTCTAATCTGTGTCATTCCTTCTCTTTCATTCTTCCTTTCCTTTCTCCTCCTACTTCTTCTTCTTCCTCTTCCTCTTCCCCTTCCTCCTCCTCCTCCTTCTTATCTTCTTTTTTTTTTTTTTTTTTTGAGACGGTATCTCAGTCACCCAGGCTGGAGTGCATTGGCGTGATCTCAGCTCACTGCAACCTCCCCCTCCCCACTCCGGGTTTAAACAATTCTTCCTGCCTCAGCCTCCAGAGTAGCTGGGATTACAGGCACCTGCCACTGCGCCTAGCTAATTTTTGTATTTTTAGAAGAGACGGGGTTTTACCATCTTGGCCAGGCTGGTCTTGAACTCCTGACTTCCTGATCTACCTGCCTTGGCCTCCCAAAGTGCTGGGATTACAGCTGTGAGCCCCTATGCCTGGCCTTTTCTTCTTCTGTTTCATTGAACTGGGATGTCTCGCTACCCGGTTTGAGATGCAAATAATGTACCCAGTCATTTCCCAGAGCACATTATTTAGGACCCCCCATGATAGTAACTAAGTCCAAAAGGGGAAGCTAGCCTTTCCCCCGCCAAAATCCATAGCCACTATTTTATGTCCAGGGAAGCTTGAGTGCAAAGTGTCCAGTCCTGTTTGGTCTTACCTTCGTGTATTCACTGGGCAGGCAGATACTTGGCCAACATGGCTCATGTTCCAAACATAGCATTGGATACTCTCCTTCTCTTGTAACAACCACTGGGACTAGGATAATGTGCCCAGCCTTGGCGGCAGCATCATTCTAAAAACTGACCCACTCCCCAGAGTTATGCTCAATGACCTACTCTCAAGCCAATCTCTAGGACTGCTCAAGGAAAGGATACTCAGCTTCCCTCATTCTGTTGTTTTCTAAAGCAATGTCAGGCAGCTCATGGACACACGGCAGCAGAGATCTGTGCTGAGGAGCAATATAGCCACAAGATGATTTAGAACCTTTGGGAGAAGAAAAGAAAAGGTAGATTAGAAAATTCGCAGTGGTTGAGCCTTTGTGGTGGAAGGTAAGAATTCCAGGAAGTTGAAACAATTCAGAATTGTCAAGCTTGGAAATAGAACGATATCTGAGCCCCAGGCTTCACCTGCTTTATGATGGTTCTTTGAGGAAAGGTGCTTTAATATGTTCAGTCATGAGGACCTTATACCATAGCTGGTCTCAGCCAGTAAATACAGAACAGTGAGTAAGGCTTAAGGATTACAGTCAGGAGTGTGCTGATAAGTGTTTAACCACTGGCTTCACTGGACGATGCAGGGAGGAAGCCCTGACTGATAGAGTTGGCCAATTTTCTTGGTATAAATATACCCATCACGACTAATTTTGAGCTATTAACATGACATTACTCAATGCAAAGTTGGAAATGCATAGTAGCTCACCATTATCTATAAAATTTTTACTAGATATAAATAACCTCAAAAGCATAGATAATAGGAAAATATGGTAAAACAATCAGTGGTAAACTTTGAGTAATTTTTATCTTTATTTTAAATATAATGATTTTATTGAAAGTTGATATAATTAGTATTTATTACATTATATACATGCATTAAAATATCCCAGGTATGATGTGCTTGTTATTATTATTATTTTTTGAGATGGTGTTTCGCTGTTGTTACCCAGGCTGGAGTGCAATGGCACAATCTCGGCTCACCGCAACCTCCGCCTCCTGGGTTCAGGCAATTCTCCTGCCTCAACCTCCTGAGTAGCTGGGATTATAGGCACGCGCCACCAAGCCCAGCTAATTTTTTGTATTTTTAGTAGAGACGGGGTTTCGCCATGTTGACCAGGATGGTCTCGGTCTCTTGACCTTGTGATCCACCCGCCTCGGCCTCCCAAAGTGCTAGGATTACAGGCTTGAGCCCCTGCACTCGGCGTGATGTGCTTATTTCACATTGCATGCCTGTATCAAAACATCTCATATACCCCCATAAATATATACCTAACATGGATTCACAAAAAATAAAAATTTAAAAAAATTTAAAAATGTGTCTCCCAAATATGTACAACTGTATCTCCCTAATATGTGCAACTATAATATAACAAAAAGTTTAAAAGCATATATTAATGGCTGTATTTATTTATTTATTTTATTTTTAAAAATTTATTTATTTGTTTGAAACGGAGTCTTACTCTGTCACCAGGCTGTAGTGTAGTGGCGTGATCTCGGCTCAATGCAACCTCTGACTCCCTGGTTCAAGCAATTCTCCTGCCTCAGCCTCCTGAGGAGCTGGGATTACAGGTGTGTATGACCACGCCTAGCTAATTTTTGTATTTTTAGTAGAGACGGGGTTTCACCATGTTGGCCAGGGTAGTCTCAATCTCCTGACCTCATGATCCACCTGCCTCGGCCTCCCAAAGTACTAGGATTACACTATTTTTATTTTTTTATTTTTTGAGGTGGAGTCTTGTTCTATCACCCAGGCTGGAGTGCAGTATCATGATCTCGGCTCACTGAAACCTCCATCTCCCAGGTTCAAGCAATCCTCTGCCTCAGCCTCCTGAGTAGCTGGGATTACAGGTGCCTGCCACCACGCCGGGCTAATTTTTGTATTTTAGTTTCACCATCTTGGCCAGGCTGGTCTTGAACTCCTGACCTCATGATCCACCCGCCTCAGCTTCCCAAAGTGCTGGGACTATAGGCATGAGCCACTGTGCCCAGCTAATGGCTGTATTTAACAACCAGCTTGAAAAATTCCTGAAAATTTAACTATCAGTTCTTACAAGTCAGTTTAGCCAGCTCCAGAATACCACCAGTTTCCTGCTCTTAGTAGCCAGCTCTGTTGTCTACACACAGTCACTTCCCTGGTCTCAGGCTGGCCCAACATGGTGGCGTCAGGACTGGTGCCAACTTTTGCCACCCAGTGGACCCATCTGACCCGAAAAGAATTCAGTCCACCGGTTCAGTTGCTTCCAGCCTCAAGGGAACTGTATTGTCCAGCCCTCAAGCCATGCCACCCTGTCATATACTCCTACCTTTGAACCTCAGGAAGCAGGGACTTGAACTTTAATCCCTTCCCTCCTAGGGGGCACTGGGCTTCCTGGTGAACAGGTCCTCACTTATATGCAGACCTGCACGTGAAAGAGGGGAAGGCTTTGACCTTGAATGAGTGAGAGAGAGAAGGGGAAAACAATTCTGTTACAACTTCTCCCAGGATAAAGGGCCTATTTGTCCTACATTTATATAACTAAAAGAGACTGTGAGTGATTAGTCACTGGACAAAGAATATCTGCTTCAGGATGATTTACCCTTCTACAGGACAATGGGTCCAACACTACTACATACTGTAAGCAACGATAGGCAGCCACTTAAGAGGTTCTTCACAAAGAAAGGAACACACACTTCAAAGTGATTTTCCGTCCTTGACTGCAGAGAGAAACAACTCCCACTACAGAAAAGAAAAACATAAGTTAATTCTACGGTGCATGCCTCTGGAGAAGCCTCTTGTCCCCCTCCCTCACTCTTCTAGTCTTTCCTCCCCACCCTGACTGTCTTTCTTCCTTCCCGAAACATTCATATAGCACCTTCCTTAAAATACGCTACCAAAGTGCTAGGGATGCCAAGATGAGTAAGAGGTGAATATACTCTTGCTCCCCTTCAATTCTTTCTCCACAAATCTGCAAGAGTGTTCTTTTAAAAATGCAAATCAATATGTAACCCAGCTCTCCCCCTTCTCCTTCCCTTCCTTTCTATTTCCTTTTTTCTCTTTCTTGCTCTGTCTTAAATATATGTATTGGCTTCTTTCTTTCTTTCTTCATCCAAAAAGAAAAAAAAAAAAGCAGGAATCTGAGTGAGGTAGGTAGCCAATTCAGAAGATGCAGGCTCAAAGAAGGGTGAGCTGGGTGGGGCGAGAATTGGGAGATTGGTCACATACAGGTAAATTGAGATCATGGGAGCCAGCTTTCCACTGCTGGAGAAGGAAGGCACTGATATGGAAAGGGAAAACCAAAATAATCTTCATGGTATTGCATTGAAACCACTGTGTAAACTGTGGTTTAGATATGCAGGCAGGTAGTTTGGTAAGTAGATAGATATGTTACCAGAAAGGGGTCCCAATCCAGACCCCAAGAGAGATACTTGGATTGCACACAAGAAAGAATTCAGGAGGGAGAGCCCGTGAAGAGAAAGAATGTTTATTAAATAAGTAAAGGAATAAAGAATGGCTACTCCGTAGGCAGAGCAGCGCCCTCCCAGGGCTGCTGGCTGCCCATTTTTATATTTATTTCTTGATGATATGCTAAACAAGGGGTGGGTTATTCATGCCTCCCCTTTTTAGACCAGATGGGATAACTTCCCGGTGTTGTGATGGTGTTTGGAAGCTGTCATGGCGCTGGTGGGAGTGTAGCAGTGAGGACGACCAGAGGTCACTCTCATCGCCATCTTGGTTTTGGTGGGGTTTGGTTGGCTTCTTTACTGCAGCCTGTTTTATCAGCAAGGTCTTTTTGACCTGTATCTTGTGCTGGCCTTTTATCTCATCCTGTGACTAAGAATGTCTTAACCTCCTGGGAATGCAGCCCGCAGCTCATTTCACTCAGCCCCTATTCAAGATGGAGTTGCTCTGGTTCAAACTCCTCTGACAAACAGATAGAGATAACTATAAATACATGAAGAAACAGTGAAAAGAGATGTAAGTTCTGTGTGTGTGTAGGACTGACACCCCAGTAGCAATAGTCCTGAGTCCCGAGTACACATAGTGCTCAGATCTTAGTTCCCAGAACCACTTTACACTACAAGGAACTATGGTTTCCTTGGACAAATAGCTGATTCCAGGGCTGGGGCAGGGAAAGAACAACAGAAGCCTGGGATATCTTATTGTAAGGCACTTCTCCGAGAATGATGAGGAGGTGTCAAAAAGATACCAAAACCAGCTTGAAGGGACCTCTGCTGAGCAAATCTGGGACAATATGAGAATCACAATAAATAATTACAATCCACTGAATAAAATAGAAGTCTCTGTGTTTATATACAGATATATAAACGAACAGATGAAAATTAAGAAAATTATTTCTTGTAGTAAAAATCCAACTGTTAAATACAGAATAGTCACTTAAGCCCAGGAGGTTGAGGCTGCAGAGAGTTGTGATCATGCCACTGCACTCCAGCCTGGGTGACAAAACAAGATCCTGTGTCAAATAATAATAACAGTAAACAGAATGGGCCGGGCACAGTGGCTCATGCCTGTAATCCTAGCACTTTGGGAGGTCAAGGCAGGCAGATCTTGAGGCCAGGAGATCGAGACCACCCTGGCTATCATGGTGAAACTCCATCTCTACTAAAAAATACAAAAAAATTAGCTGGGCATGGTGACATACACCCATAGTCCCAGCTACTCAGGAGGCTGTGGCAGGAAAATCACTTGAACCTGGGAGGTGGAAGTTGGAGTGAGCCAAGATCACGCCACTGCACTCCAGCCTGGGGACAGATCAAGACTCCTCAAAAATAAACAGAATAAATACATAAATGGTGATAAAATCACTATTTGGCAGTTATCAGTGTAAGAATTAATTCAGACGAGAAACTTCAATAGATGATGGTGAATGTGGGTCAATGTGGGTGAGGGTAGCAACCAGGCACACTCACTCTATCTCTTGGCATTTCCAGATCAGTGCGGTGACAATGCTCAGGCAGATGTCCCTTGGAACTGTACCTGCACCTAAATGGCGGGCCTGGGTACACAACTCTGTCTGTCTCTCATGCTCTGTCTCCTTCTTTACTGCTTGTGATCTTTCTAACTCATGGGCTTGAACACAATATTACGAAAGGTTTTTCAAGCTGTTCCTGGAATTAAGCATGATACCATAATATCTTCTAACAGAATAATGATATAATAACACCTAACATCGGTTAGGCACAGTGGATCATGCCCATAATCCCAGCACCTTGGGATGCTGAGGTGGGAGAATTACTTGAGGCCACGAGCTAGAGACCAGCCTGGACAATGTAGCAAGATCCCATCTCTACAAGAAAATAAAAAAATAGCCAGGCATGGTGGCACATGCTGTGGTCCCCAGCTACTTGGGAAGCTGAAGTGGGAGGATTGCTTGAGCCCAGGGGTTCAAGACCAGCCTGGGGAACATTAAGACCTCATCTCTATTAAAAATAATTAAATAAAATAAAAAATAGGCCGGGTGCAGTGGCTCACACCTGTAATCCCAGCACTTTGGGAGGCTGAGGTGGGTGGATCACAAGGTCAAGAGTTCAAGACCAGCCTGGCCAAGATGGTGAAACCTCATCTCTACTAAAGATATAAAAATTAGCTGGGCACAGTGGCAGGCACCTATAATTCCAGCTACTCGGGAGGCTGAGGCAGGAGAATCACTTGAACCTGGGAGGCAGAGGTTGCAGTGAGCAGAGATTGTGCCATTACACTCTAGTCTGGGCAATAAGAGCAAAACTCAATCTCAAAAAAATTAAATAATAATAAAAATAACAGCTGTCTGAGGATGGTGGTTCATACATACTGGGAGCCTGAGGCAGAAAGTTTACTTGAGGCCAGGAGTTCAAGACCAGCCTGGCAGCATAGTGAGAGTATGTTGCCACAAAAAAATAAATAAATAAGTAAATAAAAGCAAACATCTGAGTGCTTCCCATGTGCCACATGGTTTTACACGTATTTTCTCTCTCTCTCTCTTTTTTTTTAAGAGACAAAGTTTCTCCATGTTGATCAGGCTGGTCTCGAACGCCTGACTTCAGGTGATCTGCCCACCTCGGCCTCCCAAAGTGCTGGGATTACAGGTGTAAGCCACCATGCCTGGCCTATGTGTATTCTCTAATGTATTTTTATTTATTTATTTTTTGAGACGGAGTTTTGCTCTTGTCACCCTGGAGTGCAATGGCATGATCTCGGCTCACAGCAACCTCCGCCTCCTGGGTTCAGGCCATTCTCCTGCCTCATCCTCCTGAGTAGCTGGGATTACAGGCACGCACCACCGTGCCCAGCTAATTTTTTGTATCTTTAGTAGAGACGGAGTTTCACCATGTTGACCAGGATGGTCTCGATCTCTTGATCTCGTGATCCACCCGCCTCGGCCTCCCAAAGTGCTGGCATTACAGGCGTGAGCCACCACGCCGGGCGTATTCTCTAATTTAATCTTTACAACAGTCCTTCTAGGAAAGATATTCTTATCCACACTCTACCTATGAGAACACTTAGACCCAAAGACATTAAATAATAACTCAGTAAGAAAAAGGAGCTGGCTTATAAATGCTGATAATGTGACTTAAGGACCTGCTACTGTCACCAGTACACTGTACTGTCCCTGAAATAAAAATCTACTTTAACAGGACTAGCCTGTGTGCATCGGGAGAGTGCCTCAGATACGAACAAAAAAGACAATGTCTAAGCAACTGTCATTGGCGTTAATCAGCTAATGGAACACATGTGCAGGTAGCTACAGGTACTTGTCTTCCGGAGACATTTACGTCTTCAAATGTAGTTTTCTTTTTCTTCTGCACATATTCAGCTTGCCTATGATGATATAAACTGGGAGGAGTGATTGGAGGCAGTGGAGACGGTGGGAACGTCAGCCCAGATACAGATATTAAGGAGTGCCTTAATGTGTAGAGGGTTTAAAAATAACAATAAAACCGGCCGGACATGGTGGCTTACACCTGTAATCCCAGCACTTTGGGAAGCCGAGGCAGGTGGATCACCTGAGGTCAGGAGTTCAAGATCAGCCTGGCCAACATGGGGAAACTGTCTCTACAAAAATACCAAAAAAAAAAAAAAAAAAAAATTAGCCGAGCATGATGGTGGGTGCCTGTAATCCCAGCTACTCAGGAGGCTGAGGCAGGAGAATTTCTCAAACTTGGAAGGCGGAGGTTGCAGTGAGTGGACATCGCACCATTGCACTCCAGCTTTCGTAACAGAGTGAGACTCTGTCTCAAAAAAAAAAATAATAATAATAAATAAAATGATAACAATAATAAAACCAACGAAATACCATCTGGTTTTTATAATCACACAAGCCGGGGCAATTCTAAACAACGTCAGTGACAAAACGCTCCTCCCAGCCAAGGGCTAACCCTTCTGCCCTTGGAATGCTGCTGTTTGAAAGAGAACCATCTTGCTGGATTCTGAGCTTTATTCAGCTTTGAATTCCCAGAATATGTAATGTGTTGGATATAATAGGTGCTCAAGAAACATTAAGTTGAAAATAACAAAATTTTAAACATTAAGTTTAAAATCTGGGCTGGAGATTCCCTCACAAAGAAAACTTGCAGTCACACAGGCCCCCTCTGTTAAAACACAGAAAAATTGAGGTGGTTGCCCAAGAAATGTAGGCAAAGTTGGAGCTTCGCTGGAATGCTACAGTCTTGATTTCTCACTCTACACTTACAGTGGTTACCAGGCATGCCAGCAAGTGATTTTATTTATACATTTTATTTCCTTTTTTTGGAAAACCATTACAAATCCCCTCAGAATTCAGAATATTAAAGCATCTATTAGTTCTAGTTGGGCTTGGGAAGCTGAGTGCTTAGAAAATACTCCTCCTACTGCACAGGCACTCTCCATACTCTCAAATTACCCAAACCAGCTCATAATTGGGACCAGCTGGCAGGAGGAGCGACGGAGGCCCCTGCGCAGAGCTGAGCTCGGAATCATGTTACAAATTTCATCCCTAGAAAGAGGCTAGCCTTCACCCATTAAGGGTTAAGATGTGGGAGGTCAAAGGAATAGTGCTTAGGGGCTGGAATCTAAATTGGCTAAGCAGAACCTGAACAGGAAGAGTGTTCCCGTTAGCAAATGTGGCTCCTTGCTTTGTCTAGAACAAAGTATGCAGGAAATAACCGAGTGGACTGCGGGGCTACAGCATCAGCTGGATTTTGCTTTATTGTTTGTCTTTCCAAAACTGGCATAACTGACCTGTATCCTGCCCAATATCTTTCCTTTCCCCAAAATTATCCCACTCAGTTTGGGAGCACAGACTACCCTGTCTGTGCACCAGGAAAGGGCAGGTTTAAAATGAGAGTGTCTGTGACACCTGGTGCTTTCTCATCACCAGTATTTCTCGAGATCCGCTTTCTTCTGCATTCATGCTAGGCCTTCTCAGCCCTGAAGCTTGTGCCCCGACCCTGCATTGGTCTGAGCCAGAATAACAGCTCTGCTCTTGGAGAGCAACTCGTGAGGCCAGCCCTGCCAGCCTTGGCTGTGGGCTTCCCAGCCTGGATGGGGAATCTGGAGGAAATGAAGCAAGCCCTCAGAGCGAGGGAACCATTATTCAGGACAGCCTGGGGGCAGCGGTGGCTGTTAGTGGCTGGTGGCTGTGGCCTGGGGGCAGCGGTGGCTGTTAGTGGCTGGTGGCTGTGGCGCTGGTGGCTGTGGCGCTGGTGGCACTGCCCCAGACTTGTGGTTTTCAGTGGTGTCACCTTGGCTGTCTTTTCTGGTGCCAACACTTTTGCTTCTTGCCTGTTCACTGAGCCAGATTCACCAGGCGTCCTGTGGATTCTGTGAACTACTTGATGGCTCTGCAATAAATATTTTTTGCTTAACAGAGTCAATTTCTGGTGTCAGAAACCAAGAACGCTGGCTGGTACAGCATCTGTCCCTACAAGACTCAGGAAATCAAGTCCAGTGCTCAAGAGGGAGAAGAGATTAAAGGAAACAGAAGTGGAATATAGAAAGGGAGTCAAAGAGCAGAGAAAGTGTGCAGCCTTGAGGAAGTGTGGGGAGAAGGAGGAGTGTGGGGAAAGAAAGCAGAGGAATTGGCAGGTGAGACAGAGCAGCCTGGAAGGGGTCATTCACCTTGTTAATGCTTGTAATAGGAGCCCTGAAGAAAAGTGCCAAAGTGGCCTCCCTGAGGAATTTCTGCATTTCTATTTCTGGCAGACAATGTGGTTTAAATGATTTTATGTGACCGTTTCAGGAACAACAGGTCCCTTATTTGGATTTGCTTTTGGAGAAAAATGAAGGTGTTAGCTTTTACTTTTTGCATTTATCAAATCTGCTGCATGCTTGGAAGCACACAGATATACGGACATGCATATGCATAGTGTGATGTGATAAATCTATGCATGAGCAATGTGGGTCTTGGGCTAGTTATGTAGGTGGGGAAATTTCATATAACAAGCCTATTCAATATCTCAAAGGGAAGATGTTACTTACTGTGCCATATTAGCATATCATTTGTTTTACTGGGAAGACAGAATGAAAAATATTTGACAATTAATAGAAATCATAGAAAAAATTATGATTAAGTGCCATCTGCTGGCTTCTGTAAGTTTCATTTTTACGCAGCCTCAAGCCTGTCCTCATGATTATTTAATGTCTCTCTTTTGCTGAGGATAAACTTGCTTGTTCCATATTTGGCCTATTAATGAGTGCTGCATTTTATGGGTGTGTGTGTGAGTGTGTGTGTGTGTGTGTGTGTGTGTGTATACGTGTGTGAATGGAACTAATTTTGGAGAACAAATTCACCTTACAGAAATCCATTTTCTTCTAAATTCCGAAATGAGAGCGTAGACTAGGGTTTATTTTAAAATTCTGTTTTCGTAGCAGATTGCAAGAGCTCTGTGTGCTTAGCATGTGTATGGAAGGGGGAAGGCGGGGGGATGGTGCTTTGAAAGTGACTTCTCGCTTTGGTTTCAATCCTCTCCTCTGAGAATGTATATGGTTTGCATCTCAAAAGCTCTGTCTAGCTTATGGCAGGTGAGGAATTTCCGTGTCGCATTTTGATGACATTGCAACAAGGGAGCCTCTGATCACTCAGAAGTTGGTGGGAAAAAACCCAGGTTCCATGTGGACGTGTTTGACCTCTTCCTCTGTGTCTCGCTCTGGAGCTCAGATTGGAAGTGCTCAGCAGGAAACAGGTCTTGCTGTTAGTAAATTGCCATGACTGTGTTTACACGGTGAGTCAACAGGCACAGGTCAGCTCTCCTTCTCTCCAAGTAAACCTTTGAGCTGATTATTTATCTGGGTAATTCACATTCCAAATCACTTTTATTTTTGGCTGTGATTAATGAAATTGGTTTACAATAGTTCCCAGATAATAGTAGTAGTTACCATTACTAAGTGCCCATGATTTACTAGAAACTGTGATAGACTATTTCAAAATAATTTCTTAGCATTCATTTATTTATGTTTGAAATCTCTCTTAGAATTTCAACATCTAGTATTAAACGAGTGTCCCTTTTATTATTTTAATGTTACATTTGATACATGAAAAGAATATAGGTCATATATTTGTGTTATAAAGGGTAATAATAAAATGAACTGTGGTAGCTTTGTTTCATCACCAGTTCTGTTGCATTGTGGTAGATTCTTTGCATGTATTTGTTTCATTTTTCACATTCTTTTTTTTTTTTTTTTGAGACAGAGTTTCGCTGTTGTTACCCAGACTGGAGTGCAGTGGCACGATCTCAGCTCACTGCAACCTCCGCCTTCCGGGTTCAAGCAATTCTCCTGCCTCAGCCTCCCGAGTAGCTGGGACTACAGGCGCGCACCACCATGCCCAGCTAAGTTTTGTATTTTTTTAGTAGAGACGGGGTTTCACCTCGTTGACCAGGATAGTCTCGATCTCTTGACCTCGTGATACACCCGCCTCGGCCTCCCAACATTTTTCACATTCTTATGAGATAGATGCTACTCTTCATAATTTAAAAATTGGTAAATTGAGGCTCAGAAAGATAAAGCAATTTTTCAGTCTCATCCAGCCAGCAGGCAGAAGAGGTACTGTGGCCGACCTTATCAGAACTCAGCAATATTTATTTCCCCTTCCCTCCCTGAGGGCAAGGCAGACTTTTCCACCTTACTGTGAGATGGGCCCTGTGGCTGGCTCTGCCTGTGTTTGTGTGAATGTGTCACCCCTGGGCTGAGGCAGCATAACATTCCTGAGAGACTGTGTGTGATCCCTCCTCCCGGCAGGGCAGACTCTGTGAGTGCTCCGCTCACATCCTCTTGGTGCTTACAATTCCCGTTCATGTCAATGGCTTCTTACTGCAGTCACCCGCCACTCTGTTCAAGATGGGAAGGTAGGTGGGAGCTGCCAGGGGATGAGTCTGTCGAGGAGGGGCTGTGAGTAATGGCACACAGGATTTGGTAGATAAACACCACCTCATCTTCGCCCATTGAGTGGGACAGCTCTAGGATATGTTCTATTCTGATTTGCAGGGGCCCCCGCCGTTACCTGTTCATTAAACTACTCTCTATTGATTTCCTTTCCTTTCCCATCTCACTTCCATACCCCCAGATAAATGCTGGTGCTCACATCCCAGTCTCAGAAGATACTTTGGCATGTGTCCCCAGGGTGCAGCTACTATATGATGAGAATCCTCCACATATGGGCTGTCTCCCCTTCAATAGAAGATGTATGGCCCCAGGGGGGCAGGAATGCTGTCTATAGAGAGCCTTCAATTGTCAATCTCTGTAGAGCTGCCTCCCCTCCTGAGAGTCACCCACCTAAGGTCCGCCCCCAATTGACACAGAGGTATCAGGCTCCAATCATCTTGGCCCAATTCGGGACATCTCTAAAGGGCTGTTCAAGCTCCGGAGACCCCGTGGGTTAGATCAAGGCTGTTGCGGAGCCTGCCCTGCGGCTCAGCTCCTCCCTCTGCACAGTCCTGCTTCCTTCTGCTCTTTGTTGCAGGGGTTGACCAAGGGTACCCCTTCACAAACATCCTGCATGTGAATCTCCTTTCAGAGTCTGCTTTTCAGGGACCCTGACTTTGTCAATCTGGGCCCCTGAGGCCTGAGTAGAGCGGGAGCCACATTCTCGTGGTGGACATTCCCAAGTTCACCCTTTGTTGTGTCAAATCAATGATCCTTCAGAGTTAGCCTGTTATAACAGAATAGCACAGTGCATTTAAATTTGACTCTAAAGCCTGCATTCTTTCCAGGTATTCTTCCATTCCCTAAAAATGATCATTTCCCCCCCGCTTTTGGCTAGGAACTTAACATCCACTTGCATCTTGACTGCATTTTGGCTACTTATGTGTCACTTCCTTTGCCCTTAATTGTCCAGGAGGTGTCTGAGGCCCACTTTGCAGGTTCGAAAGTGAGGATCAGAAGGCCAACTGCACCTGCTGAGCCCTAGCCTGCAGTGTACTCCCCGCAAGGCTGCAGCACTTTAATCCCTCTTCTCTATAGCCACAGTTCTAGAAGAGGTGAGGCGTGGCAAACGCTTATTAACACATGGAACCCATTCATTCCACACACATTTTAAAGCACCTCTTGAGTGCCACACACTGAGGATATGATGACGGATAAGAAACAGCCCCTGTTCACAGCCCTGTCACAGAGACGGCAGGTAAACAAGTAATTGCAATGCAATAATGTAAGAACAAGTAAAGAGGCTCCGAGAAGGGGCCTGGGAACCTGATGGGAAGAAGCCACAGCCATTATTCTGGGTTAAGTGCCATATGAACCCGATCTTAAAGAATTAAAGGTGCTCGGCCGGGTGCGGTGGCTCAAGCCTGTAATCCCAGCACTTTGGGAGGCTGAGGCGGGTAGATCACGAGGTCAAGAGATCGAGACCATCCTGGTCAACATGGTGAAACCCTAAAGATACAAAAAGTTAGCTGGGCATAGTGGCACGTGCCTGTAATCCCAGCTACTCGGGAGGCTGAGGCAGGAGAATTGCCTGAACCCAGGAGGTGGAGGTTGCGGTGAGCCGAGATCGCGCCATTGCACTCCAGCCTGGGTAACAAGAGCGGAACTCTGTCTCAAAAAAAAAAAAAAAAAAAGAAAAAATTAAAGGTGCTCATTAGACCAGTAAATGCAGGAAAGGAATTCCAAGCAGAAGGAACTAAGGCACAGAGACACAAAAAGTGAGGCATTAGGTTGACTAGCGCCTAATGTAAAGCAGAAATCAGAGAGGTGAGTCCGGGCCTCGGTAGCCACTGGGCTGTAGACTTCATTGTGCAGGCCATAGGGACTTATGTTATCAGACCGACTTTTTGGGAGAAAGGTAGGAGCCCCAACACTTATTGAGGAATTATCATAAGCTACATATTTTACATAGATTATTTCGCTTATTCCTTAAAAGAGCCGTATAAGATAAAAGCTTCTTTTCATTTACAGATTATTATGCTTATTGGATAAACAACCTCTGGATGCTGAGTGGGGGATGAACTGGAACATACAGAACCGGACGGCAGGGAGAAGAGTTTAGGAAGTGTGTGAGATTTGGCTAAGAAATGACGAGGCTCTGAGTTAAGTGGGGAATAGGTGGAAGGAGAGAGGGCTCAGATATCTGAGTGGTTTCTATGGGACTTGGAAATTAATTGGCTAAGGCTGGGAGATTAATCATGAAGGGATCATGGAAGGGCAGGTTCAGGGAGAACATGTTGTATTTGAGGTTTCTGCTGATATCCAGCAGAGATTTCTTATGCAGTGGCATGATCTGGGCTCACTGCAAACTCCACCTCCTGGGTTCAAGCAACTCTCCTGCCTCAGCCTCCCGAGTAGCTGGGGCTACAGGCACGTGCCACCATGCCCAGCTACTTTCTGTATTTTTAGTAGAGACGAGATTTCCCGTGTTGGCCAGGCTGGTCTTGAATTCCTGACCTCATGATCCATCCACCTCGGCCTCCCAGGGTGCTGGGATTATAGGCGTGAGCCACCACACCCAGCCTCTGGCAATGATTTCTGCAGAGGAATTGAGTACATGGGATTTTGAGGCCAGAGAGAGATCTAGAGTAGCAATACAGACTTGGAATTATCTCCCTGTGATTAGTAAATGAGGGCATGGCAATGTTATAGAGAGAGCTTAGACATTGGCAAGAAATGACCCTAACATCAAATCCCAGCTCTATCATTTACTGGTGGTACAACTTTAGACAAGTTACTCTGTAATCTCAGTTACTTCCTTTGAAAAGCTGGGGAACATAATGCTGACCTTGTATAGTTATAATGAGCATTTAGAATGCCTAGTAGAATATCTAGAACATAACAAGTGGTCAATAAATAGTAACTAATTTGGGGCAAGTAGGTGGCATGACATGGGAAAAGCTTGTACAGTGGAAAGGAGGCAGGATGAGGATGAGGGTGGAACCCTGGAGAACAGCAACATCCCGGAGGAAGGTAAACAAAACAGAGCCAGCAAAGGGGCGAGGAAGAGGCGCCAGAGAACCAGAAGATGGAAGTGTCCTGGAAGCAAAGGGAAACGATTCTTTCAAGAAGAAGAGGGTTTTTGCTGGTAGATGAACTGACATTTCACAGAGAAGGAAATACAAATGGCAAATACACACACAAAAAGATGCTTTTGACACCACTCATCGTTAAAGCAGTGCAGATTAAAACAACAATAAGGTACTGCTTTTCACCATTCATTTGGTGAAGATAAGCAAGATGTCGGTAAAGTGGAGTAACATCCAATGTTGACCCAAGTGCGGAGAAACGATGTG
This sequence comes from Saguinus oedipus, assembly GCA_031835075.1. Lineage (NCBI taxonomy): Eukaryota > Metazoa > Chordata > Mammalia > Primates > Cebidae > Saguinus > Saguinus oedipus. Next base: position 88,208,518 of record CM063175.1, read on the forward strand.
TGCTTCATACCCTGTGGGAATATACAGTTATATCATTTTCAAAGGGCAATTTCTCAAAACTATGTCCAAATTGTGATTATATGTTCTTGATTCAGGCATTACACTTCTAAGAATTTACCCAATTTACCCAGCAACAAATGCACAAGTTTATAAAGATGTATCTTCTAAGATATTAATTACAACATTGTTTAACACAGAAATAAAAAACTCGGAGCAACCTAATACCTATCTGAAAGGAACTGATGAAATTAAAATGTAGTGCATTCTTATAGCTTAGGTTGGGAGATAATTGGGATTAGGTTGGAGCTATGCAGACCGCGGAATAACAATGATAGGAATGACAGGCTGTGTGTGTCAGGAGCATGGAGAATGCCCAATTTGTGGTGTGGGCTGGTAAGAATATGGAGAGACATGTCAAACACAGTTTTGTTTTGTTTGAGATAGAGACATTGATGTTGTTCACTGTGATCATTCTCTCTAACCCCATCAATCTTTAATAATCCTTTAAAAATCAGGACATATTTAGTGTGATTGGATTTCTTGTAAATACTGGTCAAAGAACTGAGTTTTGTGTCAAGCATGGCATGTGGCCAAAAAAGTCAGTCAAGCACATGAGACGGACGGCCAACATCTGGGTCACATATGCTTGTGTATGTGCAAAATTTTCTTTTTCTTTTTCTGTTTTTTTTTGAGACGGAGTTTCACTGTTGTTACCCAGGCTGGAGTGCAATGGTGAGATCCCGGCTCACCACAACCTCCGCCTCCTGGGTTCAAGCAATTCTCCTGCCTCAGCCTCCCAAGTATCGGGGACTACAGGCACGAGCCACCATGCCCAACTAACTTTTGTATTTTTAGTAGAGACGGGGTTTCACCTTGTTGACCAGGATGGTCTCGATCTCTTGACTTCATGATCCACCCGCCTCGGCCTCCCAAAGTGCTGGGATTATAGGCGTGAGCGACCGGCCCAACATTTTCTTAAAACGTATGCAAAGATCTGTTGCCAGAGTTACCTCTAGGGGGCAAGACTGGGGCTGCTTTCTGGAGGTGTACTTTTTAGTTTTTCCCCTTCCAAATCACTAGTATTTTTACTTTAAAAACAATTTTTTTAAAAAAGTATAGCACTCAGATAATATAATTGGAGAATGGCAGTGACTCCTAACCAGTTGAGTATAGCGTCTCAACTTTGCTCCAGATTTGATTCTTGCATGACTGTGAAGACTAGAATAATTCTTGAAGAGAGAGACAAGCGAAGCGATTGTCCTTACAAAAAGTTTGAAAATGACATATTTCTGAAATTACGTAATTCACACGTTACAGCAAAAGTGCTGTTTGTTGCAATTCATGCGTATTCACATTGTCAATAGTAGGTGCTGGCCGGGTGCGGTAGCTCAAGCCTGTAATCCCAGCACTTTGGGAGGCTGAGGCGGGTGGATCACGAGGTCAAGAGATCGAGACCATCCTGGTTAACATGGTGAAACCCCGTCTCTACTAAAAATACAAAAAAATTAGCTGGGCATGGTGGCGCGTGCCTGTAATCCCAGCTACTCGGGATGCTGAGGCAGGAGAATTGCCTGAACCCAGGAGGCGGAGGTTGCGGTGAGCCGAGATTGTGCCATTGCACTCCAGCCTGGGTAACAACAGCGAAACTCCGTCTCAAAAAAAAAAAAAAAAAAAAAAATAGTAGGTGCTAGGCTAGGGACCTGCGGTACCTGCTGTAGTCACGAGGGATGGGCGGTGGCCTGGTTGGCGGTGAGTAGCCTGCAGCATTCGCCCGTGGTTACGATGAGCTGAGACTGAAGGGTAAGCTCAATCCCAAACCTTTCCTCAGTGGACTAACAGGAAAGCCAGTGGTGGTGAAACTTAGGTGGGGAATGGAGTACAAGGGCTACCTGGTATCTGTAGATGGCTACAGGAACCTGCAGCTTGCAAATACGGAAGAATACATAGGTGGAGCGTTGTCAGGACATCTGTGGGAAGTTTGAATAAGGCATAATAATATTCTTTATATCAGAGGTGTGGAAGAAGAGGAAGAAGATGGAGAAATGAGAGAATAGCATCTTTTGTGGGGGATTTATATATATATATATTTCTAGACAATAAAGATTTGTTTATTTTTAAAAAAGTAGATGTGGGGGCCCAAAGTGGCTCCGGCCGGATGTCGTGGCGCTTGCGAAGGCGAGGCCAAGAGTTCAAGGCCACCCAACCTCAGCAACCTTACAAGCTCTCATTGATTGGCAAAAAAAAAAAAAAAAAGTAGATGTGTATTGTCTTCAATAATATTTTAAATACCTAAACCTAGCTGGACGCGGTGGCTCACACCTGTAATCCCAGCACTTTGGGAGGCTGAGGTGGGCAGATCACGAGGTCAAGAGATCGATACCATCCTGGCCAACATGGTGAAATCCCGTCTCTACTAAAAATATACAAAAATTAGCTGGGTGTGGTGGCGTGTGCCTGTAGTCCCAGCTACTCGGGAGGCTGAGGCAGGAGGATTGCTTGAACTCGGGAGGCGGAGGTTGCAGTGAGCCGAGATTGCGCCACTGAACTCCAGCCTGGCACCTGGCGACAGAGCGAGACTCTGTCTCAAAAAAAACAAAAAACAAAAACAAAGAAACAAAAATACACTAAACCTTTGTCCAAAGTTCAGATATACGTGTATACTCTCAATCGACTAAATTTTAAGAGAACTATACTCTGGTAATTGCTAACTGCTACTGTGCAGGGCAACCCCTTACTCTGTGTTTGACATAGCACTGCACCATACTTCCCTAATCCGCATGCTGTGCTCTCCATGAAACCGAAGCAAGAAACGAGAGTCTGATGAATCACCCACACAACACTTAGCAGTCACATACACGCTATTTTCAGGACACGTGAGACTCACGTTTACAGTAATTTAGACTTTTTGCCATTTAATTTTGCTCTCGAGGAGCGAGGTGCTTTTTTTTTCCCCACCACAATCTCCAGAAGTTCCTGTTGAAATCCTAGAATTGAAATTTTCCATTTTGAGAGCAGAGTAATTGTTTGTAATGCTAGGCTCCCCCAGGCAGGCTGGAAGCAGAACTGGAAATGCGCACGGCTTGTCTGGCAAGGAGAAGTCTTGCACACATGTTCCAAATGATGCAAACTTCCCCGGCCGCATCAGCCGGTCCCTGTGAGCTGGGGTTCCAGCACCACTCCACCACGTCAGGAAAGCGCTGCTTCCTCCGGCTTTTCCTGGCTCACCCCGCCTTCATTTCTCTCTCCCTAGTGCCAATTTAATTGGTATATAGGTCTGCTCAGTCGATGTCGATCTGTTTTGCCGAGGCTACCCATGGCCATGGAGGTTTGGAGGGGCCACCAGATTTTATTTTATAACTTTATTTCTCAACAGTTTATTATCCTAATTTTGAAATATTCAGAAAAATTGCAAAAACATTGCAGTTAACAAGCATATACTCAGCATCAAGATTTTAACGTTTTATCACATGTGCAGGCACTAGCATTTGTGCCTCCTCTTTCCAGGACCGCTGGGGCTCAGCAACCACACCTTTGTCCTGCGGTATCCGCAGAATTTTCCCTCCATTCTTACCCTCACCAACCTCCATGCTCCCAGTGCCTACGACTATTACAGACTTCAGTGTAATAGGCACTTATATTCAAAGAAACCCTAACGTTTAGCACCTGCATTTAGATTGGTGCCAGGTCCTGAGCAAGGCACAACATACTTTTACATATATGATCTCATTTAATTTTAAACCAGAGAGATATCATTATTATGGCCGGGCATAGTGACTCACGCATGTAATCCAAGCACTTTGGAGGCCAAGGTGGGCGGATCACCTGAGGGTGGGAGTTCAAGACCTGCCTGACCAACATGGTGAAATCCCGTCTTAAAAAAATATATATATATATATATATATATATATATATATATATATATATATATATATCGTTATTATTCCTAACTTATGGTGAAGAAAACGGAGACACAGAGAGGTAAAGAGTCTTCAAAAGTTTCTTATGGCTAAAATTATTACTATGAAAGTAGTAATCATAAATGAGATACCTTAATTTATATATTTGAAACAAAATATATAGTTATATTTAGGTGCTCCCGTTAGTATTTCAAGGTGTACTGGCAGAATTAGATTGTCATCATTGAATGTGTCTCAGACCAAGCTGTTTTGAAGTGGTTGTTTGGATGCTGCTATTTCTTTTTCTTTTTTTTTTTTTTTGAGACAAAGTCTCATTCCGTTGCCCAGGCTGGAGTGCAGTGGTGTGATCTTGGCTCACTGCACCCTCTGCAGTGATTCTCCTGTCTCAGTCTGCCGAGTAGCTGGGATTACAGGCGGGCACCACCATGTCCAGATCATTTTTGTATTTTTAGTAGAGACAGGGTTTTGCCATGTTAGCCAGGCTGGTCTCAAACTCCTGACCTCAAGTGATTCACACGCCTCGGTCTCCCAACGTGCTGGGATTACAGATGTAAGCCACCACACCTGGCCGCCATTTGATGTGGCTTTTTAGATGTCTGTAGTAGTCCCCAAAGAGGTTTTTGTTGTAGTTGCTATTGTTTAATGTGGGTCATTTTAACTGTACCACTTCATTTTTTCCCCTAGAGAATCAAAAGTGTCTCATTTGTTTTTCAGTGTTGCTTGGTGAAAATTCATGGCTATCAGTGACTTAGTGTAAACAATCTAGTAGAGGAGTTCTGGACAGCAGCAGAAAATACTTTGCAGTTTCATACTCATTTCACCAGTCTAAAAACAAGTCATAAAACTTTCCATTATCAACAGCTGTTGTGGAGCCTCTGCGCCTACAACTAGTAACAGCGCAGCACATCAGGGACAATGGCAAGTTTTCAAGTACACCACAGGAAAAACATCTTATGAACACAAGGGAGGGATTTTGAGATGTGGCGGGTATACGAAGGTTACCAAGCGCCAACTCTGCATTGCCCAAAACCAACCCCCAGAGCTCTCCACCTTCTTCCCATTTTGCAGCATTCTTTGCTAGAAAGCTAGTCTATATGGGCTGATCTAAATTTATAAGCCACTTCCCAATACACAAAAAGTCCTTTTCTAGAAATCCTCAGACCTGAGTTTCCCAACAACTAGAAAGAAAGCAGGCTAAGTATTATTGTTCTCATGTTTCCTAAGGCTCAGAAGTTAAGAGACCTAGCGGAAGTTAAGAGACCTAGCCAGTATCAGCCGGCTTTTCTTCTCCCTCTCCAGGTGGAGCATGGGATTTAGAAATCAAAGACTTGGATCTGAATCCCAATGTTTGCCTCTTACTAGCTCAGAACTGCTGAGCCATTGACTTAACCACTCTGAAGTTGTTCCCTGTGAGATGACGATCATAAAATCTACCTTGTAGGCCTGAGGTTAGGATTACATTAAATTTTGTATGAAAAATGCTCTGTAAACTGCAATATACTATATGAATTTGGTTATGATTAATGTATAGATAGGATGCCACCTACAGTAGCATATATTTTGTTCCATTAAACTTTTTATGAGGACATTTTCATGCATCACTGAAGTATGTTTGACTATAAGGAACAGATTTACAATGAACCCCTGTGTACTCACCACTCAGCATCACCATTTATCAACATAAGGCTAGTTTTTACTTTATCTATAACCTCTATTACCCTACCCTTTGCTAGGTTATTTTTAAAACAATCCAAGTCTTTATTAACTTATTCAAAAATGCTTATATAGACCTCTAAGAGATAAGAATTCCTTTAAAAATATCCATATTATTATGACACCTAAAAGAAACTAACAATATTTCTTAATACCCTTCCATATCCAGTCAGCATGAAAATTCACATTATCTCATAAATGGTTATTTTAACTGAATCAAAATCCAAATGAGGTACACATATTTGTTGTTATTTCTCAGCTCTTGAAAAACTCTATGAAAGCCTCCCACACTGCCTCCGTTATTTTTTTTTACTTGCATTTTTTTGGATGAAAATACTGAATAATTTGTTCCAAAAGAAAAAAATCTCTCATATTTTGGGTTTGGCTATTTCGTTCTCATAGTGTCTTTAACATGTTCTTCTATCCCAAGTGTTTGTATAAAGCAGTGATTATATCTGGACGCTTGATCAGTTTGGCATTAAACTTTTGGCAGTAGTATTTCGTGGCTTGCCTATTGCATCACATGAGGAGGCTCATCACATCTGGTGGTCTTTTGTTTTGGGAACTTAAGATTGATCAGCGGGTTTACAAAGTGGGTAAATCAAGGTTTTATGGAGACTGAAGCTTGTGCAATTTGAGGGGTTTTCTTTAGAGAAAGAATCAAAATTATAAATCTAAAACTAAGTTTTAGGTCCATGCAAGTGAGGAGAGCTGAAGTTTACGCTATATTAGCTCGTGGTAAACTTGCCTCTGGTTCAGGTCCACCCATTAATCTGATCCATTCATTATTATGTTCTCAATCTGCCTCTTATCTACCGACTTTAGCATCGATTGATGGTCAGTGCCTAGATCTATTTTTTTAACTATAAAATATTCGAATTCTTTCATTCACTGCACATTTATTAGCTGGTCTTTTTGTATACAGAAGAACTTTTCCTCATCAATGATTTATTTACAGTGTGAATCAGAGTCCTGATAGAAGGCAGAAACCACACCATGCTTAGAATAGGTCAATTTTATTTTATTGATTTGTTTTTTTGAGACGAAGTCTCACATTGTTGCCCAGGTTGGAGTGCAATGGCACAGTCTCGGCTCACTGCAACCTCCTGCTTCCGGGTTCAAGAGATTCTCCTGCCTCAGCCTTCCCAGTAGCTGAAATTCCAGGTGCCGGCAACCACACCCAGCTAATTTTTGTATTTTTAGTAGAGACAGGGTTTTGCCATGTTGGTCGGGCCAGTCTTGAACTCCTGACCTCAGTTATCCACTCGCCCTGCCCTCCCAAAGTGCTGGGATTACAGGCATGAGCCATTGTGCTCAGCCTTAGAATAGGTAAATTTTAACATAAGAAATTATTAAATGGAGATTAAGGAACTCTAAAGAATATAGAAATAGAAATAGAGAACAGTCACTACTAGCATGGCGTCAGAGCACTCAAGGAAATGACAAACTAGAAGAGAGTCTCCCATTCCCAGTGATAAAGACAGTGAGGCTGTTCCATGGATAGTGGAGACTGAATAGTGGACATATTCACTGAGGTGTTTTAGGCTGGAGCTGGCAAGCAGGGAACTGTCCTGTATTAGTCACGGTGCTCTAGAGGGACAGAAGTAGTAGGATAGATGTATACATGAAAGGGAGTTTATTAAGGAGAATTGACTCATGCCATCACAAGGTAAAGTCCCACGATAGGCCATCTGCAAATTGAGGAGCAAGGAAGCCAGTGGTGGATCAGTCCAAGTCCCAGAGGCTCAAACATAAGGAAGCCAAAGGTGCAGTCTTCAATCTGTGACCAAAGGCCTGAGGACCCCTGGCAAATCACTGGTGTAAGTCCAAGAGTTCAAAAGCTGAAGAACTTGGAGCCTGATGTTCAAGGGCAGAAATCACTCAGCACTAGAGAAAGAAGAAGGCCGGAAAACTCAGCAAGTCTGCTTGCCTATCTTCTCCAGCCTGCTTTATTCTAGCTAGCAGCTGATGAGGGGGCACCTACCCAGATTGAGGGTGGGTCTGCCACTCCCAGTCCACTGACTCAAATGTTAATCTCCTTTGGCAACGCCTTCACAGACACATCCAGGAACAATACTTTACATCCTTCAATGCGATCAAGTTGACAATATCAACCATCACATGCCTACTGGGAGACTGACAAAGCTTGATAGAAAGTTGTCCACAAGGTGTGGTGGCTCATGTCTGGAACCCCAGCACTTTGAGAGGCCAAGGCAGGCAGGGCACCTGAGGTCAGGAGCTCAAGACCAGCATGGCCAACATGGCGAAACATGATCTCTACTAAAAAATATAAAAGTTAGCTGGGCATGGTGGCAGGCCCCTGTAATCACAGCTACTCGGGAGTTGAGACAAGGAAAATTGCTTGAACCTCAGAGGTGGTGGTTGCAGTGAGCCAAGATTGCGCTATTGCACTCCAGCCTGGGCAACAGAGTGAGACTCTATCTCAAAAAAAAAAAAAAAGAAAAAGAAAGTTGCCCACAAGGGTACTGCTAAAACAAACTGGGGTGTCCTCCACACTGTTGGCCATTTTGCAAGGCATGAAGAGCAAGAAGGAAAGCACACTGGAGCCAGAAAAACTCCTTTCTCCTGCAATTTCCCTCCAGCACCCTCTACTGGCAAAAAAAAGTTTAACATTATGTCAGCTGGTGATAGAAATGTTTACAGGGTCCACCATTACAATTGCAAAGCAGAGCAAAGAAGAATGGGCTTTGAGCTGAGAGATGGCTCACTGATACCTGGAATACTGTGAAGTATAGTTCATATAGTACAGGCAGGACAAATGCCTGGTCTTTCCCTTTATTCTCCAGTTTTCTAAATGAGTTAGGGTTCTGGAAACCTCCAAAGATTGCTATAATAATTTTAGTTGTCATTGTTTTAAAAGCATTATGAATTCATGAATTTAAACATATTTGAAGTGTTCAATCTGTTACAGTTATTATTCTTTTTGATTGGTATTATATATATATATATTTTGTTTGTTTGTTTTGAGACAGAGTTTCACTCTGCCACCCAGGCTGGAGTACAGTGGCACGATCTCAGCTCACTGCAACCACCACCTCCCGGGTTCAAGTGATTCTCCTGCCTCAGCCTCCCGAGTAGCTGGGACTACAGGCATGCTCTACCACGCCCAGCTAATTTTTGTATTTTCAATAGAGACAGGGTTTCACCATGTTGACCAGGATGGTCTTGATCTCTTGACCTCGTGATCTGCCTGCCTTGACCTCCCAAAGTGTTGGGATTACAGCTGTGAGCCATGGTGCCCAGCCGGTAGCATATATTTTTAACTGATCCAATGTATGAAGAATGTACGCTGTCCCTCCGTTAGTGTTTAGAGGAGGAAAGATGAAAAACTATCTCAAAGCTTTTGGACACAAAAATCCTTATAGCATAGATACTTATAGCATAAAGGGATGAGAACTGGGAAGGGTTTTTTTTTCTGTTAGTTCAAGAATTACCCTGAAACATGAGTAATTTTGCCCTTGAATGCACACTAGCTATAAAGTAAGGAAAGGAAGCTTTCTTAATCATAGATAGTTAGCCTGTCAGAGCTTTCCAACTGATGTGTCATAAGCCATATACATATTAATGCTTTCAGTGTGTGCTATGAGATGACAAAGGTTGGGAAACATTGGATTAAATTACTGAAGCAAATTTTATGTTCTAAAGGTGGCTGAAACAACATTCTTCACCTCATGTGCTCCTTCACAATGTGACCTTGCACTACTCCATCAGGAGGTAGAGCCTACTTCCCTTCCCCTTGAATCTAGTCTGTCTAATGATTCATTTGTAACCAATGCAATGAGGTAGAAGTGTGCTATGTGATTTCTTCAGCCATGTCAGAAAAAGTCTTGCAGCTACTGCCTGTTTCTTATGAGATGCTTGTCCTGAGGGAAGCTAGGTGCTAGGTATGAAGTCCAACTACCTTGAGTTGGAGATACTGGAAAGGCCACGTGTGAGTTCGCCAGGTGACAGCTTAATCAGCCAGCATCAGCTGTCAATCATGTGAATGAGACAACTGGACATCCAGTCCCGTTGAATCTTCAGATGACTGCAGCTTCAGGCGACATCCAACTGTAACCACAAGAGTGACTTCAAGTGAGAACTCACAGGCACAGCCTTCTCAAATTTTTGGATGCACAAAATCATGAATAAAATAATATGGTAGTTTTGGCCAGGTGTGGTAGCTCATTCCTGTAATCCCAACAATTTGGGAGGCAGAGGCAGGCGGATCACCTGAGGTCAGGAGTTCAGACCAGCTTGGTCAACATGGCGGAACCCCGTCTCTACTAAAAATACAAAATAAGTTAGCAGGGCATGGTGGCAGGTGCCTGTCATCCAGCTACCTGGGAGGCTGAGGCAGGAGAATCACTTGAACCTGGGAGGCAGAGGTTGCAGTGAGCCAAAATCGTGCCACTGCACTCCAACCTGGGCAGCCAGATTCCATCTCAAAACAACAACAACAACAAAATAACATGGTAGTTTTAAGGTGTTGTTTTGGGCTAATTTGTGTCTCAGGAATAGTAGCTGGAATGAAGACCTCAAAGGCCTTCCCTACATAGGTGACAGATCAAGATTGTATGTATACCTATGCATTATACGTATTTTAGAGAAGATATTTTAAAAATAAGGGCCTACTTCTGGGCTCTGATCTGAGGGACTCTCGAGTCCATGGGCAAGCCCTGCTCATTTTCTGATAGGTGTCGTGTATCCTGAGTCACCTGTCTCCCAGTCTGGTGTGACTTAATACGCTTTCCAGGGCACTCATAGGAGTTTGAAGTTCATCACTCATTGTGGCTGATAGCAGAAGAGGACCAGTGGCTTTCCTTCTAATATATCCTGTTGTTTTAGCTGTTAGAAGAATAACATATGTGGTTCTTGCAGAGGCAGTGGGATGTAGAAGAAAGAGCATGAAATCTAGAGTCAAAAGACCTGGGCTCAAGTCCCAATTAATTCACTTACAGCTGTGTGACCTTAAAGAGTTTATTGAACAGCCCTAGCCTCAGCTTTGCCATCTGAAAATGAGAAAAAATAATTTGTGTCTCATAGAGATGTTGTGAGGATTGAATGAGATAATGTTTATGAAACCCTAGGCGTTTCACCGGTTTGTTTGCATTTCTTTTACTATTTTTATGCCTTTTCATTTTGTTTTTAGAAAATTAAAAAATATAGAAAGTATATAAAAGAAAAAAATTCATATTCTTACAACTGGAATTACCACCATTAATATGGTGATTAATTTACTTCTAGTCCTTTTTTATTTAACCATTCTGTTGGTTGTTTTTGAAAAAACTGAGAAATATAATGTACATAGTATAAATTATTCAATCATGCAAAAGAGTTCTCTCAAATATGGAGTACTTTATGAAGGTATAAGGTATCTGGTGCAGAAGCCATAATAATCTCTGTATTATTTCAATATTTTAATTACTTATTAATTATTTTATTTATTTATTTATTTTGAGACAGAGTTTTGCTTTGTTACCCAGGCTGGAGTGCAATGGCACAATCTCAGCTCACTGCAACCTCCGCCTTCTGGGTTCAGGCAATTCTCCTGCCTTAGCCTCCCGAGTAGCTGGGACTACAGGCGTGCACCACCATGCCCAGCTAATTTTTGTAGTTTTAGTAGAGACGGGGTTTCACCTTGTTGACCAGGATGGTCTCGATCTCTTGACCTTGTGATCCACCCGCCTCGGCCTCCCAAAGTGCTGGGATTATAGGCGTGAGCCACCGCGCCCGGTCTAATTATTTTATTTTTGAGATGTCGTTTCACTCTGTTACCCAGTCTGGTCTCAAAATTTTGGGCTCAAGCAATCCTCTAACCTCAGCCTCTTGAGTGAATGGAATTAGAGATATGTCCTACCACACCTGACTCCAGTGTTTTACCATGTTACTACCTGCGATGTCCAAGTCAGCATGCTGGCACACTTTTAATTTTTTGAGATGGAGTCTTGCTCTGTCACCCAGGCTGGAGTACAGTGGCATGGTCTTGGCTCACTGCAACCTCTGCCTCCCAGGTTCAAGCAATTCTTCTGCCTCAGCCTCCCAAGTAGCTGGGACTACAGGCATGTGCCACCATGCCTGGCTGGTTTTTTTATTTTTATTTTTGTAGTAGAGACGGGGTTTCACTGTATTAGCCAGAATGGTCTTGATCTCCTGACCTTGTAATCTGCCCGTCTTGGCCTCCCAAAGTGCTGGGATTGTAAGTGTGAGCCACAATGCCTGGCCTACACTTTTAAATACTAGGATTTTTATTGGTACATATGAAGAAATGCAATGACATCTACTGCCACTCTCCCGGTCTTTTGGCTGTGCTTTACCCTAGGGTCACGATTTGAGTACAGTTGTTCCCTACCTTGGCTTGACACATATCCTCAGGGGGCAATATTCTCCATTTTTCTAGTCAAATTGAGAAATGTCTTTGCCACCACCTTGCTCCCTACCACCTTTTGCAGCAAATTATACTCCACTCTACTCCACATCCCACTGCCTGTTCAATATATCACTGATTGTATCAGAACCAAATTTTACATACTAATCTGTGTTTGGTGGCACACTTGTGAAGGGTGTGTGGTACCCCAGTGCCTGTAGGATGCTACTAAGAATTCTGTCTTTCTTGGAGTTCCTTTCTGTGCCAGCCACACAGTAATGATGTCCCCATGTCTGACTCTGTAAGTCCTCTCTCTATTAGTCCTTTTTCATGCTGCTGATAAAGACATACCTGAGACTGGTAAATTAACAAAAGAAGGAGGTTTAATGGATTTATGAGTTCCACGTGGCTGGGGAGGCCTTACAATCACGGTGGAAGGCAAGGAGGAGCAAGTCACATCTTAAGTGAATGGCAGCAGGCAAAGAGAGAGCTTGTGCAGGTAAACTTTCCCATATAAAAACATCAGATCTTGTGAAACTTACTCACTATCTCAAGAACAACATGGGAAAGACCTGCCCCATGATTCAATTACCTCCTACTGGGTCCCTCCTACAGCATGAGGAGATTTGGGTGGGGACACAGCCAAGCCATATCATTCTGTCCCTGGTCCCTCCCAAATCTCACGTCCTCACATTTCAAAACCAGTCATACCTTCCTAACAGTCCCCCAAAGTCTTAACTTATTTCAGCATTAACTCAAAAGGCCACAGTCCAAAGTCTCATCTGAGACAAGGCAAGTCCCTTCCACCTATGAGCCTGTAAAATCAAAAGCACATTAGTTACTTCTAGATACAGTGAGGGTACAGGCATTGGGCAAACACAACCATTTCAAATGGGAGAAATTGGTTGAAACAAAAGGGCTACAGGCCCTATGCAAGTCCAAAATCCAGCAGGGCAGTCAAATCTTAAAGCTAAAAAATGATCTCCTTTGACTCCATGTCTCACATCCAGGTCATGCTGATGCAAGAGGTGGGCTTCAACAGCCTTGGGCAGCTCCACCCCTGTGGCCTTGCAGGGTATAGCCCCCCTCCTGGCTGCTTTCGCAGGTTGGTTTTGAATGTCTGTGGCTTTTCCAGGTGCACAGTGCAAGCTGTTGATGGATCTACCATTCTTGGGTCTGGAGGACGGTGGCCCTCTTCTCACAGCTCTGCTCTGACTCCACATTTCCCTTCCACACTGCCCTAGCTGAGGTTCTCCATTAGGGCCCCACCCTGCAGCAAACATCTGCCTGGACATCCAGGTGTTTCCATACATCCTCTGAAATCTAGGTGGAGGCTTCCAAACCTCAATTCTTGACTTCTGTGCACCCGCAGGCTCAACATCCGATGGAAGTTGCCAAGGCTTAGGACCTCCACCCTCTCAATCAACAACCTGAGCTGTCCCTTGGCCCCTTTTGGTCACAGCTGGAGCAGGTGGGACACAGGGGACCAAGTCTCTAGACTGCAGAGGGCAGATAGACCATGAAAACATTTTTTTCTCCAAAACCTCCAGGCCTGTGATGAGAGGGGCTGCCACAAAGGTCTCTGACATGACCTGGAGATATTTTCCCCATTGTCTTGAGGATTAACATTTGGCTCCTTGTTACTTATGCAAATTTCTGCAGCCGGCCTGAATTTCTCCTCAGAAAACGGGATTTTCTTCTCTTTCACATTGTCAGGCTATACATTTTCCAAACTTTTATGCTCTATTACCTTTTTAAAATTGAATGCCTCTAACAGCACCCAAGTCACATCTTGAATGCTTTGCTTCTTAGAAATTTCTTTTGCCAGATACCCTAAATCATCTTTCTCAAGTTCAAAGCTCCACAAATCTCTAGGGCAGGGACAAAATGCCACCAGTCTCTTTGCTAAAGCATAATAAGAGTCACCTTTGCTCCAGTTCCCAACAAGTTTCTTGGCTCCATCTGAGACCATCTCAGCATGGATTTCATTGTCCACATCAGTATCAGCATTTTGGTTAAAGCCATTTAACAAGTCTCTAGGGAGTTCCAAACTTTCCCACATTTTCCTTTCTTTCTCTGAACCCTCCAAACTGTCCCAAACTCTGCCTGTTATCCAGCTGCAAAGTCCCTTCCACTTTTTTGCTTACCTTTTCAACAGTGACCCACTCTACTGGGACCAATCTACTGTATTAGTCTGTTTTCATGCTGATGACAAGGACATACCCAAGACTGGGCAATTTACAAAAGAAAGAGGTTTAACTGGACTTACAACTCCACATGGCTGGGGAGGCCTCACAGTCATGGTGAAAGGCAAGGAGGAGCAAGTCACATCTTATATGGATGGCAGCAGTCAAAGAAAGAGCTTCTGCAGGGAAACTTCCCCTTATAAAACCATCACATCTTGTGAGACTTATTTACCATCTCAAGAACAACATGGGCAAGACCTGCCCCCATGATTCAATTACCTCCTACCAGGTCCCTCCCACAACATGTAGGAATTCAAGATGAGATTTGGGTGGGGACACAGCCAAGCCATATCATTCTCCCTCCATCCTCATGATCGCCTGACTCTCAGGGGGGTTGGCCTCTTTCCTGTGGCTCTGCTTCTCACTGGCCCAGGGACTGGTAAGGTAGTGCCAGCATTCTCCCTCAGGAATAGGGTTCTCTGTTCAGCACAACAAAAGTACCTACAATTCAGGGAGGAGATGCATCCTTAGCTGGCTTCCGCAGAAAAGAATTATTGTGAGCTCATCTACGCACTCCCTGGGAGTCCTTAGGGCCTCTCCAGGCTGTAGCATTCCTGCATGTGAGCTTCTGGGTATTGAAGCAGATGTTGATCAGTGTTCAGAAATTGGGATATCCTGACAAGATATCACCTGGCATGACTCTGGGGCTTTTGCCGGAGTCCCTGTGGGTATCTGAGGACAGAATGGCTGGAAGATAAAGCATGTCAGGTCTCCATATGCAAGCCTGGAGACTGAAAGTCTGAAGTCCTGCTTGCCTCAGCTGAAGTCTCCCACCCCCTGCCTGCATTTGCCATTGTCCCTAATCGCCCAGTGGAGCTTCCCACAAGCCCCTCACCCAACCCTGCCATCTTAACTGTTCTTATGATGATGTAAATACCTCTCACCCAACCCATTGTAACTGACCTTGTATACTCCTTGCCTGTACCCCCAACCACTGTAATTGAACTTACTCTGTAACACCCCCGCCCCCCAAAAAATTACCCAAACCTATAAAACCAACTCCTATCCCACTGCCAGTTGCTAATGCCCTTTTCGGCCTTAGCCCACCTGCACCCAGGTGAATAAACAGCCATGTTGCTCACACAAAGCCTGTCTGGAAGGTCTCTTCATTCAAAGCCCGTGCTTTTTCAACAAAGCAGGCCTCATCTCTCATTCTTGGCTCTTCCTGCTACCTGAGTTGCTTCTACCCAGCAACCCTGTCAAGACTGATTAAAAAAAAAATACCAGAGGCAGAGCACTAGGGAAGAAGGAGGCCTGGTTCAACTTCAGCAAAACAGGGAGCTGCGGGCAAGAGCTGGAACTGGATGACAAGAACTGCCCAGATAAAATGGCCTGGTAGGTACCCAGCTCCTCTCATCTCCCTCCACAGGGTGTTTTCAGTTCCTACTTACCTCTCCCTCAGCCTCCCTGAATACCCTGCCCACTGGCCTCCCGGGCAGCCCACACACTGCAGCAGGCAACCTCAAAGTGCCCACCTGAAGCCAGGCCTTTGGAACAAGCCCCACTGTCTCCCAAAAGTGCCCTCAATAATAACTGCTGCCCAGGAACAACTGAACCCATTTACACTCATGTTAGTACATAGAGGACTAATAATTTGAGACATTAACTGGAATGTTTTATTCTTCTCTGGCACTGCGACTGGACTTTGAACGCTGAGAGGTGAGCCTGCCGTTTGCCCCTGGGGCAGTTGTCAGGCAAGGGCTAAGCCTGTGAAAAACGTGCATGATTCTTGACTTCAGGGTTCCAAAGCCACCACCTCTAGTGAGACTAGAGAGACCTGAAAGGAAGCACAAACAGGCAGAACAGGTTTCTGTCCCCAGGCCCCTCCCCACCCAGACACACACTTAAGAGAAAGGGCACTGGCAGGAGAAGGGAGACGGTTCCGACAACAGCACGAGCTACAGGTCTACCCCCATTTTTATCTCCTACCTGAAGGAGCTAGAGGGGAAGGGTCCAATATGGAATTGCCTTGGTCCCTCGGGAACTTCCTGTCTAGGGTGTTGGAAGATGCACAGATGTGCCTGTGCCACCTAGGCAGGAGGAGGGTGAAGAGGACTGCATGGGCTCCCGAGGCGTGAGACACCTGGCCTGAATGGTGAGGGAGGCGACAGTGTTGTTGGGTAGAAGAAACTCAGGTAGCAGGAATTGCTAAGAATGAGACACGGGGCATGCTTCACTTTTCTCTCAGTCACTCATTCAATTCGTTTGGATGGAGCAGGAGGGCAGCGCCTGTCAGGAAATGGAAAAGAAGGGGCTGAGGGGTGTCAGGTGGACTTTCTGCTAAGAGTCAGATGGGAGGGTGGCTGCTCCTCTGGTGGTTGTCATGGCCAAGGGGGAGCGATGAGAAGTGAATCAGCAGGCACGGGGTGCTGAGATCTGCCCCAGGGAGGGCCACACACTGTCGGAGCTGAAAGAAACAGGTGGAAATAGGTTGTAAGCCAGACATGAGCACAGCACCAAAAAGGATCCAGTACCAAGAGGCAGCTGAGCCTCTCTCCACGGCCAGTTCTACGAGTCTCCCAGTGTGGAGGAAAGCAGTTGCCTACATTCCTTGGAACTCAGAATTGATCCTGGGGAAGGAGGAGCACTGAAGGGCATTTTAACCTTGAATGTGAAATGTTTGGGAAGGCAGCAGATGACTGCATATCCTTTTAACGCCGTACTGGAATGTTATTGCAACAGTCGTTTTGACCTCCTGAGTTCCTGAAAGGATTTCAGGGATGTCAGGAGTCTGTGAGCCATACTTTGAAACTACTTTTCCAGAACATTAGATGACCTTAGGTAGGCTTATTAAACGACACTTCAGTGTAACAGTCCAAAGCAGAGGATCTTGTATGGGTGGCAAATAATACCTTCTTTTGTTAGGAGATAAGTGTAAGGGTTATTGCCGAGTTAACAATGAGGAAACTGAGGCCAGTATAAGAAAATTAAATGCCAATTTATTCGGCCCCCCTGGCGAGGTTCTCTGGTCTGGGGAAAGGGGGCCAGAGAAGTCGCGCTGACTTCCTGGGGCGTGGAGTTTTTATGGCTATGAGGAACGAGCAGCTGCTGGGTGCTCTGATTGGCTCCAGGGGAGCGGGATTGGGACGTAGCGGGCCGCTATTGGTTGGCAGGTTGTTGGGCGGGATTTCCAGTGACAGCCAGGGTTGCATCTGCCCAAGCCTTCCAGGGGAGCCATGCGGCAGAGCTAGATGCTGAGTGCAGATCCTGGTGCCGGGTGCAGAGTCAGGTGCTGAGTGCAGAGGTGGGTGTGTCCAGCCTTACAATAAGAAATAGAGGCTGGGCGCGGTGGCTCGCGTCTGTAATCCCAGCACTTTGGGAGGTCGAGGTGGGTGGATCCCGAGGTTAAGAGATCGAGACCATCCTGGTCAACACGGTGAAACCCCATCGCTACTAAAAATACAAAAATTAGCTGGACATGGTGGCGCGCACCTGTAGTCCCAGCTACTCAGGAGGCTGAGGCAGGAGGCGGAGGTTGCAGTGAGCCGAGATCGTGCCATTGCACTCCAGCCTGGGTAACAACAGCGAAACTCCGTATCAAAAAAAACCACAAAAAGCAAAAAACAAACAAAAAAACCCGATAAGAAATAGATTCTTTTTCTTGGGCACAAAGGTAGACTACATTTCCAGCCTCCCTGTGGTTAGGTTATCCCTGTAACTGAGTCATAGTGATAGATTTTAGGGAAAATGATGCCCTCTACTCCCATACCTGGCCCTGAAGTCCTCCCATGGGTGACCATCCATGCTGGTTCTCCCTCTGGTTGGTTAACTGGAATAGGTCCCCCTTTCCCCACTTCGTTTCCATGACAACTTTGGGAACTGCCTGTTGACAATGGCAGAGGAGGAGGCTGGATCCCTGAATCTCTGCTTCGGAGACAGCTACCCATACAAAGAGCCCCAGGCTGGATGGTGAAGAAACAAGAAATAAACTTTTATTGTATTAAATCACTGAGCCTTCAGAGTTTATCTGTTACTAACACAATGAGCAGCACACTATGAAGACTGAGACCACTTATCTGGAGTTAACTGCTGTTGTCAAGCCCAATGCATGGCAAATATAATCTGACAAATACCTCATGTGTTTGGCAGTCCTTCAGGCTTTGACATCAGCTGTTATTGTGCTGCATGACAACTAGGCGTTCATAATAAACATTTCACAAAAATGGTTGTAATAGCTTTGGCTTTTTTAAAGACAAACGAATTTCTTCCTCCTTTTCTCCCTCTAGTACCTATTCACGGCATCAGTCAATTATTGCTTCTGTGTACATTCCCATCCTTAAAACTACGGCGTCAATAAGTGTCTAATATCTAGGATGTGTGGTTTGATGATCCTGCTTCAGTCTAGACTGGAAGTCACATTATGGCTGTGAAGGGTAGCAGAAAATGCCACACCAATACATAGCATGAGGATTATTTTGAGCTGAAGGCAGTTGAGAAGAAGCAGACACATAAAAGGCTCTCTGCCCTCCCCTTATTTGCCTAAAAGCAAAACGTAGATTTGTAAAGGTGTTCCCCCTCCCCTCTCTAACGGGAAAGACAGAAATGAATCACCAGAGACAGCTCCAGGTCCTACAGCCCAGAGAAATCCGCACAAACCTTGCTAAAACTAGCCCTTATCTACTTTCCACGTATTTGCCCACAACTTGCCACTCCTAGAAGCTCCAAGTTCTTCTTTTGTCTTGTCATTTTCTTTTTTTCAAAACTCTTCTTTGCTAAGTTGCTCTCTAAGCCTACCTTTTATATATGTATATATATGTGTACTTAAAGTTCTGGGGTACATGTGCAGATTGGGCTGGATTGTTCCGTAAGTATACATATGCCATGGCGGTTTGCTGCATCCATCCCCCACCCCCTCCCACCCCGCTCCCCCATCTACATTAGATATTTCTCCTAATGTTATCCCTCCCCAATTTCCCCCACTGCTATCCCTCCCCAGCCCCTCCACCCCCAATAGGCCCCGGTCTGTGACGTTCCCACCCAAGTTCTAACCACCCCTTTGAGTGACTCATCACTGGGTGCTCCCATGTGTATGCATGATACACATGTTAGTAAACTTCTGTATGTTTTACTCTTGCTAACCTGTCTTTTGTCCATCTAATATGCTGGGCTCCAGCCAATTAACCTAAGATAGGTAGAGGGAAAACATTTTTTTCTCCTCCACAGCTGGAACTTGCCTTCAGGTCTGGGTCCCCTCTTTGTGTTGGGGAATAACAAATTGGAGCCTAAAACACAGCCACCAGGATGGAGCAGGGGTTCAAAACTGCCCTAGGGGAGACCGCTGAGGGACTAAGAGAAAAAACAAACTCAGGGGAGATGCAGCGTCTTCACCTACAGTATTTGAAAGGCTGTCATGCTGAAGAGGGGCTGATTTATACTCACCCCAAGGGGCAGAAACCAGCTGAGCACTTCCTAGGAGAAATAGTTCAATAAAGAAAGAACTTTCTAACAGGGCAAGAATATCCACAAATGGAAGTGACTTTGGAGTGAAGAAGGAATTTATTGCTGATTTAAAGGAAGAAAGAGGAGCGGGGGAAGAAGAAAGGAAAAAACAGAGGCTTCCCGCTTCTTACTGAAGTAAGAACTTACAGACTGGAAGCAGTTTTCTGCCTTGGGCTAACTTGGAGGCAGACTCCTTCATTGTTCTGGAAAAGAACACCCTTTGGTTATGCAAATATAGAACAATGACCCTTTTCTAGAATGACAGGTTTGAGAGCATGGCTCTTGGGAACTAAACTACAGTGCATAATAGTGAAAAATATGTCTTCTTTTTGTGAGAAAAATTGCATCTGTACTATTGCGTTTCTGATAGAAAATACTTCTTTCCAAAACATGGCTTTAGATAACGTGCACTATTTATATATTGTGACTTGGCCCTGTGGAAGTGTGAATGTGTGTTCTTGCCCCAGCGGTCTGCTCAGCGGAGACTCAGACGATGATGGGAGGCCAGGCCAGCCCACCTTTCCTTTGAGCTGCTGGGACATCTTAGACTACTGATATCCCATTCACTTTCCGAAATGAGAGAACCAGATATGGGGAACATACTGGTGTGGAATTTTCAGCTTTTGATGGCTTCATTTGGAGGGTCTAAGGCAATGTTTCTCATAGCCTGGTTCAAAAAATATTCACCTCAGAGACAGAGACAGAGAGAAGGGTTAAGATAGGTATGAGCAGGCACAGAGAGATGGTAGTGTTATAGTGAACCCCAAGTTTCTCTTCAAAGAATCAGTATGTCAGCATGTTCAGGTGTCTTACTCTTTAATTCTCTATTTTAAAGTTTAATTCCCTTGTAATTCCAGTAAACAACCTTCTCCATCAGTTCTAATCTGTAGTTCACATCTGCTCCCCCTCCCCCAGCTCCGTCCTGACTCATCCCGGTCACCTGATCACCCCTGGCTACCATGCTTTGTGCCAAAACACCTACCCTGCCACTCCAGCTCAGACCCCTGCCCTTTTTAAAATAGCCAATCGGGATTGGTCTACTTTGTGCGGTCTAACCCTAGCCGATAGGGACAACACAGCAGTAGGGACAACCCCGGTCAGTACCCCTTACCCCCTTTTCCAAGTGTGTGGCCGCCATTATTCCATCCATAAGCCACGATCTTCTATTGAAGTAAACTGCCTTGCTGAGAGAACGTATCTTTCAGTGCTATTTCTTTTGTGGCATTGAAATTTTACTTATAACAGTAGAGATAGTGCAAAAACTTAAGGCTAGCTACCCTTAGGCCAAAAATGGAGATAGAGTTTCATAGAGTAGGTCACCATTGGAGGAATACTGACCTTCTGTGAAGAAAAGAGCTAGTGCAAGGCAATTGCTCTCAGGGAGTGACTAGCTCCCTCTTTTCCTTTCTCTGAATTCCCGAGGGATTCCTCAGAGACAGGAGATGTTTGATGAATCTGGAGGAGCAAACAGAACATACCTAGTCTGGGACAAACATCTTTTTCATGTATTTTTAGCCATTTGGGTTTCTGTTTCCCTCACTCCTTCCCCTCTTCCTCCCTCTCTCCCTCCCTCCCTCACTCCCCTCCTTCCTTCCTTTCTCTCTTTTTCTTTCTGTGAGAGGGTCTTGCTCCCTCATAAAGGCTGAGGTGAGAGGATTCCTTGAGCCCAGAAGACAGAGGTTGCAGTAAGCCGAGATCATGTCACTGCAGTTTAGTCCAGGTGACAGAGCAAGACCCTCTTAAAGAAAGAGAACGGAAGGAAGGAAGAAAGGAAGAGAGGGAGGGAGGATGGGAAGGAGGAGGGAAGGAAGGAAGGAAGGAAGGAAGGAAGGAAGGAAGGAAGGAAGGAAGGAAAGGAAGGAAGGAAGGAAGGTGCAATCATAACTCACTGGAGTCTCAAACATCTTGGTTCAAGCAATCCTCCTGCCTCAGCCTCCCAAGTAGCTAGGACTATGGATGCATGCCACCATGCCCGGCTGATTTATTTTATTTTTGTAGAGTTGGGGGCCTCATTATATTGCTCAGGCTGGTCTAAAACTCCTAGCCTGTGTGTGTGAGGAGCTGGGTGTGTGAGGAGCTGGGTGTGGGAGGAGCTGGGTGTGTGAGGAGCTGGGCGTGTGAGGAGCTGGGCGTGTGAGGAGCTGGGCGTGTGAGGAGCTTGGTGTGTGAAGGCCAGGGTGTGTGGGGACCTGAGTGTGTGGGGTGTGTGAGGACTTGGGTGTGTAGGGAACTAGGTATATGTGGTGTGTGAGGTCCAGGGCATGTGGGGCCAGGATGTGTTGGGACCTGGGTATATGACGGCCAGGGGGTGTGAGGATCCCAAGACACAGTAACCAAGTATGAGGACCTAGGCCTGCTTCCCGTGTGCCATTCAGCAAATCACCATGGCCCCACTGGTGAGAGGAGCAGCAGAAGGGTGGGTGTTCTGTAATGAAGGGGCAGGCCCAGGGCCAGTAAGTCCGTCCTGTCTGCCCTTCACCATAAACTGTCACACAGCACTCTGAACAAAGTTTACGGCCTTGGCTGGGTTCCAACCTTCTGAGGTCTCAGGCTGTAAATTATTCCAAGCTGTAGGTCCTGCTGGCTGGGCCCTGGCCACCCTGAGAGGTGGGTGGAGAGAAGAGGACAGATCACACTGTGAGCTCCTTCCCCCTCCTCCTCTTTGTGTCTGTCAAAATCAAATTAAGATCAACATCCTGAGTGGCCTTGTCGGGGACAGAAGCCACACAGTGGCTGTAGGATTTTAGGTTTGGAGAGATGGTAGGAATGGAGAAGGGAGGAAGAGGGTCCTAATCTGTGGAACATTCGGAGGAGGCCAGGTCTGTTTTTAGCCTGGGCTGGTGAAGCTGTCTCATTCCTCCCCTCCTACTCTTGGCTAAATCACTCAGCAGCTGAGCCGGGGCTGGGGGTGTTTCCTGCCCCTCCGCCAGTCCATCTGTCCACCGCAGTGTCCTGTGCTCACCACACCCAGCTGCCCCCACCAAGCTGGGAGCCGCTCTGAGGCAGGGTGGAATAAGATCTGCCGAAAGCAGAGTTGAGGGAAAGGAAAACATTGAATATTAACATAGCAGGGAAGATGGCTGAGGACTGGGAGAAGCACTGCATAAATCTGCATGGCTAATGCAGTCAGGGAAGAAAAGCTGAAAGCCCGGGGACATCAGGTCGAAGACAATGGGGCGTTGTGAACTTGAGGGCAAGAATACACAGCAAGGGAAAGACGCTGTCATTCTGGAGTAAGAGGCACTGGGAAAGGAGGGAAGGGGGTGGAGAAGGCAGATGTGAGTTTCTAAGCAAGTGAAAAGACAATGAGGTAATTGTTAGCCAATCAGAGGCAAGGATGGAATTTGAACCCAGGAAAGGGAATAAAAAAGGCCCCTGGGGAATTGAGAGTGCCACATTCCTGCCCCCGATTGAGGGGACCATGGAGAACAGGAAGGCCGGTTGGAGGCCTGTGCTCCTCAGCACTCATGTCTGTGTTCCGGATTTCTCTTCGTGCTGTTTTCAGTGCGAGGACTGGGCTTGGAAGAACAGCTCCCTGGCAGGTGGGCAGCCCTCCCTGGGAAGTGACCTCTTTCCCTAGAGGCCTTTGTCTCCCTGAATCCCATTCCACGAGAGCAAGGTTCTCGGCCAAGCCCCCTTCCGTCAGCAGGTGTCTTGCACAGAATGTTGACTCACAAGTCAAGAGGGACTTCCGAGACCCTTCAGGAATCCCGTCGTTCCTGTCCTTGACACGTGGCCCTCTGGCCTCAACTTAAGCACTTCCATAAACAGGAGCACAGTTCCTCACAATGCAGCCATTCTAATTTTGGGCAGCTCCAATTGTTGGCAGCTTTTTCCTTTATATCAAGAAAATAAACACAACTCTCTTTCTAACATTCACTGATTTTACTTAGAGTCATACAGAATATACTTAATCTGTTTCCAGTATGACAGGCCTGTCAATGAGTGCAGGATTACTCTCATTCCCCAATCAGTCTTCTGCTTTTCCAATAGTTCCGGTTCCTTCAGCCACATCTCTCAGGAACAATGTCCTCATCACTTGTCTCCCCAGTTGCTCTCCTCTCTGAATATGCATCCATGTTTTACTTGGTTATTTTTGGTGTTTATTCATTCATATCCCCAATGTGTCCCAAAAGAGACTGGGAGGAGTCTGCAAAAGCATAAATGATACAGCAAGATTATAAAAGTAATGGAGGAAATATTAGCAAAGGGAAAATAAACGCAGGAAATATTGACCCAAGGTAAGTGTAGTAAAATACATGCTGTACAGATCTCTAAACTTGGCTAGGTATCGGCTCTACATTTGCCTTTTGAACTTACTGGCAGCCAGAGCAAAAAGGGAAACATGGGCGGTTGTACAGTTCAGCCTTCATAAAGGCAAACAGGAAATGTAGCTATCCCTGGACCTCCTGGGTTCTCCCGGAGAAGAATGCATCTAACAATTTCCGTATGATCAATTCAATACCACATTTACTCAAATTGTTTCTTTTAGAGTCATCTCTCATTGTAGATCTAGGGCTTAACTCCAAAGCACGATTTCGATAAAAGCAGATGCTCCAGTCCGTTAATGTGCCTCTTAAAATGTGGCAAGAAGAGATTTCAAACTTGATCTGACCGAAGAACATTACAATGAGTTATTTCTGCCTGTTTGGGGACACTATATTTCTATTAGCACAGCCTATAATTGCATTAGCTTTTGGGCAGTGACATGGCTATTGACTTCCTTAGAAGTCTACTGAAACCTGACAGGAACTGAATTGAAGCCAACTTGTCTTCATCTTTTACTTGGGCAATTGATTTTTTGAACTTAAGTGCAGGACTATACTGTTTATCACCACAAAATTCCATCTTGTTCAAGTCACTCCTATTTGTTCTATCCTGTTGATAGCCTTTGATTTGGATTACATCAACCAATACACCATATTTCATCAAATAGAAGACTCCTTTAATTGTAGATGCAATGTTTTAAAAAATTACCATAAAGAAGAAAGAATACTGCCCCTTAAACTATAGCTTGCAACTGATTATATGATGCATCTAATTTTAGAAGTTAAAATATGCACCTTAAAATTAGTGGAGTATGGTGTTAATAAACTCTCGTTCTGTCATCTGCAATTTAAAAATCGTATCTTGCCGGGCGCGGTGGCTCACGCTTGTAATCCTAGCACTTTGGGAGGCTGAGGTGGGTGGATCACCTGAGGTCAGGAGTTCAAGACCAGCCTGGCCAACATGGTGAAACCCCGACTCTACTAAAAATACAAAAAATTAGCTGGGCATGGTGGCGCGTGCCTGTAATCCCAGCTACTCAGGAGGCTGAGGGAGGAGAATTGCCTGAACCCAGGAGACAGAGGTTGCGGTGAACCGAGATGGCGCCATTGCACTCCAGCCTGGGTAACAAGAGCGAAACTCTGTCTCCAAAAAAAAAAAAAAAAAAAAAAAAGAAAATCATATCTTCTCTAGCATCATTTATGGGGTATTCATATTGAACTGATGAGGCCAAGGAGAGGCCAGTGGACTCCCATGGAGAGTCCACTGAGATTTTCTCGTTCATTTGCTTGTACAACCACTCATCCAATAAATATTAATTTATTGAGTGAATACATGGAATATTCAGGTTACAAAAATGAACAAGACCCAGTCCCTTCCATACCAATCTGAACTCCTCACAGAAGTGAGTTCTTACTTCTCCTTTATTTAAGGCATGGACTCCTTCACCTAACCTTTAAGATAATCAATGAATCAACAAATATTGCTCCCTTAAGCACCTACCCTGAGTAAGGTGTAGGATCGTACAGCTGATGGAAGTGACTTAACAACAATCTTTGATCTAAGAATCTTAGTGTCTAATGAGGTTTTCTCTCTAACATTCACTGAGACTCAATACTTTAGGATTGCTATAGTCTGAAAGTTTGTGTCTTCCCCAAATTCAGATGTTGAAATTTGTTTCCCAATGTGGTGGTATGAAGGTGTGGGGCTTGTTGGCACAGTGGCTCACACCTGCAATCCCAGCACTTTAAGAGGCCAAGGAGGGCGGATCACGAGGTCAGGAGATTGAGACCATCCTGGCTAACATGGTGAAATGCCGTCTCTATTAAAAATACAAAAAAATAGCCAGGTGTGGGGACACGCACCTGTAGTTCCAGCTACTCAGGAGGCTGAGGCAGGAGAATCTCTTGAACCCAGGAGGCAGAGGTTGCAGTGAGCTGAGATTGTACCACTGCACTCCAGCCTGGGCAAGAGAGTGAGACTCCGTCTAAAAAACAACAACAACAACAAAAGACGTGGGACCTTTAGCACGTGATAAGGTTATGAGTGCTTCCCCCTCACCATGGGATTACAGTCCTTATAAAAGAGGCCTGGGGGTGCTTGTTTGCCTTTCTACTGTGTGAGGAACAGCTAGAAGACATGGTCTGTGAGGAAGCAGACACTCAGCAACTGCTAAATCTCATGGTGCCTTGTCTTAGACTTTTCAGCTTCTAGAACTGTGAGTAATAAATTTCTGTTGTTTACGAACTGCTGGGTTTATATTTTGTTACAAAAGCTCAAGTGAACTAAGACAAGGATTCAGATTTATGTGGCTGTGACACAGAAGGGGACTGAGCAGTCTCTATGAAGGACTCCTATGACACAGGGGACCACAGTGTAGTCTCTTTCAGTCCTCACATCATGGCCTTACTACCAGATTAGGCTGCTGCTATTACCTATTCCTCCAGGACCTCCTCAATGTCTGTGCTTAGAGGGCTTAGTAACAGTTACGTGTGGACCAGACAAAAAGAGGAAGGCAAGGATCAAATGCATTGAGAGTCTATGATTTATTAAACCCCAGACCAAGAGCCAAGGGGGTAGAAGGATGTAATAGATATTATCATGGTCTATAGCAGCAGTCTCCAACCTTTTTGGCACAAGGAACCAGTTTTGTGGAAGACAGTTATTTCATGGACCAGGGTTGGGGAATGGTTTTGGGACGAGACTGTTCCACCTCAGATCATCAGGCATTAGATTCTCATAAGGAGCACACGACCTAGATCCTTTGCATGTACAGTTCACAATAAGGTTCATGTTCCAATGAGAATCCAATGCCACTGCTGATCTGACAGGAGGCGGAGCTTGCTTGCCCACCACTCACCTGCTGCTGTGTGGCCCAGTTCCTAACAGGCCATGGACTGGTACCCAGGGATTGGGGGCCCCTGGTCTACGCATATTTCAATAAATTAGACCTCTTCCCACATTTCAAAATGTTAAACCAACCTTAATGGGACAAAAAGGCTACTTTCTCTTCAGTAAGAGTTAAGAAATGAAATCATAACAGTGCCTTTAGAATAATAATTGCAAATCTAATACAGAACATTGGTTTACTCCCATGTTGGAGTGAAATAGAAATGTAAGTAAATTCAGGCTAATTGCAACTGAATTCTGAAGGAAGCAAGGTGCCCAGTGCCCCTGTGTTGGGATAACGTCACTGTTTGCACTCTCCACTGCGATACTCTGCAGGTACACCTGTGATTTTGTAGTGCCCTCTCACTTTGATGGAAGTCTTTTACAAACACCTCATCCCTCAGGTTTTGCAGTTTTACTTCCAAGAGGAAAAAAAAGATACAAGACCTAATTAAGGTGTAAATTTAAACACAAGGGTAAAGATTCTAATAATCACATTAAGGCTTTTCTATTATAAGATAAGTCTGAAACCCATGAAGCATTTTCTCTGCAAGCCAACCCTCAGACTGAAATGTGGAAATAGACCTCTATCACCTATGTGGGATTTTGTACTTTTCAGTGAGGGCAGACATAGGCCTGAGCCATGGAAATTTTTCACAGGGACCTCACAAAACGTGACTCAGACTGTGAAGATAATAGCAGCATTAGCAACAAGAATGGACTGCACATCCTGGGGCCAGGTGCTATGCCAGACACTGAGAATGCGGGAATAAGTTACAGCAGCCCACGTTCGCCTGCCAGGTGCCATTCTAAGCACTCCACATGCCATGCTACATTCAATCCTCACAACAACCCTGTGGGATAGGTGTGATTAACAGTCCACCTGTGACAGAGAGTCAAATAACTTGCCCAGATCCAGGCTCAAGCTAGTAAATATGGCCAAGACTCACACTGGCTCCACAGCCTCCACCCTCACCAGTGATTTTAGAGGCTTTCAAATTACATTTTCCTTTGCCAAATGTTCCTGTTTCAGCCTAAGGCTTCCATTGCAAGGTCAGTGAAGTAAGATGATAGCCTGATCCATATTTGAAAGCCTGATCCACCCCTCCATTTTGCAGCAGATATAAAAATCACCAGGGAGATCATTATCATAGCTCCATCTAAGTAGTATCAATGAATGAGCTGGAAACAAGAGGGGTGATTTGTGTCCCAGGAATCTGGAAGGTGGAATGTCAAGGGGTGCCATTGGAGAGCAGGGAGAGATGTACCGGTCCTGTTGAAATGTTTCTGATTTCTTTCTTCTTTAGACGGAGTCTTGCTCTGTCGCCTGGAGTGCTGTAGCATAACCTTGGCTCTCTGCAACCTCTGCCTCCTAGGTTCTAGCAATTCTCCTTTTTCAGCCTCCCAAGTAGCTGGGATTACAGGCACGCACCACCACGCCCAGCTAATTTTTGTATTTTTAATTTCACCATGTTGGTCAGGCTGGTCTTGAACTCCTGACCTCAGGTGGTCCACCCGCCTCAGCCTCCCAAAGTGCTGGGATTACAGGCGTGAGCTACCACTCCCGGCCAAATGTTCCTAGTTTGTTTTGTTTTTCTTTTCTGATTTAGAGACTGTAGTCACCTGAGGCCTGTGACACTAAAGACTCAAGAAGAGCAAATTAAGACAGATATGGAGTCTGTCGAGCTTGTTCGTTCCCTGCTCCTTCCCCAGGGGTTGTGTGTTTTGAGAGCCCTCAGATAAGTTGGAGTTTGGAACCAAAGCAGCCAGCAATCCTGCCCTAACAGGAAACAAAGGGGGGTTGGACGTAGGTGTTTACAGTGCACCTTTCATGGGATACCCTTTACCTGGCAGATGGCCTAATGTCTAGTTATCCAACCCACGACCACAGGGGTCCGTCACATGGAAAACTTGTTTATACTGGCAGACGCCTTCTGGCTTATGATCCAGTTTATGCCTCCATCACTCTAGCACTGGGAGCCTGACCTTCTGTTCTCCCAGGATCATGGGAAAAACCCAGCCTCAGGGGCAGCCTGTCCCGGGGTCTCGTGAGGTGGGAATGAAGAGTCAGATAGAAAGAGTTGGGAGAGAGGGAGAGAGCACATGTGCACGGCAATAAGCAGCATATATATTAGGGAATAGGGTGTGGGTGACTCTCAGTTCTTGGGCAAATGCCTGCATGGTTTTTTTTAAAGGAAGTGGTGGGAAAGTGGGGAGTCCATTCTGCTAGTGGTAGGGACTCTAAGTTCTAACTCTAAGGACTCTAAGTTCTTTTTTCTGGCTACGGGCTTGAGCCATTTGGGTGTGGGTGTAGTGTAGGACTGAAAATTGTATCATGAGTGACCTGATTTTGGTCTAAGACAGTTAAACTTGTATTCAACATGGATGCTGAGGTTACGTAAAGTGGTAAAAAGTCACTATATTGCAGCATTTGGAAACCATAATCCCTTGACAAAAACAACAAAATAATAATTTTATAAAGGAACACAATTTTATAAAGGAACACAAAATATCAGTGACCTTATGTAATAAGACATGATTGATTTAGTAAGATCTGAGCTTAGACACCATTGGGAGGAGTAGTTAAATGCCATTTTTCCCCAATGTATCCACAGGCACTTGGGCCTCCCTTCTCTCTGTCTTTGCATTTTATTATTATAACTAATGTCTATTAATTTTTGTACGTATGGGATTTATTAAGTAAAGGAGGGTCTTCTATTGGGAAAAGAGAATTAGTACCTTGACTTCTCCACCGGTCACACTTTAAAGTTCAAGAACATAAACCTGGGCCGGGCACGGTGGCTCATGCCTTTACAGGTGCCTTTATACCTGCTTTACAGGTGCATTACTGCTAGCACTTTGGGAGGCCGAGGTGGGTGAATCACCTGAGGTCAGGAGTTCAAGACTAGCCTTGCCATTGGGTGAAACCCCATCTTAAAAAAAAAAAAGAACATGAACGTTTGTTGATGGACTTGGGTGGCTCTGATTGAGATCAGAGTGAAAGAGTTAACTACCATGGCTCCTGAGGGTTAACCTTCAAAAGGAGAGAGTCTAGCCCCAGATGCAACCTACTCCATCCAAGTATGTCTTAGAGGAAATGAGTACAGTATGTGCAAATAGAAATAAAATAGCCCCTTAACTGTGCAAAATGTAGGTGTTGAGGACTGACACTCCTAAATTGGATTTGTGGTTCTGTTGCCTACCTCTGTCTAAGTCTCATCTATAAAGTAGGATATGTAATAATAATATGCATAACTCTCAATATTTAAATGAGAAATAAATATGAAATAATTCATGTAAATTCATGATGCTATACATAGCACACAATAAACACTCAATACTTACATATAAAACTACTAAGCATACATATATCACTAAAGAGCTGAATCACTTGGGATTTTGGCAGTTTCAATATGGGACAATCGTAATTGATTTGAATATTGAGATCTTTATTGCAGTTTGAGGGTTCATCTTCACCTGGGAGAGCTGGTCAATTCTTGCACCTGGCAGTGAAAACCAGGTGCTCTAGGAGCACCTGAGGGCTCTAGGAGAGGTGGAGAAAGGTGTCCAGCTGGGCTCCATCTCTGCAGGGCTGCGGGGCTGTGACATGGTTGTCTGCTGACGACCACCAGGTGTTAAATGGTGGAGTGGGAAGCCTAGGAGACCAGCAGGTGGGGCCACCCTGAGAAAATGTGGGGAGGTCCCCAATAGTCATGGAGTACAGTCCCTCTAGTGTTGAGTGCGTTTCTGCTCTCCCAGCAGGGGGCAGCAAGTGACGAGGACAGCCCTTTAACTTTGGAGAACCACAGTCACTTGGGAAGAGAAATCCTGGGAAAACAGCACATTTCTTCTTAATTTGTGATGTAGTGATTCAGAGTGATTTCAATACTAAAGTAAATGTGACTCTATTTTGCAGTCACACGCTGGCAGGGCCACAGCCTGTGGGTAATAATAAACATATTATTGTCAATCAGTGTTAACAAAGGATTTGGGCAAATCACAGCAGAATGAATGCAAATTGCAAAATAAACACATGAAAGTATTTCAGCCTCACCCAGTGCAAAAAAAATCTCAATTTGAACAAGGTAGCATTTTTTAATCTGCCAAGCTATCAAAACATTTTTAAAATAATAACTTCTGACTAGTTTTGAAAAACTTTTATGCTCTGGATCCTGTTTGTACATCATCTCATTTAGTCCTAATAGGATTCCTAAGTACCAGTCTCATTATGACTGAAGAAACAGTTTCCAAGAACTTGAATGATATAAAGACGTCAATCCGAGGCCAGGCACAGTGGCTATAATCCCAGTACTTTGGGAGGCCAAGGCGGGCAAATTGCCTGAGGTCAGAGTTTGAGACCAATCTGTCCAGCATAGTGAAACACAGTCTCTACTAAAAATACAAAAAAAAATTAGCTGGGCATGATGGTGAGTGCCTGCAGTCCCAGCTACTTGGGAGGCTGAGGCAGGAGAATCACTTAAACCCAGGAGGCAGAGGTTGAAGGGAGTTGAGACCACGCCATCGCACTCCAGCCTGGGCAACAGAGAAAGACTCTGTCTCAAAAAAAAAAAAAAAAGATGTCAATTTGAATATCCATGTTGACCTCTTCTTTATCCTGAGAAGCTACTGAAATGGTAATGATAAATAATTATTTGTTGCTGTGGGTTGTCTTACGTATCAGTGGATGCTTTGCAGCATCCCTGGGCTTTACCCATTAGGTACCAGTAGCAACCGCCAGCTCAGTTGTGGCAACCAAAACTTACCTGCAGTATGCCAGATGTTCCCTGGGGGACAAATTCACCCCGAAATGAGAATCAGTGGGATATGAGGGCTATCTGAGCATGAGAGAGTTCAACAGAATTCTTGCAAAGTGCTGTTCGATGGAGTTGGTTTGAAGAAACCGGTTTGAGGTGCCCACAGAGCCACCATAGAATGAAGCCCGGATGAGAGCTGACTGGCCCGCAGCGCCTCTGGGCTCAGAAACTTCTGGCACCAAAAGGGAGAAGAGCCAGAGAATTAAAAATTAGATTCATTAGAAGTTTGTTTAGCGAATAATTTGATTCCTGCTCCATCTTAAAGCATGAATATGAAGAACTTTGTCAGGAAGATCCTTAGGAAAATGCGAGACTCAAAAGAATACTTGATGTGATGTTGCTAAATGTGAGCTATCAGGAAGGCAATGCAAGAGGATAAGGGCAGTAAAAAACACCAGCCCAAACAGAGACAGGAAAGTCAGTAATGTTAATACACAGTGTGGTTCTGTGTTGAACCATATTTGTGCAGTTACAACAATTATTATTTTGTTACTTATAACAACAACAAATATATTAATGGTACAAATAAATAAATAAATAAATAAAAGCCCACCCCTCCCCCCACAGAGGAATTTGATTAGAAAGAAATGGTCTCTCATATCTCTGCAACAATTAATCCACTACACTACTTTCACATAAACCATTGGAAGAAAGAATCAACACGAAGTAACTGGAGACTTGAATTACATTATTATTTGCTTTTTGAAAATCTGTAATTTTTTTTATAGAAAAAGAAGCATACCTCGAATGTAATTATAAATCTTCAAAAAAATCTGCTTCTTTAAAATGTATATAGTGTTAGCGTTGGATGTTTCTATACTCAACACTCTGATTTAGTGTCGCCTGAAGTTGCAGTGCCTTCATTCTACTGTGAATCCTCAAAGGTATATACAGGTATAAATGGTGTTTTCTAAACTATAGTTTTTTGCACAAATGTTTTTGTACATTCATTGTATTTTTAGGCTTTCTCTCCAATATAAATTCTCTGATGTTCAACAAAGTTTGAGCATCTGCTTTAGGGTTTTCCCTTAATATAAATGTGTACAATAATATCTGCAATATGAAATAAATAAATCAATTAACTAAACCAAAATATTATTGTTATATTACTTAATAGTTGTAGATTTATTGTTGGTTTGCTTAAACATGGCAATATAAGTTTATTGGGAGGATGTGAGAAGAAAAAGTGAGGAAATGGGAATTTGGTGTAAATTAGCTAA
Organism: Saguinus oedipus; assembly: GCA_031835075.1. Taxonomy (NCBI): domain Eukaryota; kingdom Metazoa; phylum Chordata; class Mammalia; order Primates; family Cebidae; genus Saguinus; species Saguinus oedipus. The sequence goes on from CM063175.1 coordinate 88,241,389, forward strand.
ATCCTACTCTTTTGCAGCAGTAAGTGAATAGATAATGTCTAAAATTTTGAAATTATGAAATAAACATATTATTATAAGTACTTAAAATTATAGCTAAAAACATTATTGCATAATTGCACCTGCAGTATGGGCAGAGGATAGTGGGCCAGGGGGCTGGTGTCTTTTATTAGGTCTTTTGAGAATACTGATTTTTAAAATAATCTAGATATGTTGGTTAAAAAATTTATAATGTCTATAGTTGTTGAAACACTAACTAGAGGAACACTCTCATTTGTCGCTGGTTGAAAAGTATATCTTGAGGCCGGGTGCGGTGGCTCATGCCTATAATCCCAGCACTTTGGGAGGCTGAGGCAGGTGGATCATGAGGTCAAGAGATCGAGACCATCCTGGTCAACAAGGTGAAACTCCATCTCTACTAAAAAAAAAATACAAAAATTAGCTGGGCACGGTGGCGTGTGCCTGTAATCCCAGCTACTCAGGAGGCTGAGGCAGGAGAATTGCTTGAACCCAGGAGGCGGAGGTTGCGGTGAGCCGAGATCGCGCCATTGCACTCCAGCCTGGGTAACAAGAGCAAAACTCCATCTCAAAAAAAAAAAAAAGTGTATTTTGAAAGAACTTTTCTGGAAAACAGTGTAACAGCTTCTATCAAGAGCCTTAAAATACTCATAGCCTCCAAGAATGTATCCTTAGGAAAAAGCTAGAACTGTGGGCCAAAATTTATATAAAAAGCTGAATATCATGTTACTTGTAACAGCAAAAAGTTGGAAACAGCTTTAATATCCAGCAATTGGGGAGTGGCCAAATGAATGGGTAGTTATCCAACCTTTAAATATGTGTACAAAGAACTTTAATTATGTGGAGACACACTCACAAAATGAGAAGTGGAAAAAAAGCAGGGCATACAACTACCTCATATACAACTACCTCAGAGTTCTTATCTCAACTGCGTAAAACATGGGTATGCAGAAACAGGACCAGAAGGGAATGCACTAACATGTTAACGCGGGCTATCTCTGGGATTCGGGTACATTTTATTTTCTTCTCAGTTTTTTCTCGGTTTTCTAATGTTTCTTCAGTCAGCATACATCATTTTTATAAGCAGAAAAAACATCAACGTTACTATTTTAAAAGAAAAACTAATAATCTTGTGTACAAAAAAATATTTTGCCCCAAAACAAAACCTGCCTGTGTGCGGGGCTAAGGCCTGGAGGGTGAGGGGGCAGGTTGCTGTGACCTGCTTCAGGCCTTCCTGGAACCCAGCAAGGCTGCTTTCCCACTTTACAGTCAGCTAGAGACTAGGACTGGAACAAAAGACTAACGAGGGTTTCGCTTTGCATAATTGGGTTTAGCTCATCGAGGCCTTGGAACACGCATTTATTTTCATCCCCAGTCTCATGGAGGCGGTGACGTCTGTTGTGATTTCCATGTGCCTGAATCTGTGGAGCTGGAATTCTTTGACACTTTCCTTAAGTTTCAGGTAGCAAACAACAGGTGACTGATGAAGCTTTCTTTTATAGTGGTTTTGGCCAAGAAGCAAGGCTTAACAACACAGGGATTTAAAAAAACTACAAATACGACATCACTTATTCGAGAGTCCTTTTGGGGGATCCTTTTCTTAATAAAATGTACTTTTTCACCCAAATGCCAAATCACAATATTCTGTCTTTTATTAATAGTACAAATTGGAACGGTGGTTCTCAAACTTCAGAAATGTTAATCATCTGAGAAATACGTTTAAGATGCGGGGTACTTAGCCCAATCCCCAAAGAGTCTGAGGCATACAGTCTAGGGTAAGCTCATGTTTCTGAATTTTCAACAAATACCATAAGTTGATTTTGATGACTGTGTTTCTTAGACCAATCTTTGATAGTTATAGAGTAAGATTTGAAGAAGTCTGTACCCAATGGATGTAAAGTAAATACCTTCCAAACGAAAAGTGATTTGTTATTTATCACTGCTTAATCGAACTAGTTTTCTTTAATTTATAAATAAATACTTACACTTTCAGTAAAAGATTGGTAGGTTAAAACATGTGGAATTAAAGGAATAGTTATCTTTATCCCATCTGGAATTCCAATAAAATGACAATTTTTTTCAAAGTCATAAATCCACAGGGACAAAGAAAACATGAGAAAAGATGACCCTAGAAGAAGGATGTCAACAAAAGCTTGGAAGACATAACACAGATAGACAAATGGTGAATGATATAGCAGCATGGAGGAAACTCATGTGCAATGGGGGAAGCTATAATGGGAAGCCAATTTGCTCAAGTGAGCCTCATAGAGACTGGCAGATTAGAGGCACCAGAAACTTAGGGATGAGAGGTGGAGATAAAAAGAGGAGCAACAATTCACAGCCTGTATAAGTAGCAGTCAGACCCCAGATCCCTTCCTTCACCCCAGTAGGAAACAAAAATTTACGCTTAAGAGATACCAGGTGAAGGAAGGGTGAGTGTGTCAGTTATCCATTTATACTGGAGCTGGATCCTGTGAGCATTTCTCCTTTGCTGATTCGTTCAATGATAGGTTTTGTTAATAAAATGTGTTTGATATAGTACAGACGTTTGAAAATGGGGATTGAGTAAAAAAGTTTACATTTAAAGGTGACATTCAGTCCTTCCTCAATTCTCAGAACATTCATATACAGAATTATATCTCCCAGGAAGGAGGATTCCTCTATGGAGAAACCAAGAGGAAAGACCTATGACCTGACACTTTGAGGCTCCCCAGCAAAATGGCCAGCCTCCTACCTGATAGCACTGCAGTGAAGCCCATTGGATAGCAAGCTCCCCCTGTGCACACAACCAGCTTTTTAGTTCCTTGCTGAAAAAAAAAAAAAAATGATAACTAAGAATCACAAGGGCTCTGAGGAAAGTGTTCACCACGAAAGACAGTTTTAGTAACAAAAGTTTAGTGACAGAGAAATGGAGCAGGGGGAGTACCCCTGGCTTAGTATCATGTGAGAGGTCAGAAGATGTTACATCCATAACATAAAAAAAGAAAAATATGAAATACGCATTCAAAAAACAAAAGAATGCTATTGGAAATTCAAAATACCTTGAAATAAAAATTCAACAGAGTATTGGAAAATGTTGAAGACATCTTCAGAAAGTAACCAAAAAGATCAAGATATAAAAAAGTATAAAAATTAGAGGGTCAATACAAGAAGTAAAACATTATACTAATAGGCATTTTAGAAAAAGTTAACAGAGAAAATGGAATAATAAATTTTTCAAGAAAGTAATACAAGAAAGTCTTGCCCTGAAAGACTTGAGTTTCCCAATTGAGAAGGACCTTCTGAATTCCCAGAACAATAACACCAAAGCACATCATTATGAAATTTTATGGTTGCATAAAAGAGAAGCCTAAAATCAGAAATCCTATAGGCTTATAAGCAACAATCTAAGAAACCAGAGTAAAGTGGAGGAATGTCCTCACAATTCTGAGGAGAAGTGATTGGCAAGCTGGAATCCTATACCCAGCCAAACTATCAATCAAGTGTGAGGGTAGTAGCATAAACATATTTCTAGACATGCAAGTCCCAAACATTTCACTTCCTTATAACATTTCTAGGGGGTTATTAGAGAATGTGCTCCATCAAATGAAAAAAACAACAAAATATGAGAGCTACAAAACAAGGCATTCAACACAGAAGGAAAGCAGAGATATTCCCAGAATGACACATTTACAGAAGAGTGTATATCTTCAAAGAAATAAATGAGTATGATAAATTACCTTTTGTGTTTGTGTCAATGAGAGAAATTTTAAAAGTTTGACAGAGTTTAGAGGAAGAGTTGGTGACAGAACAAATAAAAATATAAAAATTATCTTCAGGTCATTTAAAAAAGTAACAAGAAAGGAAACTAATCACAGTACATTTTGTGGCTCAGCTGTGAAGAGTAGGTAGGCGTAATAATGTAAACATTGAATATTTATTTAACCAAAAATCATGCCAGAACCTACTGCATGAGAAATGGAGGAAGAGAAAAGGTCATGTGGGTGTGGAGGGGGACTGGTTGTAAGATAATTAAATACTCACTTTTTTATAGTAGAAACATGATAAATAATGTCAAAACTTTAAGAATAAGCATATGTATCAATATGGATATAAATATCAGAAGAAATGTCTAAAAGATATGAATATGGTTCCTTCTAGTGAGTAAAATGGAAGGTATGGGGAAGAGATAAACAAGTCTATCCTTTTTTATTACAAGCCTTAGAATACTCGTTGAATTTTAATATCTTGTGCAAGTATTATGTGAATCAATAATTAAATATGAAAGAAAATGTCAATGACTCGAAATCCAACACTATTATACTTGCTATTTTTGAGGCATTGTATTGGGGGGCCCCCAAGACTACCCCAGGTTTGGTGATTTGCTAGGAAGACTCAGCATATAGTTGTACTCATGCTATCATTCATTACAGCGAAAGGATGAAAAGTAAAATCAGCAGAGGGAAAAGCAGCAAAGTTCAGAGGAAAGCAGACACAATCTTCCAAGAGCCCTCTTCCAGTGGAGTCACGCAAGGGACATCTAATTCCTCCAGCAGTGACTTGTAACAGCACATGTGAAATGCTGCCTACTAGGCACGCTCATTAGGGACCCAGTGTTCAAGGTTTTTACCGGAGGCTGGTCATGTAGACAGTCTATGCCTAACACATAGCAAAATTCTAGTCTCCCAGAAGAAAATCAGGTGTTCAGCATAGCAAACAGTTTAGGCACAGTGAGACACTCCTGTCGTTTAAGGAAAGTTTTATATCACTCTAGGGAACTGTTTACAATTCAAATTCCCAGATACCAACCAATGGTCAATCTGGCAAAGTAGGTCATTGGAAGGAAGGCAGTCTCAGGCCTTGCCCAGAGTATTAACATGCAGCAGGTACTCAAAGGCTTTCTGCCCAGGCATTGAAAGTCTTTGCAAATTTCCTTACAATGTAAGGAAAACGTATCAAAAAAGTGCTGAGTGAGCTGGAAGGACCCCTGCCTGGACTTGCTGTCAGCCATAAAATCTAAGTTCAAATCTCACAGGGCGGGATCCTTTACTGGTCATGTGACACTGGCCAAGAAATGGAGACTCTGAGACTTACGTTTTCCTTAAGAGTAGTGGAAAGTTTATTTTTATTTGTATTTATTTATTTGTGTTTTTCTGAGACAGAGTCTTGCTCTGTCATCCAGGCTGGAGTGCAGTGGCAGGACTGTAATGTCTGCCTCCAGGTTTCAAGCAATTCTCCTGCCTCAGCCCCCCAAGCAGCTTGGATTACGGGCATGTGCCACCATTCGCAGGTAATTTTTATATATTTTTTTCGTAGAGACAGGGTTTCACCATGTTGGCTAGGCTGGTCTTGAACTCCTGACTTCGTGATCCACCTACCTCAGCCTCCCAAAGTGCTGGGATTACAGGCATGAGCCACCGCACCCAGAAGAGTAATGCAAACTTTAAAGCATATTATATACCAAAGTGGGTGCTCAGGAAATGATTTTTTAAAAATCATTTAGTGATTTTTGCCTACTGAGTTTTCTCCGTTTTAGGCTTCAGCTTTTACTTCTCACTCAGCTTCCCCTGCAGGGCTTTCGCATTAAATTGTGTTCTACTCCAAGCAGTTTTTAAGCATTTCTTCATGTACTTTGTCCTAGACACATAGAAATTCCTGCTACTCTTCATGCGTGATTATCGGCAAAAGGCCATGCAGCTCCCCCGGCTCTGGGTAAATCCCTTTGATGGGTCCCTTACCAAGAGAAACCACATCAGTGTAATCAGCATTGAGTGGGTTCACCATTGGGTAACTCTCAGTGACTTTACTCCATAGATATGCCTTCGGTTTGCTGTCGTTCACAGTGACACCCTCCAGGGCCGAAGGATGAAGAATGATTACCCTCGTTTCACCCTTCTTCACTGTACCCACATTGCAGCCTCTGTGAATAATTCTATACAAAATTAGGGAGCCTGCTGATTGAGTTATCATTGTTCACTCATAACTCAACATAAATCCTTGGCCCTGTGGCTTATGGCTCACACTCCAGCTAGTCATAGAAGGCTGTTTTCTATACCATAGAATTGTCCTGAATATAAAATCGTACTGAATAGAATAGAATTGAGTTGAATTGTCCTGAATTCTGAATTGTACTGAATACAAAGTGTCCTGGCTAAAGCAAATATCATTTTATCATGCAGTTTTAGAACTCTGTAGATCTACAATTTAAATGACGATTATTTACACACAGGGAAGTGAGTGCCCCCCACCATGATGATATTCTAGAATTCTAGAACACCAAAGACTTCATAACTAAAGTTTATTCCACTGATTTTAACATTTATTTTCTTAGCAATAAATATATGTTATCAACTCTAAAATCTTGGACAGATTCCGTAATATTTTACTGGTTTAAGTTTGTTATTTCCAGTGTATGCCATTTGTTTATTACGAAGCCTAGCAGTCAGAAGTGAGGCTGTTTTGATGACCACAGTAACTTTAATTCAGAGGTTCTGGAGAACAGTTTGAGTTTCATGTTAGCCACTGATTCCTGTGTTTGGTTTTGAAGTTATAACATTGAGAAAATCCTAATTATGATGAATAGAAGTTAACAGAGCACATCTTTTTAAAAGGTAGTTTGCTTTAACATCTAACAATACTCTTAATAACTACTCTAGAGTCTCAAAAGGGGAACAGTAGAGTGTTTTCTGTTTAAAAGTTGAATCATTGGCAAACTCTAATAACTGCTGTCATCTCTTAATTGGTTAGCATTCTATGTGGAGAATATGAATAAATGGGCTCCTCAGATAATAAATCTCTACTACTTGGAAGAAAATACGTTTCAGTTATACAGTAAGTTTTTATACAAGGATATTTTAATCTATGACATTTTACGAAGTTTCATGTAACTTCTTGTTTCTGATCGAGGCACATTCAGTTTGAAAACCGTAAATCTAACTTTGGTTTTCATATTGATTTCACGGTTCAGTTTTATCTCTGACACTAGCTGCAGTTGTTAGTCTGCCATCACCGTTGCTGTACGTTGTCGCAGTGATTTTATTGAATTTATTAAAATGTTAATAAAATATGCAAGCTTGCACAACCATGTTACAGTGCAGACATATTTAGCTAAAGGGATCTCTCCTCTCTCTCCTTTGAGACAGGGTCTTGGTCTGCTGCCTGGGCTGGAGTGCAGCGGTGTGATCACAGCTCACCGTAGCCTCAACCTGCTGGGCTCAGGGGATCCTCCCAAGTCATCCTCCCAAGTAGCTGGTACTGCAGGCATTCGTCACCGCACCTGGGTAATTTTTATTTTTTCCAGAGACGTTGTCTCACTGTATTGCCCAGGCTGATCTCAAACTCCTGGACCCAAGCGATCCTCCTGCACTGGGCTCCTGAAGCGCTGAAATTACAGGCCTGAGCCATCACTTCCAGCCTGAATGGATCCCTTTATCAGCTTCCCCAAAGTGATTTCTTATTTCATTTATTTGTATATACATCCTGTCTCAAATTTCACTTTTGAAACTAAGATTTGGATCGGCATTTTGAAGAATTCTGGGTAATCCACAGTTGACACCATGATCAGGTCGGACAATCTGTATGGAATTTCCCAACACTTGGAAGATTCTGGCATCTTCTTAGAAGTTCATGCTTGTCTATGCTGGGCACAGTGATTCGCTGAACATGTTTTAGCATCAGCCTCTTGTATGTGCTATTACTTGTATAGTTTTTCCTTTTACTTACTGTCCTCTCAGTACACAAGGCACTGGTATTTTGCCAGTTTATTTGATGGAGTATTAAAATTGATCTCAACAATTAGAAACATCTTCTCCTGTTAGGTAATACGTCTTTCTTGTTTGTACCTGCAAGATCCCATTACCTAAAAACAGGCAAAAAGGTGAGGCCTGTGGCGTGACTCCAAACTGCCACCATTTGCACTTAGGACTAGAAACTGACAGTACTCAAATATCACACTTCAGGTTGTCTTTGAGAGTCTCAGGCTTAGAATAATGGAGACATTGTCACTCTTGCAAATGTCTGAAAGGAGTGCTTAGTGGAGAAATTACTCACAGTGTTCTCGGAAATCTTGGGGTCTACTTCCTCCAAGAAGTCAGAAACCGGATGCAGTGGACTTTCAATGAGTCATTAATTTGACATTCATTGGCCCTTTTGTTGACAGAATTTGGGAAAAAAATGGGTTTATTTTCACGTCTGCCACTAGGACTAATTCTAGGGATGGCACAAAATGCGAGGCAGCTGCTTAGGAGTGCGGGGTGGCGTAATCCTGCGCCCTCTGTTTACCAGTGTGAAAGGGGAAGGTGGTGTGCGACCGTGAGGCCAATAGGCCCTCGAGAGATTTGAATTGACCCTCAGTCCTGGTGTCTGGAAATCCATCATTCTACATAGACACAGGGACTTGAGCTGAATGAATAATTAGTATGGTTTAGAGAATTCAATTCAACGAGTATTTATGGAGTGCACTGTGAACACACAGTGTTCAGGACCAGCTGCTGGAAGAGGCAGGAAAGGAGGGGTAAGAAAACATGCAACGATTCATGAAGCGGTTCTCATCCCCAGAAGCTTTCAGATGTGGAAGAGAAACAGGACACACTTAGGAAATTGTGAGAAAATAAGACAGTGTCTGAACTGTAACACCGTAGACTGAATGTAGATCAGACTTGTGGCCTCAGCATGAGACATGGGTCGGATGGGGGCTTGAGAGGCAAGGAAACCATCCAAAGGCAGTTAGCTGGCCCAGGGAGAGATGATGAGGCTCTGAGTTGGGGCTGAGGCAGGGGACCAGCAGGGGTGGTGACTGATATGTTAAAAGCAAACTCTTACTTTGACAGTATGGATTTCTCCAGATCTTTCTGAAAGCATATTTTTGTGGGTGTGAAATGCTAAGATCCTTTTCAGTTCTAAAACAACCTATTTGTTCTAAGCCAATTTCAGTGTCACTGACTCTATCAAAACTTTCTGTAAGTAAAATCAAATAGAGGACTTCTCATTAGGGTAGTTCCGAAATGATGGTATTATCACAGACGATACATTTAAGTCTTCCTGACATTTATAGTTCAGATGAATACACTTATGTGTACAGAATAGAAACATGAGGGAGAATAAGAAGAATGAGGGAGAAAAATATTTTAGTGATTAAATTTATCTTCCCAACAGAAATCCTATTTCAAAACAAAGGTTTCAGGAAAACATTACTTGTGTTCGTAGGGGTCTCCTTTTCATCCAGACGAAAGGAAGATTATGCCCTCCCACTCCTTGGAAGTTAGACCCATAGGACTACCTTTGAGCTACGCTGTGAGCCAAAGGGCCGTGTGTCACCTCCGGGAGGAGGCTTTTCGGAACAGGCACGTGATTTCCCAGCCTCCCCTTCTCAGGCTGCACTCACCAAGGAGGCCACAAGCTCAGATGGAGCCTCCCCATAGCCTGGACGGTGGAGGCGGCTCATGGAGGGCAGTTGCTCCGAAGGTCACCCGGGACCTCAGTGGATATTGCATGAGTGAAAAATCAACCTTTGCTGTGTTAAGTCATGAGATTTGGGGGTTGTTTGTCGCCACAGCATGGTCTGCCTATCTTGAATGGATAGGTGGTTGATTTTTCCTTTAATTTTTAATTAAAATAATTTTGAATCTGGGTTAGTTCGTTGGTTAGAAAACAGTTCTAAGAAGGCCAAAGCACAGGTTAATCTAGGGCAAATCAGTTAGCTCCACGGAGAGAAAAGCTGTTTCAGGAGCCTAGGAGACTCGGAACCTGCGTCTCTTCTCAGAGCCCCTTGATTGCCTGTCATCCTGACAGGCACCATCTCCAGCCCCAAACTGCTGGCACCCAGCCAAGGTCTCCAAGCTATCTGCGGACTGGGTGAAGGCTCTGGGCAGGCATGGTTCTCACATCTCTCATACCAAACCTTATTTGCACCAAGTCTCATTTTCACTTCTGGAACTTGAATGAAATCATACACCATGAAGCTTGAACTTGGCTTTCTGACAGCCTCTGAGCACGCGGTGATGCCATTCAAGATGCAGAGGGGTGATTTCTGCACAGGGTAAATCTTGACCATTGGGCAGCAGGAGATGTAGAGAGTCAAGAAGAAACAATTTTCCCTTCCTTTCTTCCTTCAGTACAATACAGAGAGGCCTGGGTTTTTCTTGTGTAACTTCCAGAGGACTTCCTACTTTTCTTTACGGCTTGAAAGATCTGCACACCTTGGTGATGCATCACCTCATATGACTTCCATATTTTTGGTCTTGCTTCCTTTTTCCTCACCCTTGAGCCCCTGGACTTGCACCTTCTGAAAAGGCAGCAGCACCTTCATCCTTCTTTGGGCTCTATAGAGATCCAGAATTAAGATAATGAATCACAGATTTCACCCCAAACTCTTAACAATGAGTTCACAAAATTAAGCCGGGGCTCGCCGGGCGCGGTGGCTCAAGCCTGTAATCCCAGCACTTTGGGAGGCCGAGGCGGATGGATTACGAGGTCAGGAGATGGAGACCATCCTGGTCAACATGGTGAAACCCCGTCTCTACTAAAGATACAAAAAATTAGCTGGGCACGGTGGCGCGTGCCTGTAATCCCAGCTACTCAGGAGGCTGAGGCAGGAGAATTGCCTGAACCCAGGAGGCGGAGGTTGCGGTGAGCCGAGATCGCGCCATTGCACTCCAGCCTGGGTAACAAGAGCGAAACTCCGTCTCAAAAAAAAAAAAAAAAGAAAGAAAGTAGTTTTTGCTGGGTACGGTTCTAAGTTGACAGCTTTTTCTCTTAGCAATCTGAAGATCTTGTTCTGTTGTTTTCTGGGTTACATACTTGCTGTTGATAAGTCCTCTGACGGTCCTTGGCAGGTAATCTTTCTTTATCCTCACACTACTTGTACGTTCTCTTTGTCTTCGGTGGTTTGCAGTTTCACTACAGTGTGTTTAGGTATAGATTATTCTGTATTTATCTTGCTAAGCATTTATTTATTTATTTATTTTGAGGCGGAGTTTCGCTCTTGTTACCCAGGCGGGAGTGCAATGGCGCGATCTCGGCTCACCGCAACCTCCGCCTCCTGGGTTCAGGCAATTCTCCTGCCTCAGCCTCCTGAGTAGCTGGGATTACAGGCACGCGCCACCGTTCCCAGCTAATTTTTTGTATTTTTAGTAGAGACGGGGTTTCACCGTATTGACCAGGATAGTCTCGATCTCTTGACCTTGTGATCCACCCGCCTCGGCCTCCGAAAGTGCTGGGATTACAGGCTTGAGCCCACCGCGCCCGGCCGCTAAGCATTTATTAATACTTCCTTGATCTAAGGATTCTGAAAATTCCTATGTATAATCTTTTTGAATAATACCTTTCTTCGGATAGGAGGAGATTCTTTGGTGTTATTTTTTGTCTTTAAGAAGAAGAATTTTGTTGAAACATTGTATTTGTACATATTTATGGGGCACAGGTAAAATTTTGTTACATTCATGGAAACTGTAATGACCAAGTTAGGGTATTTAGGGTATCGGCCACCCGAGTATTTATCATTTCTACATGCTGGGTGCATTTCAAGTCTTCTAGCTATTGAAAAAATACAACACACCGTTGTTAACTTTAGATACTCTACTCTGCTACCCAAGAGATTCATTAGAATTTATTCCTTCTGGCCGGGCGCGGCGGCTCACGCCTGTAATCCCAGCACTTTGGGAGGCCGAGGCAGGTGGATCATGAGGTCAAGAGATCGAGACCATCCTGGTCAACATGGTGAAACCCCATCTCTACTAAAAATACAAAAAATTAGCCGGGCATGGTGGCGCGTGCCTGTAATCCCAGCTACTCAGGAGGCTGAGGCAGGAGAATTGCCTGAACCCAGGAGGCGGAGGTTGCGGTGAGCCGAGATCGCGCCATTGCACTCCAGCCTGGGTAACAAGAGCGAAACTCTGTCTCAAAAAAAAGAATGTATTCCTTCTATCGAACTGTATCTTTGTACCCATTAAGCAGCTGCAGGAGGAGATCCTTTGAAACCAACACTCCTGGCCCCTCTCTGTCTATTCTCTCTCCTCCTTGGGGTGAGGAGATGATTTATCCCACAGTGAGGTTGGGGAGGGTGTCTGAGCGTGCTCAGCCAAGTCCGTTGTTCTCTTTCTCTTTGGGAGTTGGCTGCAGGGCATGCACTTTTCTCTGTGTTCCTCTGTGCTTAAGGCTTTCAAGGTACATCCTGTGGAGGATGGGAGACAGGGATGGGGCTTCAATTGTCTAGTGCTGCCAGTGATGGGATGGGGAAATTTGCTTAATTCTGAAGTTCAATATTAAGAAGGCTAAAGTTAATAAATATTCACCTGTTACATCAGTAAGAAACCTGGCATTTTTATCTCCATCTGCCCGAATCTAATGTACCTTTAAAAAAAATCAGCTTTTAAATTTTTCGCTGAGACAAGATCTTCCTCTGCCGCCCAGGCTGGAGGGCAGTGGCACTATCATAGCTCACTGTGGCCTTGGTCGCTTGGACTCAAGCGATCCTCCCATCTCAGCTTCGCAAGTAGCTGGAACTACAGGCCCACACCATTATGCCTGGCTAATTTTTTTTTTTCACTTTTAGTAGAGACAAGGTCTCGCTTGCTAAGGCTGGTCTCAAACCCCTGAACTCAAGCCATCCTTCAGCCTCAGCTGCCCAAAGAGCTGGGATTACAGACGTAAGCAACTACATCAGGCCAATGTGCATTTTTAATCGGTTCCAAACATGGTGGAGAATGGAGGATCATTCACTGAACTTCCTCATAGACTCGAATATCCCCGAGCCCTTCTACTCTCTTATTTTCCCCTGGGTGTAGGGAGAGCACCGCTCGCCTCTCACTTGATGGTTTTATGACATGCTTCAGGGCAGGGTGAGAATATCCTTCCTACACTTTATGGAAAAGGATGAGGATGGTTACAGAGACTTTCCTGCACATGCTTTTTTCTCAAATTCTTTCAGCTGAGAATATTTTGGGCTAGCATGTCCTGAGCCTCATCAACACTGACGCTTTCCCTCACTAGGCTGTGTGCACCTTATGAAACAAATCTGGTGTCTTCTAGGAATTTCAGCAGGTATGTAAAGAAAATGGCAAGGACTGTCTGAGAACCCTTTTCCTTGCATCCCAAATCATACCATGCTTGTGGCTGGTCCTGGAGTGCAACGTGGAGGTCTGGGAGGGGCTGGGAATTAGTAAGAAGCCATCTCTTTTGTGTGCTGCCCTGGGATGTGGGAGCAGCTGGCTTGGACCCCTGCACAATGGAATTATTGTACTTTCAGCCCAAGGACCTGAGCCGTCTGAGCTGGCAGGAGCTCTCAGAATATCCACCGTGAGGCAGGCATGTGCTACGTGCTGTCAGCACTGGTGCTGTTGTGAAACAAGCTCATGGAAACAGGTTGGGCAGAAAGGTGTTGAAAAGCCAGAAACCTCTTGTTGAATAACAAAAAACAAGTCCAATGTAAAAACTTGTTTTTAGTGGAAAATGTCTCTTCACATGACTTCTGTATGTTCACGCTTTTGCCAGTCAGTGCACTGGCAGGAAGTGGACTGTCCCTCAGATGGCTCAACTGGAGGCTTCAATGGAGGGACCACTTAGGAAGTGTAGGCAAGGTCAAGGAAGCCAATAGGGTTGTTGAGGCACCTGAAGTCTGGGAACTGCCGGAAGCACTTACTCCCCTGGATCAGAAGGGACAGGGGGTACAGTGAGAGTTGTAGCTGTGGAGCAGGGGTCCCCTGGAGATAGCAGCAGTGATGGAAAGACAGCTGCAGTCAAGATAGAGCACCAGAGCAGGGAAGGGTGTGGGAAAACCCCAACTTCTCTTTCTTCCTTGCTGGGGCCTCCCATTGGCCAACCCAGCCAGAAGCCAGGTGGTCAAGGAGTGCAGGTGATTCAGCCAATAGGGGTCAACTTCCTGAGGCACAGAAAGGCAGAGAAGGCTGGTGAATGGACTCCAGGGTAGGGGGCCAGGTGGAGACTTAGCTGGCCTTGTTAAGTTGGGTGTGCACATTCTCTACATACAGTACAGTTATAAATCCATTCCAGAGCCGAGTGCCCTGCATTTCCATTCCATGTGCCCTCTGCCTCTCCCACCTCACTGCACGTACTAGGATCCATCCTGATCTTCACGAATCATGAAGACTACTGTGGATCTGTTACATATGTGAGTCAGACTGTTGGCTCTTTGAGAGACGAATTGCTTTCTGTCCTGTAGACCTTGGTCAGTCCATGTATCATGACAGAAGGGTTGCCATGGGATGAGAGAGAGTTAGTGTTCACCTCTCACTGAGACTTGCTTCCACTCCCAGCCAGCTTCCAGCGGATGAAGCCACCTCACAGATCACAGAGGCGTGGCACAGGGAAAGCCCTGTGACCACACCCACACCACCAGACCTTGAAATGTGGGGAAAGAGGGCTGCAGGAGGCAATTCTGAATTTTGGTTGGCATGAATGAGCATATAAAATCACTCAGAGAGTTCAGGAAATTTTTCAGGCCTCTTCAGTAGCTACCTTGCCTCCTTCTCCCTCAGTTTTATTTTGTTTGTTTATTTCTCCTTGCAGGGGACCAGAAAAAATGTAAGATGTGCTATTCATTTACTCATTCATTCATTCACACATCCCTTCAGTGATTTTTACTGCAAATATCTATGATGCCAGGTAATGTATTAGGCAATGGGATAAGAAGGATGAAAATCATGAGGCTGGGCATGGTGGCTCATGCCTGTAATTCCAGCACTTTCTCAGGCCGAGGCGGTGGATCACCTGAGGTTAGGAGTTCGAGACTAGCCAGGCCAACATGGTGAAACCCCTGTCTCTATTAAAAATACAAAACTTAGCTGGGTGTGGTGGCACACGCCTATAGTCCCAGCCACTTGGGAGGCTGAGGCAGGGGAATTGCTTGACCAGGGAGGTGAAAGTTGCAATGTGCCAAGACCACACCACTGTACTCCAGCCTAGCTGACAGAGCAAGACTGTGTCTCAGAAACAAAAGACAAAAAGAGAAGGATGAAAATTATGCTAGTTGGCCTCGAAAACTCACCATTCAGTTAAGGTATACACACACATTGATTTCCCAAGTCTCATTAGCCTTGGGGATAAACAAGGGCATGAGTGACTAGCGCAATGGTATTTAACTCTGAACACCCATAATCAAGTTAAAATCCAAGCCCCACTCAGAGTCCCAGAGGCAATCACTCCCGAAAGCTGCGGAGGTTTGCTACCTTTTCCCACATCGTTACCACCGTGTGCCAGACAGCCCTGCTGCTGCTATTTACTGCCTGAGCAAGAAAACCAGGGGCGAAGTCTCTGCATTGGGAGCCTTGGGTGGGCTTAGTAAGCAGTTTCTGTTGAATCTCCTGTAGCCACCGGGATTTTCACATTCTCAGAGAAAGCCCCGTGGCTCTAGAATCTCCTTTCATCTGGGCTGTCACTCTTTTCTGGTGTCTTGAAGCAAGAACCTACAATTTTTTTAATCATTTAGTTATTTTACCTAGAGCAGTATCAGTCAAAATATATACGATATCAGACCTTTTCCTGTTTTGCAAGGATGTTAGAGCGTAGGAAAGTGCTGACTGGGGAAGATGGGCAGGGGAGATTCCTGGGGGTTGGAGGACCAAACAGAGGAGCAGGAGGACCAAGGCCCAACTTCCTGACTTCACACCCTTACCAGGGGTGGCCCTGCTGGGTTGCAGCAGGCAAATAAAGGTTGTGGGCCTTCTATGTCCTGTTAGGCAACAACAGTGGGTGCCTTAGGTGGGTGTAGAGTTCTTGATTTATATCATGCCAGAACTTGCCTGTGCTTAAAAAAACAAGTCCTAGACATCAGGGGACTGATGTCTAAGACACGAGATACACTGCCAAACGTCAGAACATGAAAGTTTTCCTGCTCAATCCCCTCTATAGTCTGTCCATCCACGAAATAAATACATGTTGATCTACTGTGGCAAAGGTCTAAGAAATGCGTAAAAAACAGCTCATTCTCTCAAAATGCTTAATTTCTAGCCGGAGAGGTGATACATGGGAGGATGGATATTTTTCCTTCTTGCTCACCATCCTTTTCTCTTTCCAGAGAGTAAATCTCCTAAGGCTACAATAATAGAGGAGGGTTTTTTTTTTTTTTGGTTGTGACACCCAGGTCTTGGAAAGGGCCAGTCTTTTCACATGAGATAACAGGAGATTCATAAGTAGGATGTTAACATCTGCCTTTTGAGAGATCTTAGGATAATTTTAAATATTCCAGCTGGTGGTCAGTCTCCTGGGAGGGCTTCTTCTCCTTTCTTCAACTTCAGCACCCAAAGTTCTCCCCACCGCCCCCCACCCCGTTTCTAAAGAAGAAAAAGTTGAAACAGAAAGTAATTGACAAGGTGACCCAATGTTTAGACGCAAGAAGAGTTGGGGCTTCAGGTGGGTGCTATGGAGGGAAAGGATTAAAATAACTGTAGTGAGAGGGAAGAGGAGGAAGACCCAGGGAAGGGGCCCTGCCACTCAAAGCTATTGGTCTGTGGCAGACCCCAAGGCCTCTGCTCTTGAGCAAATTAAGAGACAACATAGACGAACCACTGGGATCATGAGCATCTGGATTAGAAGACTTTGGATGATCACCAGAAATCAAGAGCTGTTTTTGTATTCTTCGTAATTCTGGTTGTGTGTTTGACCCGATAAGACGTGGATCCGATCATCTTGCCACTGCACCCCACCACCTACCCTTCCTTCACCAGCACAGTCCTGGATGACAGAGCCTAGGAAATGAACAGAACCATTCCGGGAGCTGACTGACCAGCAACTGGAGGGGCACTCTCATTCGACTGTACCACCAAGCTCCAGACATATACAGAAATATTAAGTAGAACCCATGAAATGTTTCATAAGTCCAGAGTAAAGAGATGTTAATTCTTTCTGCTTTGATGAAAGGCAGAAAGTGGCATTAAAAGGGAGCTTGAAAGGATAGCTATAATCGAAGTCTGTGGAGACAGAAGGGGAGGAAATTCCAAGCACTGGGAGCAGAGGTGAAATCGGAATGGAAATGAGATGTGTTGTCTTTATTTATCACGGGTGTCATGGGATATCATGTGGAAAATCTGTGTGATTATTTATCTCTAGGATGCTGACCTCTTTATACCTTTGTAATAATAACCTTGGCAGGAACTTACATAAAATCCCAACTGGAACCAAATATTCATTTCTTATTTTTAACTAAACCACAGATCACATCAAACCAAACCTGAAACATGCACACACACACACACACACACACACACACACACCATGTATACCCCTAAGTTTGAACCAGACAATAGAACTGTGAATATATTAAAAAGCTAGTTTGTAATTTTGAACCAAACTTGCTGATAAGAAAGGCATGTTTTTGAATCCTAAATTGTTTTTCTGTTCTAAATATAATACCAAATTTATTCAGTAATCTGAGTTTGTAAACCTCCTTATTAGCACACAGAGTTCAGTGAGGTGGGGCTCTGTGTAAGAATATTGATTTCTGCATGTAGTGTGTGGAAT
The DNA here is from genome assembly GCA_031835075.1 of Saguinus oedipus. NCBI lineage: Eukaryota > Metazoa > Chordata > Mammalia > Primates > Cebidae > Saguinus > Saguinus oedipus. Next base: position 88,258,855 of record CM063175.1, read on the forward strand.
TAATCTCATAATTAAACCTCTGTATATTGCTCTAGCTATAGGCTATCAGTCAGAGTCCATAATTTAAAACATAATTGCTTAGCTAGGTTAAGCAGAGACTATGCTACGGAATGTTAGGTATCACACACTCCCTGGGAAAGCCACAAGGTCAGGACTGGAAGCTTACACAGGCAAGTGTATCACTCATCACAGGACTGAATCTGCAAAGACCACACAGGGCAGCACTGCAGAGCCCACCTGGTGATGCTGGGCACTACACATCAGAATCTCTGCCTCTGCTCCCTAGAAAAGCAGACATACTGTCACTCTGCCTGCCAAAACATGGGTCCCACATGTTCCTGCTCTTCATGTTGCTTCTTACCAATGTAAGTCTTACCAATATAAGACTTAGAAACATCAGCTCTAAGGTACTTGGTCCATCAGATGGGCCATGATAAATAAAGACAACGCATCCAATTTCCATTTCCAGTGGCATTAGATTCTCATAGGAGGGCGAGCCTGATTGTGAACTGTGCACACGAGGAATCTAAGTTTTCTGCTTCTTCTGGGGATCGAATGCCTGTTGATCTGTCACTGTCTCCTATCACCCACAGATGGGACTGCCTGGTTTCAGAAAAATAAGCTCAGGGCTCCCACTGATTCTACATTATTATAAGTTGTTGTTTGTTTCATTATATATTACAGTTTGTTTCATTATATATTACAGTGTAATGATAATATAAATAAAGTGCACGATGAATATAATGGGCTTGAATCACCCTGAAACTATCACCCCGCCCCACCTGCCCTGTCTGTGGAAAGATTGTCTTCCACAAAACCAGTCCCTGGTGCCAAAAAGTTGGGGACTGCTAATCTACAACATCAGATACTACAGTTAGAGTATGGTTTCGAGTGTTAAAAGGAAGGGGAAAAAAGAAATGGAAAACATGAGCAAGAAAACAGATATCATCAAAAAGGGGAGGATTATACAGTAGAGTCTACGCAGCTAAAGAGAGATTTAGGAAACTGAAATAAATTTACCCAGAATGAAAAAAAGGTAGAGACAGAACTATGAGAGATATAAAATGGAAGTTAACAGACATGGGAAACAGAATGATGTCTGACATCTTAATTAGAATTCCAAATTTACTGTCTTTTTTTAATCTGTTTTTTTTTTTTTGTTACAGGTTTAAGGGTTATTGCCAAGTTCAAAATGAAGAAACTGGCCGGGCGCGGTGGCTCAAGCCTGTAATCCCAGCACTTTGGGTGGCCGAGGCGGGTGGATCACGAGGTCAAGAGATCGAGACCATCCTGGTCAACAAGGTGAAACCCCATCTCTACTAAAAATACAAAAAATTAGCTGGGCATGGTAGCGCGTGCCTGTAATCCCAGCTACTCAGGAGGCTGAGGCAGAAGAATTGCCTGAACCCAGGAGGCGGAGGTTGTGGTGAGCCGAGATTGCGCCATTGCACTCCAGCACAAGAGCGAAACTCCATCTCAAAAATAAATAAATAAAATGAAGAAACTGAGGCCAGTATAAGAAAATTAAATACCAGTTTATTCAGCTCCCAGGCGAGGTTCTCTGGTCCAGGGAAAGGGGGCCAGAGAAGTCGTGCTGACTTCCCGGGGCGTGGGGTTTTTGTGGCTATAAGGAACAAGCAACAGCAGGGTGCTTTGATTGGCTCTGGGGGAGTGGGATTGGGCCGCTATTGGTTGGTGGGTTGTCTGGCGGGTTCTTTTGGTGCGAGATTTGGTTAGGGTTGCATCATCTGGAATTCCCGACTGCAGGGCTGGGTGCAGAGCTGGGTGCTGAGTGCAGAGCTGGGTGCTGAGTGCAGAGCTGGGTGGCTGTCCAGGCTCCTGATGAGGTGTCCAGACTTACAACAGGGGTCTCAGCCATGAGTCTAGATGGGTCAAAAAAGATATTTTTCCTCCTTTACAGTATGAGTGTGTGTGACTGCCTTTTCAGTGAGGGTATAAATGGTGGTATCTGATCCTGCCCTGTAAGGAAGTGGGAGCACATCTGGCTCTGAGACCCTGCCAGATGGCGGAAAGAAAGCTTCCTTTGAGGAATGCTCCTCATGAAGACTTCCCCTTAAGAGAAGTTACCCCTGAGGAGAATTACTCCTGAGGAGTGTTCCCTCTGAGGAGAGTTCCCTTTAAGATGTGCTCCTCCTAAGGAGTGTTCCCCACTGAGGAATGCTCCCCCTGAGGAGTACTCCCCTGAGGAATCTTTCCCTTGAGGAGAGTTCCCCCTGAAGAGCGTTCCCTCTGAGGAGAGTTCCCCCTAAGGAGTGCTCCCCTAGTAAGTACCCCTGAGAAGTGTTCCCCTGAAAAGTATTCCCTCTGAGGGGAGGCTTCTTTGAGAAGTGTTTCCCCAGAGGAGTGCTCTCCCAAGGAGTGCTCCCACTGAGCAAGACTCCCTTAGCCTTACCACACAGACTATCCTGTGAGCTGTAGGTTGAGAAGAGAGTCCCTTCCCTGGAAGAGGGGACTTTCTGGCTTAAAAAAGTGTGGATTTCTCTTCCAACTTCTAGGCAGCTCTTGGAGGCTGTAAGGGTTCTAATGAGGCAGCTGAGGTAAGGGTTTGAATGAGGCAACTGAGGCCAGTTATTGAAATAAAGAAATTTAATCAGCTCCTGGGCGAGGTTCCATGGTCCCTGGGAAAGGGGCCAGAAAAATCGCGCCTGACTTCTCTCTGGCATGGGGTTTTATAGGGAATGAAGGCGTTTGATTGGCTGTGGATAAACAGGACGTGGATGGGGCAAGCTGCTATTGGTAGGTAGGCGGGATTTCCGGTGAGCTGTTGGATGGGGCAATGTGCTATTGGGCAGGTTTTGGCAGGGCTTCTTTTAAATTTTGGTGGGATTTTCCAATGGCGGGCTAGGTGCCGAGTGCAGAGTTTAGTGTTGAGTGCAGATTCTGGTGTGGAGTGCAGCAGTGGGCGTGTGTTGAGTGCGGATTCTGGTGACATAGTTTTCAGGCGTGTAGAGGGATGGGCGTGTCCAAGCTCCCGGGGAGGCAACCAGCCTTACGGAGGTTACCAGTGGAGGGCTCCATGGAATTGACAGCTACTCAAGAGAGCACCAGGCCAACTGCCCTGCCAATCACAGCCCCATTTCCCCTGTCATGGGGCTCTAAGGCCCAGTATCTTCTGAGCAGGGTTGGACACAGGCAGGGTTGTGAAGGGAGAGGGTTTCCCCAACTCCCTTCCCCGCATTAGTCTTCTGCCCCTTCTATCACTTCTGTGCCTTCAGCACCCTTGCAAAAATGCTCTTCTTGCCACACAAAAAGGGCTGCACTCAGCTTTATTCATAACAACCAATACTTGAAATCACCCAAGATACCCTTTAGTAGGTGAATGTGTGGAGACTTAAATGAATTCTTTTGCCCCCATTGTGGTTATGAAACTATCTCCACTATATCAGGGTGCACCAAAAATGTAGACTAATGATATTAAGGTCTCAATATGAGCCCTTAGAACCAACAAACAATAGTAGCCTGTTGAAGGAATCAATGATTTAATTCCTGTAAATAAAACAAGGGGGGAATGTGACATGGTAAAAGCCCCATAAAACTGCATGCCTCAACCATACCTTGGCTTTCTGTTGAAACTGCTCTCTATTACCCAAGTGTGAATAACTAAGGACTGTAATTTCCACCCTACCCAAATAATATGTAAACAAATGCTAATCTTGACTTTTGTGAACCACTTGAGTAACAATCAGAATGTCAAAAAGTCCCCTGGCCGTTGAAGAGTCCAGAGCCCCTCACCCTGATCTTCCCCCAGGAATCCACTGGAATATCTGAAACCCCTCACCCTACCCCCGCCCCTCAGCCTCACTCCCGAGGTGATTTTACGGGTATAAAAGGCCTTGGCACCCTCCTTTTGGGGCCATGGGTTGGAGAGACGCGAGTCCTTCGTGGCCACCTGCAATAAAGACCCTGCAATCTGGCATATTTTTGTCTTGGTGTTGACTTTCTTTGCTCCGGCCAGTACGACAAATGTGCAACCGAACACAGGTCTGGCTGCTTTGCCACTTGGAGGGTCCAAGGACAAGAGTGAGGTATGGTAGAAAGAAAGTGACCTTCTTAACTAAAACTAGTAAAGGGAGGTGACCAGATCCCCATCCAAAGTAATCACTACAAATTTCTGGGGAGAAAGCAGTTTACAAAGGGGACCTTCACGTGGGAAGCACGCAGGAGTTGTGCCGAGTACGGGATCTGCATGTCTTGTCTTGGTGGCTCTCTTGGGTCTCATTTCACCTGCAACAATTGGCCGGGGGTTACTGAGCTGCCTTGAGGTAATCTCTGGAATCTTGGAGCTGGGTCTCCAGGCTTGGTCTGTCAAGATTAGCCCCTGGAAGGCAGCTTTGATAATTTTTAGATCACACTGTATTAAATCCCTGCATATTCCATAAAAAAAAGATTAGCCCCTGGAACTTCTAAGTAAGGACGTAATTAGATGCAAGCATACAGTTAGATAAATGCAAAGGGAGTATGTGGTGGGAAAGGGCGGGACACAGAGTCTACTTTAAGCTCAAGGGAAAAGGCTTTTGCAGTATTGCTTCAAGACTGTATTTCAAGACTAGGGAGAAAAGAGAAAGGGGACATTTTTAAAAAATGCATTTTGAAGTTAAGTTATTTGGTTACAAATGAATAAATAAACTATAATACATCCAGACAGTGGAATATTATTCAACGCTAAAAACAAATGAACTACCAGGCCATGAAAAGATGTGGAGAAACATGAAATGCATATTAATGTGACTTGGTAAAAGCCCCATAAAACCCATACCTCAACCATACCTCAGCTTTCTGTTGAAACTGCTCTCTGTAACCCTGATGTGACAGGCAAGCAGTCCAAACCCACGCCATCTTGGCCCCTGTGACTTGTGATAAGTAAGGTCTGTAATTTCCGAACTACCCAGACAACGTGTAAACTAATGCTGATCTTGACTTCTGTGAACCACTTAAGTAACAATCGGAATGTCCGAAGCCCCTCACCCTCATCTCCACCCAGGAGGTGATTTACAAAATGTCCAGTCCACTGGTCTTTGGAAACTCTGAAGCCCCTCACCCCCACCCCTGCCCCTCACCCTCACCCACCGAGGTGGTTTACAGGCATAAAAGGTCTTGACACCCTCCTTTCGGGGCCATGGGTTAGAGAGACCCGAGTCCTCCGTGGCCGCCGGCAATAAAGACCCTGCAATTTGGCATACTTTTGTCTTGGTGTTGATTTCCTATGCTTGGGCCAGTACAACATTATAAGTGAAAGAAGTTAATATGAAAAGGTTACATACTGTATGACATTCTGGAAAAGGCTAAACTATGGAGACAGCCAAAAGATCAGTGGTCACCTGAGGTTAGGGGGAAGGAGGGATGAACAGGCAGAACACAGAGGATTCTCAGGGCAGTGAAACTACTCTGTATGGCACTTTAATAGATACGTCTCATTATATATTTGCCCAAACCCACAGATGCACGTAAAGAGCGAATCCCAATGTAAACGTTGGATGGCAATGATGTGTCAGTGTGCGTTCATCATCGTAACAAATGTACCACTCTGGTGGGGATGTTGATAATTCAGGAGGCTATGCCTTTGTAGGTACATGGGACATCTCGGTATCTTCCTCTCAATTTTGCTCTGAACCTAAAACTGCTCTAAAAAATAAAGTTGTTTTTTTAAGCTGCACTTTTCTGGGATGATTTTCATTTTAACAGAGTTCAAACCCTTAAACCAGAGGCGAGCCGCCTTCTTTGCCTACCATTTCCTGTCCGTTGACCACTCGGCCACGCTACCAACCCATTTCCTGTCCGTTGAAATGAAAATGCAAGGAAAACAACATGGATTCTCAAGACTTGGAACACTTGCTTTACTGAATAAACGAAATGTCAATGAGGAAACCGGCGTGACTTTTTAGTCACTAACAAGATGGTACCTGGACATTCATCCTGAAAATCATTCACCAGTCTGGTGGTTCTTCCATGTAGATGTCAGTCCTCAAGTGGCTCGTCACGACTTCATGCTGAAAAACATCACGTGTTTGTTCGTTTGTTTGTTCAAGACAGCGTCTTGCCCTGTCACTCAGGCTGGAGTGTGGTGGTGTGATCACAGCTCACTGCAACCTCTGCTCCCTGGGCTCAAGTGATCCTCCCACCTCAGCCTCCCGAGTAGCTGGGACCACAGGTAGGCCCCACGACATCCAGCTAATATTTTTGCATTTTTGGTAGAGACAGGGTTTTGCTACGTTGCCCAGGCCAGTCTTGAACTCCTGGACTCAAGTGATCTGCCCTCTTCAGCCTCCCAAAGTGCTGGGATTACAGTCGTGGGCCACTACATCCAGCCCAACGTGAAGCTTTAATAGTGGAATTTCAGTTATCAGACGGTGGTGTGGGAGCCCCCGAGGGGGCAGCGGCGCTTACTAGTGTCTCAGAAACCACACCAGTGGGCTCTCGGACGTGGCCCTGAGACACCAATCTTTGTGAAGCATAGATGGAGATTTTCTTCCTCGTCTCTGACTAAAGCTTCTAAGAAAATCCTGCCCCTGAGAGGTAAGTGGTATGACTCACTGCTGTCAAGTGTGCTAGTCCCTAAGCAGCAGGAATTTCTGTTCTTTTGTTCCTCCTTGATTTCTTAGGGAAATGGTATTTTTCTGGTGTAACCAATATTCACAGCCGAATCTCTTTATCAGCTCTTCAAGGGCAGGTGATAACACGGTGACCAATCTAGGCCACAGGCCCCTGGTCTCTTCCTGTCCAGGTTTGCCTCTCCTAATGGACATATTGCTGTGGGGTTCATTTATTCATTGGAACACTCACTGGGTCTGTAGCCGTCTTTCCTCTGGGAACTCTGGTGTCACTGGGCTATTGCTGATGTTAGTGCTCTGGTTTTTTGTTGTTGTTTATTTGTTTTGTTTTTATATTTGTTTGTTTTTTTTTTTTTAGACGGAGTCTTGCTCTGTCACCCCAGGCCAAAGCGCAGTAGCAGGATCTCAGCTCACTACAGCCTCAGCCTCCCAGGCTCAAGTATTCCTCCCACCTCAGCCCGGGCATGGTGGGCACATGCCTGTAGTGCCAGCTACTCGGGAGGCTGAGGGAGGAGAATTGCCTGAACCCAGGAGGCGGAGGTTGCGGTGAGCCGAGATCGCTCCATTGCCTCTCAAGTAGCTGGGACTAAAGACATGAGTGCAGCACCATGCCCAGTTAATTTTTTTATTTTTATTTTTTGTAAAGACAAGGTCTCACTAGGTTGCCTAGCCTGCTCTTGAACTCCTGGGCTCAACTCATCCTCCCACCTTGGCTTCCCAAAGTGTTGGGATTATAGGCATAAGCCACCACACCCATCCTAATGTTAATACTATTTTTTTAAGTTAGTTTATTTCATTTGTTTATGTATTAATTTCAATAGATTTTTGGGAAATAGGTGGTATTTGGTTAAATGAATAAGTTCTTGAGCGGTGATTTCTGAGATTTTGGTACACACATCACCTGAGCAGTGTACACCATACCCAGTGTGCAGTCTTTTATCCCTCATCCACCTCCCACCCTTTCCTCTGAGTCCCCAAAGTCCATTGTGTTCTTCCTATGCCTTTGTGTCCTCATAGCTTAGCTCCCACTTAGGAGTGAGAACATACGATGTTTGGTTTTCCATTCCTGAGTTACTTGACTTAGAATAATGATCTCCAGTTTCATCTAGGTTGCTGCAAATGCCATTATTTCATTCCTTTTTATGGCTCAGTAGTATTCCATGGTATACATATACAACATACTCATTGATCGATGGGCATCTGGGCTGGTTCCGTACTTTTGCAATTGCAAATTATGCTGCTATAAACATGTGTGTGCAAGTATCTTTTTCATTTAATGACTTATTTTCCTCTCAGTAGATACCCAGGAATGGGATTGCTGGATCAAATGGTAGATCTACCTTTTTACCTTTAGTTCTTTAAGGAATCTCCACACTTTTCAATAGTGATTGTACTGTCTTATATTCTCACCAACAGTGTAAAAATGTTCCCTTTTCTTTCTTTCTTTCTTTTTTTTTTTTAAAGACAGGATTTCAGCCAGGAGCGGTGGCTCACGCCTATAATCCCAGCACTTTGGGAGGCCGAGCCGGGTGGATCATGAGGTCAAGAGATTGAGACCATCCTAGTCAACATGGTGAAACCCCGTTTCTACTAAAAATACAAAAAATTAGCTGGGCATGGTGGCGCGTGCCTGTAATCCCAGCTGCTCAGGAGGCTGAGGCAGGAGAATTGCCTGAACCCAGGAGGCGGAGGTTGCGGTGAGCCGAGATCGCGCCATTGCACTCCAGTCTGGGTAACGAGAGCGAAACTCCGTCTCAAAAAAAAAAAAAAGAAAGAAAGAAAGAAAAGACGGGATTTCACCATATTGGTCAGGCTGGTCTCGAAATCCTGACCTCAGGTGATCCGCCTGCCTCAGCCTCCCAAAGTGCTGGGATTACAGGCGTGAGCCACCGCACCCGGCTAAAATGTTCCCTTTTCACCAGATCTATGCCAACATCTATTATGTTTTGATTTTTTGATTACGGCCATTCTTGCAGGAGTAGGGTGGTATTGCACTGTGGTTTTCATCCGCATGACCCTGATAATTAGTGATGTTGAGCACTTTTTCATATATTTTTTGGCCATTTGTGTGTCTTCTTTTGAGAATTGTCTACTCATGTCCTTAGCCCACTTTTTGATGGGATTGTTTGTTTTTTTTTTTCTTGCTGATTTGAGTTGCTCCTAGATACTGGGTATTATTCCTTTGTTGGATATATAGGTGGCGAAGATTTTTCTCCTACTCTGTGGCTTTTCTGTATACTCTGTTGATTATTCTATTGCTGCACAGAAGCTTTTTAGTTCAATTAAATCTCATCTGTTTATCTTTGTTTTTGTTGTGTTTGCTTTTGGGTTCTTGGTCATGAAGTCTTTGCCTAAGCCAATATCTAGAAGGGTTTTTCCAATGTTATCTTCTAGAATTTTTACGGTTTCAGGTCTTAGATTTAAGACTTTGATCCATCTTGAGTTGATTTTTGTATAATATAAGAGATGAGGATCTAGTTTCATTCTTTTACCTGTGTGTGGCTTGCCAATGATCCCAACACCATTTATTGAATGGGGTGTCTTTTCCCCACTTTATGTTTTTGTTTGGTTTGTTGAAGGTCAGTTGACTGTAAGTATTTGGCTTTATTTCTGGGTTCTCTATTCTGTTCCATTGGTCCATATGTTTGTTTTTATACTAGTGCCATGCTGTTTTAGTGACCATGGCCTTATAGTATAGTTTAAGTCAGGTTATGTAATGCCTTTAGATTTGCTATTTTTACTGAGTCTTGCTTTGGCTATGCAGGCTCTTTTTTTGGGTTCATATGAATTTTAGGATTTTTTTCCTAGTTTGGTAAAGAATGATGGTGGTATTTTGATGGGAATTACACTGAAATTCTAGATTGCTTTTGGTAGTATGGCCATTTTCACAATGTTGATTCTACCCATCCATGAGCATGGGACGTGTTTCCATTTGTGTGTGTTGTCTCTGATTTCTTTAAGCAGTGTTTTGTAGTTTTTCTCGTAGAGGTCTTTCACCTCCTTGGTTAAGTATATTCCTAAGTTTTTTTTTTCTGTTACTGTTAAAGGGATTGAGATCTTGATTTCACTCTCAGCTTGGTTGCTGCTGATGTATAGCAGGGCTACTGAGTTGTGTACATTAATTTTGTATCCAGAAACTTGGCTGAATTCATTCACCAGTTCTAGAAGCTTTTTGAATGAGTCTTTAGGATTTTTTTAGGTACACGATCATGTCACCATCAAACAGTGACATTTTGACTTCCTCTTTACCAATTTAGATGCTCTTTATTTCTTTCTCTGGTCTGATTTTTCTGGCTAGGACTTCCAGTACTATGTTGAATAGAAGTGGTAAAAGTGGGCATCCTTGTCTTGTTTCAGTTCTCAAAATAAATGCTTTCAACTTTTCTCCACTATATATAATGTTGGCTATGGATTCCCATAGATGGTTTTATTACCTTAAAATACCTCCCTTCTATGCTGATTTTGCTGAGAGTTTTATTCATAAAGGGATGCTGGATTTTGTCAAATGATTTTTCTGCATCTATTGAAATGGCTGTGTGAATTTTGTTTTTAATTCTGTTTATGTGGTGTATCACATTTATTGACTTGCAGATGTTAAACCATCCCTGTATCTCTGGTATGAAACCCACTTGATCATGGTGGATTATCTTTTTGATATGCTGTTGGATTTGGTTAGCTAGCATTTTGTTGAGAATTTTTGCATCTATGTTCATCAGAGATATTGGTCTATAGTTTTCTTTTTTTGTTATATCCTTCCCTGGTTTTGATATTAGGGTGATAGTGGCTTCATAGGATTACTCAGAGAGGATTTTCTCTTTCTCCATCTTTTGGAAAAGTGTCACTGGGATTGGTACCAATTTTTTGAATGTTTGATAGAATTCAGCTATGAATCCATCTGATCCTGGACTTTTTGCTATTGTTGGTAACTTTAATTACCATTTCAATCTCACTGCATCTATTGGCCTGTTCAGAGTTTCTGTTTCTTCCTGATTTAATCTAGGAGGGTTGTATATATCCAGGAATTTATCCATCTCTTTTAGATTTTCTAGTTTATGCACGTAAAGGTGTCCGTAGTAGCCTTGAATAATCTTGTATTGCTGTGGTATCCGTTGTAATGTCTCCTGTTTTGTTTCTAATTGAGCTTATTTGGATAGTCTCACTTCTTTTCTTGGTTAATCTCACTATTGGCCTATCAATTCTATTTATCTTTTTAAAGAACCAGTTTTTTGTTCCATTTGTCTTTTGTATTATTTTGGTTTCAATTTCCTTTAGTTCCGCTCTGATCTTTGTTATTTTTTTTTCTTTTCTTTTCTTTTTTGAGACTGAGTCTTGCTCTGTTGCCCAGGCTGGAGTGCAGTGGTGCAATCTTGGCTCACCGCAACTCTGCCTCCTGTGTTTAAGCAATTCTCCTGCCTCAGTCTCCTGAGTAGCTGGGACTACAGGTGTATGCCACCAAACCCAGCTAATTTTTTGTATTTTCAATAGAGATGGGTTTTCACTGGTCTCAATCTCTTGACATCACGATCCGCCTGCCTCAGTCTCCCAAAGGGCTGAGATTATAGGCATGAGCCACTGCACCTGGCCTAGTTATTTCTTTTCTTCTACTGAGTTTGGGTTTGTTTTGTTCTTGTTCCTCTAGTTCCTTGAGGTGTGACCTTTGATTGTCTATTTGTGCTCTTTCAGACTTTTTGAAGTAGGCATTCAGTACTATGAACTTTCCTCTTAGCACCACCTTTGCTATATCCCAGAGGTTTTTTTATGTTGTGTCACTATTATTTTTCAGTTCAAAGAATCTTTTAATTCCCATCTTGATTGCATTGTTGACTCAATGATCATTCAGGAGCAGGTGATTTAATTTCATGTATTTGCATGGTTTTGAGGTTTCCTTTTGGAGTTGATTTCTGATTTTATTACACTGTGGTCTGAGAGAGTACTTGCTATCATTTCAGTTTTCTAAAATTTGTTGAGACTTGTTTTGTGGCCTATCTTATGATCTATCTTGGAGAATGTTTTATGTACTGATGAATGGAATGTATTATGATGAATATAATATTCTGCAGTTATTGGGTAGAGTATTCTGTGAATATCTGATAAGTCCATTTGTTCTAAAGTATAGCTTAAGTCCATTGTTTCTTTGTTGACTTTCTGTCTTGATAACCTGTCTAGTGCTGTTAGTGCAGTGTTGAAGTTCCCCACTATTATTACATTGCTATCTCATTTCTTGGGTCTAGAAGTAATTGTTTTATAAATTTGGGAGCTCCAGTGTCAGGTGCATATATATTTCAGATTGTGATATTTTCCTGTTGGACTAGTACTTTTATCATTATATAATGTCTCTCTTTCTCTTTTTAACTGCTATTGCTTTAAAATTTGTTTTTGTTTTTTTTCTGGTATAAAATAGCTACTCCTGCTTGCATTTGGTGTCCATTTGCATGGAATATCTTTCTCCACCCTTTTATCTTAAGTTAATGGGAGTGAGTCCTTATGTGTCAGATAAGTCTCTTGAAGACAGCAGATACTTGGTTGGTGAATTCTTCATTCTGCCATTCTGTATCTTTTAAGTGGAATTTGGACCATTTACTTTCAATGTTAGCATTGAGATGTGAGGTACTGTTCTATTCATTGTGCTATTTGTTGCCTGAATACCTTGGGGTGTGTGTGAGTGTGTGTGTGTGTATGTGGTGTTTTATAGGTGCTGTGAGATTTATACTTTAAGGAGGTTCTATTTTGGTATATTTTGAAGATTTGTTTCAAGATTTGGAGTTCCTTTTAAGCAGTTCTTATAGTGCTGGATTGTTACTGGTGAATTCTCTCAGCATTTGTTTGTCTGAAAAAGACTGTATCTTTCCTTCATTTATGAAGCTTAGTTTCACTGGATTCAAAATTCTTGGCTGATAGTTGCTTTGTTTAAACAGGCTAGGAGGATAGGTCCCAATCCCTTACAGTTTGTAGGATTTCTGCTAAAAAATCTGCAGTTAATCTGATAGGTTTTCCTTTATAGGTTACTTGATTCTTTTGTCTCACAGCTCTTGAGAGCGTCCTTCATCTTGACCTTAGATAACTTGATGACTATGTGCCTAGGCAGTGATCTTTTTGTGATGAATTTCACAGGTGTTCTTTGAGCTTTCTATATTTGGATATTTAGATCTCTAGCAAGGCAAGGGAAGTTTTCCTTGATTACTCTTCAAATGTGTTTTCCAAACTTTTATATTTTTCTTCTTCCTCAGGAACACCAATTATTCTTAGGTTTGGTCATTTAACCAAACTTGTTGGAGTCTTTGTTCATTTTTTGAATTCTTTTTGTCTTTGTTGAATTGGGTTGATCCAAAAGCCTTGTCTTTGAGCTATGAAGTTCTTTTTCTTGATTCTATTGCTGAGACTTTCCAGTGCATTCTGCAATTCTCTAAGTGTGTCCTTCATTTCCAGAAGTTGTGATTGTTATTATTTGTGCTATATATTTTAGTAGAGATTTTTCCATTCATATCCTATATCTTTTTTTAAAATATCTTTAAGTTGGACTTCACCTTTCTCTGGTGCCTCCTTGACTGGCTAAACAGTCAACCTTCTGAATTCTTTTTCAGGCAATTCAGAGATTTCGTCTTGATTTGGATCCATTGCCAGTGAGCTGATCTTTTGGGGGTGTTAAAGAACCTTGTTTTGTCATATTACTAGAATTGCTTTTCTGATTCCTTCTCATTTGGGTATACCAGGGACTCGAGGGCCACTGCTCAGATTCTTTGGTTCCACAGGGTGTTCCCTTGATGCAGGGCTCTCTCCTTTCCCCTAGGGATGGGGCTTCTTGAGACCCGACATGCAGTGATTATTTTTCTTCTGGACCTAACCACCCAGCGGATTGACTCCAGGCTGGAACTGAGGAGTGTCTGCAGAGTCCTGTGATGTGATCCGTCTTTAGGTCTCTCAGCTGTGGATACCAGTACCTACTCTGGTGTAGGTAGCAGGGAAGTAAAGTGGACTCTGTGAGGGTCCTTGGTTGTACTTTTGTTAAGTGCGCTGGTTTTGTGTTAGTTGGCTTCCCACTTCCAGTTGTATGTGCTGGAAAGTTGATGTCTGGGACCATCCATGAGAAGCAGGGCAGGTAGCAGCCAGAAAACAGCCCAGGGGCCTTTCTCCCAGAGGTGGAGCTTGCAAAAGCGGCATCAGCTGTGGTTGTATGCACAGGATACAAGCTTGCCCTAGGGTCAGGCAGTGGGCAGGGACATAGAGCTACCAAGGGATTATGTCCTTTGTCTTTGGCTACCAGGGCAGGTACAGAAAGACCATCAAATGGCAGCAGGATTAGGTCTGTCGACTCTCTTTGGGCAAGGCGTGCTGTGGCTGCTGTGGGGAATGGGGGTGTGTTTTTCAGGCCAATGGAGTTATGTTCCCAGTGAGATTATTGCTGCCGCTGCTACGTCACACAGGTCACGAGGGAAGTGGAAAAAACCCAGCAGCAACTGGACTCACCTGGATTCCACACAGCTCAAAAGGCTGGTCTCACTCCCACTGTGCCCCACCACAGCACCAAATTTACTTCCAGGCCGTCAGGGAGTACGGCTGAGAACTTGCCCCTGGCTACAAGACTCTCAGCTAAGAAAGCAAGCTGATTCACTGTTCCTAGGCCATCCCAAGGAGGCTGCAGCGGCAATCCACCTCCTTCCAAGGGTCTGTGGATTCTCTCAGCTTTCCTGGTATGTTCCTGTGGCAGTTCTTGGAACAAAATTCACCATGTGGATCTCCACACACTGCTCTGTTCATCAGTGTGGAATCTACAAGCTGGTCCTGACTCCTATCCGACATTCTCCTTGGTTTTCCCTAATTTTAGTATTCTTAAAGCCAGCTTTGCTCCCAAGGCATCCTATAATGTTGACCTCGATGCCCTTGACCTTGAGACAGGAGTAAATGGGGCAGCTAAAGTCTCTGTGGGCTGCTCTCTGACAAGAGGAAATCCACTTCTTGAGAGCATCACCTTCTTTTTTTTTTTCTTTTTTGAGATGGAGTCTCGCTGTGTCGCCCAGGCTGGAGTGCAGTGGTGTGATCCTGGCTCATCACAACCTCTGCCTGTTGTGTGCAAGCGATTCTCCTGCCTCAGCCTCCTGAGTAGCTGGGACTACAGGTGTGTATCACCGTGCCCTGCTAACTTTGTTATTTTTAGTAGAGATAGGATTTCACCACGTTGGCCAGGCTGGAATTGAACTCCTGACCTCACGATTCTCCCGCCTAGGCCTCCCAAAGTGCTGGGATTACAAGCATGAGCCACTGCACCGGGCCCCTTCTTAAGCACCTCCCCGAAGGCTAATGGGCAGCCTCCTGATTGTGAGGGTGGAAGAATATTCAGACGTTCAAACTGATGTCTTTTTTTCTGGGAATTGTGTGTCTATTTTTTCTAAGCCACGTCATGCAGGGATCATGTCGTGTGAGTGGCAAACCTGCCTCAGGACCCTGGGCTCTTTTCTGGCTGCTACCTGCCCCGCTTCTCATGGAGGGTCCCAGTCATCAACTTGCCAGCACATACAACCCTGTGCCAGTTCTCAGATGAGTCCTGGCCAGCCCCATTTTCACACAGGGATCTGGTTCTTAAAGCACACCCCTGGCTCCCAACCAGTCACGCCCAGGCAAACATATTATTTAAAAATATTTATTGAGCATCTATTATGTTTCAGGTGCCATGCTAAGCACTGGCAATTCTAAAGCAAACAGGACATAGCCCAGCCTAGAAGGCAGGCACTAGCCAGCGGCCGCTCTGAAATGTCAAGGTGGTTGTAAAAGGGGCTAGATATCAGGGTGCTATGGGAAATTCAGGAAGTGGGGCAGCTAGCACTCTATTCTAAGGTTAGGGAAGATGGTGGGGGTCTTAGGTTTTTGCCTAAGATGTTTAAGCTGAGATCTGAAGAACACGTAGTAGTTGGACAAATAAGGCAGTAAGGATGGCATGGGCCTGGGTCAGAATGAGAGAAAGTGCCATATTTAAAGAACCAAATAAAGTTGACTATGCCTGGAACTTAGACATGGGGTAGGCATGCGACATGCTGCCATGGAGAAGCATGCAGGGGCCAGGCTGGGAAGTGCTTCAAACAATGGCAGTAAAAAGTTGGTCCTTTTTTTTTTTTTTGAGAAATAGAAGTAAGATGAATTTTAAGTAGTGCTGTGTTTTTTATAACTTTTTTTTTTTGAGACAGAGTCTCACTCTGCTGCCCAGGCTGGAGTGCAATGGCACGCTCTCAGCTCACCGCAACCTCCACCTCCTGGGTTCAAGCAATTCTCCTGCCTCAGCCTCCCAAGTAGCTGGGATTATAGGTGCACGCCACCATGCCTGGCTAATTTTTGTATTTTTAAGTAGAGACGGGGTTTCGCCATGTTGGTCAGGCTGTTCTGGAACCCCTGACCTTGTGATCCACACACCTCAGCCTGCCAAAGTGCTGGGATTACAGGCATGAGCCCCGTTTTTTTTTTTTTTATTAAAGGCTAGAGTTTATTCACTGCTATCAAAGAGAGCAGAACATACTTTGTTGTGATGTTACAGAAATTCCTGAGCACCAAACTCTTCAAGTCACGTTCTTACAAGCCAAATATCAACTTCATGCCACAAAAAATATACCATAAAATTCAGGTCAGGAAATTATGTGCACAATGTCTAATTTGTCTTGGAATAGTCAATAGACTTACCCCCCCAATTACACACTCCAAGAAAGTTACAAAAATCGGACCTGGAGTCCAGTGGACCCTTAACCCAGCTTTCCCAATGGTGGGAACTTATATACTAGCATTGCAATATCAAAACCAGGAAATAGGTATTAGTGCAATACTATTAACTAAATCACAAATTTTAATTTGGCTTTCACATGAACTCTGTGTGTGTGTGTGTGTGTGTGTTTGTGTGTGTGTGTGTGTGTGTGTGTGTGTGTGTGTTCGTATGCAATTGAATCCCATGAATACATTCATGTAACCACCACAATCAAGCTTTTGAACTGGGCCATCATCATAAAGGAAGGCCATCCCTCACACTACTCCTTTCTATTTGCTTTCCCTTGGTAACTACTGATTAGCAGGATTGTTTTTAAGGTACCTTCTTGTTGCTGAGTACTCTTTTAATCTGTTGTCTCTAGTTGCTAATAAAATTCCATGCAAGTATCACATTTTACTTATCCATTCTCCTGGTCATGACAGAGTACCTACAAATCTTTATAAGAACAGACTTTGGCTGGGCACGGTGGCTCACGCCTATAATCCCAGCACTTTGGGAGGCCGAGGCGGGTGGATCACGAGGTCAAGAGATCAAGACCATCCTGGTCAACAAGGTGAAACCCTGTCTCTACTGAAAATACAAAAACTAGCTGGGCATGGTGGTGCACACCTGTAGTCCCAGCTACTCGGGAGGCTGAGGCAGGAGAATTGCTTGAACCCAGGAGGCGGAAGTTGCGGTGAGCCGAGATCGCACCATTGCACTCCAGCCTGGGTAACAAGAGTGAAACTCCGTCTCAAAAATAATAATAATAATAATAAGAAGAAGAACAGACTTTATGGGCCCATGTGGGTACTTCTCTAAGATGTATTAATATATAGCCCAGAGTGAATTTTTTGGTGCCAAATGCTGTACGATTTGTCGCTTTGGCTCAGCAGTGCCAGATGCTCAAAACCAGAGCCTAAACATTTAACACATAGCAAGAGTAGATGGGGCTGGACACAATAACTCACATCTATCATCCCAGATCATCCCAGTACTTTTGGGAAGTGGGGGCAGAGGATTGCTTGGGCCCACGAGACTGAGACCAACCTGGATGACATAGGAAGATCCCATCTCTACAAATAATAATAATTTAAAAATTAGCCAGATGCAGTGGCATGCACCTGTGGTCACAGCTACTCAGGCTGAGGTGGGAGGATCACCTGAGCTGACGAGGTCGAGGCTTCAGTGATCGTGCCACTGTGCTTCAGCCTGAGTGACAGAGCAAGACTCCTTTTCAAAAAAAAGAGTGGATGGAAAACAGTCTTAACTTCACAACCACGTGTCCAGGTAAATTGGACATTCATCATTAGAAGGGGGCCAATTAGCAATGATGGCAAGAGCTTCTATTCCTAGCCCGTTAAGGCTTTTGATTAAATGCTTGGTTTTACCCCTTCCATCCATGCATACATTAATATAATCACATTTTTTTCTCCTTTAGACTACGAATGTCGTGATTTTATTGGTAGATTACTTTTATGTTGCATTCGCTTATTACATTACTTGGATAAGCTCTACTTCATCATGATACGTTTTTAAAAATATAGTATTGAATTTGTTAATATTTCATCTAGGATTTTTGCATCTACATTTATATGTGAAATGGGCTTGTACTTTAAAAAATATTCGTTTATAGTTAATTGTTCACAATATTAATTATTAATTTTAAAATCTCTGCTGTGTCTGTGCTTATTTCCCTGTTTGTATTCAGTTTTTAAATTTGTGCTTTCTACCTCTTTTTTTTTTCAGTTTAGTAGCCTTGCCACGAGTCTATCTTATTAATCTTTCTGAAACACCAGTTTGTGGTTTTATTAGTCTTCACTGTTTTGTTGTTGTTTTTCTCTAGGTCGTTGATATCTGTTCTATCTTTATGATTATTTCTTGCTTTCTTTTTCTTTCCTTGTTTTTTCCCCATATTCTTGAGTATTACTCTTTGTTTTCAATCTTTCTTATATCTTGATAAATGTAATTAACGAGGCCGGTCGCGGTGGCTCACTCCTATAATCCCAGCACTTTGGGAGGCTGAGGCAGGTGGATCATGAGGTCAAGAGATCGAGACCATCCTGGTCAACAAGGTGAAACCCTGTCTCTACTAAAAATGCAAAAATTAGCTGGGCATGGTGGTGCGCGCCTGTAATCCCAGCTACTCAGGAGGCTGAGGCAGGAGAATTGCTTGAACCCAGAAGGCGGAGGTTGTGGTGAGCTGAGATCGCGCCATTGCACTCCAGTCTGGGTAACAACAGCGAAACTCTGTCTCAAACAAACAGACAAAACTGTAATTAACGCTATACATCTGTCTCTAAAAGCTACTATGGTCTTCAAATTTTGATAGGTAGTGTTTTCATTACCAGTTTAATATATTTATTAGGTTCCTTTATTATTATTTTATTATCAAAGCTTTCATTTTACTGTTAGGCCAACTATTAATAATTTGCTTTCTGGGTTTTCTAGAAATAATACATTTCTAGAAAAAAAATTATACTTCAAGAAATAACATTTCTAGAAAAAAATGTTCTCTACTAATCTAACAGTTTTTTCACTACCCTTTTGAAAAATATTTTATAATTTTAATTCATTATGATTGAAAATATATTCTTGATAACATTCATTCAATAGACTTTCTTTTGTAGCTTTCTTTGTGGCCTAATATATGATTAATTTTTTAAATTGTTTCAGATATGCTCAAAAAGAATATGTGTTCTCTGTTGGATATAAATAAAGCTTATTAAATAAAATGCTCAGATTTCTATATCACTGTTTTTTCCTGATCAACCCATTTATTTCTGAAGATGCCATTTCCTCCTCAATAATTTTTTTTGTGTTAAACTTCCAGTTAAAATTACTAATTTATTTGTTATGAAGTTCCATCTTTTGCCTTATTTTTTTGTTGCAATGTTGTTAGATGCGTATGTGTTTGCTGTACTATTCTTCCAACCAGTATGGTTTTCTTCTTTGTCCTTCGAATATTTCTATTAGAAATTAAGATTGTTGCCTCAGCTTTCTTTTGGATCATATTTACTTTATTTTCAACCTTTTTGTATTGTTTTGTTGTAAAGTTATCTTCTGTAAACAATATATTGTTGGATCTTTTAAAATGCCCAATTTGAGATGTTTTCATTTGATTGGTTGTTTAACTCATTTACATTTCTCATAATCACTTTACATTATTACTTATTTCTTCCATTTTATTTCACATGTTTCATTACTGATACCTTTTTCCTTTTTTAATTTTACTCTTCACTGAGTAGAGATGACTTTCTTTTTCTGGTTTAAAAGAACACGTTTCATTTTTTTTTTTTTTTTTCCTGAGACAGAGTCTCGCTCCATCAGCAGGCTGGAGTGCAGTGGCCCGATCCCCGCCCACTGCAACTTCCGTTTTCCGGTTTCAAGCAATTCTCCTGCCTCAGCCTCCTGAGTAGCTGGGATTACAGGCACGCACCACCACACCAGGCTAATTTTTTGTACTTTTAGTAGAGACGGGGTTTCACCATGTTGGCCAGGATGGTCTCGATCTCTTGACCTTGTGAACCGCCTGCCTCGGCCTCCCAAAGTGCTAAGATTACAGGTCATTTTGTTTTTTATGGTGGTTAAGATACACACGTGTTTGTTTATTTATTCAACCTGGCTTATTAAACTTATCAATGCCTATTTTTTTGTATTCTTCTTTCTCTGTCCTCGAGCAATACATATAACAACAACAACAATAACACACACACAACTGATATGGTCTAGATAGAATTTTAGTTTTGGGTTTTTATGAATATGATTTTTAGTTTTTTTATCTGCCTTTGCTTTTTTAAGACAACAATTGATTTGCTAAGTTATTTAATTGCCCTAACTTCACATTTCTATATAACACCTGTGACATTCGTTTTCCTCTAATTTGAATATTTCTTCCAAGAAACCCAAGGATTTATCAAAGTGAGTCTTGTGTGACACAGATCCTGAGATTTTGGATGTCAGAAACTATGGTTTTTATGTTCAGATTTTAAAAATTATATCTTCACATTTCATTGTCAAGGGTCTATATATAAAATTCAATGTACAGTAGGCCCTTGGAAAATCTGAGTGTGAACTGCAGGGGTCCATTTTATGCAGATTTGTTTTCAACCAAATGAGATAAAAATATGGTATTTGTGGGATATGAAACCCACATATACTGAGAGATGACTTTTCACATACATGAGTGGGTTCTGCAGGGCCAACTGCAGAATCTGAGCATGTGCAGACGGGGAGATACGTGGGGGTTCGGAAGCAGTCCTCCACGTAAACCCAGGGATGACTGCACAACACTTTTAAAATACTACTTCTTTGTCTTCTTGCATCCAGCATTGTTACTCAGAGGTCTCCTGTCAATCTAATGATTATTCTTTCGTATGTTTTTCTCTCTGAAAACATTCTAAAGAATTCTTATAGTTTTTGATGATTCTAATTCACAGTAATACGATGTCTAATTTTGAGGTTTTCTCTCTCTCTTTGGCTCCATATTGTAGGCTCAATTTTCAGTTTTATGTTTTTCTCCCATGGAATCTCTATTATCTGAATACCAGTATTTTTATCTTTCATATCTCTATTATTATTATTTTTTTAATCTCTTTTTACTTTCCCCTGTATTCTTGCAGAGGTCTTTGCAATAACCTTGCAGTTTCTTAATTCAATCCTTAGCTGTATCTATCCTGCTTCCTACTTCAGCTATTGTGCCCTTTGTTTCAACAGTTAAATTTTTCATGCCTGATATTTCCTGCTAGTTGTTCTTGCATCTATTGCTCACATCCTCCCTGATCAGATTTTTGACAAGCCAGTGAACCAGCTTCTACTGCTGGTACCTTCCTTCCAAACTGCAAACTATAGAACTGTAGAAGAGAAAAGCTACAAAAGAGAAATAATCATGAACATGACAAGCTAACATACCACTGAGAACTTTCTGAGAAGACTGAAGGCTCTTTTGAGCCACAGTGCGAGCAAGCACATGTCGGGGGATGGATGTCTGCAAACTGGGGCAGAGGAGGGCAGGCCAGGGGAGAGCTGGTAAACTCTCTCCTTGTTCACTCCCTTCCTGCTTCATCACCGCAGCAATCATCAGCAACAGTGTAGTTGGACCGGTGGTGGAAAAGGGGATATGAGGAGAGGTAATTTGAAGGCAATGCAAAAAGAGAAAAAGAAAAGTGTATGCAGCCAGTTCTCACTATTCATGGTAGTTAGGCTCTATAAAGTTACTGCAAACACTGACTTAGCAAACAGCGAAACATTGCTCTCAGGGGAAATACGGGGTTAGATTCCTGTGAGCCTTAACACTGAGTGAGTAAACAGTGAGTCAACTGATCAATACAGAACCTAATTTTATGTGTTTCTGTTTAAAGACATCTTATTTGAGATATATTGTTGATGCATTAACATTGAACTCATGGCCAACAGCACTATGACTCATGCCTCAGAAAAGCTTGTATAACACGTGTTTTCTCTACAAGCCACATGCATAGTTGACAGTTTGCCTAGAATACTAAGCTGAAAACTTCCCAGAATTTAAAAGCATCACTTTGTTGTCTTCTAGCTTCCAGTATAGTTGTTGAGAAATCTAGTGCTATTCTAATTCTTTCTAATTCTTGATCCTTGATATGGTGTCTCTCTCTCCACTGTCTTTTATCTTCTTCCTTCCCATTACCTCTTTTTCTCTTCCCCCTTCTGATCTTTCTCCCAGTGTTCTGAAGTTTTACAATCATATGTCTTGGTGTGAATACATTTTCTTTCTTTAGGTCCTTGGTACGCACTTTAAAGAAATAGACTTCAGTGGCCGAGCATGGTGGCTCACGCCTGTAATCCTAGCACTTTGGGAGGCTGAGGTGGGTGGATCACCTGAGGTCAGGAGTTCAAGACCAGCCTGGCCATCATGGTGAAACCCCATCTTTATTAAAAAAAGAAAAAGAAATGGACTTCATTTTTCAGGACAGTTTTAGATTTACAGCAAAATTCAGCAGAAGTTGTAGAAATTTCCAGTATTCCACCACCTGAGCTAACACACATAGCCTACCCCATTATCAACATCTTAGACCAAGACTGGTGCATTTTGTAACAATTGATGAGTCTACATTGACAAATCATTATCACCCAAAGCCCATAGTTTACAATAGGGTTCACTCTTGATGTACATTCTGAGTTTGAACAAATGTGTAAGGGCATGTATCCACCATTACAGTATCAACTGAAGTCTTTTCAGAGCTCTGAAAAGTCTCGGTCTCCTCCTCCCTTCCTGCCATCTGACACCTGGCAACCACTGATCTTTTTACTGTCTCCATAGTTCTGCCTTTTCCAGAGTGTCATATAGTTGGAATCATATGGTATGTGTAGCCTTTTTAAATTGGCACCTTTTACTTAGAATATGCATCTAAGTTTCTTCCATGTCTTTTAATGGCTTGATAACTAACTTCTTTTTGTTTTCTTTGAGACACAGTCTCCCTCTGTCTCCCAGGCTGGAGTGCAGTGGCGCAGTCTCGGCTCACTGCAACCTCCGCCTGCTGGGTTCAAGCGATTCTCTTGCCTCAACCTCCCGAGTAGCTGGGACTACAGGCATGTGCCACCACACCCAGCTAATTTTTGTATTTTTAGTAGAGAAAAAGTTTTACCATGTTGGCCAGGCTGGTCTCAAACTCCTAACCTCAAGTGATCCACCTGCCTCGACCTCCCAAAGTGCTGGGATTATAAGCGTCGAGCCACTGCGCCCAGCCGATAGCTAACTTATTTAGCACTGACTAATATTTTGTTGCCTGGAGGTACCACAATTTATTTATCTATTCACCTATTGAAGGGTACCTTGGTTGCTTCCAAGTGGTGCCATTGTAAATAAAGCTGCTCTGAGCATGTGTGTGCAGGCTTATGTATAAACACAGTTTTCAACTTCCTTCAGTAAATACCAAGGAATATGACAGCCGGATTATATGGGGCAAGTATGTACAGTTTTATAAGAAATTGCCAAACTGTCTTTAAAAGTGGCTGTACCATTTTGCATTCCCACCAGCGAAGTTTGAGAGTTCCTGTTTGTCTGCATCCTCACTGATATTTGCTGTTGTCAGTATTCCGGATATTGGCCATTCTAATAAGTATGTAGTGGTTTTCTCGTTGTTTTAATTTGCATTTTTCCTGATGACGTATGATACAGGGCATCTCTTCATATGTGTACGTGTTTGTTGTCTGTATATCTTCTTTGGTGAGGTGTCTGTTAAGGTATTTGGCTCATTTTTAATACTGTTGCTTGTTTTCTTTTCTTTTTTTCTTTTTTGAGACAGTTTCGCTCTTGTTACCCAGGCTGGAGTGCAATGGCGCCATCTCGGCTCACCGCAACCTCCGCCTCCTGGGTTCAGGCAATTCTCCTGCCTCAGCCTCCTGAGTAGCTGGGATTACAGGCACGCGCCACCATGCCCAGCTAATTTTTTGTATTTTTAGTAGAGACGGGGTTTCACCATGTTGACCAGGATGGTCTCGATCTCTTGACCTCGTGATCCACCCGCCTCGAGTTTTAAGAGTTCTTTGTATGTTTTGAATAATATTCCTTTAACTGACATGTTTTTTGCAAATATTTTCTCACAGCCTGTGGCTTGTCTTTTCATTCTCTTGATTGTCTTTCACAGAGCAAAAAAGTGTTAATTTAATTTAATTTTATTTATTTTTGAGACAAGGTCTTGCTCTGCCACCCAGGCTGGAGTGCAGTGGCATGATCACAGCTCCTGGCAACCTCCGCCTCCCCAGCTAAGATGGTCCTACCACAGCCTCCTTAGTAGCTGGGAATATAGGTGCAGGTCATTCTGCCGGGCTAATTTGTAAAGAAAATTTGTATAGAGACAGGGTCTTACTATGTAGCACGGGATGGTATCAAACTCCTAGGTTCAAGTGATCTTCCCACCTTGACCTCCCAAAGTGCCGGGATTACAGGTGTGAGCCACTGCCCCTGCCCAAGAAAATTTTAACGTTAATGAAGTCTAGCTGCTAATTTTTTCTTTCATTGATCTTGCCTTTGATGTTGCATCTAAAAAGTCACTGCCAAGCCCACGATCCTCCAGATTTTCTCCTATGTTATCTTCTAGATATTTTACAGTTTTGCATATAATATTTAGGTCTGGAGGCGTTCCTCGCCTGGAGTCACCGCGGTTTCCTGCTTCATCTGCGCTTGGTGGGAACCTGTGCTCTTCCCGCGCCCCGGCGGATGGGAGCTCAGAGCCAGCGCTTCCACCTCCCCACCTTGCTGTGGGACCGCCCAGAAACCCCGGGTCAACCTGGAGCTCCAACATCCCACATCTTACTGCTTTCACCGCCATAACGTAGCTCGGAAGAACTTTGCCAAACACTTATGTCGTCACTAATCTCATGAGAGGGAGCACGCCCAGCAACTGATGAAGCTGCAGAACCAACGAGGGGCGGAATCTTCCTTCAGGAGTCAAGACACCAGGCGGAGAGCCAACTGAACGAGATGGAGTGTGCCTCACACTTGGAAAAAACATGAACCAGTCACTCTTGGAACTGCATAAATACGAGCCCCGCTTGTGTCACCTCGAGACACATTGCCTGAATGAGCCGGTGAAATCCATTCAAGAACTGGGTGAGCACGTGACCAATTTGAGCCGGGCTGTGGGAGAGAGGGATAAAGAGAGACTTATTTCCCACAGCCGCGGGGTGACCTCTCGACCAAAGCCGTGCCTGCGCTTTTGGGTTCCCTTTACCTTTTCTGTAAGTTGTACCAAAACATTTACGTAACTGCTTTGATTTGTACCATTCCTTAAAATAAAGACATTAGGTACCCTGCCCCCAAATTTAGGCCTGTAATTAATTTGAATTGATTTTTATGAAGGCTATTACATCTGTGTCTAGATTCTTTTTTCTTTTTGTGTATGTGGATGCCCAGTTGTTCGAGCACTATTTGTTGAAGAGACCATTCTTTCTCCATTTTATGGCCTTTGCTCCTTTTTCAAATCAGGGGTATTCAATCCTTTGGCTTCCCTGGGTCACACCAGAAGAAGAATTGGGCCACACATAAAATACACTAACACTGACAATAGTTGATGAGCAAAAAGAAAAATAAATTGCAAAAAAATCTCATAATGTTTTAAGAAAGTTGACCAATTTGTGTCAGGCCCCATTCAAAGCCATCCTGGGCTACATGCTGCCCATGAACTGAGGGTTGGACAAGCTTGGATTAGATGATGAAATTTATATAAGTCTCTTTCTGGCTCTCCATTCTGTTCCATTTAATCTATTTGTCTCTTCTTCTGCCAATACCACACTATCTTGACTACTGTAGATTTATAGTACATCTTGAAGTGGGGTAGTTCTACTCTCCAATTTTGTTCTCCTTCAATATTATGTTGGCTATTGTGGGACTTTTGCCTCTCCATAGAAACTTGAGAATCACTTTAATATCTACAAAATAATTTGCAGGGATTTTTTTTATATATATATAAAGTCTTGCTCTATCTCCCAGGCTGGAATTCAGTGGTGTGATCTTTGCTCACTGCAACATCTGTTTCTCAGGTTCCAGTGATTCTCCTGTCTCAGCCTCCCAGGTAGCTGGGAAAACAGGTGCACACCACCATGCGCAGCTAATTTTTTGTAGAGATGGGGTTTCACCATGTTGGCCGGGCTGGTCTCAAACTCCTGACCTCAAGTGATCTGCCCACCTCAGCCTCCCAAAATTCTGGGATTGCAGGCATGAGGCACTGCACCCAGCCTAATTTGCTGGGATTTTGACCAGGATTACACTGAATCTATAGATTGAGTTGAAAAGAACTAACATCTTGGCAATATTGAGTCTTTCTATCCATGAACATGAAATAGTTCTCCATTGATTTGGTTCTTCTTTAATTTTGTTCATTAGAGTTTTGTAGTTTTCTTCATGTAAGTCTATACCTAAGTATTTCATTTTTTTTAGTGCTAACATAAATGGTATTATGCCTTTAATTTCAAAGTGCACTTACTTGTTCATTGCTGGTATACAGGAACTGATGAACTTTTTAACATTAACCTTGTAAGAATTAATTAATACAATCTTACTATTAATATAATCCCTTATTAGTTCCAGTATTTTTTGTGTGGATTCTTTTAGATTTTCTACACAGATGATCATGTCACCTATGAATACAGTTTTATTTCTTCCCAACCTGCATACCTTGTATTTTCTTTTCTTCTCTTATTGCATTAGCCAAGATTTCTAATATGATTTTGAAAAACAGTGGTGAGAAGAGACATCCTGATTCCTGATTTTACTGGAAAGTTTGGAGTTTCTCATTGTTAAGTAAAATGTTGGGTGCAGGTCTTTTTGTAGATTTTTCTAATCAAGTTGAGGAAGTTTCCCTCTCTTCCTAGTTACAAAATTTTTTTTTAGTAAATGAGTGTGGATTTTGTCAAGTTTGTTTTTTGTATCTTACTTACATGATCATGTGATTTTTCTTCATTAGCCCTTGGATGTGATAGATTATACTAATTGATTTACAAATGTTGAACCAGCCTTGCATACCTGAGATTAATCCCGCTTGGTTGTAATGTATAGTTCTTTTTATACATTGTCAAATTTGATTTGCTAATATTTTGGGGAAAATTTTGTATCTGTATCTGTGAGAGATGTTGGTCTGTAGTTTCTTTTTTTGTAATGTTGTTGTCTGGTAGGCAATTAAAAAGACATTTTCCCTTGTTCCCTCATCCTTTTGTTCTGTGTTGCTATAAATAAACCAGCAGGATGCTTTGTGAAATAATATCCTGATATTGTTTTCAGGAAATCCCTGCTTATGAGGCCAGGGAGGTGACAGAAGCCTGGTGATTCAATCTAGACTTTGCGAGTTAGTCTCACTGATCTGTTCTTTAGCTTTAAATGCCCCTGGTACAGGATTTTATCATCCATTTGTTCCATTTGAGCCAAAGTTAGGAAACTAACTCAGATGAATGACATTCATAGCAGACTAAGTCACCTTACAGAGTGCTTGCTTATCAATTTATAATGGGCTGTGTCTCTTTCCAATAACTAGCTCATTTATATGTGCTATCCAGGACATTCCCTCTTGAGTATCATGTAAGGAATAAAGCTCACAGTTTCCAGATGCATTATGTACACAAGGATCTATTAGTTACATTATATACATCATTTCCATTTAGTCCTCACTCTTACCTTGTGAGGTGTTATCCTCATTTAACAGATAGAAAAATCAGTTTTCACAGAAGCCGAATAAATTACTCAAGCTTACAAAGCCAGTGAGCGAGAGAATCAGAACTTCCTGGCTTCGATACCTGTGGGTCTTCTACCGCATCGAACTTCATGGGCACAGAACTAGAGACAGAGACGGTCTCACACAAGATTCACATTACAGTGGAGTTCAAGAGTTAGGAAAAGTCTCTCCTGGGAAATGACTTTCTGTCTGAGCTCTGAAAGAAGAATGTGGACAGGTGAAGAGCCAGGTGCAAAGTGTGGGCAGTGGGAACAGCATGTGTGGTAGGAACAGCATGTACAATGGTCCTGAGGTGGCAAATTTATTGGTGAACTTGAGTCTGAGTAACTGCAACCCACTGAGCATGGGTAAGAAGCCTAACAGTAGCAAATGAACAGAGGACGAGGAGCAGGAGGACTGAGGTGAAATTTCCAGTTTACAGTTGAGACCCTTTCAGAGTTAAGCTGTTCCAGCTGCTAGGATTAGATCACTATGTAGGGTGGGCAGATAGGCCATCAGAAACCTCTAAATTTTCTGTCTTCATGCAACCCTCTAGGATGTTCCGGTATCTTAAACTGTGTGGATATTTATTCCAACATGGCTGGCCTTCTCGTATTGGAGATTTCCTTGTGGAGGAATAGTTAACCGGGCTAAAGCTGTTGATTTTTCTTACAATACTGCATTATCTACAGTCTCCAAGACTGTAGCACATATAAATGAGCTAGTTGTTGGAATCAGCTGGAGAGATTGTTAAAAATATAGATATATATATTTGACCCCCAACCTAACTTACAGAATTGTCAGCCTTTTTTTTTTTTTCCCCCACAAGCTCTACAAGCTATTCCTATGCAGCTGGCCTGACCACTTCTCAGAATGTCCATGCTCTGGGACAAGTTCAGTGAGACTTCACACAGTGTGAGACAGGTGGGTGACAGCAGCACGAATCTTAAGCGAGGTTCGTGGTTCTCACCTAATGGTGGAGTTTCCAGCAGGGCAGAGAATCTGTCTTACCCTCCCTGGGTAAGGAGGACAAGAATGTGTATGTTCACTTCCCTTCCTTTCCGCAGGACTGTGCTCACCCATTGAATCAATTGGCTGATGGTAGCTTCCATAAAGGTGCTGGGGATGACATTGAGAACTGGTTATTGTACTCGAAAAGCTTCTTTGTCATGCATTTCAGTAATTCTAAAATGCACATTTTTTCCCCCATTTTAACATCTCAGGAATGGGATTGTGACTAAAAACGGAGTGTATCTTAGTATTTGTTATAATGCAAACTGAGAAGTTTTCTTTCTTAGTGGAATGTAAAAGAATGGTGCCACTTAAAATCAATGACATCTTTGAATCAGTTAAATACAGTAGCTGAAAAAGAAACCATATGTTTATGTAAACAGCAAGCCAAATGAGCCTTGCTCATGCTGTTCCCTCTACATGGGTAATTCTGTGCCTCTTCATCCATTCGATTCATCTATTACAACTTAACCCAAATGTCCCTCCTCTAGGAAGCCCTCTTCGTCACCCCAGTCCCACCCCCAACCCACCACTCAGCCTGGGTTCAAAGTCCTTCCTCCGGGTTCGTGCCCTTGCCTCTGACCTATATTTTCACACTGCGTTATATTTGTCCCATGGTTGGTCTGCTCTTCACCTAACAGGTAGTGAGCTCCTTGAAAGCAGAGATGCAATTGCACACCTCTGCTTTCCCAGTGCCTAGCACAGAGCCTGACATGTAGCAGAAGTTCTATAAATGTTTGTTGAAGGTATGAATGATGAAGGATTGAATGGACTCTGTATGTTTTGTACCGTATGTAATGCCACAGGATTTCAGAAGAAAGGCAGAGCCCAGGGATGGACAGACCAGGGAAGGTTTTCTTAGGGGAATGGCATATGAACTACTCTGGCAAGACAGTCAATGAAATTGCTCATAGGTGTCATGAAGAAAGAGAAAGGGGTAGGGCTAGGACCCTCATCTCTCTCTTTTTTTTTGAGATGGAATTTCAGTCTTTCGCCCAGGCTAGAGTGAAGTGACGCGATCTCAGCTCACTGCAACCTTTGTCCTCAGGGTTCAAGCGATTCTCCTGACTCAGCCTCCTGAGTGGCTGGGATTATAGGCACATGCCACCATGCCCAGCTAATTTTTTTTTTTTTCAGTAGAGATGGGGTTTCACCATGTTGGCCAGGCTGGTCTCGAACTCCTGACCTCAGGTGATCCACCTGCCTTTGTCTCCCAAAGTGTTAGGATTACAGGTGCGAGCCAATACTCATCTCTCTACTGGGTAGATCTTGTGGTGATTGTTACCTAACTGGATTTTGTGTTTTGAATTTTGGAAGGTTACAAGGTTTCATTCATCACTGCCCTTAGCAATTAACTCTGGGTGCTGGAACAAATAATAGCCTCCCAAATTCAGAGGAAAAAGTAATTCAATCCTCAGTGAGCTGTCACAGGAAGTCCTGAATATGTTTAGTTTTTGTGGTTTCGACCTCAGAGCTTCCTGCCAGAGCTGAACAAGGTTTAGCAAGTCTAAGAAGGCAAGGAGAAGGCAGGCAGACAGGACCACAGACGTGGCACCAACATTTCAAAGCAGGTGCCTTCTCACCACCTGTTTTAGAATTCTAACTGAAAACTATTTTTTTCTCCCCACTTCCCCCAAAGTACAGCCAGCATCACTGCTAGCTGATGTTGGGGTCTGACCTTTTAATTACAGTCATTTAAGACATCAAGATTTAATTCAACTGAGTTGTCTCAGCCTGTCCTTTTGTATGTCATCTGATGAGTTCATGACATCTCTAGTATCCATAGATTCCCGTTTTCAAGGATGACAGTACAGACCATTATGACCATGTCTGAACAGTCAAGGAAATACGACCCGAAAGGTTAAGTTTTCTGGTGGCTCCTGTTAGTGTCTGTGCATGGAGGCCTCAATTCATTCTGGGAATCTACAAATAGGTTTTTGGACCTGGCTTTGCAGTCGAGACCTAGGGAGAATGTTCTGGTCATTTAGGACTAAGGAGGTCTCAGCTGGATTAAGTTGGTTGAATTTGATCCTGCCGTCACACCAGAGAGGCTCTTTCTTATTCAGCAGCTTCCTCTCCTCGATACTGGGCTGCCTCACACAACGAGCAGATGCGGGTCTAATCAAAGCGTTTATTTCACTTTTACTCACAGGACAGTGGGCAAGTGTCCACCAGGGCACATAAGAAAGTCCAGAGTCTCTCAAGCAGATAGACTGCTTGTAGTGAGACCAGACACAGCAATCACTTGACTTACTGCATCTGCACGTGACCTGAGAGGGGACAAGACATTTCTGAGATTTCTGTGCTCGGTCATCTACCATTCTCACAACGACACTTTTATTGCTTCTCCTTACTGGTATGACGGAGCTTTCCGAGGAGACCAAGGACTCTAGAAGTTGGCCACATGGCTGAGTTCGAAGATGCAGAGATGGCTGTGGCCCACAGCCTCAGGAGGTGGCAGTTTCTATCTTTTTTAACTAGAGGAAAGGGACACTGAGTTTTCTGCTGCCCCATGGGGAGGTTTTGGCTGAACTCGAGGTCTGGGGAGAGGTGGGCCCTTCTGCTGGTGAACTTGTGTGCCCGACGAAGCAGGAGTCCTCTTCTGAGGCTGGTGCTGAGCACGGTGTCCAGGAGGCAGGGGACGATGACTAGGTGCCTGGGAACGATGGCCAGGTGGTGGAGGAGGATGTTGGGAAGCTGCTGGATTCTGAGGGGTGGAAGCTGGAATTTGGTGGGGCTTCCGGCTCCTTTCTTCAGTAGCGACTCTGTGGGCTCTTATCTCCAGCTCCTCATCTGCAACAACAAAACCTCAATAGAGTTCATCTTGGCCAGGAGAAGTCAGTGGAAATACTGAGTATCTTTTCTGTGCAAGGTACCATGCCAGCGGCTTTGGGGGATGCAATGAGGAAGCAGAAGTTGCCCCTACTCTCTGAGAACTCTGAAGCTTGTGGGAAAGAAAGAGGTGCTCACCACACAGTAGAGTGAGAGCCCAGGACTTCAGAGAACTCAAGGAACCAGGAGAAAGAAGACACATGGGAGGAGGGCTTTGTGCCTGGGGCTCCCGTGATCAGAGAGAGCACTCAGACTTGGAACCCTGCCTCTGTGCTGACCTGGATACTGTCCCCTGAGAGCAAGAACCCTGTGGTGAGAGCGCATGGGAAGATGCACCCAAGGCCATCTTTGCAGCGGCTCCATAGGGAGGGAAGAGAAGTTTTCCCCTGGGGTGAAATAATGACCTCTTACATCTTTATGGAGATGCGTGGCTGGGGAAGCACAGGCCCCCTCTAAGCACAGGCCTCCTCTGAGATGGAGTTTCACTGTTGTTACCCAGACTGGAGTGCAATGGTGCGATCTCGGCTCACCGCAACCTCTGCCTCCTGGGTTCAAGCAATTCTCCTACCTCAGCCTCCTGAGTAGCTGGGACTACAGGCACGCACCACCATGCCCAGCTAATTTTTGTATTTTTAGTAGAGACAGGGTTTCACCTTGTTGACCAGGATGGTCTCGATCTCTTGACCTCGTGATCACCCTCTAACTTCCAGATGTTGATTCAAACCAGATGGCCTCCTCTGACTACAGGAAATGTGAGCATCAGGTGGCTTTGAGTATAGAGTGATTTTGATACTTCAGTGACTCATGTGCTCTAAGCACAAAGAGGAAAGAGCCTCCAGAAAGGACAAAACACATCCTTTATGTCATCTTCCCTGCCCTGCAGTCACTTAGGTTACGTCAAGGAGACTGAAAAGGACTCTGAGTCTGACCCCAGTTCTGAACTATGGGGAGGGGTGGTCCTTCCTCATCCAGGTGGCGAACTTGCACTGGCCAGTGGCTGACTACTCTGTTCACCCACCATTTACCATTTTTGTTTTCTGTTTGGTTTTGAGACAGGGTCTTGCTCTGTTGCCCAGACTGGACTGCAGTGGTGAGATCATTTCTCACTGCGTTCTCAATCTCCGGGCTGAAATGATTCTCCCACCTCAGCTTCCTGAGTAGCTGGGACTACAGGCATGCACCATCACACCTGCCTAATTTTTTACTTTTTTAAAAGTAGAGACAAGGTCTCACTATATTGTCCAGGCTGGTCCCAAACTCCTGAGCTCAAATGATCCTCTTGCCTCGGCCTCCTAAAGTGCTGGGGTTACGGGTGTGAGCCACCACACCTGGCCCGCCCACCAGTTTGTTCATTTGTCCTTCCGACATTCATTCCTCATCTTCTAAGTGTTGAGTGTCATTGTGACTCAGGCACAAATTGTCCTAAAATCAAGTAAGAGGTGAACAAGAACGGAAAATCACAATGTCAGTTCCGTGAAGAGCTCAGGGCCACCAGAAAGTGAAGACAGGCATATGGGTTCTGGTAGGAGGAATGGGGTGTGGCCATGTGGCTGAGACCACAGGCAGGGTTGGACAGACAAGGCTGGCTATGGCTCTGTGTACCCTGCCTGGTTCGAGCAGAACAGTGGGCCCTCAGCCTGCCCACTCCAGCAGCTGCAGCTGGCGCCTAAATGTGCGCTCCCAGGAATTCCTCAAGGCTCATTATCCTTCTCCTTCATTTGCATCTCCTGGTTACTCAACCTAAGATGGGACTGGGTTGAGGCAAGAGAGGCTGATGGGCATGCAGTTTAAGCAGACACCCACTTTCAGGGTTGTGCAAGGGCAGGTCATCTTTCTGAAATTCTGTGCTGGGGGCTCCTGGCCTCAGCCTAGGCCTGACTCAGCTTTCTGGCCATAGGATTTAAGGCAAATAATTGAACTTGAGTTTCCTCATCTGTGTCTTTCTCTCTCTCCTAAGATCACTCTCAAAGCTGGATGCACTAATGGATACAAAACACAGAGACGAATGTCTTCTTTAACAGCATGGGCGAACCATCATGCTGGTCTCTCAGCCTGGTGATGGCAGAGATTGCCTTGTTCTGGAGTGACATGTGAGGTCTGCCTTGGAAGAAGATGTGGTCTTTGACCATTGGGCAATGGAGAAGGGGTCTTTGCTGGAGAGCAGCATGGAGAACAGCCAGAGCTGGGCACAGAGGAGGACAAGCCGGGCATGCCCAGGGGCCCTGCCAGTGATTCTGCACTGTGATGGAGAGTGTGAGACAATGGTGTGGGAAGAATGGGGCTACGTCCAGGAAGATGTTTCGGGGCCTGGGCTGGGGGCAGTGGAGTGATGGGACATGGGGCTGAGGGACCGCAGCCTGAAGGAGAGGCAGAAGGAGAACTGAGGAAGAAGTTTGAGGTGAAGAAGCCAAATCCAGAGGGCACACGGCCCCAGGCCACTGCGGGCTGGGGAGGTTCCGACCAGCTCCCTGGGCAGCATTGGAAGCAGCTGGTGTGGCTGTGCCTGCTGGTTCTGGGGAGACCAAGCTCTGCTGTGAATGTGAATTGCAGAGACCCCCAGGCCCTGCTCCCCTGGCTGCAAGTCCTGCCAATGGCTGACACCCCCACCTGTGCCCCCACAGTGACCCCAGGTTTGCCATGATCTGGAGTTTTCTGCCTTTGGAGGCCTGGATGCTCCCTGAGCCAGCTCCCTACTTGTGAGCATAACCTTTTCATTGCTCATAGGTTGTCAGACAGGCCTGATCCGAGGAGAAACACTCTCAACCCCAACACACCCCTCGAACAGAGAATTAGCAAAGGGGACACGTCACCTTGCTTTAGAATAGCTGTTTTCCTGAAAGTACCAGATGACCTGCATGATTTTTCCCGTGTTTCTAGGAGCTTGGTTCTGAGCTCACCTTGGGCCCCCCACAGACAGGACATTTATTCCTGGAAGCGGTGTTTTGCAGCTGACCTTTCTACCTATCTATGTGGAGAAGTGTGGCTCATTCAAAAGATGTTGACACTGGCCTGTCACCAAGTAGGCCTCGATGGTGGATTCCAATGAGTCCAACTGGATTCAGTGTCTCAAAGCCTCCACATTGTCACTACTAAGAATCTGTTTTTCAAAACTCAAGCTAACCACAAAATGAAACAAGCTATAACCGCTGGCTACAACCCTGACATTCTGAAACCACCTATTTCCATTATTTTCTCTGCAGATTCAAGGTGTCATCCCCATGAGCTGTTTCCCGGGGATTTTGCTGGGGCCTGCGGTGGGACAAAAGAGGGGGAGCTTACCATTTCTCCGCCTGCTCTGCTTTTTCCTTTTGCTGATGTAGAAAACGAGCAGCGCCACAAAGACCATCAGGAGGCTGCCCCCTCCACAAATGCCGATGATGAGATAGATGTCCAGACCTTTTTCTGCAAGAGGAAGAGAAATGGGATGACCGGGAGGGGTTCAGGCAGAGGCCATTGCTCTGGCCGAGGATGCCGTCTCCTGCATCAAGTAGATAAAGGAGCTCGGTGGGACCTTTCAGCTCATAGCTCGCATGCTCACGGAGGGTGGTGAGGGGTGTCGACACTGGAAGGGCCCAAGGTCCTGGGGAAGCTCCCTCTGCAGGTTCCTTGGGAACTGCTCTCGGGAACTAGAACTACATTATTCACACACCAAGGCCTGCCCACTGCCCCCGTCATGGAGAACATCGCGGAATTTTAGATCTGAGGATCTTAGAGATACTCTAATGCAACCTCTAGTTCAAAGACGAGGCCCCAGAGGGAGGATGAGTTGCCTGAGGCCACACGATACCTGTTCTTGTGCAGTCCCCTTAAGCAGCCCCTTGTCTCGGTGTTTCCGTACTGCTGATCCTGCTCTCATCTCTGGCTCCCTTCCTGTACCATGATTCCTTCTCACCCTCTCAACCAGGCAGTTTCCAAACACTCAGGGTAAATATTTCACTTGTCCAGCCCAGCACTCTGATCTCACGGCCAGCACCCCATCGCAGAGTTTCCCTGGATCCACAAGAGAAACCCGGGCGCACAGCGTGTTAGTAACAGCAGCAGACTTAGTCATCAGCTGCCAGACCTTCAGTGGCTGTAATGCAATGAGGAAAACAGGGACTTTTAAGGGAAACAGGTTTGTTTGGTGCAGGCTTTTCCAGGCAAGAGCTCTGTGAACTTTGGAGAGTTACTTCACCTTTCTGAGCCTGTTGCCTTCTTTGTAAAGTGGAGAAAGATGAAACCTATGTCACAGCTGGCTGTTGGAAGTCAATCAGATAAAAGATGTGAAAGTGCTTTGTAAACTGTAAAACAGTACAAATGCGAGGTCTTGCTCTTACTAGTGTTCTTCGCACTGGTGTTGCTGGGAGCTGTTTCCCAGGAGGGGTGCTGGGCTGTCTGCCCTTTGTGTGTCAATAGCAGTTAGAGAGGCAGCAGTGGGGCTGGGGTCAGCGGACAGGGTCATCTGAAGAACGAACTGGAACTTGGCCCAGCATCACAAAATGCTTCTCCAGGCAAAAAAAAAAAAAAAAAAAAAAAAAAAAAATCCTAGGGAGACGCTGTCATACATGAAGCCCAGGATGGGCCCCGAGGAGCAAGCCAGAGGCTCAGAAACCAAGTTTAGCAGATCATCAAACTGCGGTGGTGGGTTCATCTTGGTTTTCTTTCCTCGAGTCTCTCTCTGACCCATTCTTTGCCAGTCAGTTACACAACCGCTCTAAGCTCTACTGATGAAGAGGCCTCCACCAGAGAAGCAGGCCTAATCTTAAACCATTCAAATTGGGTTAATAAAGGATTCAGGGCCCTTTAGGCCCTGCTGGCTTGGAGGAGGGGCGGGAGATACCAGAGGCCACTTCCTGCTGAGCTTGAGAACTTCTCAGATTTGACCCGGGGTGGGGCTGGGCAGGCCTGAAATGATTTGGGGAGCACATGGCTAAGTCACACAGCCACGAGCTCCATCTTCTCTCTGAGTCGTTGGGTAGGGTGGCCACAGTTTTATCTGGGGCATATGCAGGAATGGAGGCAATGCCCTACGCAGCCTGTTCTCATTTGTCCAGGGTACTCTTGGACAAACACCTGATGGTGCTCTTGGTGGGGAACGTTTCATCATGTTTCAGAAGCAGCTGTGGCACTGTCAGTCAAAAATGTGTCCTCGCATTCCTAAATCCAGGCATACTGTCTTCCCACAGTTTCTCTTGGTGATCACATGTCCACGAGTTTATGTGATAAAGTATTTTTATGTATCTGAATCGGTTCCTTCCTCCTGGTATTTTCGTTTTAAGTATGTAAACACTCACCTAATCTGAGCCAAATGGTTCTAGTCTGATAAGTGCTCCCTTTAGAGTAAAATGTCCAAACCCCTTTTCGGGTCTTTAAGAGCAGCCCCTCCACCCCGATCTCTCCCCAGGTATTCTTCCCATCTCCTTAGTGGACCTTCTCCCAACCAGCTGCTGCTCTGCACCAGGATACGGGACGTAAGTGTTCCAGTCTTCAAACCTTGGCTGCTCCCAAGGTCCTCCCTCTCTCCTTCCTCCCATCCCTAATACACACACACATTTTTATGCATGTGGGCTCCAGTTAAAATAAACATGAAAAGTAGCGTTTCCAGATAAAATGCAAAACACCCACTTAAATTTGAATTTCAGATAAACAATGAACGATTTCTAGCATATGTGCCACGCAATACTTGAAACATACTTATACTGTAGTTTTATTTGCTATATCTGGCAACTCTAATCTAAGATATCCCAAGGCCACTGTAGTGGCTCATGCCTATAATCCCAGCACTTTGGGATGCTGAGGTTGGAGGATAGTTAGAGCACGGGAGTTCGAGACCAGCCTGGGCAACATAGTGAAACCTTATCTACAAAAAATTTAAAATTAGCTGGGTGTGGTGGCATACACCTGTAGCCTCAACTACTGGGGAAGCTGAGGTGGGAGGATTGCTTGATCCTGGGAGGTTGAGGCTGCAGTGAGTTATGATCACACTGCTGCACTCCAGCCTGGGCAACAGAGCAAAACCCTGTCTCAAAAAAAAAGGCTGGAGGCTTCTTGAAAGGGAAAAGAAAGTTGTGAAATCAAGGAGAGGCAACTTCACTCACTGTGCCTTAGTGATGGGGGATGTGGGAGGATGACTGGTGGGAAAACGGGATGAAGTAATGCTCGTCAAGTTGGTGATTGGCAGACTCTTGGATGCCTTCAATGACCCCTGCTTCCTGGTATTCTCACCTATGTACAATCCCCTCTGAATGAGGGCTCGACTTACTAACTTGCTTCTAATGAATAGAACACAGCAGACATGATTGGGATATTACTCCTGAGATTAAGTTATAAAAAGACCATGGTTTTTGTCCTGAGCACTTATTCCTGCTCCTTCTTAGAGTGCTCTGAAGGAAGCTAACTGCCATATTGTGAGGCAGACCAATGGCCCACATGAATGAACTTGGAAGTGGATCCAAGGGACTACTCATCTGATAGAGAGTCTGTGAACGTGGAACTTATTTTCTTCATGGGCCAGGGAACTGAAGCTTACAGAGGGGAAAAAACTCTGTCAAGGTCCTCTGGCTAAATTTAGGCAGACCCAAACTAGAAGTCCAGACCTCTGCTCCCAGGTGAGAGCTTGGGCACTATAGCAGGCTGCCTCTCAGAATTACTTCTGGAGGTCACGTCAAGCTGGGACACTGGGGATCCATTATGCTCTTGGAGCTTTGAGACTTTCTGGAGCTAGTCCCCAAGACTTGCTGTCCTGCGGTGTGCCAGGATTGTATCCAGTCTTCTTTGGCCTCAAGGGCTCCATTCCCCCATGTCCCTACCTCCCAGGGTTTCTGCATCCTTTCTACCTTTACTCCTGATAGGAGGCACTGACCACTGACCATCTTTAAGGGGGCGGTTGGAATCATGCAACTAACTAGCCGAGGGACCCTGGGCAAGTCAGTTTCCCTCTCTGGAAAATGGGTCTTTGCCTGACATACTCTCTGTAGCTCCTTCCTCTTCCATTTTGCAATTCTTTCTCCCAGAAGAGGATCTTTAAAATTGCTTGTTGTCAAATTGTATTCAGTGGGAGGACTCCCAGGATGGGTAACCATAAAACACCGTCTCCCCTGAGGCTTCCCTTGAAGATTTCCAGGAAGATGTTTTTACGCCTCATCCTGAGCCAAGGCTGCCTCCCAGCATGAGCTCCCGTGACCTGGAGCAGCGTGCCTCTGCCTACCAAGGGCCTGACCCGCTGTGTGTATGGAGCGACACCCGCCACGCACCTGGACAGCTGACATCCACCACGTGGTATTCCTCGCTGACTTTGTTGCTTGCTGTGCAGTTGAATTTTCTACTCAGGCTGGGGGTCCACTTGTATGTGATGACCCTCTGAGAACCTTTTGAGACATTGCTCCCATTTTGATACAGGTTTAATTCAAAGTCGGTTCCATTAGTTATGTTACAGGTCAGGATTTTGCTGATACAAGTCCAGGAGATAACTGGTTTTGAGACTCTCTCTAAAAAGAAAATAAAGATCCAGTTCAATTTAGACGATTTTCTGATTTTAATAAGCAAATCTATACAGTGGGGGATGGAGTCAGTTAAGGACAAGGGAACAATTTCAAAGACCTCTAGCAACTTTTGCAAATTATTTTATTTACAAAGAGCATTCAGAAAAAAAAATGATTTCTGATGAAGTTCATAGATACATTATGCCACAAAAGAGTGTAGCACGTGTAATGTTTATGTGCTATCTTATACCTTAAAATGCTTTCACATATTGATAGCACCTCCTAGCAGAATGGCTGATGTTCTTCTTCCCATTTACAGGCAAAATGCTCAAGTCTTTGAGAGGTTCTGTGGGTGGATTTGGGGCACCACCTAAAACATGGCAGTCAGGGCAAGAAGGTGCCTCTGGAGTTTGAGAAGGGCAATGCTTTAAGAGCAGCCAGGGACCCCATCCTAAAGGAACTGTCACATTGACATGTGGCCAGGGACCTTGGTTACCCCTGCCCCCACCAAGTTCCCAGAGCAGAGGGCCAGGTGGGTACATGTGGATGTATGGGTGTCCAAGGAGCTCAAAGCTCTGGGGAAAAAGAGCGCCTGCCTGTGAGCCAGACACTTGGTTCCACCTTTTCCCAGCACAGAGCTGCTCAGCTGCTCACTGGGTCTACGCTGGCCCTGCTCAGAGCATCAGAAAAGGGTAGAAAACCATGCCCCGCCTGTCAGAAAAGAGACAACATGTAGCAGAGCCCTGGGCAGATGTCAGGCAGTGACATTAGGAGTGGTAGCTCATGCCTTCAATAATCACAAACTTCCTGCCTCTCCTCTTCCCACATGCTAAAATTTAAAGGCTGCACCATTAAAGGAAAATGCCTAGCCTTGGCGTTAGACGGCTCAGGCCTACATCCTAGCCCCATCGCTTCCTGGCTGTGTGACCTTCTTTTCCTCCTCTTCTGTTCTTTTTCTCATTCTTTACTTTGTTTCCCCAGACTTGCCACTTTTCCCTTTCAGTTTCTCTCTGTTCATAGTACAGATGGACAGCTTATTTTCCAATGATTCCCTCCTACTCTGATCTTCCCCATGGACGATCCCAGCCAAACTTCATTTCTGTCCCACTATATATAGGCATGCAGAAATTAAATAGAAGTTTTCTTCTCATCCCAAGATTCTGTGTTACCCAGAAGAAAGAAAATGGAAAGTATCAACATTCAGCAGCAGAGTTAGTACATAGTCTAGGGGTGGCGTCATGGAGTTTACCTGTCTCTTCAAAATGGAAATATTCTTTTTCTGTTTATAGCAATAACATCCAATCATTGTACAAGTTGACAAAATATTTTTAAAAGTTTAAGGTAGATTAAAAACTATCCACAATGCCACTACTCAAAGTCAATAATGAATAACATTTTCATGTATATCTGTATCAGATATTTTCTATTTATATGTACATACATAAATAATACGATATTTTAGTGAGGTGAGGTGGCTGACATTTGTAATCCCAACACTTTGGGAGGCTGAGGTGGGTGGATCACTTGAGGCCAGAAGTTTGAGACTAACCTGGCCAACATGGAGAAATTCACCATACAAAAATTAACCAGGTGTGTTGGCACACACCTGTAATCACAACTACTCAGGAAGCTAAGGCATGAGAATCGCTTGAACCCAGGAGGTGGAGCCTGCAGTGAGCCAAGATTGTGCCACTGCACTCCAGACTGGATGACAAAGAGAGACCCCCCCATATATATGTAATATTTTAAAAATTAAAATGAGTTTATGTCATCTTATAGTCTGCCTTTTCCCCTTTACTGTGAAATTATATTATGAAATACTTTTCTTAATGAACATCAATAAATGCATATCTCCATCTTTTTAAAGGATGCATTCTTAATTTAGTTAATAAGTTTCTCACTGCAACTGTTCCTGTATTTCACTAACATGAACAACACAGTGACCAGCAGCCTTGTGGAGTGGTACCTCTGTATGTATTCACTAAGACAGCATCTTAGAACTGGTCCAACCTAAGGCCTTCCATGGATGAGAACTCCTTAATTCTGAGTGGCTGGGATTAACCCCTTCTCTACTAGCATCTGCTTCTAAGGGGCCCTCCACTACCTCTTCAGCCTACAGCAGCAGCTCCCTCATGAAGGAAAGGCAGTTACAACTACAGAAGTTTGAGAAGTTTGGGAAGGCCGGGTGTCGTGGCTCATACCTTTAATCCCAACACTTTGGGAGGCTGAGGCAGGCGAATCCCCTGAGGTCAGGAGTTTGAGACCAGTCTGACCAACATGGCGAAACCCCGTCTCTACTAAAAATACCAAAATTAGCCAGACATGGTGGTACATGCTTATAACCTCAGCTACTTGGGAGGCTGAGGCAGGAGTATCGCTTGAACCTGGGGGGCAGAGGCAGCAGTGAGCTGAGATCGTGCCCATCTCCAGCCTGAGCAATAGTGCAAGACTCTGTTTCAAAAAAAAAAAAGAGAGAGAGAGAAGTTTGGAGAAAGAAAGGGGAGGGCATTAGCACTGAGGAAACAGGT
Source organism: Saguinus oedipus (assembly GCA_031835075.1). Taxonomy (NCBI): domain Eukaryota; kingdom Metazoa; phylum Chordata; class Mammalia; order Primates; family Cebidae; genus Saguinus; species Saguinus oedipus. The sequence continues at coordinate 88,300,156 of CM063175.1, forward strand.
CTTATGTCCCAGGCACTGCAGGGCTCTTGTATACACATTGTCACATTGAATATCCCTTGAAGTTGGCATTGGGAAATCAGACTCACAGCAGACAGGGAATTTTCCCAAGGCTATGGTGACCTTAAGTCTGGTAATGGTAACCTGCTACAAGTTGAATCAAGACGTTGCATGACACTGGCGTGCACACACACAACAGGAAATTGCCGTCTTTCAGCTAAAGGGTGAAGCGTTTCTTTTGGGAGCAATGAAAATGTCGATTTTGGTGACGATTGCAAAACTCTGAATATACTAAAGGCCATTTTGGTATATGGACAAATTGAACAGTATGTGGATTATCTCAATGAAGCCATTCGGAAAAAAAGAAAAGGTCACCGTCCTTGCCAAGAAGCCCTCTGAGTTTGAATCCTGACTTTGCTCCTGTCAAGCAATGAGTCCTTGGACAAGCTGCTTCTCACTAGGTCTCTGTTTTCTTATCTATAACAAGAAGATCATAACAAGTACGTCTCAGTATTGTTGGGGACTTCAAATAAGAGCATGTAAGCAAGCACCTGACCCCTAGCTGGTAGCCGTTATTTCCACCGCAATGATGAATGAGACCTAAATGTGAAAGCACCAGCATGGTCCCCGCCTAGGGCTCACACTCCAAACAGGACACTCAACTTGTGCTGTTTGGAGTCATGAGATCTGTGGTTTCCAGAGCCCAGAATCAGAGGCCCCTTTCAGCACCATGCTCAAGCACACTACATTTCTACAAGGTGCTCTCCATCCAAGGTTGCAGGACTAGGGTGTGGAAAGTTGTGACTGCAGCGGGGCTGACGGTGTCTGGGATTGCTGGAGTGGGTCATCTGACAATATCTGGGATTGCTGGTAGGCCCAGGTGCTGAAGATGGGGCTGGAGAGAGAGAGGAAGGAGGAGGGGCCCTGCTTCTGGAAACATTTTCTGTGTGAGACAGAGAAATGCTTCTTTGCTCACTGACTGGCTGGCCTGTGCTCATGCTGGGGTTCATGTCTTTCTCCCCCAGCCAAGGGCAGCTTCCTCTTTTCCTCTCTTATCACTCCCTGCCCAGCGTCTGTGGGTTTTCAACTTCAGTCATTGTACAAGTTGATAAAATATTTTTAAAAGTTTTAATCAGATTAAACATTACCCCCAATGCCACTACTCAAAGTCAACAATGACTAATATTTTGATGTATATCTTTGTCAGATATTTTCTACTTACATGTACATATATAAATTATATAATATTTCAGCTGGTTCAGGTGACTCATGCCTGTAATCTCAGTGCTTTGGGAGGCTGAGGTAGGCTGATCACTTGAGGCCAGGAGTTCGAGACTAGCCTGGCCAACATGGTGAAGCCCATCTCTACTAAACATACGAAAATGATCACTCCCTGCTCAGCATCCCCTGGACTTTCAAGCTGAGTGGTATTTCGATTCCACTTTCTCTTCCTTCTCTCCCTTGCCCAAGCCACCTGCCCATCCTTTCTCTAAGCCTGACCTTTCTTATCCCCATTCTTCCTATTTGACAGGCACCCTTTGGTCTAGGCCAGTGGTGATTAACTTTGGCTGCTCATTAGAATCCCCCGGGGAGCTTTAGAACTTATTAAAACCAAAAAATGTTTTGGCCCTAAGCCAAAAAATTTCTGATTTAATTGGTCTTCACTCCACTTGGATTATAGCACCAGCTTTCTGGGTAGTCTCCCTAACCCCATCCTCAACATCCACTCCTGCCCGCCCAGTACATGCAGCGACATACCAAGCCACACCTTGTGCATCTTCTACACATAGCAGCAAAAATCACCACCTTGGATGACTCTGACAAGCAGATCCAAAACAAGGGCTGTCGATCCTTAAATATGTTGTTTCCAGCCTTTTTCTGCCATATAACTCCTCCTTCGGGGCACCCTGGCTTGAAATGAGCTCTCTTGATGAAAGGCCCGCTGCTCTCCAGTCAGCCTCTTCTTCCCACCCCACTCTTAGCTTGCCCCGTCATCAGTCAGTGGAACAGTTGCCTTTTCCCTCTGCTCACCTGTCCCCCTCCTGATTAATGCATGTTAATCCAGGTTCTTCACCCAGCCCCACCTTCCTGTAACCACCTGAAGAGAGAGTTGTAGGCAGGTAGCCTTGAGCGTCTATCAGATGTATGGATCCCGTTCCCACATTGGACCACTGTGGCAGGAGACGTGTGTCTGATTTCCTGTACAGCCCCCCTGGAGGCAGAGGTCAGCGCTGGGGAATATTATAAATGCTATTTTCCAACTTGCCAAATAGCACTCATACTGAAATAAAGCAATTTAAGGAATGAACACTTACCTAGAATCTTCAAATCAAACGTTTTTTCCAACACACTTTTTCCTTCTGCATCGTATATTGATACCTTGTAGGTATTCTGATCATCCATCTTTAGATGCTTAATTTTCAGAGTTCCACTTTTTAATAGCTTATATGCATCTTTTTCCTCAAAAGTGAACTTCCCTTTTCTGAATTGTGCAATCTTTTTCTTGTCTGAACCTTTTTCCCATTTTATATCGTCAATATCAGTACTCATTTGAAAATCAGGAATGTCCAAGTTGATGTCATGACCCAAAGCACCCCAGACTTCCAAGGCATTCCTAACATCTTTGGAGAGTGCACCTGTAAAAAGCAAAAGAATGAATGAGATTCACTTCCAGAAAAAGCTATATTGGGACTTCTTTGACTCTTATGCTTACTTCAGGATCTCTGAAGAAGCTTCTAACAGTGACAATGGAGACCCACACACCAACTTACCTTTGGAATAAATGTTGAAAATCAGAAGGAAGCTGGCTACAATTGTACATGGAAGGCTCATCTTAGGGGCTAGTTTCCTCTTTTGATTCTCAGCTCTTCATGCAAAAGGAACTAAAGTGAGACTGGTGAAGTCCGCACCCCAAGAACTTAACCACGTGCCTCTCTTTACACGTTTTACAGTAACATAAAACATGTACACATACACACAGAGAGAGAGCGCCACAAGCCAGCCCTTCTGATGTACTCCTTCACCTAAGCAGATGTGTTGATGAGTGTGTGTTTTCTTACCACATTTTGATCTCCACACAAAAAATTGGGAAGGAAGAGTTTTCTCATCCCAATGAAAGAGGAAAGGAGCGGAGAGACTATGTAGATCATTCAGGATCACTCTTTTGAAAACAAGAAGCCAAATTCAGCCACAGAGTCTTTTATCCACTAAGATATATTAACTCTAAAACACCACATAGAAATATAGGTAAATGTTCAAAGCCAGTAGCAGAATGCAAATATTTATCCTACATGATTATAAATACTAAAAAATGTATACCCATAGAATGATTAGAAAATTGATTTTTTTCTGTTTCTCCAAAGATGTTTTTCATGTTCTAAAATCATTTTTGTGATTAAAAAAGAAAAGCAATTGAGCATCAGCTGTAAATGCTTGCAATCCCAAAATCCTATGTTTGGCATACATTTTACAGCTCTAGTGAAATTGACAGGTAAATAAAAACTTGTTCCAAAACAAAGAAGCTTAGACACTATGAAATATAATTAATCCACCAGAACAAACGAGTCGAAAGCATTTAAAGTGATTAACATGATAGATGGTTAAGAAAAAGTAGAGATTAGGAGAAAAAAGGGAAGTGAGAGGGAACAGGGAGAGAAAAAGGAGAAATTTGTGAAACAAAGACAGTGGCGCAGAGACCGATGTGGCCTGAGAAGACGTCTGGGGAGAGCAAGTCACGGAAAAGAGGCGTAACTTGACAGACTTCCAAAGCACAGCTTCAGCTGCAATTCTTTAGCTCACAGTGAGTAACAGTTGTAAAAGTGGCGCTTGTTTTCCTTTTCGACCCTAAGTACAAATGGATATTATCTATTAGAAAGTTGCCGAGGAAATGAAATTACATCAAAGCAGTTGTTTGCTATTACTGGGTAAAAGGAAGCCCAAATATTTATCTCATGGTTGTGTGAGGATCATCCACAATAATGCATTACAGTTGGATTGCAATTTTTTTTTTTTTTTTTTTTTGCCAATCATTGAGAGCTTGTAAGGTTGCTGAGGTTGGTTGGCCTTGAACTCTTGGCCTCGCCTTCGCAAGCGCCACGACATCCGGCCGGAGCCACTTTGGGCCCGGATTGCAATTTTAAATGCAAAAATATTATAATAATGCTAAATGGTGGCTGGGAGCGGTGTCTGATGCCTGTAATCTCAACACTTTAGGAGGCCGAGGCGGGTGGATCACCTGAGGTCAGGAGTTCAAGATCAGCCTGGCCAACATGGCAAAAACCCCATCTCTACTAAAAATACAAAAATTAGCTGGGCATGGTGGCACATGCCTGTAATCCCAGCTACTCAGGAGGCTGAGGCAGGAAAATTGCTTGAACCCAGGAGGCAGAGGTTGCAGTGAGCCGAGATGATGCCATTGCATTCCAGCCTGGGCAAAAGAGTGAGACTCCATCTCTTTATTTATTTATAAATAAATGAAATAATAATAGTAATGCTAAAAGGACAATATAGAAAGATATTCCCCCCCAACTTTTTTTTTGAGGCTGGAGTGCAGTGGTACAGTCTCAGTTCACTGCAACCTCCACCTCCCAGGTTCAAGTGATTCTCCTGCCTTGGACTCCTGAGTAGCTGGGATTACAGGCATGTGCCACCACACCCAACTAATTTTATATTTTTGGTAGAGACAGGGTTTCTCTATGTTGGTCAGGCTAGTCTCGAACTCCTGACCTCAGGTGATCCACCTGCCTCAGCCTCCCAAAGTGCTGGGATTATAGGCATAAGCCACCATGCCTGACCCTAGAAAGATATTTTTATAGCTTGAGTATGGAAGGCCTATCTACATATACCATATAATCCAAAGTAAGAACGAAAAGATGAACACAATTGATGACATAAAAAAGTAAGATTTATGTGCGGGCAAAGAGATAAGGATCAAAATGAAGAGGCATGACAAAATCTTTGCGATATATAAAATTATTAATACTAAGGCATAGAAATAATTCTTATCAATCAATAAAAAATAGTTTTTAAAATAAGGAAAGGATAGAAATGATCAGCTTTCAGAAGAAATACCTCACAGAAGAAATATCAAACCTATGCGAAGCATCTAATGTCATCAAAAAATAATATATATATATCATAGCCATAAAATACCATTTTTTACCACCAGATTGGTAAAATTAGAAAAGATGGTAATTTACATTATTAACATGAATGTGTGGAGAAATGAATCGTCATACAATCATTTCCACCAAACTTTAAAATGTATGTCTTTTATTTAGGCCGGGCACAGTGGCTCATGCCTGTAATCCCAGCACTTTGGGAGGCCAAGGCGAACAGATCATGAGGTCAGGAGTTCAAGACCAGACTGGCCAAAATAGTGAAACCCTGTCTCTACTAAAAATACAAAAAATTAGCCAGGCGTGGTGGTGGGTGCCTGTAATCCCAGCTACTTGGGAGGCTGAGGCAGGAGAATTGCTTGAACCCGGGAGGCAGAGGTTGCATTAAGCAGAGATCACAGCATTGCACTCCAGCCCAGGCAACAGTGTAAGACTCCATCTCAAAAACAACAAAGTATGTCTTCTTTCTAACCTAGTGATTTTATTTTGAGAAATCTATCCCATACAAATGATTGCACAGATGTTTTAAAACTCTACTCAAGGGTAGGTCATGGTGGCCTGTAATCCCAGCACTTTGGGAGGCCGAGGCAGGTGGTTCACAAGGTCAGGAGTTCGAGACCAGCATGGCCAACATAATGAAACCTCGTCTCTACTAAAATTACAACAAAAATTAGCCAGGCGTGGTGGCGGGTGCCTGTAATCCCAGCTACTGGGGAGGCTGAGGCAGGAGAATCACTTGAACTTGGGAGACACAGTTTGCAGTGAGCTGAGATCATGCCACTGCCCTCCAGTCTGGGTGACAGAGTGGGACTCCATCTCAAAAAAAAAAATTGTGTTCAAGGACGTTTGTTGTAGCATATTTGTAATAAACAATTGCAAACAACTAAAATTATGATGTATTTATGTTGTGAAATATTGTATAAGTGTCAAAATAGTATAACATAGGCCTAAAAGTAAGACATGGAAAGATGCTTTCGGCAAATCACATGAAAAGAGCAAGCTGCAAAACAGTATCTATAGGATTAGCTCTTTGTATATGAGACTATGTTTACACTATGCTAGGGGTATCCCAGTAGACTGCACCATGCTGTGTTGTTATTCATGCATGTGCGGGAAGAAAGGCTTAGAGGGCTGCTTGTCCTTTTCCAGTGCTTGTCTTCCAGGTCTTGGATTGTGAGAGAACTGAAATGAAATTCTCACTTCGTACCTTTGTAAACCAAAAAGTCTCTGAGACAGGTCTTAATCAATTTAGCAGCTGATTTCGTCAACGTCAAGGACAAAAGGGAACACAGAACTACAGGAACAATCTGTGGTTTGTGCCTTTTTCTCAAGATGGTTTTGAAGGCTTCAGTATTTAAAGGGGAAAAGCTGGCTGGAGGGCAAGAGGGAAGGTATAGCTACATTACCGAATCCATGTGTCGCAAGAGAAAAGAAGCAGGTAGGGGATGGTCCATTGTGTATTCTCCTCGTGCTCAGTAAATCGGAACTTTCATAAGATGAGGTGAACATAGGGTAACCACCCTTGGAGATGGCTGGCCTTTTATCCGTAGCTGTCTGCTTAGGAACTCAAGGAAAGTCAGTTTCTTGCGTGACTCAACTTGCAGCTTAATCTTTCCTTTCAGCATAGTGAATTGGGGTCCTGGGATTTTATTTTTGTTTCACATTTTATTAATCTCTGTGAAGTTTGAAATTTTGGAAATAAATACTTTTTTTTGTAATAAAAATGTTTTTTTAAGACAGGATGCTTATGGCACACATATATTTTCAAAAGTATCTGCCGACCTAGAGGAGCAGCACGGAGCTTCCCTGCTTGTACTGGCTGACCCACCAGCCACCGTCCAATCCAGCCTGTCAAGGCCTGGTGGGGACAAGTTGGTGCCTGCCTTTCTATGACCTGTCTCAGCTTTTGAGGACGCTCTCCTTCTCTTCCTCTCACTTTCCTCATGGAGCACGTGAAGAGCGGCTTTCCGTTCCTCTATTGGGAACATTAATTTTGCTTCTCCCAAACTAATTCAATTCTGAGTGATGAGCATGCTTTGAGGGCAGAAACCATGAAAAAGAAAGAGATCGATAGAACTGACTCTGTTAAATGTAGAAATTTTTATGTAAAAAAAAAATTAAAAAATTAAAAGACAATGTACTAAAAGGAGCAACTTACTTGCAAGATACATGACAAAGACATAATTTTTTTTTTTTAATTTTAGAGACAGGGTCTTGCTGTGTTGCTCAGGATGGAGTGCAGTGGCATGAGCACAGCAGCCTCGACCTCCTGAGCTCAAGTGATCCTCCTGCCTCAGCCTCCCAAGTAGCTGGGAATACAGACATGTGGCAACATGCCTGGCTAATTTTTTAATTTTTTGTGGATATGGGGTTTCACTATGTTGCCCAGGCCGATCTTGAACTCCTGGGCTCAAATGATCCTCCCATCTTGGCCTACCAAGTTTTGGGATGAGAGGTGTGGGCCACTGCACCTGTCCAACATTAAATTTTTCTTGTAAACATAGAAAGAAAAGATAGACACCTTAATTTTAAAATGGGTCAAACTCATAAAAGGAGCAATCCACAAAAGAAGAATTTTATTTCTATTTATTAATAAGGAAATGTCAGTTTTAACATAGATGCATTTTTCATCTTCATTTCAAAAATGAAAACATAGCGTTGATGATGGTGTAAATGGGCATTCTTGTATATGGCCAGGAGAACTGCAAATAGGTATAGTTTCTGGTGGGCAATTTGTCAGTGTGAATTAGAAGTATAAAAAATATGTGGATTTCTAACAAGTCCACAAGGATGATTTTATCACAAGGAAATAATGAAGGCCACATACTAGACTTGGCTATAAATTTATACACTGCAGTATATTAAAGTCAAAATTGGAAACAATTTAAATGTCTAAGAGAAGGAAATTGGTTAAGTAAATCATGATATAGACAAGCTGTGGAATATGACAAAAACAGGTCTCGGCTGTAGGAGAGGAGAAAAGTAATCTTTTTCCTCTGTTCGTCTTAGGGTCTCTGGCTGGAGCCCTGTAAGTCAGACTAGGAAAAGACAGATTAACAAGGGCAAAAACACGTAAAAGTTTACTAAAATGTGTATCCCTCGTAGACTGTGGGAGCACCCAGTGGTAGGGATGTTAGAACTTGGACTTATAGAGTATCTTAGGCTAAACAACGAAAAAGGGATTTGGGGCTTCTGGGTGGAGGAGGCAGTTACCCATTGACCAGGAAGGGTGTGGCAAACAGCAAGAGTTAAGTAAGGTTTGTTGTGCAGATTGAAGCCAACACCTTCTCTGTTGATAAGAGTTGTTAAGAGTCTTCTTCTTGGACCCGATGTGGTGGCTCACATCTGTAATCCCAGCACTTTGGAGGATAAGGTGGACGGGTCACCTGAGGTTGGGAGTTCAAGACCAGCCTGACCAACATGGTGAAACCCCATCGTTTTTTTTTTTTAAAAAGAGTCCTCTTCATCCTGATACAGGAGAGAGAGAGATCACTTTTTACAAATGGGTATTTTCTTCATAAATTGTGAATTTTCTTTACAAAAGGAAAACCTTGTGCTGTGTTTTCAAAGCTTTTACTGCCTCTGCTGGTTCGTGATGGCCTTTTGCTCAACATAATCCATATGGTAAAAAGGCATGTTATAGGGTGGTGTTGAGGAAGGTGGCGGAACTTGACTCTGAAGGTGGGGCTTGGACATTGGACCAAATTGAGGACTAGCTAAAACAGAGATGGGTGGAAGCAGCTTTCCGTGAAACATGCCCAGCAGCGTGCCATGTCAGTTTACTGTTGCCGTGGCTATACCCAACCTTTACCACCCCTCTCCATGGCAATGACCTGGCCACCCAGAAGTTACCACCCTGTTCCTCGAAAATTCTGCATAATATGCCCTTTAATTTGCATGTAATTAAAATGTGTAGAACTAGGAAGCTGAACTGCCTTTAAGCTGCTCCGCTGGGCACACTGCCTGTGGTGTAGCCCTGCTCAGCAAGGAGCGGCACATCCGCTGTTGCTTCAATAAACGTTGCTGTCGAATACCACCGGCTGGCCCTTGATTCTTTGCTGAGTGAAGCCAAGAACAGTCCCAGGCGAAGCCAAGAACAGTCCCAGGCTAAGCCCAATGGAGGTTACCTGCCCTCCTACATCAGCATCTTCTGGTACTCCTCACGATCAACAATGTAGTCCCACTTGATGTCTCAAAAAATGTGTGTTGGGTGCGTCTCTTGGCAGACTGTCCCCAGGGCGTTGGACCCTTCGCGGTGGATAATAGCTACTCTTCTGCCCTCCTTGTTTACTGTTGCTATTCTAATATTTCTAAGTTGAACATGTATTGTCCTTGAGTTGAATTCCGTTTAATTCTAAGTGGACCTCCCACTTGAGTAAACGCTGTGAGTTTGCTGAACAGTCCCTGCCTTTGAGTGTGTGTGTTTCAGCAGAACAGCCTCTACTTGGTGACTCATTCCGGTTTCTGCCTTACCACTCTCTCGGCAGTGGGCAGGTTGGTTCTTGTGCTACTGTCGTTGACTCTTTTTCTTACATAACTCACACTCCTGCGGAAGTAGGCTACAGGAAAGAGAATAAGAAACAGAGAAGGAAGAAAACATTCTTGGAGGTCTTACTTTAGGTTGACCTCTTATTTTCTGACTAGTAAAATATTGATGCTCTTGACTTCCACTTCCCTTTCCCTTTCTCAAGGGAGAGCCTTAACAAGGTTCAGGTCAAGTCAGGACTACGGTCAAAATTGCCATTTCTGTACTTCACACCCAATTGAATTTTTTGAACTGTGGACTTTTAGAAGATTAAGAAATTCCAAATGGGAGTGGATCCCTTCATGTTTCAGTGGCGGACCCTAAGCCCCGAGATGTTCTGGGGTGTGCCTGTCCCCTCCATCCAACATTCATCACCTAATCCCCAACCTGCGCTCCAAACTCGGGGACACTGCTTGCTTCTTCCTGAGACCTCGGTGTCACCTTTGCCTCGCACGCCTCACTTGTCCTTAGCTGCGGCAATCCCTGCATCCCACATCACCATCCTGCCTAACTTCCAGCTTCTCTCTTTGCTGCCTCCACTTGCACCCTCATTACACCTTCCCACAGACTCAGGGGAGGAAGACAAAAAAGGAACCATGCATCTAGCATTTTTTTTTTTGAGACAAAGTCTAGCTGTGTTGCCCAGGCTGGAGTACAGTGGCGCGATCTCAGCTCACTGCAACCTCCACCTCCTGGGTTCAAGCGATTCTCCTGTCTCAGCCTCCTGAGTAGCTGGGACCACAGGCATGCACCACCACACTCAGCTAATTTTTGTATTTTTGGTAGAGACGGAGTTTCGCCATATTGGCCAGGCTGGTCTCGAACTCCTAACCTCATGATCTGCCAGCTTGGCTTCCCAAAGTGCTCCCAGAAAGGGAGATATCGGCTCACCTAGGCCAAGAGAGCAGCCACTGGGTGAGCCATCGCACCCAGCCGCATTTGCCAGGGCTTCAGTGATGACCGGAAAGGCCACACTGTGTGTCTGTGGCCACGTCCTACTGATGCATCTGGATGATCACAGAATAATTTTATTATCAGTATCAGCAGCAAAATCAGATTCCACAAACGTCGCCACTGCCAGGCAATGAGTTGCGTGTTCTCACAAAAGCAGCCTTACGTAGTTGGTCCCCAATGCATGCACCATGGCGGCTCATATGCTCTTTTCCCACCAAAACGCCCGTCTCTGAGTGTTTGTTCCTTTGCCAGATTGCATCTCCTCCAAGGCAAAAACTGAGTTTTCTTTTCCTCTTGGGCTTCTTACCCACAAAGCAGAGAGGACAGAATTGACCTACGGTGCCAGTTCCGGTGTGAAGCCTGGGTTCCCGAGATGAGAGTCACTCAACCTGAAAGTCCCTGAGCGGTAAATGCCTCTGAGAGAAGAAATGTTACACGCTTGTCGCTAGCTGCATAGTCATGTGCTTTCAGGGAAAAGAGCTTTACGCCACCACATACCAGATACACGAATCTAGGCCTGTCATTTCATGTCTCTGCGTCTCAGTTTCCACATTTGTAAAAGCAGACAAATGCTTTGTTCTCAAGCCTATTGCGAGAGTCACATGAAGTGATGTGTGTCCAGGGTCTAGCATGACAACTGGCATCTCCTAGCATCTAGGAGATGCTCGACAAATGTCAGCTTTCGCCTCTATGTTCCTGAGAGTGAAGCCAACTTAATAAAAGAAGAGACAAAACGAGGAAGTTTCACCTTCGGAAATAAGCCAGGAGAGTTCAAGCTCAGGGCTTGGACTTCGTAGCAAATGAGTCATGGACTGCAGCCTGGGAAGAACTAGGAAACTTTCTGTGATTCCTTAGCTGTGCACGGCTTTTCTCTGCTTTTTACTTGTGTTTTGGTTCCCTCCTCTTCCTGGTTAATTTCTCAGAATTGCCTAAGTACAAAGCCAGCAGAGTCTGTGAGATTGTGATCTAAGAAGCTGTGACGTAGGGAGCAGGGGAGACGAGGCACTTCTCAGCTGCTGGGCTTGAGATATGAGCCCCAGAACACCAAGGAGGTGGCGCCTAGTGACCAGATCAGAGGAAGATAGACTGAGACCCTACCTCTGAGCAGGAAGGGTGGGAGATAGCGGCTCGCCTAGGCCAGGAGAGCAGCCAGCGTGGCTAAGTCGTGGGAAGTCTATGCAGCTCTCCAACCAGCTGCAAGAGCCCAAAAAATGCTGGCTGTATGAATAACTGAACAAGCAGGTGAAAGAAGTGATGATGTAATGGAATTCAAGCTAAAAAAAACCCCAAGCTTAAAATGCGAATTCTAACTTTTTCCTATTTAGCATTTGTGTGATCTTCAAAGTCACCTCTGTGGGCCTCAGTTCCATCATGTCTGAAACAGTGAGGCGCAGCCGGGTGCCATGGCTTATGCCTGTAATCCCAACACTCTGGGAGGCCAAGGCGGGTAGATCGCTTGAGGCCAGAGTTCAAGACCAGCCTAGGCAACATAGTGAGACCTTGTCTCTACAAAAAATGAAAATTAAAAATAAATAACACGGTGATCTGGGGAAGGAGTTATAATTTGGCCTGCTCACTTAAGCTCAACACCAACCAGAAACCTACACCATTTGCCAGAAACTTCGGAAGAGCATTGTGATGGTGAGGGTGGCCATAAAAAAATCCGGGGAAAATCACTCAAGGGAAGGCTTCTGGGGTTTGGTTCAGCCCTGGCCGGATCCCACTCCATCTCTTCACAGTCAGGGCAACCCCGTGAATGTATCCCTTCCGGCAGCTTCTAGGATTGCTTCTTTCAGAGGACTGGGCCAAAGTCCCTGCCTGCTGCTGCCACCCTCTGGCAGCAACCTGAGCTGCATGCTTGTTAATTTCACCAGTTAGAGGCCCTACATTTTGCAAGTTCGTTTACATTTGCATAGTGCTTTTCAGTTTGCACTTTTTTCCCCCTTCAAGAATGATATTCTTTCATCCAAACACTATCCTTGTGGCATAAACATTTTTGTAGATGAAGAAACCAAGGCTTGGGAAAGGTAAAGGTTTGTCTAAGGAGACTTAGCCAGGACATGAGACCAGGCTCTTTGATCCCAAGACCCGTGTTCTTTTTACTGTCATAGGGGCATGTTAGTCAGTTCTGCTCCTACTGCTGCACTTCTCAAACCCGGACAGAATCGGATGAACATGGAGTTCTTCTGACCTCCTCTCTCCCTCCCTCCCTCCCTCCAACACATCCCCAGCTTCTCCAGATCCCATTAGTACCTGCAGCTGCTTATGAATGAAGGGGGTAAGGATTACAAATATGAATAAGGCAGTGCAGCACCTGCTCTTCCCTGGGACTCAGACCGCCGAAGGAGGTGAGACAGATACGCAGGGACCTCAGGACCTGGGAGAAGTGTACGTGGAATTCACCAGAGGTCAAAGGGACTCTAGCTAGGTGGTGCCTGAGCTGGTCCCGAAAAGACAAACAGGGTGTAAATTAACAAAGAGGTAGATGCAGGACCTCCTAGGCAGAGGACCTGGCAGGAGCCAGGCTTCAGTGCACTGAACCAGGAGATACCCACGCCGGTTGGGCAGAGAGAGGCAGGCGGTGAAGCTGGAGAGAGAGGTTGGAGGAGATCTCGGCAGGATGGAATTTGCATTGTTTTCTAAGGCAGTGATAACCAGCCGTTCTGCGTGTCTCCTGTTTATTCACTTAAGAAATATTTATTGTGATAGGCAATATTCTGTTTGTTTCTCAGGATAAGAGCAAAAGCATAACTTTTCAACACAGTATTCATTTACTTCCTCAGCGGATGTTGACTGCCTACTTTCCCCGTGCCAGGTATTCTTCTAGGCCCTGGGGGTGTATTTCTGTGCATAATGAACTTATGCTCTAGTGGGAAAGGCATAACAAACAACAAAAATAAGGAAAATAAGAATATTTAGATAGTGACAAGTATTCAAGAGAAAAATAAAGTAGAACAGGAGTCTTAAGTGAAGGATGTGGGTGGGGATTTGCCCTTTGGAGAGAGGAGGCAGCTCTGAGTAAAGGCCTGAAGAACTGGTTTCCCACCTTCTTGGCATCAGGGGCCAGTTTTGTGGAAGACAATTTTTCCATGGACTGGGGGTTGGGGGAGGATGGTTTCAAGATGAAACTCCCACCATCAGGCATTAAACTCTCATAAGGAGTGCAACCTAGACTCCTCAAATGTGCAGTTCACAATAGGCTCGCACTCCTAGGAGGATCTAATGCTGTTGCCCAGTTCCTAACAGGCCAGGGACAGTATCAGTCTGTGGTCAGGGCTTCCCTGACCTAAAGGAATTGAGGGAGGCAGCCAGCAAATATACAAGGAGGGACAGTCCAGGCGTGGGGAGTTGGAGAACAAAGGCCCTGAGGTGGGAGCATATCTGGTGCGTGTGGGGCCAGAGAGGAAGCCAGCATTGCTGGGGAGTGAGTGAGGGAAGGTGCAAGGAGAGGAGGCCAGAGAGGCCCAGGAGGGACAGGCAGATTGAGTGGGAGGTCACTGCAGGCCTTGTTCAGAGTGGGAGCGAGTCAGTGCTGACTGCCTTAGAGTCTGGTTCTTTCTGCATAGTTTTTACCAAGGAGTCTTTTCTGCAGTCTGGCCCTATAGATTCGATGAGGTGTGGGCAGTACAGCCAGGGCGCCAGGGAGGTCTAACTCTTGGAATGTACTCAGGGCCCTTTTAATGCTCAGCATTCACCTGGCCGTGGGCTCTGCTTGCAACCACCCCACACACACTCAGGGGCAGAAACGGCTGCCTTGTTACGTTTGCGGAACCTGTGGGCCCTGCTCTTCCCTGCTCTGCTGTGTCTGGAGCGCTGTAGGGAAGACTTGAATGGCTAGGGTGATGCCAGTGGCTGAGCACTGGGTGAGTTGGGGCTGGGAGCTGTGTCTGCAAGGGAGTGGCCTCATTTGCATGCCCAGGGCCTGTGACTGGAGGCTGGAGGATGGTCAACCAGAGCACTCCGTGAGACCGGGATCCTTGCAATGTGGAAGCTTCCTCCTGAGGGGTATCCAGAAAAGGGGCCGCAGCGAGCATCCCAAAAGCTGCAGATGGAGTGGGCCTGGCCCCTTCTGACTCAGCCTTGGGAGGCCACAGTGTCCTTCCTCCCACTGCACTCACTTGGTGGGAAGGGTCACAGAGCCCAGATTTTACCTGAGGAGATGCTGACCCCACCTCTTGATGGGAGTGTGTAAAGGAATTGGTGACCTCTTAAAAACACCACTGCAAGCCAGGCTCGCTCCTGTAATCCTAACCCTTTGGGAGGCCAAGGTGCGAGGATCACTTGAGCCAGGGGGTTTGAAACGAGCTGGGGCAACAAAGCAAGATCCCATCTCTACAAAAACAAACAAATAAATAAATATCAAAAATAGAATAGGAGGAAGACTCAAGCAAACTCTAACGCTGTGCCCACGTGGAGAAGCCTACTACCTGGATGTCTCTGGGCCTCAGATAAAAGCACAGGCTTTGCAGGAGTCTCCTGGGAAAGGGGCTCTATCTTCGCCCCTCCCACCGTGGGCTATGTCTATAAACATGTAACTAATCCCCCGTGGGGGACAGGGTGGCGTTGTGTGCCAAACTTGTGCCAAATATGTATTAATAAACTCTGGACCATATTGGCAGCTTTGTAGTTTCTGTAGCCTTTTGCAGCCTGCAAAACATTTTCTGATTAGAAGCCCCCGCTGTTTTTTCTATTACATGTGACACCAAATAAGCCTCTGCATATCCACT
The DNA here is from genome assembly GCA_031835075.1 of Saguinus oedipus. Classification (NCBI taxonomy): domain Eukaryota; kingdom Metazoa; phylum Chordata; class Mammalia; order Primates; family Cebidae; genus Saguinus; species Saguinus oedipus. The sequence continues at coordinate 88,315,476 of CM063175.1, forward strand.
GGGGGTTGGTTAGTAACATCAGAGCGAGCATCGAGGGGAAAGGAATTAAAAAGGGCGCTAATGTTATCCGTGGGGAATAGCTGAGGAAGGAAAAAACCACTCCGGAAGAGAGGGGTTGCAGAAGGATTTTTTGCAATGTATTACGACCACTCAAGGCAGGCACACGTGTCTCTGTTGTCCCAGCCCCAAAATGTAAAATGAAACTCCAAAGAACGTTATTCCGTGGGTTAGTTGGGAGGTTGGGGGAGAAGGAGGGAGGTTTTTATCTCACAAGGCAGATTTGATTTTCTGAGAGCCCTATGTTTGCTTTTCTTTTTCCCAAAAAGCCCACAGTCTCATGTGGAAAAAATTGAGAATTCTATTGGCTTTCAGGAAAGAGGGAATTAGAAATGTTAGATAAGTAGGTATCACATGGAACAGGATTTCGTAGCACTCCCGCAGGCCTGTGGGTGAATGCCACGCCAGGAAGCTGCAGAACTATGGACAGAAATGCAAACCTGAGATGTGGCAGGAGCTGTGGGCTGGGGACAAGGTGTGGGCTCCAGTCTCTGCTTTGCTGCTTAACTCTACCAAATCACATTCACTTTTCCTGAAATACAGGGGGAAGGCACTATTTGCCCTGTTGATGTTGTGAAACCAATGTAAGTTTCTAAGACGGCCCTGAATGTGGTGTCTTGGCATTCAACAGGGACAGTCACATGTCAGGTATTGTTATCTATGAAGATGTAACTTACAACCCAACCTAAGCCAAGATATTGATCCACTGTCTAAGCAAACATATTAATTAAATCTTGTATGAGAGTACTTTGTAAGAGGCAGAAACTCAACTGAAAATACCTCTGTGCAAAAATAGGAAAATGCTGAGCTCACGTGTTCATTCATCCAATCGGCAAGCTGACGACACTCCACTGAGAACCTGCCACTGGCCAGCTGCTGTTCTAGGAACTGGATATATAGCAGCAAACTAAGCAGCCCAAGGTTCTCATCGGGTGCATGTTCTAAAGGGAGAAACAGACAATTAAAACCACATGTATACTGAGAAATAAAAATGAAATCCCGAGCCCTCCAACCAACTGAATGGACTCCCACCTGGCCAAAGAGACCTCAGAGAAACTGACTTCCCAGCCATGATGAAGTGGGAAGTTGGACACATCTCCTTACACTCTCTGCCGCTAACTACTACTAGGCTTTTTCCCCAAGGGTTAAAAAGAAACCAGCCCTGTTTTGATACAACAAGTGATCAGAGTTCCTTCCTCATAAGAGACCACTGACGATGGGGTGGTTTTGGCCAGTCTGCAGAGGCTGCACACAGAGGGCCTTTTGTCCTCTGCTTCACCTTTTGACATATAGAGCCTAACCGTGATACATTTAAATGTTAAGTTTCCACCCCAGAGTGAACACAGGATGCAGGTTGCATATGTGTCAGCTTGCTATGCATGCCCCTGCCTTCCCTGTGTGAGTATTTATAGCTCCTTCTGTAACCTGTTGACTATGTATATTTGACCACCCTCTTCAGCATTAGTTCCTGTCTTATTCTTCCCACCCTTAAGTACTTGCTTCTGGCTTTTGACCAGAGGCTACACTTCCAGCCTGTCAAATGGTCACCTGCAGGCTCCAACCCTTTATGAGAAATACAGCTCTCTTCCAAATGTATGAACCTTGTCATTTCTTCTGTTGACAATATGTAATTTTTTCCCATGGTCATAAGGGCTATAAATAAAGATTAAAAAGCCAGGCAAGGGGATACAGAGTTATAAGGAAGCGCTATTTTAGGAAGAACGTGTCATGGATGGCCTAACTGAAAAGGTAACGGTTGAGCAGAATGCTGAAAGAAAGAGAAAGAGAACCATGCGGCTATCTGGAGGAAGGGCATCCCAGGGAGACAGATCAGGAAGTGCGAAGGCCCTGAAGTGGGAGCTGAAATGCGGGTGAGGACGCAGCGGGCTGAGGGCTGGAATGGTAAGCGGGGGGACACGGGGAGCAGACAGGCCATGCAGGACCTGAGAGTCATGTGAGGATCTTGGAGTTGGATGGGAACCGTTAGAGGGGTCTGAAAAGAGCGGTAGTATGATCTGACTTACAGTTTTAAAAGGATCTCCTGGGCCACTTTTAAGTGGGAGCAGGAAGACCAGTGTGAGGGCTACGGCAGAAGTCTGAGCAAGAGGACCAGGAAGGAGCAGCAGACATAGAAGGCATTGGATTCTGAGTATTCTCAACGGCAGTGCTGGTGGGATCTGCTTATGGATTGGATGTGGAATGTGCCTGCACAACAAGGTCTGGGAGTGGTTCAGGCACAGCTGGATCTCTGCACTCGAATAATAAAATGGGGACGCTTCATCTTTCCGCATCTCTTGTCTCCGCTTTCTTCTGCGTTGATTTCACTTTCAGGTTGCCTGTTTCCATACAGTGGGGAAGATGGCCACCAGCACCCGGCAACTCAACTCTGGAAGTGCGCTCAGGAGAGCAAGGAAGCTTATTGTTCCCAAAGTCTTCACTACGTGTCCTCTCTAGCTTCATTGGCTTGAAATGGGTCATGTACTCACCATGAACCAATGAGAATAATGGGGAACAGGCCGGGCGCGGTGGCTCATGCCTGTAATCCCAGCACTTTGGGAGGCCGAGGCTGGTGGATCATGAGGTCAAGAGATCGAGACCATCCTGGTCAACATGGTGAAACCCCGTCTCTACTAAAAATACAAAAAAAAAAAAAAAAAAAAAAAAAAAAAATTAGCTGGGCATGGTGGCGCATGCCTGTAATCCCAGCTACTCAAGAGGCTGAGGCAGGAGAATTGCCTGAACCCAGGAGGCAGAGGTTGCTGTGAGTCGAGATCACACCATGGCACTCCTGCCTGGGTAACAACATGAGCAAAAAACTCCGTCTCAAAAAAAAAAAAAAGAAAAAAAGACAATAATGGGGAATGTGGGGGAGTGGGGTAGAATTAGGCTGAGTTAGTCCTAAGTTACCACCTTCTTTCCTAGAGTTCTGGGTAGCTGGCATCCCTTAAGTAAATGGGGAGATGTGGGTGATGAAGGAAAGCCAAGGGTGGTTATTGAGAGAAGGGGCTGGGTGTAAGTCGGCTACCTAAATGTCCACCGTGTCCAGATAACATTTAATGAATGGTATCTGGTGTCAATGAAAAGGAGGGTACTCACAAAAATGCAATCTGGTGCACAACCTGTTACATGTGACGGATTATGTGTGAAGGCTGAGGGAGAAAGGAGGCTGGACATAGTTCCAGAATACTCCAGGCAATGATGTCAATAGAAATAGGGACTATGGGATCCAAAGTACGCTTAAGTTGCAAAGGAGTGAGATGAGTTAAATTTTATAGCATAGGAGAGACAGACACGTAAGTGACAAACCACAAGTCAGGCAGAGCAAAGTAGGTGTTAAATGAGAAGAATGAGCAAAGTGTTCAAGGGAAGCTGCAGCTGTGGTGCCTGCAGGTCGCAGATAGAGAGATGGCCGCTGGCGTCTGGCTCTCAACAAATCAAAAGTGAAGTTTGAAGGTCTTCGACTAGGAGCACTTAATCACCCACGGCCCGCAACCCCTGAGACTCCCAGCATCTTTGTCGTTTGCTTCCCCTCCAGTCTGTGCACCCGCGCTGCCAACAGGAAGCCCATCTGACTGCACCCTGTCCCTTCTTCCTTCTTGCCCTAGGCACAGCCTTCTGTTCAAGCAGAGAAACAGCAAGGGAAAGAGTTAGCTGCCACTGAGGGGCAAGGAGCACTTGGTCTGGCTGCAGATGGAAGACTGGAGAACCTGGGTGGTTTGCTTTCAGGGGAGGAGACTGTGGAAAGGGAGGGAAGCCCAGCATCCCCCTTTTTTTTTAACTTTTTTTTTTTTTTTTTTTTTTTTGTGAGAAAGAGTCCCATTTTGTTGCCCAGGCTAGAGTACAGTGGAGTGGTCTCAGCTCACTGCAGCCTCCGCCTCCTGGGTTCATGTGATTCTCCTGCCTCAGCCTCCCCTGAAACCAAGTTCCTGGGACTACGGGTATGTGCCACCACCCCTGGCTAATTTTTTTATTTTTAGTAGCAATGGGGTTTTACCATATTGGCCAGGCTGGTCTCAAACTCTTGAGCTCAAGTGATCCACCTGCCTCAGCCTGCTAAAGAGTTAGGATTACAGGTGTGAGCTACTGTGCCCGGCCCCAGACAGGACTCCTAAAGGAAAGGCAAAATCTAATCAGCACAACTTCTCCCACAGACTGGTAGGAGGTCTATGGAGAAAGAAATACACTCCTGTCTGCTGAGAAAAAGGGAAAGAATTAAACAAGAACATGCTGCATCAGTGAAAGCTTCCTGGGAAAAGATAAGGGTGGCGAAAATCAGAATTAGATCACGCCAGCCAAAGCAATTAAGGAAAATAAGATGCGCTTTTACAAATATCAGGGGGAAAGAAGATTATGGAGAGGAAATAAGACTTAATAAATGCAGAGGACCATGAAATTAATGATGACCACAAATGGCTAAAATACCCAATTCATTCTTTGTTAGCCTTTAACTAGGAAAACAAAGGAAAGAAATTGAGCAATTAAAAAGTAAGGACCAAAAAATAAAAAGTACGAAAAGCTTTAGAGAAGAGTTAAGTAGATGCTGGCAGGGAGGAGCTGTCTGCACCCTGTGGTCCTCAAACTCTGCAGGGACCTTCCTGAGGCGTCACCGCCATGGGCTCAGGGAACAGCCCAGCCCTGCATTGGCACCCGGCTGGTGAGCAGGATGCCTGAGATTCTGAGCTCAACCAATTGACAGAACTTCCCCCACTTTCTGGGGAAAGAGAGTGAGCGAGAAGGGGAGAATGGGAAGGAAAGCCAGGCCAGAGTCTTCAGAGAACGGTGATCTTGGAGCCATCGTGATAACTCCAGGATAAACAGAGAGGCAGGTTCCGCTGGGCTTCCACATCTCCCCTCCCTTCCCATTCCTTCTCTCTCCTTCCTCCTCCGGTGCTCACCACCCTGTGTGCACATCTGTTGAGTTCTTCCCTATGAAAAGCACACCGACAAGATTGTCATGCTTCATGAGAAATGGAAGGAAGTACAGAGCATGCTGAGGGAACAAAAATGGCTTGTCCTTTTTTTTTGCTTGAGGGGAAGAGATTGCGCTGATTTCTGTAACTTGCAACCAAAAGTCCTTCCTCATACAGCCCTGTTCTACAACAGGCACTGGAGCTACAGACGTGAGACACAGGTGCTGCTCTTCATGAACTCACGACCCAGGAAGGAGACAGCCACACACACACACACATCTTTGCAATGTGGTGTGGTGCACGCAGTGATGGTGGATGTATGGACAAGGTGCCTTGCTGGCTCAGAGGAGGAGTTAGCAACGCTGCTCCGGTAAGCCGGTGAAGAAGGCTTCTAAGGGTTTCTTGCACTTGCTCCTGCAGGATGACTAGAATTTTGACAACTGGCAAAGGAGCACTCTTTAGACAGCAGGAAGCCCATGTGCAGAGGCCAAGAGGCACCAATAGCCTGTGGTATGCAGCATACAAGTCATTCCTTTGTCTTTCTAAATCTTTCCAGCTAAACCCTCTGGCTGCCTAATATTCCCTTCTAATTCAGATCTTTCTTGCTAGAGAGAGTTTTAGGAATAGGTTCAACTTTTAGCTAAACTCAAGGGTTAGGCCACTCTCACCTCCCTTAATTGCATTACAAAAGGGAAACTGAAATGCGAGGACAATGCTTACCCAAAGCATGGTGGCCTTTCTGGCAGCACCTGATTACAGAGGGGAGCTGGGGAGGTATGCAGGCTCGGGGAAGGCGGGCTAAGGAGGCCTAGCCCTATACTCTGTCCCATCAGCAATGGGAAGCTGCTGAGAGGTCTAAGCAGCAGGTGACAGGGTAGGTCCAAATTTCATTTTCCTTTTTTTTTTTTATGAGACAGAGTCTTGCTCTGCCACCAGGTTGGAGTGCAGTGACACGATCTCAGCTTGATTCTACCTCCACCTCCCAGAGTCAAGCGATCCTCCTGCCTCAGCCTCCCAAGTAGCTGGGACTACAGTCTCGTGCCACCACGCCCAGCTAATTTTTGTATTTTTAGTAGAGACAGAGTTTCACCATGTTGGCCAGGATGCTCTTGATCTCTTAACCTCGTGATCCACCTGCCTTGGCCTTTCAAAGTGCTGGGATTCCAGGTGTGAGCCACCATGCCCAGCCAGTTCAAATTTTTAAAAAATCACTCAGGTTTCGGTGTGTATATAAATTGGAGTGGGCCATCTGACGCTACATAACACGAATACAGGTCCAGGTGACAGATGAGCCTGGGGCTTGCATTAGTGCAGAGAAGTGAAGATGGTGGAAAAAAGCGGGCAGGATGTGGTGATGGGTTGAATAGGATGGTGTGGCGTCCAGGTGTGGAGAGGAAGGTATCAAAAGGGACACCTTGGGATTTGGGATCACGTACCTGGGTGGGAAGGCACTAACCAAGATGGAAATCCCCAGAAGACGACCCATGGCGAGCCTTACCCAACCCTCAGCTCACCTCATTCTTGCACATAGACCTGCCCAAGGGCCATTGGAGGTACCAGTGCTGCCACCATCACCCTGACTGACCCCCAGACCCCCTCCTTTGATAATCAACAGTCCGTGTCCGGTCCAGCTCCCCCACTGGAGGGACATGGCATTGTCAGACAATGTGGCCTTGGTGTTTTAACTTTTGTCATTCTGTATCATGTTTGCTAAGTTGGGAATGGAAGTGGGGAGGGGAGAGAGTTTAATAATTGAGATAAAAGAAATAAAAGGAGCTTCGACTCGGCAAAAACGTATTGAAGAGTTACATGATCAATCAATCATAAAGTGTTAAAATTGGAAGGAAACAATACAAAATTTTTTTTCTAGAGCAGTTTGACAGTCTTTTAAATACGCTCTGCTTTCAGTGTTTCCAATCTCTAGAAGCAAACGGGCTCAAAAAGCAGCTGGTTCCATTGTCAGAGGACTCTACAGAAGGAGACAGGGTTTTCTTGTACTGAGCTGAAATTTATCTCTGAGCAACTTGCACTCATTTGTCTTGATTCCATTCTCTGGAGGCAGAGTAGGTCAACGTCCCTTTTAAAACGTGGTGCCCAGAAAACAACACAAAACTCCAAATGTGGTCTGATTTAGTTAAAGCCCTGTGGGGAATTTAGAGGGGGAAGAAAACTAAAGCCACTGAGTTAACCAGCTTTAAAAAATGACAGACATAGAAAGCTCCCATAAGTGGAACCTTAGAATCATAAACCAAAGGGAGCCTTTGAAAATATCCAGCTGGTTCGTTTCCTTGCAGAGGAAAATCACACCTAAACCTGTCTAACCCAGAGATACTGACCTATTTTTTAAGATCTCTAAAAGCAAGGGTTCCACTGATGTTTATGGCAGAGAGATTTCTCACAAATCAATCATTATAAAATATCTTCAAATCAGTGTTTTCTAGTAGACTAATTTGTTTTTACATTTTCCTCTTTCTCTTGCTATTATCTTTCCTACTGCATAAATTGTCTTCCTAATGAAGCCGCTTATTGTATCACGTTCTGGGAGTGTCTGTTCATCTGCTCCTGTAGTGTTTCAGCTCCTCCTGCATTAATTAACCGAGCTTCCTCTATTATTTTCCTCATTTTTGCATGCGGTCCATGGCATTTTTCCTTATATTGTTGCATAATGCTTTGTGCGGTGGATGTGTTCTCAAAATTGTGTGCAAATCTAATCTTCGTGAATTGAGTCTCTTCAATTAGAAGTGCCTTCCAAATGCATTTCAGATGTTCATTATGTAAAGTCACTCTGTGAGAGGTGGCTTGGCAGAATGGGAAACGCAGGGCCTCTGGGTCTTCCTCTTACAAGCTGTGTGACCTTTAGTGGTGACTATCTACGTGAGCCCTCGTTTCTAATCCATGAAATGGGGATGAAAATGCCTCCTCTCAATATGTTATCGTAGACAATAAATAAAGTAAGAAAAAACTACTGCAACCTAGAAAATAGATGTCTTCTTGTCTTTAAAGTGAAGAATGGTTTTTTTAAAGACAATAATATTCTCAAAAGTCTGTATTGCAGGTTTAGATGTTTTTGTATCACCTGTTCTGAGAGAAGAATGGAAGCATACATTGACTTTACTGTCTGGCTGCAGTAGCTTCCTACCAAACTGCTTGGATTCATGCCTCTAAACCTCATCTTGTCTGGGCTGACTTTCTCATCTGCAGAGGGGAACATCTGCAGTGCTGGTGGCCATCTTGCCGTGTCTCTGCTTTGACCGCCATGCTTGAGGTATTAAAGCTTAAGTCACATTTCTTCTGTTTTCACTATCATTTAGATGTCTCTTTCTGAATATCCTGACCTGCCCATATCCATGGTATCTGAGTGTTTCTGGTTTCCCCAAGAATCACCCATCTCTCCTATCTGACTCTGAGTTCCTTGAGAGGCCATGTCCACAGGCCAAGGGTAGTGCATGAATGAATGGCTAATGACCCTCACTGAGAAGTTCCTTCTACAGCCTGACACATGGAGCAATTCACTCCAACTCTCTGAGATTCCTTTTTTCATCTGTAATATGAGGATATGCAATGGTATCAGCGGTTTCCAGGAGGCTGGGGTTCCTTCTCCTTAGGAGTCTACAGTGATAGCACTGAAGCAATGTTTTTAAAAGCTCAAAAGAAAGTGTGTGTGTGTGTGTGTGTGTGTGTGTGTGTGTGTGTGTGTGTGTGTTACCAGTTAAGGCTATGTTGGCTAATGTGAACACTGCCTCTTGCTCTGGTTGAATGATGTCAACTCTGTGGGTATTGTAGATATAATCATGTTACTTAGCATGTGTATCAGTCAAGATTCTTGGCGGCATGCAGTAGAAACCAAGCCTAGTTGACTTAAACAGAAAACAATCGCTTTGGGAAAACTTCTGCCAGCTCCAGAGCAAACGAAAAGACAGGAGGACCAGGCTCTGGACATGGGCCATAGCCAGGAAAAGCTGAGTGATGAGGAGCTCAGCCAAGGTCACAACACGGAAGCGGCGTGGTTGGGATGCCACTGGACACCAGCCACTGACCCACTGGACCTGCCAGGACATGGGATGCCACTTCCTCCCAACCATGGTTGCTGCTTTGTGCCACTTGCAAAGTCCCAGGTGAGACCATCCAGTTGGCAAATCTTAAGCCTTGTGTGCCCTTGTCCAGCTGCTGAAGTACAGGGACAGCAAGTATCAGACCATAAGGTCTCTATTTTATTAGGAAAAGTCCCCAAATATAAGAAGGAGATCAGCTGCTGGACAGCCCACAAAGCAAAACAAAACAAAATCCGCTATGGTTGTTAAAGGTTTATTTTTTGTTTTATTTATTTATTTATTTATTTATTTATTTATTTATTTGAGACAGAGTTTCGCTCTTGTTACCCAGGCTGGAGTGCAATGGCGCTATCTCGGCTCACCGCAACCTCCGCCTCCTGGGTTCAGGCAATTCTCCTGCCTCAGCCTCCTGAGTAGCTGGGATTACAGGCATGCGCCACCATGCCCAGCTAATTTTTTGTATTTTTAGTAGAGACGGGGTTTCACCATGTTGACCAGGATGGTCTCGATCTCTTGACCTCGTGATCCACCCGCCTCGGCCTCCCAATATTGACTTATTTCTTTGAGACAGGGTCTCACTCTATTGCCTAGTGCAATCATAGCTCACTGCAGCCTCTAACTCCTGAGTTCAAGCGATCCTCCTAAGTCTCCCAAGGTACTAGGACTATAGGCAAGCACCACCACGCCAAGCTTGCTAAATGTTTTTCATGACCAAAAAACCAATAGAATTAACTGATGGTGGGAAAATGTATTTTACAACACGAGATCAATGGAAGAAAAAAAATAATGAACAGGTTTAACTAGGACTATAGAAATGCACCACCACACCCAGCTTGTTAAATGTTTTTCATGACCGAAAAACCAATAGAACTTAACTGATGGTGGAAAAACATATTTTGAAACACGAGATCAATGGAAGGAAAAAATAATGAACAGGTTTAATGACTTAAAAAAAAGAAAAGATTGACTAGAACGGGTGATCTCTAATGCTGTTCACAAACTTAGACGCCCCCTGCAGGCAGGATGAAGGAATAAAGACTGGACTGATTTTCTCAAGCCCTTTCTTTCGTTGAATGTATGACATACTAACCTGGACTTGTAGAATTAATCACTGCTTAGAAATAACTAGCTCATAGCTGCTACACATAAGAGAAAACAAAAGTAATAATTCCTTAAACTTGGTATGGAGGTGCTGTAGTTTGAATGTGTCTCTCAAAGTTCATGCGTTAGAAACTTAATTCCCAGACCAACATTATTGGGAGGTGGGGCCTCTGCTCTCATGAATAGATGAATGCTTTTGTCGAAGGAGTGCGTTCCTGGATAAAAGGATAAGTTTGGACCGCTTGCTGGTGTCTCTTGAGTTCATGCTCTCTTGCCCTTCCACCGTCCACCGTGGGATGTCACGGCAAGGAGCCCCTCGCCAGGAGCAGGCCCCTGTACCTTGAACTTCCCAGGTTTCAGAGCTGTGAGAAATAAATCTGCTTATCCATTACCTAGTCTCGGGTATTCTGTGACAGCAGAACGAAACAGACCCACGGTCACTCAAATATGGGGTGAGCCACCAGCAGTCTTGGCTTCCCTGGAGAAGCCTCAGAGGTAGTGAGAAGTTTGGTTTAGTAGCTTTTGACTCTCCCCCTGCTCCAACTTTGTCTCCCCGCTGAGTCCACTTTATGTGATGTCGCTCAGAAGAAGGGAAGCTTCCATGGAAGACACCAGCACTGAGGCCTTAGGACCACCTTTCTGCAATGTCTAGAGAGTGGTATGAGCCTGTTTGAGGAGCTTCCTGGGAAATAACCAAACACTGAACGTTTATTGAGCATTAACCTTCTGCCGGGCACTATGCAAAGTGCTTTATCTCCACCCCTTACCTCATCCTCACAACTGCTCCACGAGGCAGGCACAACTGTGCCCATCCTGAAAATAACGGAGCCAAGAATAAGTGGCAGTAACATGCCTGATCACAGTTAGTGAGTGGGGACTAGGATGCAAGCCGGGTTTATCTGACTTCTGAGCCCAGGATCTCAATCAACACACTGCAATCATGCTGTCCCCTGCAGTGTCACCAGCCACACGTAGCTACATACACTTAGATTTAAATGAACTAAAGCCAAGTCACATTCAAAATTCAGCTTTTCAGCCACGCTGCTCACATTTCCAGTGCTCAGTAGCCATGTGTCAATAGCGGTTACCATCTTGGGCAGCAAAGCTATAGAACATTTTCAATATCACAGAAAGTTCCATTGGACAATGCTGTGCCAGAGGAATGCATCTTCACTGACTTTCCTTCATCATCGTAAACGGGGTGAGGAGATACTTTTTACTTGCTCTAGCCTCTTTTCCTGTTTTCCAGTTGTCTTATCTTGATGTATTATACAGCCCAGCCATACAAAGAGTTGGAAGAATTTCTAATACCGACCATAGTTGAAAGTGGCTGCTTGTGATATTTCTGCTGCAACGATACCTTTCACTCTGGGGCAGGGGACCATTGTGGAGGGCAGGGCAGGCTTGGTGGAGAGGATGCGGTCAGCTCAGCTGACAGGGTGAGCACTGGAGTGGCATGAATTCCTGAACATGAAACCTTCTTATCTTCTCATCCTGTTCTTTAGCTTTTATCTCCTTTCCCCACTTTGGCACATGCCAAATGTGTTTTAGTTTAAACCTGCACTTTTAAAAGGTTGCAAAGCTCCCAGCTGTTGCAGAGTCAGGTTTTTCAGAACACATTTGCATCTTTTCTCAGCTGCTGCCTTAATTACACATAATAAAGGTATTTAGTTATAGACGAATAGCTGATGAGCCTGAACTATAACGAAAAGGTCTTGCCAAAAGCCATTTCCCTTGTCAAGAGACAACTTGCTCAAAGACAGTGGGAAGCTGTGATTCATTCTTACGCCGCAAGTGTTACTACAAGAAATGCAGTTCACTGGGAGTGGCTGGCGCACAAACTTCAAGCAGTGACAAAGTCCAGAGTTCTCAGCCGTTTTCTGCAGCCACCACTGATACCTTGACTAGAAATGTGTGATGAGAGAAGACCAGCATCCTTTGTGATTGGTTTAACAGGAATCAGTAAACTTTGTAGTTGATCACCTGTTGTTGTTAATAAAGTTTTATTGGAACACAGTCATGCTCATTCATTTACAGAGTCACGCTCATCTTTTATGGCTGCTTTCACGGGACAACAGTAGAAGTGAGTAGTTGCAGCAGACACTCTATGGCCTGCAAAGCCTAAAGTACTCACTAGATGACCCTTTTCAGACCAAGTTTATTGGCTCCTGGCTTAGAAGGTAGGAGTTGGATTCAATTAGGGGTCTCAGCCCTATCTCTGTGTGTCTCCGGAGAAGGGCTGGCACTGACCTTTTCCTCTCACCTGGCCCAGATGGCCATCTCTCCCCTGTATGACAGCTCTGCCTTCTTTCTCCCTACCTGTCTACCTCCTGGCCTCCTGCAGCCTATTCTCCTCACCACAGTTAGAGTGCACCCCTTTGAAACATAAGCCATTTCATGTCACGCCCTTACTCAAAGCCCTTCACGTGCTTCCCATTTCATAGAGAGTGAAATCCAAAGGCACTATGGCTCACGCCTGTAATCCCAGCACTTTGGGAGACCAAGGAAGGTGGATCACCTGAGATCAGGAGTTTGAGGTCAGCCTGGCCAGCATGGTGAAACCCTGTCTCTACTAAAAAATATATATATATAAAATAGGCCGGGCGCGGTGGCTCAAGCCTGTAATCCCAGCACTTTGGGAGGCCGAGGCGGGTGGATCACGAGGTCAAGAGATTGAGACCATCCTGGTCAACATGGTGAAACCCCGTCTCTACTAAAAATACAAAAAATTAGCTGGGCATGGTGGTGCGCACCTGTAGTCCCAGCTACTCAGGAGGCTGAGGCAGGAGAATTGCCTGAACCCAGGAGGCGGAGGTTGCAGTGAGCCAAGATTGCGCCATTGCACTCCAGCCTGGGTAACAAGAATGAAACTCAGTCTCAAAAAAAAAAATAATAGCTGGATGTGGTGGTGTGTGTATATAATTCCAGCTACTCGGGCAAGTGAGACAGGAGAAATCACTTGAACCTGGGAGTTGGAGGTTGCAGTGAGCCTAGATCATGCCACTACATTCCAAGTGGTGCAACAGAATGAGACTCCATCTCAAAAAAGAAAAAAAATCCAAAGGTCTTCAAGTGGCCTGCAGGGCCCTATATCAGCTTCCCTGGCCATCCTACCCGTCTCACTGAGCCTCAAACTGGCAGGCATGATCTCCACTCAGAGGCAGAGGTGGGCCACTCACCATCAGAAAGGCCCGTCACAGTGTGCCCTTGCTGCTGGAGGCAGCTGCCCAGTGAGATGCCTCAGCATTCAGGTGTGGCTGAGGACTGGTTCTCCCCAGCGGAATGTAACATGAAGTGGTGCTTGTCACTTCTACAGGGGGTGAGGGGAGGGGGTGTCTTAAGAATCATCTGTGCCTTCTCTACTCCCCATCTGCCCACTTACTGGGGAGGACTTTGGGACCCTTGGAAATGGGAAAGCCACGAGATGGAAGTTGTTTGACTGTCTGGACCCAGAGGAAGACTGCTGTCCATCACCAGTGACATTGTGTGGAACTGGAGCATGAACAAGAAATAAACATTTACTGTGCTGTGTCCTTACTGTGAGGTTTGGGGATATGTTTGTCGTGACAGTAGTACCGTAACTCACATAGAGCCTTCGCACCTGCTGTTCCCTCTGCCTAAATGCTCTTCTGCAAATACCCGCAGACTTTTCCCTTCCTTCAGGTCTCTGTTCTGATGGCATCTTATCCGAGTCACTTCCCCACATTACCCCAGATAAAACAGCAGCTCGCCCGCCCCAGCGTTCCTCTCTGCCTGACCCTCTTTTCCTTTTCCTTTTTGCACCCACCCAGCACTTGACATAGACTTAACCAGCTCGTGGTTTGGTGTCCGAGTTGTTTGCTGTCTTTTTCCCTCCGCTAGAATGTAAGTTCCGTGAAGGCAGCCATCCGGTCAGGGTATTTCCCACACGCCCCCACCGCTTAGTACGGTGGCTGTCACAGTGTGGGGGTGCTGTAAATGTTTGATGGACGAGTGAAGAAATGAGTGAACAGCAACCCCAAGGGCCGTCTTCCTGATTATGTACACAAGGATGAATGGGGAAAAGAGCAAGGTTTGGGGTAGGTGGTAGGGAGGAGAGAAGAAAGCATAATCACATAAACAGGGTGATTTTTTTTTTTGCCCTGTATTTTTAATAGTATTATTTGATGCCAGAGACAAAACATGCACCAGACAAGGGGGGGCGGGCAACGGCCAAGGCGCTGCAAGTCCATGGAGCTGTGAGACTGGGAAACAGGAGGCACACATTGGGAGCATGGCTGTGTGTTCTGCAGGGGTTTCTGAGGCTCAGGGATGAGCACCGTGACTAGCCTGTGGGTCAGGGAAAGCTGGGCAAGCCCTAGGAGGAGTCGGCAAGAGGGGAATCCAGAAAAGGAGCTCTTGGCATCAGGAAGAGCAGGCAGAGTTCTGCAGCCCAGTGGGTCGGAGGAGCCCTGAGCAGTCTAATACAGCACGAACCTAGGGGAAGGTGGTGGGGAAGCAAGGGGAGGGCAGACAGGCCTGTGGGGCCCAGATTATGAACAGACTTGTTTGTTATACTAGGAAGTTTGAACTGTGTCCTGAGAGCAATCGAACCAAACAAGAGAGGTCCAAGCAGGCCGATGGCATAATCAGATGTGCATTTTATGAGGCTCTCAGCCTGTAAAAGGATTGGCATGGAGGCAAGATTAGAGGCCAGGTGAGGCAAATGTATCAAGATGTCCTAGGGGTAGCATAGGAACCCAGCCCCAGACTGCTACAAGACAAGGCACACCGTGTGGCTTAGCTCTAGCCACGGGAGCCTGGGAAGTTGTTTCCACTTCCTTCCTCCCTGTGCCCGGTGAGGGGTGAGTGCCACCTAGATCCAGTTTCGTAAAACCCTGGCAAATCACATTTGAAAACCTGATTGGGCTTCATGTTCTACCTTTCTTCACTGTGCAGAAGGGTCCCTGCAGGGATGGCGGAGCCCTGATGAACTGTTACCACAAGCCAGTGCTGGGGCACAGATCAAGGACCTTGGGGTCCAGCTGAAAGGGAGGACATTTAGGAGGCCCAGATGTCAGGTGGATCCTGTTGTAAACTAAGTGTCTAGGGTCTTAGCATCTGAGGGGTGGTCGGAGACCGGACATTCAGGGTATGTAGACAAGGCAGCTGCATTTCAGCTGATTGGGGTTGGCATTCTCTAGGAGAATCAGCTGAAATGCAACTGACTGGGGTGCATCCTTCCCCAGGAGAGGCCAAAGAAGGCAGGGGAGACGTCAGGAATGGGTATCTGTAGCTACCCAAATGTCAACAGAAGATCTTCTGAGACTCGTGGTTTACGCCCAGAAGCTTGGGAGCTTCCATGTAGCAGTGTCTACACCACAGAAGAACTCTTGATAACTTTCATTTCCATTATCACCCTGAGCCCATCCACCCATGTAGCATTTGTTGAGAATTCCATGAATGGGAGAAAAGGTTGAGTGGGGTCTCGCAGGGTATGTAAAAAATACCCAGGAACTCTAGGAGCCTGGCTTCCAACAATGAGTTATAAAAACTGGGAGAAGATCAAGATTCAAGATAGCCCTTGTTTTTCATGTGGTTTGTGCAAAGCTCCTGTGCTGGGAGAGAACATTCTGCATTCAAGGAGTTAGACATGTTCAGGGTAGCTGGAGTGAGAAGTACAAGGAGGTGGGTGTGTGAGTGAGGTGGAGAACAGAGGCCAAGTCAAACAGAACTTCACAAATCTTGTCGAATATTTGAACAAATGTCTGAAACAGGTGCCCATAACTGGCTTTTACAGGTTCCCTGTGGCTCTCGTTATACATGAGTGGTATGGAGATTTCAGTTAGGAGCTTAGAAGGGCTGGGGTTCAATGTGATGCTTTGATATATGTATGTATTGTGGAATGACTATATTAAGCTAATTTGTATATCTGTCACCTCACATACTTATCACCTTTCATAATGAGAACATTTAAAGTCGACTCTTTTAGCAATTTTGAGGTTTATGATATACGATTACTAACTATGGTCACTACACAGTACCATGCCGAGAACATCTCAAAAACATCTTCCTCTTGTATAACTGCAATTTTGCACCCTTTGATTAACACTATTTGTTCCCCACTCCACTGCACCCTTCAGGCTTCAGCAGCCACCCTTCCACTCTACGTCTAGAAATTCAACTTTTTCAGATTTCACATATAAGCGAGATCATGTATGTGCTTTTTTGTGCCTGTTTATTTCACTTAGCATTATATTATCCAGGTTCACCCATGTTATCACGGATGACAGAATTTCCTTCTTTTCAAAGGCTGAATGTGTTCTATTGTGTATATTGTGTATACATACCACATACTCTTTATCCATTAACAGGTTGATAGACACATAGATTGATTCCCTGTCTTGGCTATTGTGGATGATACTGCAGTGAGCAGGAGAGTGCAGATGTCCCTTCAGCAGGCTGATTTCAGTTTCTTTGGATATATACCCAGAAGTTGGGTTACTGGACCATCTGGTCATTCTCATTTCTGTTTTTTGAGAAAGCTCCATATCATTTTCCATAATGGCTCTACTAATTTACATTTCCGCTACCAGTGTACTAGGGTTCCTTTCTTTCCACATCCTCACCAACATTTCTCTTGTCTTTCTTATAATAGCCTGTTAGAAACAGGTGTGAAGTGATAGCTAATTGTGGTTTTAATTTGCATTTCCCTGATGTTGGCCATTTGCATGTCTTCTGTTGAGAAATGTCTATTTGGGTCCTTTGCCCATTTAAAATATTGGGTTGTTTTCTTGTTTTTGAGTTGAGTTCCTTACATATTTTGGATATTAACTCCTTAACAGATGAATTGTTTGCAAATATTGTCTCCCTGTTTATGGGTTACCTCTTTATTTTGCTAGTTGTTTTCCTTGTTGTGTAGAAACTATTTAGCTTGTGTTTCTGGTGCTACAGAAATACAGAGGATCATAAGAAATGACTATGAACAACTATTTTCCCAAAAATTGGATGTTTTTGAAATCTAATCTAGGTGAAATGGATACATTTCCAGACACATACAACCTGCCAAAGCTGAATCATGAAGAAATAGAAAATCTGAAAAGATCAATAATGAGGGAGGAGATTGAATCAGTCATAAAAAGCCCCCATCAATGAACAGCCTAGGACTGGATGGCTTCATAGCTGAATTCTGCCTAATATTTAAAGAAGAAAAATACCAATTCTTCTCAAACTCTTCCAAAAACTTGAAGCAGAGGGGATACTTTCAAGTTCATTTTTTAAGCCTACCTTTATCCTGGTATCAAAGCCAGACAAGGACACTGCAAGAAAAGAAAATTACAGGCCAATATCCCTGATGAACATAGATGAAAAAATTGTCAACAAAACACTAGCAAATTGGATTCAACAGCACGTAAAAGGATCACGCACCTGATCAAGTGAGATTTCCCCCCGGGGTGCAAAGATGGCTCAACATGCACAAATCGATAAATGTGATACACCCTATTAACAGAATGAAGGGCAAAAACCAGATGATCATCTTGACAGATACAGAAAAAGCATTTGATAAAATTCAACATCCTCTCGTGATTAAAACTGTCAACAGAAGGAATGTGCCTCAACACAGTAAAGGCCACATACGACAAGCCTACAGCTAATGTCATATTCGATGGTGAAAAACTGATAGTTTTTTCTTCTAAGCTCGGGAAAAAGGCAAGGACACCATTCCTGATACTTCTATTCATTATAGTGCTAGAATTTCTAGCCAGAGCAATTAGGCAAGGAAAAGATACAAAAGGCTTCCAAATAGGAAAGGAAGATGTGAAATTGCCTCTATTGGCTGGTAATCTTGTCTTATATAGAGAAAATCCTGAAGACTCCAACAAAAAAAATGTTAGAACTATAAACAAATTTGTCAAGGTTTCAAGATACAAAATCAACACACAAAAATCAGTGGTGTTTCTATACACTAACAACAAATTTTCTAAAAAAGCAATTAAGAGGGCTGGGCACAGTGGCTCACACCTGTAATCCCAGTACTTTGGGAGATCGAGGCAGGTGGATCACGAGGTCAAGAGTTCGAGACCAGCCTGGCCAACATGGTGAAACCGCATTCAATTAAGAATACAAAAATTAGGCAGGCATGGTGGCGTGTGCTTGTAATTCCAGCTACTCGGGAGGCTGAGGCAGGAGAATTGCTTGAACCCGGGAGGTGGACATTGCAGTGAGCCGAGATAATACCACTACACTCCCAACTCAGGGACAGAGCAAGACTCCATCTGGGTGGTGGTAGAGAGGGGAATTAAGAAAACAATCCTAGCTCTCTGCTCCTCCCATTCAACAGACAGCTGCTTATTCTTGTGCAGCACCAGCCACATCCCTGAGACACCACAGCAAAGATGAAGCCTGGAGTCAATGGATTTGGTCATATTAGGCACCTGGTCACCAGAGCTGCTTTTAACTCTATCAATGACCCCTTCATCGACCTCAACTACATTGTCTACATATTCCAGCATGATTCCACCCATGGCAAATTCCATGGTACCATCAAAATTGAGAACAGGAAGCTTGTCATCGATAGAAATCCCATCACCATCTTCCAGGAGCTACAGTCTCCCAAAATCAAATGGAGTGATGCTGGTGCTAAGTATGTTGTGAAGTCCACTGGCATCTTTATCATCATAGAGAAGACTGGGGCTCACTTTGGGGAGAGAGCCAAAAGTGTCATTATCTCTGCCCGCTCTGCTGATGCCCCCATGTTCATGATAGACTTGAACCATGAGAAGTAGGGCAACAGCCTCGAGATAGTCAGCAATGCTTCCTGTGCCACCAACTGCTTAATGCTCCAGGCCAAGCTCATCCATGACAACTTCGGTACTGTGGAGGGACTCATGACCACAGTCCATGCCATCACTGCCACCCAGGAAACCGTGGATGGCCTCTCCAGGAAACTGTGTTGTGACAGTCATGGGGCTCTTTAGAACATCATCCTTGCATGTACTGGCACTGCCAAGCGTATGGGCGCTATCATCCTGGAGCTGAACAGGAAGCTCACTGGCATGGCCTTCCATGTTCCCACTGCCAACATGTTGATCATAAACCTGACCTGCCATCTGCGAAAACCTGCCACATATGATGACGTTAGGAAGGTGGTGAGGCAGCATCAGAGGGCCCCTTCAAGGGCATCCTGGGCTACCCCGAGCACCAGGTTGTCCCTCTGACTTTAACAGCGACACCCACTCTTGCACCTTCGATGCTGGGGCCGGTGTTGTCCTCAATGACCACTTTGCCAAGCTCATTTCCTGGTATGACAATGAATTTGGCTACAGCAACAGGGTGGTGGACCACATGGCCCACATGGCCTGCAAGGAGTAAGACCCCTGGACCGAAAGCCCCAGTGAGAGCAGGAGAGGAAGACAGAGGCCCTCACTGTTGGGGAGTCCCTGCCACACTCAGTCTCCATCACACTAAGAATCTCTCCTCCTCACAGTTTGCACACAAACCCCCTGAAGAGGGAAGGGCCTAAGGATCCCCCAGTCTTGTACCATCAATAAAGTCCCCTGTGCTCAGCCAGAAACAAAACAAAATCCCATTTACAGTAGCATTGGAAAAAAAAGGTTCATTTCTGCTCGTGTTATCAGCAGCTGTGGCTCTCCTCTGCATGCCTTCTTGTTCCACGATCCAGCTGTAAAGTGGATCCACCCTGGACACGCTGTCTTGTGGCTGAGGGAGAAGCAGGCCTGCAGACCCACGTGGTGCTTCTTCAAGCTACTGTTCCAGGCGGCACAGGTCACTTCTGCTTACACCCTATTAGCCAAAGCAAGCCCCCTGTCCAGACCTGAGGGAGTGGGGAGAGGACTTATGCCTCTCCCACAGGCCTCCAAGGGAGGGTAAGGGATACCTGGGGACAAGAATAGGATTTGCTACACTCCGTGTTTTTAAGTGTTAGCAGCTGAATTATACGTGTCGTAAATGCTGAGCAGAGCCAAATAAAACACAAGAAACCACAAGCCACTGATGTACAACCTCAAATTTTAAAAGTTAGAAATGGGCCAGGCGTGGTGGCTCACAGTGTAATCCCAGCACTTTGGGAGGCCAAGGCAGGCGGATCACCTGACGTCAGGAGTTCAAGACCAGCCTGGCCAACATGATGAAACCCTGTCTCTGCCAAAAATACAAAAAATTAAATGGGCGTGTTGGCCGGCACCTGTAGTCCCAGCTAGTCGGGAGGCTGAGGCAGGAGAATGGCTTGAACTGGAGGGTGGAGGTTGCAGTGAGCCGAGGTCATGCCTTTGCACTCAAGCCTGGGTGACAGAGCAAAACTCCGTCTCAAAAAAAAAAAAAAAAGTCAGAAATGGAGTGAAAGCCTTGTTCTCTTCCTTGAAATACACACATGACCTCAGAGTCTCCTGAGTTTAACAGTCCTCTCAAAAAGGAAAAATGGCGGCCGGGTGTGGTGGCTCAAGCCTGTAATCCCAGGACTTTGGGAGGCCGAGGCGGGTGGATCACGAGGTCAAGAGATCGAGACCATCCTGGTCAACATGGTGAAACCCCGTCTCTACCAAAAATACAAAAAATTAGCTGGCCATGGTGGCGCGTGCCTGTAGTCCCAGCTACTCGGGAGGCTGAGGCAGGAGAATTGCCTGAACCCAGGAGGCGGAGGTTGCCGTGAGCCGAGATGGCACCATTGCACTCCAGCCTGGGAAACAAGAGCAAAACTCCATCTCAAAAAAAAAAAAAAGGAAAAATGGTTACTTTTCTTTTAATATTATGGGTGAATCTATACCAGCTCTTAGTTTAACCCAGTACCCCTGTTTTTTTAGAGGTAGTTTAATTGTTTTTTTTCCTTCTCTCTCTTTTCTTTTCTCTTATCCCTGGCTACTATTTAGCCCTCCAGAAATGCAAATACAACATTTCTCCTCCCCCTTACCTGGCATTCCCTACAGGGCCAGTTTTTCCAAGATAGATCTCTCCTTGAGAGCTGAGTCAATTTGCAGACCAAAGCACACCCGCCAGGGAATTTCCACTTCCAGGGGCTGTCTCAGGACTTTCATCCCCCAGGAGGACATATCCAAAGCACACCCACTTGGCCACTTTTTCAACTTACTTCTGCCCAGGAAGGCACCAACTCAACTGCCCGACAGATAAGGCACCAATCTAGAAGGGGGACCCCCTGCTCTTGCTCATTTCCCCCCTTACCTTATAAAAATTCCCACCTTCTGCTCCAAAAGTGAAGCAGCACATTTAAATGCAGGACCCTTTCTGCCCCTTCCCCAAGCTAACTTTGGAATCAATTTGTTCGTTTTTTTTGAGACAGAGTCTCTCTCTGTCACTTAGGCTGGAGTGCACTGGCACAATCTCGGCTCACCACAACCTCTGCCTCCCAGGTCCAAGCAATTCTCCTGCCTGAGCCTCCTGAGTGTTAAAATGCACATGCTGAATGAAGAGAACCCACCCCCCCCAAACAGGTTTTGTGTGAGCAACATGGCTGTTTATTCACCTGGGTATGGGCGGGCTGAGTCCGAAAAGAGAGTCAGCAGAGGGCAGAGGGATAGCGGTTGGTTGTATAGGTTTGGAGTGGGCAGTGGAAAGGTACAGAAGTTACAGTTTGCGGGGGGGTTTGCAAGCTGGGAGGGGGTTGTAGGGTCTGGAGTCACGAGGTTGACCAAGGTCAGTTACAAAGTCCAATGGCCTTGTCAATTGAGGCCAGAAGAAGAAGCAACAGAAGAACGTTTCAAGTTAGTTAGGCCCTGCAGGGGTTGATCTGTCTTCCGATTTTCATGATCTTCCAGCTACTTCAGGTTTTCTAATTCCGGAAGTCCCTCCAGAAGTGTACATGTGGGCCATGGCACCATCAGTCAGCCTAAAAGACCTTATACTGAGTAGCTGGGACTACAGGCCCCTGCCAGCGTGCCCAGCTAATTTCTGTATTTTTAGTAGAGACAGGGTTTCACCACGTTGGCCAGGCTGGTTTTGAACTCCTGACCTTGTGATCCCAAAGTGCTGGGATTACAGGCATGAGCCACCATAGCCACCATGCCCCGCCCTCAATTTGCCTTTTTTTGTGTATCAGACCTTGCTGTCTTGCTGTTGTTAACTGGACTCCACACGCATTGAGCAACTAACCTTTGGTTACACTGGTAACCCCAACTTCCTTTTGTAGGTGCTCATAAATTGTCTTTAAACAATTTATTCGTAAATATGATCCAGAATCTAGGTCATTTGCCATTCAGTAATCTCCAGACCTCACCTTCTATTTCTTTTTCTTTTCATTATTCTTTTTTTTTTTTTTTTTTTTGAGAAAGAGTCTCTCTCTGTCGCCAGGCTGGATTGCAGTGGTGTCATCTTGGCTCACTGCAATCTCCGCTTCCCGGCTTCAAGTGATTCTCCCGCCTCAGCCTCCTGAGTAGCTAGGACTACAGGAGTGCACCACCATGCCCAGCTAGTTTTTGTATTTTTTAGTAGAGACGGGGTTTCACCATGTTTGCCAGGATGGTTTCAATCTCAACCTCGTGATCTGCCCGCCTAGGCCTCCCAAAGTGCTGGGATTACAGGTGTGAGCCATCACGCCCAGCCTTTACCTTCTATTTCTTGCGCTTAGGACATTTGCCTGGGTCCGGTGTTATGGCACCAGTTTTGCTCACTACAGTCCCTCAAAGATCACTGGCAGAACTAAGCAACACATTTGCAAGATCTCTTAGCATCCAAGGGTACAATGTTTTCGGGCCAAGAAACTTGACACCACTTCCAAGCTCTTTTACGTTCCTTTAACTACTTTTTTCATCCTGGACCATATCATTGTCTTTGAGAACCTTATGGGTAGAATCTGGAAGAAACTGCCATTCAAACCTGCATTCATTTTTGTTCAGAAAGAAGATGGTGAATCACTCAGGGTCCTTTAGAGGTACGGAACCAACTTGTGTTTGTGGACACATAACCATATAGGATACATAACCAATAAGATACGTGTGTGTATATATGTATCCTATTGGTTCTGTCCCTCTGGAGAACCCTGAGTAATTGTATACGTGTGTGTGTGTGTGTGTGTGTGTGTGAATAAGGGAGAATTGTCTTGCACAATTACAAAGGCAAAGTCCCATGAGAAAAACCAGTAACGTGAATGAGTCCAAGTCCTAAAGCCTCGAAACCAGGGAAGCTGACAGCGCAGCCCCACTCTGAGACTGAAGGACTGAGGCACCCCAGAGGCCACTGTGTAAGTCCCAGAGCCCAAACGCTGAAGAACCTGGAGTCAGATGCCCAAAGGCAGAAGGAGGAAAGGCAGCCTGCTCTGGAAGGGAGGGAGAGACAGAGACAGAGACAGAGACAGAGTGAAAGCCCCAGCAATCTGCATGCCCTTTCTGCCTGCTTTGTTCTGCTGTGCTGGCAGCCAGCTAGGCGGTGTGGTGCCCATTCATAGCGAGGGCGGGTCTTCCTCTCCCAGTCCACTGACTCACATCAGTCTTCTCTAGAAACACCCTCACAGTCATACCCAGAAACAGTGTTTCGCCAGCCATCTAGGCATCCCTCAATCCAGTCAAACTGACACCTAATATCGACCATCACAGAATTCATGGGGACACTCAGCCCTTCGGTCACGCTTCATGGGTCTTTTTGTTACGTACATATGCATGGAACAAGTGGCCCAGTGCGCTCTTTAGAACAATTATAGGGTCATCATTATTCTGGATGATGATTTTAGGTTTGGATGATAAATGTTTTGTTTTGGTCGTGTATGTTTTTGTATGTGGTCAAGTCTGAGCTAAGTCTCTGTAATTTTCTTGCTTTCCAGGAAGGAGTGAAATATTTCTTAACTCGGTAGGAATGTAGTGAATTACAGTGTTTGCTTATCCTTGCAGAGTGGAGAGTGTTTTTTGCCAGAGCAATTGTTTGCAAGAGCTGCCAGCCTAGAGGACTGCAGAAGGACATTCAGGCAGAATATTCCCCTCTCCCTAGAAGACAGCCTATGAAAGAGAACTATGTGTTCAATGGACAGTTTTTTCCTCCAAGTGGCATTATTGAAGCATAATGACCCCAAAGCCCTTGAGACTATTGCGCTCTGATGGGACTGTTGTCCTGGGTGCCACAGGATGAGATCATAGACCTGGAGTGAGAGCTGGGTTTCCTGGGGGAACAGGTGTCTCATCATTGGTCACCAGGGAGGAGCAGGTGTTGGGCAGAGAGGCAGCTTGAGAATCTTGTCTCCTTTCTGGGTCTTGGAAAGGGTGGAGCTGGGATTCTAGGCAGAGCAGACCTGACTGGAGGGCACTTGCAATGTGTGCATTCGTGCTGGCTCATTCAACATGAAGGATAGGAGCCCTGTAGGAAGACAGTGCAGCTTTGCCCAGCAGAGTGCAGCCAAGCTGTGTGTTAAAGGACAGGACCCTGTGGACCCTGCTGTGGGAGAAAGGCATGCCTGTTTCTTTACACAGACGTACCACCTACTAACCAAACCCTCTGCCTCACAAGGCCATGCTCATCAAGTGGGATCTCCATCTTCTAACGTATCTGCCTGCCTTGCAGATGGGGAGAGGGGACATAGTTTTTGTTTTGTTTTTTTTTTTTCTGCCACAAAGAAGACATCTTCTGCATGCCAAGCCATTGGCCTGCTTAAGGTGGATAGATTTTTGTCGCTGGGCATTTCTAAATATAAGTCTGAGGATCCTGAAATTCACAACACAACATCTTTTAATTGTTATTATTCTCTGCCTTATTCTCTCTCTCTCTCTCTCTCTCTCTCTCTCTCTCTCTCTCTCTTTTTAGACAGAGTCTCACTCTGTCACCCAGGCTGGAGTTCAGTAGTGCAATCTTGGCTCACTGCAACCTCCGCCTCCCAGGTTCAAGCGATTCTTCTGCCTCAGCCTCCCAAGTAGCTGGGACTACAGGTGTGCGCCACTACACCTGGCTAATTTTTGTATTTTTAGTAGAGATGGGGTTTCACCATATTGACCAGGCTGGTCTTGAACTTCTGACCTCATGATCCACCCACCTCGGCCTGCCAAAGTGTTGGGATTACAGGAGTGAGCCACCATACCCCGTCCTCTTTTGCTTTTTAAAAATTAAAATAGAGATGGCATCTCGCTATGTTGCCCAAGCTGGTCTCGAACTCCCAGACTCAAGCAATCCTCTCACCTTGGTCTCCTGAAGTGTTGGGATTATAGGCA
Organism: Saguinus oedipus; assembly: GCA_031835075.1. Lineage (NCBI taxonomy): Eukaryota > Metazoa > Chordata > Mammalia > Primates > Cebidae > Saguinus > Saguinus oedipus. The sequence goes on from CM063175.1 coordinate 88,340,712, forward strand.
TGAGCCACCTTGCCCAGCCCTTTCGTTCACTTTTGAATGTTTAGTAAACACTTGGTAAGAGTCAGAGATTTACAGAGCTCTTACAGTCTACCAAAAACCGTTCTGGACCTTGGGGTTACAGAAGTGGGGGTGTGGGTGGGGTGCAAAAATTCCTGCCGTTGTGCAGCTTGTGTATTAGAGAGAGGATTGTGCTCTGGGGACTCAGGGAATGCTGTGTCCTGTGCTTAGGATGGAAGGCAAAGGGCAGCCCAGTGTCCCTCATCCCAGATGGTGGCAGCAGCAGAGCCAGCTAGCTATGCCCTGCAGAGGGTCAGTCTCCTGAATGTCATTAACATCAGGGTGTGATTTGGGGGAGTGAACAAGCACTTGGAGCCTAGCACCCAGGGGGAATCTCAGAAATATCTGAGGAACCCTTTGAGAGAGCTAAATTCTGCTGGGGTATTTAAGTATTTAATGGGTGTGTGAAGTCTGCTCTGAGCAATTATATGTGGCTTTGGTTCCCTCTAACCAGCACTAATTCTGCACTTTCCAGTCTGAAGATGGGTCTCCTTGAATGAGAGATGGGAAGTAAAGTACAAGTTGAGGAATTCTGCTTTTTCTGTTTTGTTTTGTTTTGAGACAGACTTTCACTCTGTCGCCCAGGCTGGAGAGCAGTGACATAATCTCGGCTCACTGCCGCCTCTGACTCCTGGGTTCAAGCAATTCTCCTGCCTCTGCCTCCTGAGTAGCTGGGATTACAGGTCCCAGCACCACCACACCCGGTGAATTTTTCGTGTGTTTTTAGCAGGGACAGGATTTTGCCGTGTTGGCAAGGCTGGTCTCAAACTCCTGACTTTAAGTGATCCACCTACCTTGGCTTCCCAAAATGCTGGGATTACATGCGTGAGCCTCCGTGCCCAGCCTGAGTTCTGCCTTCTTGCTAACATCTGTTAACGAAATACAATTAGCCCCAATTAGCCTCCCTTTTCTCTTGAGCTCTCTTGTCATTGAGAGTCTCTCCTCTGAACACTTCTGAACACTGCTTTCCGAATGGGTCCTGCCAGAGCCCCAGATGCTACCAACTTTGCCAAAGCTGGCTCCTCTTAAGGTCCCTGTCACTTCTGCTTCTTCAGAGCACGATGCCAGCACATAGGTGCAGAGCAGCAGTCCCTCTCCTTTCTTTCTTTAAACTATGAAAGATCAAACTGTCAGCATGAGGAGAATTTATCAGACACCCAGCATCTAGGAGAAGGAGATTCCCAGCTATCCCCACTCAATCTCGCCTCCATGCCAGCGTTATCAGATGTGTCATCAGAAGGCCTGCTCATGCCTTTGAGCCCCGAGGCCAGAGTCACCCGCTTATGGACAAGCAGGAAGAAAAGCCACAGTTCAGCAGCCAACAGCCATCTGGTAAAATTCCATGCGCACCTTTGTGTCTGCTGGCTCCTGCCCCTCGTCCATCTACCCTAGTAGACTCCTTCTAGTTTCTAGCCTCTGTTCGTAGGCCCTCCCTCTACTTGTCTGCCCACTTTTACAACCCTCTTTCTAGATTTGTCTCACTTGTGTCACGTGTTTTCTGCTCTTTGATTGACCTTGAACTCATATTTGTCTGCTCTTGAGTCAATCCATTTTGCTTCCAGTCCCTGTGCCCAGACGTGCCCACTCCTGGAACTGCCTGCTACTAGGGTCAGCCAGTTGCTGCTGCCTGGCTCTTGGCTTTCTATGCCTCCTGCCCCTGATTCTCCCTGCCGGCGAGCTGCATGTGGCTCTCTGCCCTAACCCAGCACATAGACTGTGATTCTCAGGAGCATGGCTTCCAGGCCTTACGTCTGGCAGCACAACCTCATGCGCAGGCCACACTCCTCCTTTCTTCTCTGCCTTACCATCTCCATGACTCTCTGCTCATGGTTTGTGGATTTTCAGGCAGGAGCTCTCATCTTAACACATGGCTTCCTCCACTGCACACCCTCCCAGCTCTGTCTTTTGAGAAAGGAACACTGTCCCATTGCTGCCATCCCACCTGCCTGGGCTCAGTGAACCAGCACAGTCACATGGGCTTCCCTGAGCTACGATCTCAAGGTCACTGTTTCAGTACCTGGACTCTGTCGCCTGGGGTGCAGACATCCAAGACTGCAAAGTTTTATTCTCTCTGGTTATGTTATTTCCTGTGAATTACTGGAGATTTCCTCCATTCTTCTCGTGGTTTCTATTTCTTTTCTTTCATCAGACTCTAATTTTGCTGCCATAGCCAGTGCAATGTTTCATCCATTCTTGGTTTTAAAAAATGACAGAAATTCAGTTCCAATAAGTGCCCATGATAGAGAGGATTTGTGGGCCCCTATAACCAAAACAAGAAGGGGAGGAATGGGGTTGGACATCAGTGGCCACTAGAACCAGAAGCTGGAGGCTCTTGTGACACTCTCCTCACCCTTCCCCTGCTGGCTGCAGGCAGCTCTGTGCTCTCTGGATGGCTTTCCTCTTAGGGCTGGAGGCTTTGCTGTTCAACAGGGCAGGGCTTGCTTCTTGGTTGAAAACACCTTTGAAAGCACCTGGTTAATATCTTAGAGGATTAGGTCATCTCACAGTCCAAGGGAAAATGAGAGAAACCCTTATAGAGCCTTATCATTCCAGGGAACGTTCCTACGTGAAAGGATGTCAGTGCCGGAAAGAAGGGGTCTTGGCAGATAATAAATGTCCACTGCAGACCAAGGTTAAAGCCCTCCAGGCTCTGACTGTCTCTCATTTCTTCCCCTCTAAGTGCTCTTCCCCAAGTTAGGAGAAGTCTTCCAGTCCAGAGATCTTTCTGTTTGGCAACTTGGTTATGGAGAATGTGACCCCAGCGCACAAAGTTTTCTGTGGGTAAAATGCGGAAGGAATATATATGGGCAACAGTGGTGGTGGGAAGAGAGAGGGAGGGAGAGTCCAATTACACTGTAGTTTTCACATGCAGCTCAGCAGATCGAGGCCAAGTCTCTACCAGAGTTTTTATTCACATAAGCTAACTCAAGCACGGCTTCAGGCTTTCATTATAACTGTGAGCAGACACCGGTCATAGAGACAGGTGGTTCGTGCTAGAGCAATGGTTTTCAGAGTTTCGGACGCCATGGAACACACTTTATCACAAAGAAAATAGCATGAACTTTAATATGCAGAACAGACCAAACCAGATACACTGTAGTTGAAGCTTCCCTTCTGGTATCCTCTGCGGGAATCTGAGCTTCACAGGACTCAATGAAAACACAACTGTAACAGAAGACATAGATAAGTTATATTCTTTGTTTAGTTAATTTATGTCTGAATTTACTTTGAAACGCTTCAGCACTGGCAGTGTGATTTGCTTGTATATGTTATTTAGATGTAATCTGCACCCAAGGGATGATAGCTTGCTGTAATTGAAAATGGGTACTCCAGGGATGGTTAGCTAATATTTACCAAAGCAGCAGATGAGAGAAAATGAGAGCCAAGCAAAGGGGAACCCCCTTATCAAAGCATCAGATCTTGTGAGACTTATTCACTGTCATGAGAACAGCATGGGGGAAACCACACCATGATTCAATTATCTCCCACCAGGTCCCTTCCACACCACGTGGGAATTATGGGAGCTGCAAGTCAAGATGAGATTTGGGTGAGGACACAAAGCCAAACCATATCACACGATAACAAGGTTAGGAAGGGGAAGAGCCAGTATCCTCACCTACTCAAGGTGGGATCCAACTTTTGTGGGGCCTGAAACTTACATACCTTCAGGGTCTTCTTTGAAAAAAAAAAGTATTAAAAATTATAAGTACAAAATTATCTATGAAAATGAATGTTTATACAGAATGAGAAAAGATGACTTCAAAAAAAAAACCTCTTTTTTGATGAAATCTTGCTCTGTCACCCAGGCTGGAGTGCAGTGGCACGACCTTGGCTCACTGCAACCTCCACCTCCTGGGTTCAAGCAATTCTCCTGCCTCAGCCTCCCAAGTGGTGGGGATTATAGGTGTGTGCCAAGGCTAATTTTTGCATTTGTAGTAGAGACAAGGTTTTTCCATGTTGACGGCTGGTCTTGAACTCCTGACCTCAGGTGATCCATTGACCTTGCCCTCCCAAAGTGCTGGGATTACAGATGTGAGCCACTGTGCCCTGCCAATGACTTCAAATTTTAAAAACTTTACAAATACCATAAAAATCCCCCAAATAACATAGTGTTTCTATTAATTAATGGTTGACATGGGTGTGTAACATATTTTCTTACATTTTTTGGCCGCGTCCTCTCTGATGTCGTCTTCATGTCACCACCATGTTGTAATACTTTCTATAGAGAGAATGAAATAATTCAATGCTTCCTCTAACTTAGTCGACCAAAATTTTTTCCAGGTTAATTTTTAAGATTCATAAAATATGCAACTTTAGTAGACAAGTTCACTATTTGTAGTTCTTCCACAAGGTTGTGCACTATAAACAGAAGAATTCTGATCAATTTAGTTTTGCATAATATCTTCAAAAAAGAAAACATCATGGAGTGTTTATAATTATATACACTGCATATAGAACACACTTCTGACAGAATGTCCTTCATTAGAAATGGATGAGAACAGAATCCTCCACTTAGAATTTTTTATGTCTTGATAGAAAGACACTTCCAGAGATTAGTTTCTGGCTTTGCACAATTAAAACCTTGATTTTTTCCCCTATCCCTATGAGGATCCAGTGCTGGATGCCATAGCATAGGTTCGTGTTGCATAGGTGCTCTCCTTCTGTATCGTCCTGTTATATCACTTGGTAAGTTTGCCCCGTGGGTGGTAAGAATATCCTGCACAGGACAGCTAGGAATAAGTTGACTATACATGGAAATGTCTGCAAACCACATAAATACCTCCCACTAAACCTCAGCTAAATGTATCACCAGCTCTACTTTCCTTAACTAGATCCCCAAAATGCTTTCAAGTGGTCACTCCCCACCACCTGAAAGGGGAGATTGGCTGAAAGAAATTCATAATGGAAAGAGAGAGTGCCTTATTCCACTGTGGTTCAAATCTGTCCTTTGCGAAATTTATAAAACCATCTACCATGTGAACAGATGGCAGGGGACCCTCCCAGGGCCTTGGAAGTGGTCCATCACACGGGAGCTCTGATATTTAGCTTCATTTGTTTCATGATGCAATGCCTCTCCACCAAACAACGGAAGGCCACCAGTATTTACCTAATTGGGAACAGCCAGTTGAGTTAGGTGGGTTTACAACAAAGGGAATCAATGAAAGATGGGCTTTTTCTATTTATAAGCTTCTGCTTGCAATCATAAGCCAAACAGCCACACACAAAATAACTGCCAAAAATTTAACAGAACTACATGGCCGAAAGTGCAATTTAATGTAGTAAAAGCTAAGCACAAATCACAACAAAGGGCGGGTGAAAAAAGAGGGTAGATGGATTAATCAGAGGAGTTTTCTGGAAAAGGTGAGCTTGAAGTAGCTTTTGTAAGGAGTGAGGCATAGAAAGAAAGGGGAAAATGCATTTGAGGAAAGCCTGAAAGGTCTAAATACAGGGAAGAACATCAAATTGCATATAAGGATCAGCTGAAAATTGACTGGAAAGGAGTGTTCATCAAAAACTGCATAAAATTAAATTGTAGTAAGACTGTTTATGGTCAGAACGAAGTAACTAATGCCCATCTAGTCCACCAAGTGTCAGCAACTAGAACACTACACAAAAATATTGATACCTGAAATAGCTATTTTCAGTTACTGAACAACAGGCATTTCAGGCATGAGATCTCAGAGAGAAGAGAATAAAGTGAGGTGAGCCCTGCCATAGCCTAGCCTTTTATTTCAAGGCAGTTTCTGGACTAGTTTCAGGAAAGGGGAATTCAAGCAGAGTATGGCAGTCTCATTGATTCAAAGAGTTCAGGAAGGCTGAGGCAGTGGATGGAACTTGTGAGACAGAATACCAGAGTGAAAGAGCAACACAAAATAGGTTTCAGAAATCTGCAGAGGATCCTCTTGAATCTTTGGCTAAACAATAAGATAGATATGTTTAAGGTCAAACTCTATAAACCCTAGGAAATAATAATGATTAAGGAACGAAAAATCATGGGGTAATATAAGCTGAGCAACTACCAGAGCTTGCACAGGATTGGGAGATATTTGAGTTCAGGCCAGCCAGAATGGAAAGACTTCATTGGATACTTGATGCATTCAGGTGAAATTCAGAAAAAGTATGCCTTACTTGTAGGGCTAAACTAGTCCTGGAGCAGAGGATACTCCAGATTCTTTTTTTAAAAAAGCCTCAGAGTGATAGAGCTGATCTGAAATTAATTTGCTGCCAGAGCAAAAATCAATAATCTTTAAGGAAACACAGGAAAATTCAAGCTAACAATGGAATATTCACAATAGCCAGCATCTAATCAAAATTATTAGACATGCCATAAACAAGAAGTGTAACCCATAATGAAAGGGAACATCAGCCAATAGAAGCAGATCAAGAAAAGACAAAGATGGAATGAGCAAATGAGGACTTTAAAACAACTATTATAAATTTGTTCAAGCAATTAAGGGAAAACATGAACATAAATTAATGAAAAGTATTAAAAGCAACAAATGGGCCATCTAAAGCTAAAAAAAAAAAACACCCCAATATCTAAAACAAGAAGCCCACTAGGCAGATGTAAAAGCAGATTTTACAATTACAGAAGAAAAAAATTAATAGAAGACACGTTATATAAACCCTAGCGCAAACTATTAAAAAAGTTATAGCTAATAAGACAATAGTGAAAATAAAATGAAATACCAAATTTTTTAATGCAAAAGAAGGGAGAGAGAAAGGAAAATAAAACAAATAATAAATGAAACCAATAAATCAATAGTTAACTGATTTAACACAGTCATATCAAGAATTGTATTAGGTAAAAATAGACCAAAATCACCTATTAAGAGATACTATTATACTTGGTTGAAAAGCAACATCCAACTATATGTTTTCTACAAGGCTTAATTTTTTAATACAAAGATATATATAGGTAAAAGTTAAAGGACACAAGACAATATACCAGGCAAATATTAATGATAAAGCTAGAGTGGCTACTTTAATATCAAACAAAGTAGACTTCACGAAGCATTTCCAGATGAAAGGGAAATATTTTATCATGATAAAAGGGCCAATTGATCAAGAATACTTACAGTATTCAACATATATGCACCTAATAACAAAGTCTGAAAATACAAAAAGAAAACAACTGACAGAACTGAAAGAAAAAACACATAAATATAAAAGTATAGTTTGAGATTTTTAATACCCCCTCTCAGTAATTGATAGAACAAAAGGACACAAAAATTAGTAAGGATACAGAAGACTTGAACAACACTATCAACCAATCAAACTTAATTGATATTTATAGAATACTCCATATAGTCAACTCTGAAACACACAGTCTTTCTAAGTGCACATAGGACATTTATCTTAGAGGACACAGAAGGGCACATATTGGGCTATAAAATACGTTTCAGTAAATTTGAAGATATTCAAACCCTATAGAATATGTTATCTGACTAGACCACAATGTAACTACATTAAAAATCAATAACAAAAATATCTGTAAAATCCACAGATAATTAAAAATCAAACAACAAACTTTAAAATAACTTATGGATTAGGTCAGAAAATATTTTGGGAAATTAGAAAATATGTTGAACTAAATAGATTAGATAGCTATCTAGACAGATAGATAAAAATATGTGGATACAGTTAAAGAAGTACCTAGACAGAAATTTACAACTTTAATGCTTATGTCAGCAGAAGAAAAGTTTAAAAATAAATGATCTAAGCTTCTACCTTATGAAACTGGAAAAAATAAACAGCAAAATAAACTTCAAGTAAATAGAAGAAAGGAAATAATAAACATAAAAAAGAAATCTGTACAATGGAAAGTATGTAAATAGCAAAGAAAAATGATAAATTCAAAAGTTCATTCTTTAAAAAAAATTCAATGATGTAAATAAACTTCTAGTGGGAAAAGGATATGAATAGACACTTCTTAAAAACAGACACTTATGTGAACAGCAAACATATGGAAAAAGCTCAACGTCACTGATCATTAGAGAAATGCAAATCAAAAACACAGTGAGATACCAAAATACATGCCAGTCAGAATGGCTGTTATTGAAAGGTCAAGAAATGATAGATGCTGGTGAGGCTGTGGAGAAATAGAAATGCTTTTACACTGTTGATGGAAATATAAATTAGTTCAACCACTGTGGAAGACAGTGTGGCAATTCCTCAAGGATCTAGAAACAGAAATACCACTTGATCCAGCGATCCCATTACTGGCTATATTCTCAAAGGAATACAAATCATTCTACTATAAAAACACATGCACACACGTTTATTGCAGCACTATTTACAATAGCAAAGACATGGAACCAACCAACCCAAATGACCATCAATGATAGTTTGGATAAAGAGTATGTTGTGCATATATACTGTGGAATACTATGCAGCCATAGAAAGAAATGAGATCATGTCATTTGCAGGGACACGGATGAAGCTGGAAGCCATCATCCTCAGCAAAACTAACACAGGAACAGAAAAGCAAACACCTCACATTCTCAGTCATAAGTGGGAGTTAAATAGTGAGAACATACGGACACAGGGAGGAGAATAACATACACTGGGGCCAGTGTGGGGGGTAGGGGATGAGGGAAGGGAGAGCATTAGGACAAAAAGTTAATGCATAAGGAGCTTAAAACCTAGATGATGGGTCGATAGGTGCAGCAAACCATCATGGTACATGTATACCTGTGTAACAAACCTACACACTCTGCCCTTGTATCCTGGAACTCAGAGTAAAATTTTAAAAAAATTTAAAAAGGAAGTAAAAACTATCTTCTGCTTGCTGTAGTCCCTCCCCCACCACACTCCCAATATTATGCCAGTTATCAATTCCAAGTGAATGTTTGATGACTGAAAAAATCCTCAAAATAAGCTTTGTTTTCCATTAAAGAGAAAACAACCCCTAAAAATAAAAGATAAACTTTTACTAGCAAGACAGATAAAGAAAAAGCAAAAACACAAAGATAAATATTAGTAATAAAAGAGTGACAGCATTCTAAATCTTACAAACATTAAAAAATAAAAAGGGAATATTGTGAACCACTTATGCCAACCAATTAAGATATTTTAGTTGAAATGGATAATTCCTTTGAAAACATGAATAACTAAAATTGACACAAGAAGAAATAGAAAATCTGAACAATTCTATTTAAAGCCTAAATAAATTGGATTTATAACTTAAAAACTTCTGACAAAGTGGACTCTGGGCCTGGATAGATTAAACAATTAATTCTATCAAACATTTAAAAAGGAAGTAATACCAATCTTAAACAAAATCTTTCAGAAAATAGAGGGGGAAGAAATACTTTTTAACTCATTTTATAAAGTCACCATTATTCAAATAACAAAACCAGACAAAGACATTAAAATTATAGTCTAATTTCTTATGAACATAGCATAGATAAAAAATTCTTAACAAAATACTAGCTACTAGAATTTAGAAACATGATTAAACTGATAATGCATCATGACTGAATGGGGTTTATTCCAGGCATGCAAGGTTATTTAACATTTGAAAATCAATCATTGTCATTCATCACATTAATAGAATAAAAAAGAAAAATCCTATGATCATTTACAACAATGCAGAAAAATCATCTGATGAGATTCAGTGCCTTGCTATGATTTTAAAAACTCAGTAAACTAGGAATAAAAGAAAACTATCTTAATCTAATAAAGGAATCAGTGAAAAACCTGAGCAAATCCATAAATTAACATAGAAAGATTTAATATTTCCCCATTAATATTGAGATCCAGGCAAGAACAATTTTTCTCTTCTATTCAACATTATATTGGTGTCCTACCTGTAAAATAAGACTGAAAAAAATAATTAAAAAAATAAAATCTTACAGATTAGGAAAACAGAAGTTAAACTTTTTTTATTCACATAGCATACAATTTTATTTTATTTTCTTCTTTTAGTTAATAGAGATGGGGTCTTGCTGTGTTGCCTAGGTTGGTCTCAAACTGTTGGCCTCAAGCAATCCTCCCACCTCAGCCTCTCAAAGTGCTAGGATTACAGGCATGAGCCACCGTGCCAAGCCATGTACATAATTTTCTGTCTAAAAAATACTAACAAGGTTACCCTAAAAGGCTACAACTACATTAATAAGTGAATTTAGTAACGTTGTAGAATACAAAGTTAGCATAAAAAATCAATTGTATTTCTATATATGAGCAACAAATACGTAAGAAATAAAAATTTAAAGCATCATTTCCAATAGCATCAGAAATAGATAATATTTTGGAATTAATTTAACCAAACATGTATAGGACCAATGCTAAAAGCTACAAAAAAACTACTGAAAGAAATTAAAGACTTTTAAAAATGGAGAGACATATCCATTTGTGAATTGGAAAACTCAATATTGTTAAGCTGTCAATTCTCATCACAATGGATCTATAGATTATATGCAACACCAATCAAAATCCCAGCAGGCATTTTTTTCTTTAGGCTATTGTTACACTGAATCTAAACTTTGTAAGAAACGAAAATAAACTATGTTAGCCAAAACAGTTTTGAAAGTTCAAAATTGGAGGACTTTTTTTTTTTTTTTTTAAGAAGGAAAGGAAAAGAGAGGAAGAAAAAGAGGGAGAGAGAACAGGAATACTGCTTTATTCTATGAATGGGTATTAATAATGGCCGATCATTATTTTGTGTATTTAAAGTGGAGAATGTATATTTATGTATCTAAAGTGGAGAGGTCTACAAGTGCTTATTAAGTTTACTTGTTCCAGATCTGAGTTCAGATTCTGGATATCCTTATTAATTTTCTGTCTCGTTGAGTCTAAATCTCTTTATGGGACTTATGTATCTGGGTGTTAGGAGGCATTGATCCTTATACCACTCTATCTTTGTTGGTTTGAAATCTGTTTTATCAAATGCATGAATTGCAACTCCTTTTTGTTTATTTATTTGTTTTTGTTCTCAAAATTGGAGGACTTAATTTGATTTCAAGACTTACTTTAAACCTACAGTAATCAAGATGTATTGCCTCTGGCTGCTTCCTCATCGTGATGGCAGAGTTGAGTAGTTCTAACAGGGACCATATGGCCTAGGAGGCCTAAAATGCTATCTGGCCTTTTACAGAGAGTTTGCTGACCTCTGTGATAGATGATGCTCATATGTAAGACCCTCCTATCTACAATATCTGGCTTACGAGGCACTACTTTCTCTGTTACTCATTATAGCATATTAAAGAGCAGATAAAGGAAAATAATTTTAGAAATAATCTTTAATCCCTTCTACTTTATTTAAAATAAAAATTGTTGATAGATTTTGGTACTTTATAGTTAATAATGTTATTTGCCATATCCCTTACAACTGATTCTATGTTGTAAGGGACTCTGTGTTTCCAACCAGCTTCCAGGTGATTCTGCTATGACTGGTTCAGGGACCACACTTTTTAAAGAAAGGCATTAAATGTGATTAATGGAAATCCAACTGTAGATTTCTTCTGGAAGGTAAGAGGAGGGTTCCGATAGGGAATTTTGGTTATGCAGTTGGAAAGAAGCTGTTTGTCTTCTCTAGAGGCAAGATACATAACCGAGGGCCTACAATCTTGAGGGGATTCTCAATGCAGAGAAGTGAAAGATCCAGAACAATCAAGGAGCCAGAATAAGAACTATCAGAAAAATAGAAGAACCAGGAGCATGTGTCATTAAGGACTCCTATGCCATACTGAATTTTGAGGAGGCAATCAATGAATTCCAACATGTAATTCATTCATTATACCATCTTTCCTGGCCCCCTTTCTTTGCTTGCTTTCTTTGGTCTTTTTTCCAGTACTCTGTAGAGTGTAGTAATGATTACTGGATTGTCTGTCCAAAGCTTCCCTACCCCCCCTTTTTTAAGAAAGCCTCCCATTATCAATATGACTACCATAAGAGCTGCCATGTTTTTACATGACTCTCTGTCCTCTTCCTACAGTTGATTGGTCCAGGCATGGACACCTGATCCCAGCTCAACCAATCATAAATTTCTTCCCTTTGATTATTCAAAATAGGATTCTACAGAGAAAAAAGTCAGGTGCAAAACAGCCTTTATAGTAGGAAAAGTCATTAGGCACAAAATTTACTAACCCTAATGTGCAGCCATCTTAGGGGCCAGTACAGAAAAAGAGTAAAGACAGGTGGTGGAAGACAGTCACGGCAGTGTTCCAGTTTTTGTTCCAGCTGTTCCAAGCCCAACTGCTTTCCTTCCTTTCCCATGGTTTCGCTATTCAACGTTTCCTTCAGTGACCCAGAACATTTCCCCTATTGCCTAAGTGAGTTTGAGTCACTTGCAACAGAATCCTGACTAATACCTGCGAAACCTTATCCCCACTCATTTTGTCTTACACACCGCCTTCCCTTGGGCCCCTGAACCCTGGTGACTGCATCTTTCCCAGGTTTTCCATAGGATGACACCAGGCCAAAACCAGCTGCTGGGCAAGGACCATAAACCCCAGTGTTAGTCTTCGTGGATGTTAACGTGTCACTGAACCCCAGTGTACCAAATCGATGCGTTCATGGCAACAGCCGAAAAGAGCCCACAAAGGTCTAATCTTTGTCACACTGGGGGCTCCACTGGCAGATTGTTAAGACCCTGGGGGCAAAACTTAATTTGCATAAGTATTTGCAATGCACAGTTTCCTTTTTATTCATTTAGACTAAATTAAATTCATTTTGCAATCCCCAAAGTTATTTCTCTGCCCTTACCTCCCGTTCCGGTGTATTTCCCCAAAGCCGAAAGCCGTTTTCACCTCTAGTTCTCTCGATGCCTCCGATCCCAGGTGAAGTTTTATCCCTCCACAGTTCTTTAAGATTAGCAAAATAAATTAACTCCTTAACTGCTGGGAAATTTAAAAACAAAAAATAAAATCTGCTGTTTTGCAAAAACGCAAATATTATGAGCACATCCTACTCTCTTCCCTACCCCCAACACACACACACACACACACACACACACACACACACACACACACACACTGGCACGCACACAGGCCTGGCTGCACTCGAGAAGCCCACTCTCACCACCCCTTCTGCAGACAGAAATGCTGGCATTCGTAAGCTGTCACACTGAGGAAGACAGCAGCTGTGTTATTCCATGATTTATGGAACAGATTTGCATTTCCTTGCCTTTGAAGCTTGCCTATAATCTGCCACATAAATATTTGAAAGACAGGATGGTGGAAACAGACCTAAGCAGCTTAATCGAACACTTGGCAGGTAGAGGACTTGGGCTGGTGTTCATTTCAAACGCTCCCATTGCCCCGAGGTCTCTTGGTGTGTGTGTACAAAATTGAAATTCAATGTTTAAACCCAAACCTACAGACACAATCTCACTTGAAGGAAAAGTCAGAAGAATGCCCCTCTGAAGGGAGGTTTTGTTTCGTCTGGTCTCCCGAGGCAAAAGCCCAGCAGTCTTCCTTAAATTCTGCTCCAGGAAGCAGGAAGCAGGGAGCGTAAGTGTCTCAGCCACTCCAGAAGCCCCATGTGTGCTCATGTAGGGACAGGAATGGTGCCCTGCCTCACAGAGGCCCTGAGGCCACAGAGAGGCGCTTTCACCAGGGAGCAGGCTCATTCCTGTCTCAGAGACTTATCACACCTCTGGCTAACCCAGAGAACCCGGATTCCCTGGTGGAGGATGAGGCAAGCCTTTGATTTTCCATGCATCTACCTTCATGCAGCTTTTCCCAAAATATGGAGAATACTTCCCGGAGTTCATATTAGGTGGCCACAGTCACGGTGCTTTTTAGCCCATTGTAAGCTCTAAGTCCTGCAGGAAAAATAACAATGTAAGTTGATTTAACCTAATTCTTTAAGTGGAAACTATGCACTTTTATTTTTATAGTAGCTCTATTAATATACTATTGGAGCATTTAAAAATGGAAAATTATGCCCTAATCTGATTCAATAAATATGTATTGATCCCCCATATGTGCTCAAGGAGGAAGCCACAAAGGTGTCTTCATACTCGACAGGCCAAGAACGCCACTCATGGCCGAGGCATCTTATCAGAAGTTCTACAAGGTAGATGGTGGGCAGGGGAACAGAAAGAGGAGGTTCTTGAATATAAAAGACCTTTTATAAAATTTAAAAGGGACAAGGGCAGAAGGCACAGTGAATGGAGACCCAGACTGAAAGTCAGGAGACACGGTCAGTCCAGCTCTGCCATGAGGCTCATGTTCTTGGTCCAACCACTTCACCTCTTTGGGCCTCTGTTTTCTCATTGGCAAAATGAAGCAGTTAACCTAATAACCTCCCATGTTTCTTTCATGCTGATAGTCTATAGCAGCTGGGGTTAAATTTAGATTTAGATTTGTCCAAATGGTGGAATGACCTCTTTTCTAATCCCTTCCCAGGTGTCTGTCTGGATTCTGGAGCTCCAGGGAAAGAACCCTCCTGTGTCCACTACTGGGGTCCCTGGTGCCTGCAGAACTTAGGACAGGGAATAGGGCAGGTGGGGTGGTTAGGGACAAAACCCAAACATGGACTTCTTAAGAGAAAGTTCAGCATTAAGAAAGGAATCTGTCCCATGCAGCAGCACAGTTGCAAGTCAGAGGAAGCTGTGGTTCTGGGTCCAGGGTGGTGTTCTCTACCGTAATCAGCCACCCTGAAGTCAAGCAGATATCTGGGTGTCCCACCAATCCCTCAGCCCCTAGAATGCCAAACAACCCTGCTCTGAGGCCCTATAATATTATCATATGGAGGTCAGGGAGCTACTCTCTTTCTAATATCCTTCCAAGGAGATTTCCCAGAGCCAAAAGTCTAGGAAGACTAAGCACTTTGCAGATTTGAGTAAGAAATCCCAGGGACTTCCACAGAAATTGGATGTCTCAGAAATACCTACCAGGGGCTGGGTGCGGTGGATCACGAGTTAATCCCAGCACTTTGGGAGGCCAAGGTGGGTGGATCACCTGAGGTCAGGAGTTCAAGACCAACCTGGCCAACATGGAGAAAACCCATCTCTTAAAAAAGAAAGAAAGAAAGAAAGACCTACCAGGTTGGTTTCCTGAGGCAATGAGCCAGGGAAAGGGCACTGATGTTGATGTTGCCTCATTTGGATGCTCCATGAGCCTATACAAGTTTCACAACAGTTTCAAAGGAAAACAATATATCAAATGAATCCAGCAACAACATTCTTGGGAAAAGGCTACCCGGAAGAGAGACAGAAAGAGACCAGTTTCCAAAGCCTAGGGAGGATGCCTGATGTCACTGCTGAGAGAGGAAGCAGGAGGACCCAGTGCTTTCTGGACTGACCAGGCTGTGATGGGTGTGGAAGGCCAGAACTGGGCAGGACCATTAACACCCTCAGAGAGGTTTTCACTGCAGAAAAGAAGAGCTCCCAGTCCAGGAGGGCAATAAGACTGGGGACCCAGGCTGCTAGTGAACTTATGCCCACCCAGAAACTCAGCTGCAGAAAAGTGGTAGGGATTACTACACCAAACTGAGAACTACAGTCTCTCCCTTCTCAGCCCCTGGCGGAACTGCCACACATGGCAGCAGCACCGTCCTGCCTCCTGATGAAATGGGAGCTACTGGGACCGCCCGCCACACTGTGGGAGCTATGAGGTGTACAGGACCACGGGAAAGCGGCATCAACATACATAAAGAAAGTAGTTCCGGCCAGGCGCGGTGGCTCATGCCTGTAATCCCAGCACTTTGGGAGGCCGAGGCGGGTGGATCACGAGGTCAAGAGATCGAGACCATCCTGGTCAACATGGTGAAACCCCGTCTCTACTAAAAATACAAAAATTAGCTGGGCATGGTGTCGCGCACCTGTAGTCCCAGCTACTCGGGAGGCTGAGGCGGGAGAATTGCTTGAACCCAGGAGGCGGAGGTTGTGGTGAGTCGAGATCGCGCCATTGCACTCCAGCCTGGGTAACAAGAGTGAAACTCGGTCTCAAAAAAAAAAAAAAAAAAAAAGTGGTTCCATCCTTGCCTTCCACCTGTCTCTATACCTCCGTAGATGTGGCCAACACAATTGCTACATAAACTGGACAGTGCCCAAAGAAACCTTGAACGCCATTCCTGGGTTCTTTGTCAAAACCATGGTGGCTTTTCTCTCTTCACAGAGCCGAGCCCATTGTTCTGTGGTCCCTGCAGCTGTGCCTCTGACCTGGGTGGAGCTGCAAGTCCGGGCAGGAGAGGCTCTGGGAAGCTAGAGTTGTTGCTGGTGATCTGTTTTCAGCCTGGGGCAGAAGCCGGGCTGGGTGCCAGAAGCAACTTTTGATCAGTCATTAGTCACAGACTTTGCTCCAGCCACACAGTCCCTTCATTTCTGCCTCCGGCCTTTGCACGTGCTGTCGGCTCTGCTTGGAATCTTCTCTCTTGATCTGCATCGGACTTGTTGCTCCCTACTTCATTAAACATTACCTTCTCAGGAGGACCTTCCATGTCCACCTCCAGTGCAGGCCCTGTTCACGCTCTGCCCACTGCCCTGCTGATTTCCTTTGACAGTTACAGCACTCTACAAGCATCTTATTTCTTTACACGGCAACGATCTCTTTCCCTCCTGAAACGTATGGAATGTTAGCTCCACCAGGGTCACCCAAAGCCTCCCAGGGTGACTAGTGACCCACACAGACCAGACCCCAGCCTGCACCCCAGGAGGCTCCTGCTCCCTCCACTCACCACTCCACACAGCTCACCTCAGCCTTATCTCGTAGATGAGGAAGACTTTGGCTCCCACATAAATGCCCATGCATGTCATGGCATGTCACAGCAGTGCTCATGCCTGTAAAAGGTCAGGGCAGACCTGTCAGTCCCACGCTGAGATGAGAGGCCCTGAATGCCTCCCCATCTCATAGGGTGAAGCAGGGAGGCCTGGACACACTCTCCATCTCAAAGGGCAGGGGGTGAAGGGCAGGCCTGACAGGGAGGGATCTTGTCTCTCTTGTTCACTGCTGTCCACAGCCTCCAGCACAATGCTGGGTACATGATAGATACTTAATATCTGTTGAATGAATGAATGAATACGTGCACACAGCAGCATGCAGTGTGGCTGCTTATCCATCACAACTTCATTCCTGCACTTCTCCCTTCCTAACATAACTCCAATCTGCTTGGCAACATGTCCTATTCACACTGTGGTTTTCCCCTAGGCTGTTCATTGTATTCTCTTTCCCTGCGCTAATAACTGGTTTTCCAGAAGGACCCATCACTTAATTCTGGCCAAAACCATAAGCAGAAATCTACTAGGTAGGGGCAAAGGGTTCTAAAAGAGGTTTTCCCCTTTTTAAAAAAGAGCAGTCACTGTCATATTATCTGGATCGGATCTGCTGTACCTCACTTCTCACTCTGAGGAGAGTTACCGTGAGGAAAAACACAACCCGATGGAGGTAGCTAGGCTGAAAGTTGGAAGAAACTGCGTCTTTTGTGACGTTACTGAAGAACTAAATTAACCATCCTCAGAGCTTGCACACCTCTGGATTGCTTGCTGTGAAGCACAACAAATTTTCTTATTATTAAGACATTGTGAGTTGCATATTTTGTTATTTACAGCCAAAGGCATTTGAACGATAGAGACTACGGCATGCACTGTCCCTTAGTCCTGGTGGCTGCCACTGGCCTGTAGAATAGAGGCATGGCTTTTCTCCACCAGGTATAGTGTAAGTAAACATGAATTAATGAATTAGTTTTTTCTTTACTTCATTCATACACCCCGCAAACTTCATCGAAACTCTGTGTGTGCCAGGCACTGTGCTAGAAAGATCTAAAAGGCAAGCTGCCAGCCCCAGAGAAGCTCAGAGTCCAGTGGGAGGCAGACCTTTCGATAGAGACTGACAGCAGAGGCATGCAAAAGTGCCCCAGAAGCAGTGGAGAGCAGCAGGGAGAGGACTTGGAAAAGGATAGGCAGGAGGGTAGCTAAGTTGGTTTCACAAGATGCTGTGTCTGAGCTGAGTCTTGAATGAAAAGCAGGAGACGTGCAGGTGGACCAGCTGGCCAAGAGTTTCTCAGGCAAAGGGAACAACAATATCCCGTGTGGCAGAGTAGGCAAGACTACTTTTTACAATGGGCCAGGCACTGTGCTAAGTTACATATACATTGCCCCTCAGCTCCTTAACAATACACGTGTATTACATCACAATTACATATACATTGCCCCTCAGATCCTTAACAATATGCACATGAGGCAAATATGGTTATCCTTTTGTAATATAGAAACTGAGGCTTCAAAGGGTCAAGGAACTTGTCCAAGTTCACACAGCCAGTAAGTGGCAGAGCCAGGCGTTAAACCTAGGTCGCTCAGAGCCCACTTTCTGCTTGCCATGCTGGCATTCCTCCTACACTAGTGGTCCCTGTGAGGGAAGCACACATCTGTGGAGCAACCTGGTGTCCTACCCATCAAAGAGAGTACACCTCCATGGGCAGGCAAGAGAAGAGACTGAGCACACAGGTAGGAAAATGTGTGCTTCAAGAGGGGTAGGAGTTACGTGGGTGGGTGATGGAGAGAGCAGGCAGAAAAGAGAGAAAGTGGGGGACCTGAAAACACCAGTTTCTCTTCTACCTGTTTATTCTAACTCGGATGGCTTTACTCAGGGTCACCATCTTCTAACCTTTCCCCTTTAAGTCACTCTTACACAGTTGCAAGTGTCATTTAACTAAATTATCCTGAAAATTTATCAGCCCACAAATTTTCATTAACCAGCCTGCCACAAATATTATACAGATGGCAGAATAAATAAAATTCACTGGTAGTTACGACCAGCCTCCCTGAAATGGTAACTGGCCCCAGGCCCACAGGGACTCAGCTTTGAGAAGGCTGCCTTAAATAATGAACAGGCAGATGAAACAAACAGTCAGTCTCCGGGCACTGTGTGGCACTGCAAGCTGGCACCCCAGGTCCTGCAGGCACCCTCGGTTTGCAGGCCCCCTTTTTCATGAAACAAGGGGTACGGCAGACACCCATCATCATCATAAAATAATGGCACTAGCTAATTTCCTGAGGCTTCAAGCTCAGCAGGGAAGGATATAATATTGCAAGCCAGCAGAAGCCAAGCAAGTGGTGATACAGTAGTTCTGTTTTACATTACATTAAATGTTACTATTTCTGAAGGGAATATCTGCGGAGCACTAGTGTAACCCATAGCAACCAGCTAATAAATTGTAACTTACACTGGCTCAGCTTATTGTAGGGGTGGAAAACAGCAAGAAAAAAACGACCAAAAAAAAAAGGCAAATGCTGGCAAAAATGCCACATTTTTTTTTCTCTTACTGCCTCCCCTACACACACACACACACACACACACACCCACAAATACAGGCTGCATCAGCATTATCTAGCAAAATTACTTAAGGTAAAGTGGGACAATTAGCGGTCAAGATTTTAGAATTCCTGACCTTCACATTGATCTATATATACAATGTCTCTTTTAAAGCTCAGAAGTTGTACTTTAAATGTTTCCAACCCTGGGCCTTACCCTCTACGAGGGTGACCTGTGGCATCATTTTGCAGCTTGTATTGAGGATGAGAGTCCTCTGTATCAGCCTGCACGTGGAACTAAGCCTAAGCCATTTCGTTCACCATTTTTCCTTCTGTCTACAAATAGCTCATGCCTAATTGCCCCCATACTTCAAATTCACAGCAGGCCAGTGAACCTGGCTCTCTGCTACATTGAGCCTACTCTTTAACCTCAACCATGATAGATTCCTTCCATCCATTAATTCTTGTTCCCTGAGCCATTCAGTCTTTTACACATTCAATCAGTCTCTCTGAAGTGTGGGCACTGGGTGTGTATTTACAGGGAATTATTCATGGGGCACTTTGTGGCCTTCAGACAGCATGTGCATCTATTTGGGTTGACTGAATGTACACACCCACCATCTGCCCATGTGAATAGTACCAAACTTAGTGAAAGTGCTCTGTATCCTGAAATGCCCACCACTTAGCCAACGGGGAAGTGACCACCACTCAGACCACCTGAGTGTTACTCAGCATCTTCCTTCTGTCTAGCCATCTCTGTACTGTGTACAGAAGAGGAGAGCCAGGGAGCTCATCAAGACTCAGACAATAGAGGCTCTCCCTGTCTCTCCCCCTAGGACACAAGTGAGGGACTTAGAATCAAGCATCTATGATCAAGAACCATCTCGGGCACTTGCTAGCTGAGTGTCATTTGGCAAAATCATTTTACTTCTGGAGCCTTCATTTAGTCACCTGCAAGGTGAGAACATTGAGAGTATCAGTTGGGATGCACTTGGCAGGAAACAGAAAACCCAACCTACAGTGCTTTAGAAAGCAGGGGACTAGAGTTTCTCATGTGACAGTGGGTAGGGCAGCCTGGAGCCTCAGTTTCTACTTCTCTGCGCTGCTTTTTTCAGCTGGTTCCTTGCATCCCCAAGTTCTCTCCCCCAGAGTTTGACTCACCACTGCAGGGCTTGTGACACTGTTTGGGAAGAGATTGCCTGTTGGTCTCCCCACCTAGATCTGTTCCCTTCATTTGTCTATGAAAATCCTGGCTTCTGGGCCAGTGGCTGGCACGTGGTCTGGATGAATGGATGGGTGAATGAGTGAGCAAATGATTTCAAGCAGTCTTATTTCTTGGACAATGAAAAGGAAATTTGGGGAAAATCAAAAGCTACAACATGTGCAAAAATGCACTGTAAACTGTAAAATGCTACACTAGGAAATGTTATGGTTATTAATTATTACAGTCATGAATCTTCATGCTATAAGAGTAGCCTCAGTCGGGCGCAGTGGTTCACACCTGTAATCCCAGCACTTTGGGAGGCCGAGGTGGATGGATCACCTGAGGTCAGGAGTTCCAGACTATCCTGGCCAACATGGTGAAACCCTGTCTCTACTAAAACCACAAAAATTAGCTGGGCATGCTGGCATGTGCCTGTAGTCCCGGCTACTCGGAAGGCTGAGGCAGGAGAATCGCTTGAACCTGGGAGGGGGAGGCTGCACTGAGCCGAGATCACGCCACTGCACTCGAGCCTGGGTGACAGAACGAGATTCCATCTTAAAAAAAAAAAAAAAAAAAAAAAAAAAGGAGCCTCCTGGATGCTGGTTTTTGATAACACAATGGAAGAAAAATGGTATTTCCGGGAAAAGTAGATGACTTTTGCCTCCTAAACATGGTTTTCACATCCACAGTATGACTATTACAAAGGTCAGAAGGTATCTTTACAATGGAGAGATCCGAAGGACACCCCCCTTAATCAAAAAACTGAGCATCACAAACACGAAGGGCATCCTAATGAGTGTAGCTGGAAGCACATTGTATCACCTGCGGAGTGTTCTTGCCGCAAGCATTTAGCCAGAATATCATCATGAGGAAACCATCAGCAAAATCTAGATTGTGCGATGTTCAACGAGACAACTGGTGAACTCTAATAATGCCAACGTTGGTGGGGTGTGGTGTCACATCTGTAATCCCAGCACTTTGGGAGGCTGAGGCGGGAGAATCACTTGAGCCCAGGAGTTCAAGACCATCCTGAGCAACACAATGAGACCCTGTCTCTACAGAAAACAAGTAAATTAGCTGGGCATGGTGGTGTGGGCCTGTGGTCCCAGCTATTCAGGAGGCTGAGGTGGGAGAACTGCTTGAGTCCAGGAGGTCAGGGATGCAGTGCACTCCAGCCTGAGCAACAGGGCAATACCTCAAAATAAAATAAAACTCCATGAAAATACATGCTAGTATCATTAACGCAAAATAAGCAGTAAAAGAGGCAGGAAGATTCTTTTGGATTAAAGGAAACTAAGAAATAATAATCAATTTTCAATGAGTAATGTTGAGTGTATCCTGCTTTATAAAAATGCTATAAAATAGATATTTTTAGAGAGCTGAACTATATATTAAAGAATGCTATTGCATTAATCCTAAACTATTTTAGTGTGATAATATTTTAGAAGTGTGTTCTTTTTATTTGTTTGTTTATTTATTTATTTTTGGAGACAGGGTCTCACTCTATCACCCAGGCTGGAGTACAGTGGCACGATCTCAGCTCACAGCAACCTCCGCCTCCCAAGCTCAAGCGATTCTCCTTCCTCAGTCTCCCGAGTAGCTGGGATTATAGGCACCTGCCACCACACCTGGCTAATTTTTGTATTTTTAGTACAGATGGGGTTTTACCAGGTTGGCCAGGCTGGCCTTCAACTCCTGACCTCAAGTGATCCATTTGCCTCAGCCTGCCAAAGTGCTGGGATTACAGGCGTGAGCCACCGTGCCCAGACTGCATTTGGTTTTTGATTTCTACCTAAGCCAAACTGGGGAGCCCAGGATAACATATCAGAGAACACGTATTTGTCAGGATTTCATCTTTCTTTCAAAAACATTAACTGGTCCCCTGCTGTGTGTTCCTACTGTGTCTCCTCCCTCTCCCCTTTCCTTCTACCTCCCAGTCTTCTCTTCTTCCTTCACTGCCTTCCTACCAGTGACCTCAAATGCCCTGGCATTTAAATGACCATTGTCCCTGCCTTCCAGCCCTGCGTATTCTAGGTAAGACATCCTTTGAGCAGAAGCAAGGAGAAGAAATGCCAGTTATTTCCTTCCTATCACATGAAAACACACACACACACACACACACACCCCTCTGAGGCTTGGACGAAAAAGGACAGATTAAAGTTAGGCCTTAGTGAATCAAGTCCACTTTAGAGGCAATATTTGGGACAGGGTCCTAAGGGGCTCTGAATTATGGAAGGCTGAATCTGGCCCTGGCTGATAAAATGCAGAGCAGGCCAAGCCTGGGAGGCTAGGCCATCTGGCAGTTTCCAGTTTGGGCAGGTCCTTGCTGCTTCCTGTCCCTGGGGCTGGATGTGGCCGGCAAGACCTACCAGCCATTGGCAAGTGGCCCTTTACCCACTGGAGTATCCAGTCCTGACTGTGCTCATCTCCTCTGTGGTATTTGGCCATCTTGTGAATTTTTCCTCAAGTATTTATTCCTTTAGTACACTCCTTGCTCTGCAAACAGGGCCAGACTTCTCCACAGGCAGGATGGGGAGGGGATTATGGGATGGGGACCCCATCCCACTGCATGCTGCCTAAAGTTTAGAATGGGCGGCCAGGCATGGTGGCTCACACCTGTAATCCTAGCCTAGGTGGGTGGATCATCTGAGATCAGGAGTTCAAAACCAGCCTGGCCATCATGGTGAAACCCCATCTTTATAAAAAATAAAAATAGAAAGGGCATGTCTTAGGCACACAATACTTTTAAGGGTCCACAAAAAGGTTTTAGTTTGCTTTAATGTCAGAAGAAAAATAATAAACTTTTGGAGGTCAAAGATTAGAGTCTTCTTTACACAAGTGTTGTCATAAAACATAATCTTGAGTATTTTTCTGCTCACTCCTCCTACTCCGCTGACACAGGGCCAAGGGCTGAGGAAGATCATGTGACCCTAGGGACAGGTTGTTGGCTCTGCTCCCCCAAGCCCAGGGTGCCCAGGACCTCGGCCCCAGGGAAAAAATGAAGACCAGGTGCCTCAGGACCTCCACCCATGTCCCTATTCTCTGCTCCTGGCACCTTCTCCAGCTTCTCTCCCATGAAACAAGATAAATAAGGACAATGTGATGAGTTCCTCACAGAGTTAAATTGATATCAGTGAAAGGACAGTTCATTTTTGCCTGATATTATGTCCATTTTCTTTCTTTCTTTTTCTTTTTGGTAAGAAAATGTCCTTTCTTCTACAAAATTATGATAATGGTAGAATATATTCGCATTAAACCGTATTGCACAAATGTAAAAGTCAATAACCTTTCGTCGGTCCTGACAACCCGCACCCCCAGTTCCACAGACAATTTGCTTACTCTACGAAACCCCCCACTCTGAGAAGCACTGGCTTCGATACTTCAAGTTTATCTTCAAGGCTTACGTCTTACAGGTGTATAAAGCTAGCATGTTGGGAGGCCGGCTCAGGAGGATCACTTGAGCCCAGGAGCTTGAGTTTACAGTGAGCTGTGATTGCACTATTGCGCTCTGGCCTGAGTGACAGAGTGAGACACTGCCTTTCAGAAACAAAACTTACCTTTTCTGTCATCGTCTCTGAAGCCCTCTCAAAACCCAGAGCTCTGGAAGGCCCTGCTTCACTGTGACCTTAGCACTCACTTCCTGTTTGCTTGTAAGCATTTCTCAGCTGTCTCCCTCCTAGACATCTCTGGAAGACAGGGCTGTACCTGACTTCTTCGTGTCTCCTCTCCTTGGCCTGGTGCCTGCCACACAGCAGCTGTAGCTGCTCAATCAATCTTGGTTGAATGAATAAAAATACTAATTCCCAGAAAAATTAAGTTAATAGAGTATCTTCAGCTTTTAGTTTTGTTTCTCTACATTTTTGTTAAATACTTGGCACCTGTTATGGCTTATCCACTGGCCAGTGCTGGCAGATGACAGAAAGAATTAACAAGTAGCAAATGAATATTAATGGACGCAGACATCGCGACAGTGTTTGACAGCTTTTCTCCACGGACAGGTGTTTGGGCTTATGGTTGTGGTTTCATATTATGTGCTAGTGTCTGTAAGTTTAATTAAATTTCACTTTTTTTTTTTTTTGAGATGGAGTTTTGCTCTGTCGCCCAGGCTGGGGTGCAGTGGTGAAATCTTGGCTCACTGCAACCTCTGGTTATTATCCTCAGCTCACAATGCACACACGTATATATTTGTCATAAGATATTCATGGAGAGGAAGTTTTATTCATCCGTGTCTAATGCTGTGCCTGGTACATTGTTTTCATTGTATCTATATGGCATTGAATTGAATTTGTGTTCTCAATGGTACCAAGATGAATTCTGCTTCTATTTTTCTGATGTTCTGTGCATCACAATTCTTCCCGTTGTAAGTCGCAGATGAACAAACAAAGAAAGGCTAGTCAATAAAGAAAATATCTAGCAATATTTCACATACTAAGAAGTCTGGAGGCAGGGAGGCTCCAGGATCGAATTCAGTGATTTAGTGACTCATTACAGAACTGTCTTCCTCAGCCTGTGGGCCACCCTTAGTCCTGGTAACACGTGGCTGCTACAGATCCAGTTTCAACACATAGAGCAAAGAAAAAAAAAGGCAGAAGAGACATTCCTTCTATGATTCTCTTATTATCACAAAGGAAAATCTTTTCTACGAGACTACCAGCAGATGTCCTGCCACATACTGCTGGTCAGAATTGTAACACGTTTGTACCTAAAAGAAGTGCTGACCAAGAAAATAAAATGATCTTGAGTGTCTCACACTAACCAAGATTAACAGCCTTAAGGGAAAAAGACTCAGATTCCCCTAAGCACATGACCACCGCATATCTGAACAAAAGAGAAAGTAAGAAATGGCTTTGTTTAGGCAAGACAGTGCCAGCCAAAATCTCTCTACATTACAGGCTGTGTCAAGCCTGGGCCCATCAGAATGAGTAGGTTGGGAGCCCCTGCTCCTATTGGAAGATAATAACAATGTATACTGTTCATTTCTAGACGAGAATTTCTTATCTTCTTTCTCCTCAACTTTCCAACAAACCTCCCCCATCCTCAAGCTCAGCCAATGACTTTGCTGAGAAAACATAAGCAAAGAAATTTTATAGTCTTCTACCTACATGTGTCCACCAACTTACGTCAGTGGCCACATATTCTGCCTTTCCTCTCACATTATAAATGATTCATTCTTGGGCCGGGCGCGGTGGCTCACGCCTGTAATCCCAGCACTTTGGGAGGCTGAGGCGGGTGGATCACGAGGTCAAGAGATGGAGACCATCCTGGTCAATATGGTGAAACCCCGTCTCTACTAAAAATACGAAAAATTAGCTGGGGTGGCGCACGCCTGTAATCCCAGCTACTTGGGAGGCTGGGGCAGAATTGCCTGAACCCAGGAGGCGGAGGTTGCAGTGAGCCGAAATCACGCCATTGCACTCCAGCCTGGGTAACAAGAGCGAAACTCCATCTCAAAAAAAAAAAAAAAAAAAAAAAAAAAAAATTCATTCTTGGCCAGGTGCGGTGGCTCACACCTGTAATCCCAGCACTTTGGGAAGCTGAGGTGGGCAGATAACAAGGTCAAGAGATGAGACCATCCAGGCCAACATGGTGAAACCCTGTCTCTACTAAAAATACAAAAATTAGCTGGGCATGGTGGCACACGCCTGTAGTCCCAGCTACTTGGGAGGCTGAGGCGGGAGAATTGCTAGAACCCAGGAGGCAGAGGTTGCAGTGAGCCGAGATCTCACCACTACACTCCAGCCTGTCGCCTGGCGACGGACCAAGACTCTGTCTCAAAAAAAAAAAAAAAAGATTCATTCTTGCTCCCAGCTAAGTCAATGCCTCCAATAGGTCCCATTTCCACTCTTCTACTCAAGGATATCATCCAGCAAATCTTTTTTCTGTGTTCTTCGTCACTTGATTTTCCTCTCTCTTAACTGTCTCTAAACGTTCTTTTAACTGCAGGTCCTTCTACCATTATGGACCCATTTCTCCATTTTTCTTTATATGAGAATTCCTTAAAAGGATTATCTATAGCCTTGGCTTTAATTCTTCTCCTCTTATTCTTTAACTCCTCCTAAGCAGGCTTCCACACTTCGCACTGTAGTAAAATAGTTTTTCTCAATGTAACCAAAGACATTCATTGACCAAATTCAACAATTGACTCTCAGTCCTCATCTTACTTGATTAGGTAGCAGTATCCAACACAACTGCTTCCTCATTTCTCCCAGAAACACATTCTGTACCTGATTAGGACACCAATCATGCCTGGTTTTTCTTCTGTTGCACTGGCTGGTCCTTTATCACTTTTAGGGATTCCTCTTCCTTTTTAAATGTTATGGTTTCCTAGGGTTCAGTCCTTAAACTTTTCTACCTTTACTCACTTCCTTGCTGTTTTTATCAGTCCCATGACTTTATCATATATATGCTCACAATTCCTGGTTTGTGTTTTCAGACATCTTCCCTGGATTCTAGACTCAGGCATCCCACAGCCTACTTGACATCCTAATTTGAATGTGCACAAGGCATCCCAAATTTTACATGATTGTACCAGTTATATATTGCTACATAATAAAACTCTGAAATTTAGTGGCATTTTGGGCTGAGTTCAGCTAGGTGGTTCTTCTGTTCTTGCCTTGGGTCATTCACGTAACGGGTCTTTTGGAGCTTTACTGGCTGGTTTAAGATGTCCTTGCTTACATGGGGGATATTAGTTGAGACTATCGACCAGGACATTTTGGCTGTCCTCCATATGGTTCTTCAGCAAGAATCCTTTGAAGGCCAAGGCAGTACTCTAAGAGGGCAAGCCCCAGTATATATGGCCTAGTACATGACTCACTGGGGGCTATTAAGGTCACAATCTCTCACAATGTCCAAAACATAATTCATAACATCTACCACCAGCTCCATCTCATCCCCAATCCCATATTTGCTCCACTTACAGTTTTTCTCATCTCAGCAAATGACCATCCCATTCTTTCAGTTGCTCAGGCCAAAAACCTCAGAGACATTTTTTAACTTCTCTCTCGTGTTTACACTTCGCATTAAATCCATCATCAAACTCTGACAGCTCTTCCTTAAAAATTATATCCTGAATCCAACCACTTATCACCACCTCCTTCTCTACTCCCTACCCTAAGCCACCACCATCTTTCACCTGGCTTATTGCACTGATCTTTAACTGGTTTCCTTGAGCCCTTTAACTTATTTGCAGCACAGCAGCCAGAGCAATCCTCTTAAAACATGAGTCAGATTCTATCATTCCTCTCCTTAAAATGCCCCAGAGTTTTCAATGGCTAACAAGTTTCTACATGATTGCACTCCTGGCTGCACCTCCCCTCTTATCATGCACCATTGCCTTTCCTGCCCCACTTCCTGCTACTCTCCCTCCCTCACTGAGCTCCAGCCTACCAACCTCCTAGATATTTTTCATTCATGCTGGGTGTACTCCTGGCTCAGGCGGGGCCTCTGAACCTGCAGTTCCCTCTGCCCAGAATGCTCTTCCCTTAAACCGTTGCATGCTTGGCTCCTTCACCTCCTTTAGATCTTTAATCAAAAACTCACATTTGCAGGGAGTCTGTGCTGCTCTGTTAAATTGGAACCCCTCTTCTCCCAGCACTGCTTTATCCCCTTTCTGGCTTCATTTTTCTCCTTGCACTTTCATCATCTGATGTGCTATATATTTTATACATTTTATTTATTTACTTGTTTATTGTCTGTCTCCCCCTGCTAGAATGTTAACTCCATGAGGGCAAGATTTTCTTCTTATCTCTTTTGTTCTCTCAGCACCCAGAATAGAGCCTGGCATGTAGTAGGTGTATAATTCACTGAGCATTTACTATGTGCTGTGTATTTCACCTAGTGTGTTATTCCTGTATTCCTCACAGTAACCCCAATATCTGCAACATGGGGGAGAAGCACTACAATATCTCCTTAGATAAAGCAGGTGGTATTGTGTTCATTTTGCCAATGAGGAAACCAAGGCTGGATATGTCACCCAGGCTGGAGTGCAGTGGCACAATCGTAGCTCATTGCAGCCTTGACTTCCTAGGCTCAAAACATCAGAGTAGCTAGGACGACAGGCACATGCCATCATGCTCGACTAATTTTAAATTTTTGGGAGAGATGAGCTCTCACTATGTTGCGGAGGCTGATCTTGAACTCTTGAGCTCAAGGGATTCTCTCGCCTCAGCCTACCAAAGTGCTAGGATTACAGTCGTGAGCCAGCACGCCCGTCTGCGCACTAAACTAGTGAGCTGGACTATCATTTGCCTTCTTTATGTCACCTTGTGCCCCAGAGGCAGGGCTCGCAGCGCTGTGGACTTCTGGTCAGCATCTCTATGTGGTGATTCCTGACCACCTTTCTGTGGTTTCGTTGCTGACCCAAGAGTCAACAGTTATGAAAGAAAAGGCGGAGAAGGAGGAGGAGAAAGAAGGGGAAGAGATAGAGAAGAAAGAATGGGAAGAGAAAGACGGAAGTGGTGGTGGGGTGATGGTCAGGAGTCATCAGCTTCCTTTTGGAAGCATCCAGGGAAGGAGGACTGCACAGCAAGCACCCAGGGAAGGAGGACTCTGTGTGCTCCCCTCCAGGTCCCCAGCTCACAGCGCTCCTTTCAAATTCCACTATTATGTCTGTCCTCCTTTTCTCTCATGCTAAAGACTGGATTCCCAGGCTGAAAACAAGCTTTTTAATAAGCAGCAGTTGCTGAACTTCTGGAAGAAATCTAACTCCACCCCAGCCCCACTCCCGGGTGGCTTTGCTTCTTCCCTTCCCCCACAGCTGGCCTCAGGCAAAATTAGGCCTCACTCAGTTCTGGGGTGGGGCTCAGAAAGGGCTGCAAACCCCCATCCCTACGCAGGCTGAAATGGCTCTGCGGTGGGTGAGGATGAAAGGGAACCACTGACTGTCTGACATCTGGTGGCCAGAAGCAGGCTGGGAGAGCCACTGCTGAATCTCACAAGTCGGCCTTGTTACACCGGAGGCTACTTTGGATCTGTGGCTGAAGCGCGCGCGCACACACACACACACACACACACATTTAAAGAAAAAAGATTGTTTTTAAACAGTCTAGGATCAAGACAGATAGCCGTGGCTGATAGTTTCTGGAGAAAAATAGCAACTCCTGTGTTTGGGTTATCATATGATAGGTCACAAAGAAAAGGGGCTTTGTTCTATGATTGGTTTCTCTAGTCAATTACATGTTTAGTATGGGCCACGAGGTTCCTGCTGTTTAAGTAGAGATACTTCAGATAAATTTCACAGACACATGTGGATGCCTAATTTAAAGTTCTCTCTTTGTTCTTTCTCTTTTCTTCTGTTCCCTCCTCCTTTCTACTCCCTTACTTTCCTCTCTTCTCCTTATTCTCCTTTTTCTTTCTCTTTTTTTCTCTCTCTTCTCTCTTCTCTCCTCTTTCTCCCTTCTTTCCCTCCCTCCTTCCTTCCCTCCCTCCTTCCTTCCCTCCCTCCTTCCTTCCCTCCCTCCTTCCTTCCCTCCCTCCTTCCTTCCCTCCCTCCTTCCTTCCTTCCTTCCCTTCCTTCCTTCCCTTCTTCCTTCCTTCTTTCCTTCCTTCCTTCCCCCCTCCTTCCTTCCCCCTCCTTCCTTCCTTCCCCCTCCTTCCTTCCCCCTCCTTCCTTCCCCCTTCCTTCCCCCTCCTTCCTTCCTTCCTTCCCCCCTCCTTCCTTCCTTCCCCCCTCCTTCCTTCCTTCCCCCCTCCTTCCTTCCTTCCCCCTTCCTTCCCCCTCCTTCCTTCCTTCCTTCCCCCTCCTTCCTTCCTTCCTTCCTTCCCCCTCCTTCCTTCCTTCCTTCCCCCTCCTTCCTTCCTTCCTTCCCCCTCCTTCCTTCCTTTCCCCCTCCTTCCTTCCTTCCCCCCTCCTTCCTTCCCTCCTTCCTTCCTTCCTTCCTTCCTTCCTTCCTTCTCTCCTTCTGTTCCTCCCTGCATTCCTTCCTTTTCCCAATTGTTCTTCTCTGGTTTATCCTCTCTCTTCGTAGCTTTCTCCTTTTTCTGTTCCTCTATACTCCCTCTTCTATAAATAGCAAATTATAAGTGAGGGGGAAAAGGGAAAGCTGCAGGGATCATGGACTAGAGTAGAAATCATGCATGCCTATGAAAGATGTGTGGCAACCTCCATATGTGATCATTTGTGCTGTGAACTTAAGGTTCATCTGTGGGCTCCTAAATACTGTCATAGCATCACCCAAGCTGGGAGGAAATGCTGCTGCAGGGTAAGTCTCAAGGGCTGGGCATGGGATATGTGGGTGGCACTAAAGAGGGTAATCAGTAATTAAGGCCCTTGGGTACCAGTAGCTACAAAAAGTTTGAACTCTTACTTTTTGTGTGAATCATCCATCTAAAGCAGCTAGAGAGAGAGGCATATGCCACGGACAGAGTCACCCAAATGAAAGCTCATGAAATGCCCCCAATGCTGGTTGCTACAGCTTTTGTCTAGGTACTGGAGGTCTGCTCTGCGAGCTTGTATATTTGTTCATTTAACAACTCCTTCATCCATTCCATAAAGCTTTAGCTGAGGCTAGTCACAATGGCTGGTGCTTATAATCCCAACTCTTTGGGAGGCCAAGGTGAGAAGATTGCTAGAGCCCAGGAGTTCAAGACCAGCCCCAGCAACACAGCGAGGCCCTATGTCTGCAGAAAACATTAAAAAATTAACTGGGTGTTGTGGTGCATGCCTGTAGTCTCAGCTGTTTGGGAGGCTGAGGTGGGAGGATCTCTTGAGGCCAGCAAGTTGAGGCGGCAGTGAGCCGACATCATACCCCATGTCCAATGCAATCCACTGCACTCCGCTCCTGAGTAAGAGAGCAAAACTCTGCCTCCAAAAAAAAAAAAAAAAAACCTTTAGTTGACTGCCTGCTATGTGCCAGGCATAGTGTAGGGAGCAGAAGATATAGTCATATCAGGCCGCCTCTGACCTCAAGAAACTCAGTAGGCAAAATACACTTAAACAAATAACCTAAGTCAAAAGCAACCTAAGTGGAAAAGTGCTATCCTAGAGGGAGGTCTGCACCAAACACAGAGCTTTCATAGATGATTAACTCAATTCCAGAAGGACAGGAGGAGGGGTACTTCCTAAAGAAACTCATGCTTCGGTTGTTCTTACAAGAAGGGTGGGAGTTTGCCAAGTTGATGGGTAGCAGAAGGAGGAAGGGCATACTGGCAGGCTAGCACATGCAAAGTCACATGCACGAAGCCATAGATAACTGGTAAGAGCAGGCCATAGTAAGATCAAAAGCACAGGGAAAATGGAGAAAGATCAAGGAGGGGTGGAAGGCCCTTGTAACCCATTCTAAGGAGTTTGAACCTTCTCTAAGCAATTGGCAGCCCCGGAAGTGACACCTCTATACTTTAGAAAGATGCATACTTTAGAATGACACATGGGCAGGGACTGAGACCACCACCTGGGATACAGGTGGGAGACTATGACAATACTCTAGAAAGAGGTGATGGAGGCTTGATCTAGTGCAGAATCCATGAAAATAGAAAGAAACAGACGGCTTCCAAAGAAGTTAAGGAGGCAGAATTGCCAGTCCCTAGTTACCAATTGAATGTGGAAGTGAGAAGTCTAAAATTAATCCAAAGGCTCTGGCTTATGTGATGGGGTGAAAAGTGGTATCATCAGCTACGGAAATCGAAGAGGAAAAATATAGTTTAGAGGAGAAAGTCATGAGCTGAGTTTGGGGCATGTTCAGTATGAGGTCTGATGACATTGAGGTGGAACATTTCAGAAGTCAGTTGGCTCTACAGACGGAAAATACATAAAACAGGACCTGGCTGACAGTGTCAGTGTGGGTTGGGGGAGAATGGGGCATACAGAAAGTACATGGAGGTGAAGAGCTACTGCAAGCTTTTTCTGACACTCCATGTCTAGTTCAATTCACTGTATGTTCTGGATTCATTACCTATCTCCTTCATCGTCACCACCTTACTCTAAGCCTCCATCATCTCTCGCTTGGACCATCCAATAACCTATTAAATAATTAATCTATACCATCCAAAACCCTATTTGATTTTTGCTTCCCTACCGCCTATTTTCTATACAAAAGCCAAGTTGACTTTTATAAAATTAAGTAAATTATACCACTTTCTTGCTCCAAGGCACCCCTTGACACATAGACTAACACCTAAAATCCTATAAGATCCACGTGATCTGACCTTCACCTTCCTCTCTGAACTCACCTCCCCACTCTCACTCCTCCCCCCGCCTCTGCTCCTGCCACAGAATTTCTATCTCTTCAGCATCCCAAGCTTATTCCTGGCCCAGGGCCTTTGTACTTGCTGTCCTCTTGGCCTGGAATGTTCTTTCCCCAGATCTTAATACGATTTTGAGTTTCTGTTTAAATTTTCAAGTTTGAATTTTATTTCTCGAGGTCAGCCTCTGACCTCAAGAAACAAGCAAGCCTACTTGTTTTATTGGCTATGTTGGATCATTTCAGTATCTCAGGGTTTTGTAGGCCTTCCTGGTTATGTCTGACTGCATGCTTGAAATTCCATTTTGGAATAATTTGAAGCTCAGAGTGATAGGGTTTTCCTTTGACTTCTGCCAGGTACCTGGCACTGTTCCCTGTCTGGAACCACTATGACCCAAGCTCTAGGTTCACTGTCTCTTGTACGATCCAGGTGACTTGAAGTCAGGTTGCAAGTCTGAGAAAGGGCTGATTTATTTCTGGTTCACCTTCACCCAGGAGATACAGCTCCTAAGGGGCCCCGGCTTCAAGTACAGAGCCCCCATCTTCTTCCTGGTCTTTGAAGTTTGTTCCCCTTGCCTTATGAGGTCAAAAGACAGCTTGGTTTTGCAGATATTTATTCCAATCCATAGATGTCCTTAGGTCAATGATGGCTTTAAGTGATGGTCCTCCTCTTCTCTAAGCTTTTGCCTAGCAATCCCTCACCATTTTAGTAACTATTTTTTCACATTATTGAAATTTTGTCCCGGTATTTTAGTTGTTCTCAGTGGGAACATTTAGTACAAATTTCCTGGTCTGACATGAAAAGAGGAGTCCTTCTTCTCCCAGATCTTCCGTGATTCTTCCTTTCATTCAGATCTCTGTGCAAGTATTATTTCTTCAGAGATGCCTTTGGACCACCCCATCCAAAACTAGTCAGGTGTGGTGGTGTGAGCTTGTAGTCCCAGTTACTTGGGAAGCTAAGGCAGGAGAATCACTTGAGCCCAGGAGTTCGAGGCTGCAGTGAGCTATGATTGCACCGCCGCATTCCGGCCTGGGCAGCAAAGCAAGACCCCATCTTTAAAAACAACAACAACAAAACAAAACAGAACCCAGCCACCTCCATTCCTGTGTTCTCTGCCCTCATTTTTCTTCATAACATATTATCACCATCTGCAACTGATTGCATATTTGTTTGCTCACTTGTTTACTGCTTGTCTTTCCAACTAGAATTTATTCATTCAACAAATATTTGTTGACCATATCCTATGTGCTAGGCATTATTCTAAGCTCTGGGCCTACACTAGAGACAAGACAGACCAGATTCCAGCCCACAGACAGCTTACATACCCAGGGGAAGATGAATCACAAACAGAGAAATTCATACAGAATGTAAACTCATGAAGATAGGAAACTTGCCTGCTTTCTCTACCACCCCGGGGCATAGAACAGCACATTATGTTAACTGAATTTTTTTAAAGTGTCCTGGTGTTATTTTTTAGTGTTATTGAATCCCTGGCCTTTTTACTGTATTGTTGGTATACTACTTTTACCCTCTTAAATACGTAGCATTTCAAGTACGTTAAGGGTTAAACACACTTGCATGTCAGCCTTGAAATATAATCACCATTTATTATATTACTGTTATGGGAAAATATGTTCTGAGTTCCAAATAATTAACTTCCAAGTGAACTTTTGGAAACTGACAGCCAAATTCATATATATTTGGGTGAGATTCGCTAATGTCTTTGCACTCTTTTACAGGGAGCGGCAACGTGCCAGCCAGATCAGGCCAGACAGCCCTGGCGACTAGTGGGGTAACAGATGTCCCAGAAAAAAACACCCCATCTAGAAGGCTCCATTCTGCTACAATCTCATGGTTGTTTAGATTCTTAGAATCTCAGATCTATGGTGACACACTTTTCCCTGTGCTAGGACAGACGCTCTGTGATCAAACTAACATCTTTTCATCAGAGAGGCCAAGCCAAATTCTTACGAGTCCTCCACCTGGACCACAGCATGGTTGAAAGTGGCAGTCAGCCCAGGCAGACAGCCCAGCTGCCCTGGGACGATGAGAGAGAGAGATTGGGGGTCAGCCAATCTAATTCAGAAAAGCTACTCCAATGTGACAAGCGTCATGGCTTTCAGCCCATCCACAGGTTTGGGTTCTTTACATTCTTTAGCGAAGGGAGGGAGCCCATACAGGGAAGAGCATGGGCCAAGAGTCAGAGCTGGATGTAAGGAAAAGCAAATTTAAGGCTACTGGGTTAAGAAAAAAATCAGGATTTGCTGAGATTTTGGAAAAGACGAATGGAGAGTCATTAAATGCTCAAGGTTTGGGGCTGGGAAAGATTGGGAGCCTGTTGATCTTAGCCCTGTTGACTTAGCCCTGGTGAGAACTTAGTTCAGAATGGAATACTGCTAGAAGAGATGAGCTCCTCTGATTCTTTGGATCTGGGGTCAAGCTATGTAGTTGAGGGAATTCTCAATCCCAATCAGAAATGGACTTGGACAGAGGGGATGGGATTATGAATCTGTGAAGATCCGTCATAAAGTTTTGATCGGGAAGACCTCTTTTTTTTTTTTTTTTGAGACGGAGTTTCGCTCTTGTTACCCAGGCTGGAGTGCAATGGCAGGATCTCGGCTCACCATAGCCTCCGCCTCCTGGGTTCAAGCAATTCTCCTGCCTCAGCCTCCCCAGAAGCTGGGACTACAGGTGCGCGCCACCATGCCCAGCTAATATCTGTATTTTTAGTAGAGATGGGGTTTCACCTTGTTGACCAGGATGGTCTTGATCTCTTGACCTCATGATCCACCTGCCTCTGCCTCCCAAAGTGCCGGGATTACAGGCTTGAGCCTACACGCCCGGCCCAAAGACCCCTTTCAAAAGTCATCTTAGACTAGTCTCAGACATATGTTCAGAAATAGGATCTTTTGGAGGCACAGCCAGTTTGGGACTTTCTCACTAATCTAATCAACTTCTTTTTTTTTCTTTTGAAATGGAGTTTTGCTCTTGTTGCCCAGGCTGGAGTAAATTATCTTGGCTCACTGCAACCTTGCCTCCTGGATTCCAGCGATTCTCCTGCCTCAGCCTCCCAAGTAGCTGGGATTGCAGGCACGTACCACCATGCCCGGTTAATTTTTTGTATTTTTAGTAAAGATGGGGTTTCACCATGTTGGCCAGGCTGGTCTTGAACTCCTGACCTCAGGTGACCCACCTGCCTTGACCTCCCAAAGTGCTGGGAATACAGACATGAGCCAACGTGCCCAGTCATCAGCCTCATTTTACAGAGGTAACTTGGGTCCAGAGCAGTCAAAACGCAGCATCGGCAGCAGACCCTGAACTGGAAGCTAGAATTTCTGACTCCTGGTTTCCTGCTCCTTAGACCATGTAAAATACATGATTAGTGAAGAGAATAGCCAATGAACACTGAGAACTAAATACCAGGCGTTTTGCTAAGTTCTTTCCATATACCAACTAATTTAATCCTTCCAGCCTCCCTTCCAGGGCAGGTGCTATTTGTTATCCCCTTTTACAAATGAGAACCTAGAGCAAGAGAACACCCAGAGTTAGGTGTCAATAAGTGCAGATCTGGGAGACAAACCCAGGCATTCTTCTTCAGATCTGCTCTTCACCATCAGCCAAGAAAATAAGCGAACACAGCACAGGAGTTTTGTGAAGAAAGAATGTTAGCTGAATACACTCATTCCCAGCTCTGGAAATCCAATCCTTGAAACTCCACGTGGGGAAGGGGTGCAAATCCAGACTCTTCTCTAATGCTAGATGGCGCATCTCAGATTTTGAGCACCCACCTGTGGATAAAGCCTTTGGGACCACCCACTCCGTACCCTGATCTCAAGATATCATAATCACCTCTCTCGCTCTTTTTAAAATTTATTTTGACAGATGGGGTGTGGGCCGGGTGCGGTGGTTCATGCCTGTAATCCCAGCACCATGGGGGACTGAGGTGGGCAGATCATGAGGTCAGAAGTTCGAGACCAGCCTGATCAGCATGGTGAAACCTTTGTCTCTTCTAAAAATACAAAAAAATTAGATGGGTATGGTGGCGTGCCTGTAATCCCAGCTACTCAGGAGTCTGAGGCAGGAGAATCGCTCCCGGGAGGTGGAAGTTGCAGTGAGCTGAGATCGTGCCACTGCACTCCAGCCTGGGTGAGAGGGAGACTCCATCTGAAAAAAAAAAAAAAAAAAGACAGATGGTATCCTTTGTAAGTTATTCCTAGTCTTTGGCTCTGGGGATCCTTGCCTGTGTAGGAGGGTAAATCACCAAGAAGAAAGCTGGCTCTTGGGAGAATTGTTGAGTGGGACACTTTTAGCTCCAACTTGGCCGTTTTGTGAGGTAGGGAAGCTTTGCTCTTTTCATTTGGCATTCGAAGTACATTAAGAACAATGAACATCGGTTGCTTGTGCGTACACAGTGTCAGGCTATCCTTAGACAAAATGCCTTGGCTTCAACCTTCTTTCAAGTGACGAAGGAGAACTTGGCTAACACCCTTCATTTTTTCCCCTTAAAACATGTTACTCTATGCCATTTGTGGTTTTATATTAGCCTTTTGGTTGTAGCCATGGTAGGTCTAGAAATCTTAAACCGATAACTTATGACTATATCCAGGAACAAATTTTGTGTTGCCCCCTCCCCACAGTGTTTAATTAGTTAATTAATTAGTAACTTTGCCCTCTCAACCCAGCTTTTCCTCACTCTAGGAAGAACTAGAAAGAGGGGGACTAATTTATTTTTGAAACACTAATTTCCATTGAGCAAAATTAAGAAGTTTTTTTTTAAAATGTGGATTTCCTGATTTTCTTAAAAGGTAGGAAAATCGGGCAAGACCACAGCTTCCTCCAGAGCAGTAACACTTTGCTGAAGCTGTGCGTGCTCTTTCAGGCCATGTTCTGTGCTTCCACTTGACTTCTGCAGGCTTCTGAATTTAACTCCCTGGTGGACAAGATCAAGGAGTCTTCTGAAATGCCCAGAATAAACACCTGATTCCAGGCCAGTCTAGTAGAGTTTTCAAAATTCAAATGTAGACTGTTTTGCAGCAAGCTGGAATGTTCAGCCTGGGCACCAGACATTGCTGAGGGCACTGTTCTCCTCTGACATCTCACCTTCCCTGAGGACTTCTTCCAATTCTTTTCTTCTCTCTCTCTCTCTCTCTCTCTCTCTCTGTCTGTCTCTCTGTCTCTCTCTCTCTTTTAAGATGGAGTTTTGTTCTTGTTGCCCAGGCTAGAGTGCAACAGTGTGATCTCAGCTCACTGCAACCTCCACCTCCTGGGTTCAAGAGATTCTCCTGCCTCAGCCTCCTGAGCAATTGGAATTACAGACATGTGCCACCATGCCTGGCTAATTTTTGTATTTTTAGTAGAGACAGGGTTTCTCCATGTTGCTCAGGCCGGTCTGGAACTCCTGACTTCAGGTGATCCGCCCGCCTCAGCCTCCCAAAAGTGCTGGGATTACAGGCGTGAGCTACGGTGCCCAGCCTCCAATTTATTTCTCTGCCTGCTGATGAGCTCCTGAAGGGGCCACCATCACATCACGGTTCAGGCCTTATTTCACTTAATCGTTTCTATGTCTGGAGGGCAGAGGCTTTCTTTTTAAATTACACTTTTCTCTCCCCATCCAACACTTTGCACAGTTCTTTGCATATCATAGACACTCCATAAATGTGGAAATTAGAAAATGCCATGCTGGGGATCAGCCATAACACATCTGGGTGGTGACGGAAGTCAAGGGTTGAAAGATCATCCAGAAGGATGCAAGGGCCAAGTAGTATGACGAGGGGCAGGTTGAGATGGAAAGAACCAGTAATAGAGAAGGGATAATGGACTAAGCAGAGGCCTCAGAAAGTGCGGTCCTGGGGAGAGATGGGGCAGCTTGGTGGGGCCGGAGAGCCTCCAAGCAGGCTGAGATGGCCCTTCTGAAAGACTCCTTGACTCTTCTCTTTCTCTCCCACTTCATATTCAGTTCTTCAGAGAATTTAATCGACTCTGCCTTCTAAATGCTTCCACACTCCACCCACTTCCACAACCTGCATCACCACCACCCTAGCCTAAGCCATGATCGTCTCTCACCTGCACATTGGAAAGAAGCTCCCATTCAGTGTCCCTTGTCCACTCCTACCTTCTGATGCTCACTTCTTACCCAGCAGCCAGAGTTACCCATGCTCCCTAGGTTAGAAGGTCCTACTAGATTTGGCCTCTTTGACCTCTCTCATCACATTCCTCCTTGTCCTTCTCTTTTATGCATTCCAGACACACTAACACACCTTTTATTTTCTGAACATGTTAAGGGGCTTTGCACTTGGTGTTCCCTGAACTTGGAATATTCTTCCTCTGGAAATCTCCAGCGCTCACACCCTCCCTGTAATTGGGTCTCTTCTCAAATGTCATCCTCTGAGAGGTCTTTTTTTTTGAGACAGAGTCTTGCTCTGTCGCCAGGCACCAGGCTGGAGTGCAGTGGCATGATCTCGGCTCACTGCAACCTCCGCCTCCCGGGTTCAAGCAATTCTTTTGCCTCAGCCTCCTGAATAGCTGGGACTACAGGCGCACGCCATCACCACCACACCTAGCAAAGAGTCCTTCTTCCCACTGTAACCCCCAAACATACACACTATTTCTTTTCTGTTTTTTTTTTTTTTTTTTTTTTTGTTTGTTTGTTTTGGAGACACTCTCCCTGTGTAGTGTGATCTCAGCTTGCTGCAAACTCCGCCTCCCAGGTTCAAGTTTTTCTCATGCCTCAGCCTCCCAAGTAGTTGGGACCACAGGTGTGTGCCACCATGCCTGGCTAATTTTTGTATCTTTTGTAGAGACTGTGTTTTGCCATGTTGGTCAGGCTGGTCTAGAACTCCTGACCTCAAGTGATCCACCTGCTTTGGCCTCCTGAAGTGCTGGGATTACAGGCGTGAGCCACTGTACCCGGCCATACATTTCTTTGCTCCACTTTTTTTCAGAACATGTTATGTTATATTATATACTTGCTTCACTGTCTGTGTTTCCCACTAGAATGTAGGCTTCATGAGGGCAGAGACTTTTGTTGACACATAGTAGGTGCTCAATAAACAAATGATGGAGTCTAGCAGATGGGAACTGAGAGCTGCCGGAGTCACAGGTGTTTCTGGGAAAGAGGTAATAATTAACACACGAGAAAAGATTCCTGGTCAGGTGCGGTGGCTCAAGCCTGTAATCCTAGCACTTTGGGAGGCTGAGGCAGGTGATCACAAGGTCAGAAGTTCAAGACCAGCCTGGCCAGCATGGTGAAACTCCGCCTCTACTAAAAGTACAAAAATTAGCTGTATGTGGTGACACACGCCTGTAGTCCCAGCAACTCAGGAGGCTGAGGCAAGCAAATTGCTCGAACCTGGGAGGCAGAGGTTGTAGTGAGCTGAGATTACACTACTGCACTCCAGCCTGGGTAACAGAGTGAGAACCTGTCTCTTAAAATAAAATGAAAAATAAAACGTATTTCTGATAACCATACTCCCTTATTCAACACCTCCAGTGGCTTCCCTATGGCCCCAACCCCTTAACACACCGCACAATGCCCTCTAGTTTCTGGCATCCGATTTCTTCTCAGCTCATTGCTTGTCACTTCTCCCCTACAGTCAAGTTTGGGTCCAGCAGAGCGTCCTGGTCCTCTAACTGGGCTCCTCTCTGGGCCTGCAGAGGTGCTTTCTTCAGTGTGCGATTCCTCCCCTCTGTCTCCTCCTCTGCTACTGCCTTCTGCTTCTTGGCATTCAACCGAGTTTTCTGTTCCTCTAATAAGCTTTCCTGGGACCTACCCCGAACAAAGCTCCCTCCTCCTAGCTCCTCTCCCAGTAACACAGGGTTGGGGGTTCTGAATTTGCTTTCTCAACACTGTACTTTTCTTGTCATGTTCATTTTATGCTCTGTATCCCCACTAGACTGCAAGTTCCGTGAGGGCAGAGTGGTCTATTCTGCTCTGGTCGCCTTGTGATGGTGTCTATCCAGCAGGTTGTGTGGGTTAAGTAGTGAGCGAATGAAAAAGCACTTGCTTTACAGGGCGTTGGTCATAAAATAATAGCTTATATTTACTGACCACTTATGATGTATCAGGCACCATTCTAAACACTTTACAAGTATTTCGCAGACTTCTCACATAACCCTCTTGAGTAGGGGTTATCTCTCCACAGAATAGGTGGGGAAATTGAGGCACAGAGAGGTTAAGTAACTTGGCCAAGGGTCACAGCGAGGAAGTGGAGGAGCCGGCTTTAGAACCCAGGCTGTTTCCAGAGTCCAAATTCTATCCGAGAGTGAAGTGCAATATGGGGTTCCACTGTACGAACAGATTTAAGTCGCCAGCAAAGGGCTTTGTTTTTGCTTCCAGGAGAAAGGAAGAGCTTCTGCGCCGCCGGCTTCCCGGCTCGTGGGTCGCCTGCCGGGCTTTGGAAAGGGCCTGTACATCGCCTGCGGTCCCGGAGTCTGGGTGTGAAGCCCTGATTAACTTTCGGGGCTGCACGGACCGCACGCCAGCCCTGCCCGGGTCTTGCGGTGCCCCCGCCAGGCCCGGGGCCCGGACTCGCGTCTCCGGGGGCGGGGCAGGGGGCGGGGCCGGGCCGCGCTCCGAGGCCGCCGCCCTGGCCCCGCGCTCGCCTTGCCGGGTGCAGCGGGCCGGGCCGGAGCTGGGGGGGCGGGGACTCGGGAGGGGCCGCAGCGCGGCTGCTGGTGCCGGTGCGGGAGAGGAGGAAGCGGCGCGTCCCCTGAGGCGTGCGCCGGGACGGACCGCCGGCCGGCCGGCCGGACACGCGCGGAGGGAGAGGGCCGGGGGCGAGGTCAGGCTCGGCGGGGGCGCGGGCGGCGCCGGGGAGGGGGCGGCAGCGAGGGGAGCCCGGGCCCGCGGGAGGGAGGCGGGGGCGCGGGGAGCGGGGCGCGGGCCCGGCGCTGGCTCCGCTCGGGGTCGGGCCGAGACCCCTCCCTTGGCCGGGCGGGCGCGCGGCGAGCGCGCTCTGGCTGCGGAAAGCGGAGCCCCCGACTCCCTTCTTCTCTGGTCTCTTTTCTTTCCAGTCAGCGAGAAATAAACACCCGGGAAGGTAAAACAATAGCGGGGCCACCTGGGACGCGTCGCGCGCAGAGCTCCCATGGTCCAAGCGGGGGCCGGGAGTCGCGGCCCCTCCGAGGAGCCCCTTCCCGATTTGCCCCCGCGAAGGGTGGGGCTACCCGCGGCGCCCGGGCTCGGTAGGAGGTGACGGGAATTCCCAGGAGTGAAGCCTTTCGTGAAAGTATTTCAGGAACAATCGGGCTTCCCGCTGTTGCCCTACTCTGGGCAGGGAAACTGAGGCGGAGGGAAAGACAGCGACTTGCCCAAGGTCAGAATGCAGAGGTTGACTGTCCTGGTCCAGGAACCGGCCCCGGGTGTCCGGACCAGCTCAGCGCTCAGCCCCTCTGGGTGTTGCAGCTTTGCCTTTGATGAAAATCTCTGTTGCGTTTGTTGTAGAAATCTGCTGGCACTGGGGACTGCTTCAGGGCTGCGGAACGCCAACTTGCTTCGTGTGCTCCAGGCAGGTGTGGGGCAGGTGGCGCCTCCGTGACCTACCACCATCGATGGAAACGGACTTTTTGGTGAAGAAACCCAAACGGTTGATGCCAGTCAGGGTGACTTGGCCGTCAAAGGTTTTGACAAAACCTGTTCTGTTCCCTTTGGGGAATCCGAATGAGGGAGATCACAGACACCTTCACTGGGAAGCCAAGGACATTTCTGTATAATATCAGTGGATGAAAGGATTTTCTCAGACTCTTTTTTTTCCTGTTCCTGGAGGATTAATCCGCTGCAAGCTACAATTCCAGTGGAAACTGCAAGGCACACGATGTGGCAGGAGCCTGGAGCGCCTTCGGAATTGTTGTGGACCCTTCCTGTAGCATAGGGGAGTTTTCACACATGCCTCCACTCCTCCCCTTCCCCTCAACTGCCTCCTTTCTGATCTCTTCTCTTTAATTTGTTCCCATTTTTCTGAGTTAAGTTCTATTTCCAAAACTGTTCTCTGGAGCTAAAAGTGGATTGCCAGAAATGAGAGATTAGGAGCTGGGAGAAGAGGAAGCGCCCTGTGTTGTGTCTCCTGGAGGCTGCCGACATGAAGTGCTTTTTCCCGGTACTGAGCTGTCTGGCTGTGCTGGGTAAGTGGCTCTGCTTATCAGTGCAGTCGATGTGAAAGTTTAACCTGCTCTTGGTTCCTGTAATTTCTTGTGGTTCTTTTTCATTAACACTAGGCTTTGGAGGACACCAGGAGACAGCCGGTGTGTGTCACAGGTTGGAGTTGAGTTACCAAGAGGCCCGTTTCTGACCCAGGAGCAACGGGGGAATATCATTTGTTGTCTTTAAGAAGGAACATTTGCTGTTCTTAAAAGTGTCGGTCTTGGGCCCCGGGGTGAGGTCCTGCATCTGCACATCTCTGGTTTAGGGACTTCCTATGGCTGGTGGGCTGCTGTCTTGTAGCATGACAAACATGGATGCTCTGGTGTTTTCACTTCTTTGTTGGCCTGAATTGATTCCTGATTGGGAGCGGGAACATAATTCCCCTCTGTCTCGGAAGTTGGTTTGCTGTTAATGATGGTGCCTTTTTTGAGGTGGAAATGGGAGTAAGTGGGATGGGGGTTGAAGGGATGCTTTGCCTACTTGAGTGGCGTGTAGGCTAAAAATGGGAGGGCACTAGTCCTGTGTCTCCTCACCAAGGAAGCTTAGATCATAGTTCTGGGAGAAAGAGAGTCTGAAGTAAAGGAAGCTGCCTGGTAGGGGAAGTGTTGGGATTGGCTTTTGTGCTCTCACTAAAGATCAGAATGCTTAGAGTGGGAAGAAGAAACTATGGCCCTGAGAGGTGAACCTTTGACACCTCTCTTAAGGATCCCCGTGAAGAGCCCCCAGCAGAGAGGCTGCTCTGCTCAACAATTGCCTATTCTTTTTATGCCATTGAGTCCTGTCTTCAGCTTGATGTCTTAGAACACATCTCAGGTCTAGGATAAACTTCATTGCCAGGATTTGGCGCCATTCTCTTTCCCCATCTGAGACCTCATACAAGAGCACACCCTCTGCCCTCTCTGTAAGGCTCAGTCCTCTGTGTTCAGAGGGATTATGATTGTCGCCTACAGGGTTCACATCTCCAAATCTAGGTGTCTTGCACATAGGAGACTTACTGGTGATCTGTGGGCGGTGGAGATTGCTTCCGTACGTTGTCTACACCCTTGCAATAGTTAACAGGTGTGTGGGAAGAGAATGGACTTTAGAATTAGGGGACCTGAGTTCCTATCCCACGTTCACCATGATTGACACCTGAATATCAATAAAACAGAAATAACAAAACAAGGGAAGGTGTGACAATTAGGGGATATAGGGTGTCCTAAATGCCTTGCCTGCCTTAAATAATGTCTGAAACTCATAATAGATTTGTTCAATCTGTGGTTCTCAAACTCTCGTGTGCATGTTGTAATCACTGGGGAAGCTTTTAAAAATTCTGATTTCAGGAAACAACTCAGATCAGTGAAAGCAAACTCGCTTGCAGGGTAGGACCCAGGTATCGGCCTTTGAGCTCTCTCAGGTAATTTCATGCATGGTTCAGTTAGAGAAGCAGTGGGTGAGTTCATTAGGGCCAGTGCTCCACCACCCAGC
The DNA here is from genome assembly GCA_031835075.1 of Saguinus oedipus. Lineage (NCBI taxonomy): Eukaryota > Metazoa > Chordata > Mammalia > Primates > Cebidae > Saguinus > Saguinus oedipus. Next base: position 88,384,956 of record CM063175.1, read on the forward strand.
GCAGGCAGACACCCTGCTGGCAGTGAGTTTAGTCATCTTCTGTTCAGCTGTGGGCTGGGATACAGGCAGTGTCTCTGTGTCACCTGTATGCTCAGGCAGAGTCAAGAAGGCAGGGAGCCCTCCATTTGCTAGTTTCTTTATATTGGAACTGTATTTGTTGTACCGTATGTGTCATTCGCTTACTGTCTGGGTTTACATCAGCAATTAGTGATTCATGTGGATTCAACAGGACACAAACAAGGAAAGCCCTTGGGGAGGTTTGGATGGGCGGGTGGGGTGCGTGGCTAAGGAGGGAAAGAGGGCTGAGTGGCAGGGTGGGGCCGGGGCAAGAGAAGTAACCCTGAATGGGAAAACCAAGCAATGTGACATTTGTGCCTTTTGTTTCTTCTGCCTGCTTAAGAAATGTAAGGCTTCCTGCTGGTCCCCCTGCTGTTTGCTCTCTGGGCCACTCTGTGGAGTGGAGCTCGGGCCCTGGCACCTGGCATGTGCTGTCATCTTCCCTCCACCCCCACCTTCATGTGTAAACTGGTGCCATGGAGGAAAATGAGCATCAAGGTGGCTTTAAAGGGGCACGGTGGCAGACGCCCAGATGCGGCTGAAGTGGAACGTTTGGAACTGTAGGCATGCATGTGGCTCTCTGCCTGATTTAGAGCCCCGCTGGTGGAACCTCGTCTTTCTCTTCACTTGGTGGGTTTCAGTATGGGGGGCAGGAGGCCTGGCTACTTCTTTCTTACTCTGAGAGAGGCAGAAGGCTTTTGGGGAGGGAGCAAAACCCATGCTGGGGTCTTATTTCCTGCCTGCAGTCTGATGTGGTCTGATTCATGTGTCAGCATTCTTGCTGTGTAATGTGAATTAATGTGAAGTGTGAATTTAAAACAGCAAAGAATCCTAAGGTTTTAAGCTCATGTAGATCACATGCCTGGTATAAAATTTTGTTTAAAAAAGTTGGGTAAAGCTAAGTGCTCTGGAAAGAGACTGATGCGGGTGCCAGCTTCGATACATGGCTCTTTAGTTAGAAAACCCCATGACAGTATGTGAGGGGTAGACAGGGTACATCTCGGAGATACTCTCAACTCCCTTGACATCATAGACCTGTGCTTTTCTGCTGCCGTCCTTTGCCAGTGTCTGGGTTGGGAATCAGATTCCCCGTTTTCTGTCTATTGGGATACTGATTCCTGCTTATTTCCTTGCCCTGCCCTGCCCTTTGTTTTTGTACCTGCTCTCTTGACCTCTGTGTCTTGTTTCCTTCTGTCGTAATCCTAGGTACCTCACCCAACAAGGGCATGGCTCTGCCACCACAACCCTTGGTTCCAATTACAAAGCCATTTAAGCCTGGCCCTGGTTGAGCCATGAGCGTAGTAAAGTCTTTACTTGAGAATAGATGTAGCCAGAGGGGCAGAAGATGAGAGACAGAATAGAGGCTGATACAGTGGTAGGAAGGGAAGGGTGATTGGAAATGTGCCTGGGAGCAGCCTGCAAGAGTGACAATGACATGGGAAGATGACAGCAATGTGGGAGAGAGAGAATAGGATTTGTGTCTGCTAGAACAGGAAGGAGATTCTCAGGAAAGATGAATATAAGCTTTAGACACATAAAGCACATTTTGATCTGATGCAGCCATGAAGAGTTCTATCTCCCAGACCAGTGCTGAGATTGCAAACAAGATTAAATGGCTTTAAAAGTGTTAGCAATGAAAAATGCAGCAGATTGGGACCTCTGAGAACCTGTAGATGGCAAATAATCATTTGTGTTCTGCTCCAGAGGGTTAGAAGTTCATTTGTAGAGTTTGGGAAGTCTCTTGTTTGAATGGGATAAGGCTGAGGAAGCCATCACTTACTTCCCAGTTAGTTAAAGAAGGCTTCTTGAGGGAGAGGCCAGAGGGTGCTTCTGAAAGGGATTGAAAGAAACTTTGAAGTACTGGTGGGTGTGACCTCTGAGGCAGGGCTGGAGTGATCAAAAGCAGAAGAGAAAGAAGAGGCAGAGAAAAGTGAGATATTTGGAGCAATCAGGAGAAGAGTTCTGAAAGAAAGGGATGAGGATTGTGATTTATGGATGAGCAGACACCACTGTCCTAATAGTTGTCCCAGAGGCAGTGCACTTCCTTTGCCTGGGGACTGTTTGACAGGGGTGCAGGAGGAGAACATTCTTGTCAGGAGAACTTTGCCTACTAGGATGCCTTTCTTTCTTTCTTTTTCTTTTTATTTTTTTTAAGACGGAGTTTCGCTCTTGTTACCCAGGCTGGAGTGCAATGGCGTGATCTCGGCTCACCACAACCTCCGCCTCCTGGGTTCAAGCAATTCTCCTGCCTCAGCCTCCCGAGTAGCTGGTTCTACAGGCAGGTGCCACCATGTCCAGCTAATTTTTGTATTTTTAGTACAGACGGGGTTTCACCATGTTGACCAGGATGGTCTCGATCTCTTGACCTCGTGATCCACCCGCCTCGGCCTCCCAAAGTGCTGGGATTTTAGGTGTGAGCCACCGTGACCGGCCTAGGATGCCTTTCAACTGTGAGAATCATTGAGCTACCTCCGGGTATCCCCAGGGCTGTGTAAAGATGTTGCCACCTTCTACAGTTTTCATGGCAGCAAGACTGCTGGTACTTCCATAACCGCCGTAATACCAGCTCTCCTAACTCTAGTCCTTACTGTGACCCAAGCTCTGTATCATTCAGTTTTCAAAACAACCCTGCAAGATAGATAACCTTGCATCATCACATTTTTATAGATGGGAAGATTGAAGCTTAGGGAGGCTAAGTAACTTGCCTAAGCTGGGCATAGTGGCTCATGCCTGCAATCCAAGCACTTTGGGAGGTGAGGCGAATGGATCACTTGAGGTCAGGACTTCAAGACTAGCCTGGCCAACATGGTGAAACCGTGTCTCTACTAAAAATACAAAAACTAGCCAGGCATGGTGGTGCATGCCTGTAATTCCAGTTACTTGGGAGGCTGAAGCAGGAGAATCACTTGAAACTGGGAGGCGGAGGTTGCAGTGAGACAAGATTGTGCTACTGCACTCCAGCCTGGGCAACAGAGGCTCTGTCTCAAGAAAAAAAGTAACTTGCTTAAGATAGATTGCTGACAGTGTTAGGGTTCCAAGCCCCTTCTGTCTTGCCCTCTATTCCCAAGATGATTTCATGGTCTAAGATGTCTCTTCTAGCCTCAGCCATCAGGAATGAAGAAGAGGGCTAGTGAAGGATAGGACCTCTTAATGTAAGGATACTTACCTGAAGTTATACACATTACTTCTGCTAACATTCTCATTGGCTAGAACCTAGTCATGTGACCATACTTAGCAGCAAAAGGGCTGGAAAATATGCTTATCTTGAGGGTCCATGTGTCCTGCGAAAAACTTGGGATTCTATGACTGTAGGGAAAAAAGGGAACAGATTTTGGAGAACAGCTGCCTGTCTCTGCCATAGTCACAAAGCTGTCTCTGCCATAGTCACAAAGCTAAAAAGTGTCAGAATAGGGCTTTGAAATCAGGACCATTTGGTTCCAAATCCTGCATTCTTTCATCTAATAAGCTTTCCCTTTTCTGAGGCGGAGGCTCTGGCCCCTAAGAAGGCTTGTTAGGAAGGCATGAGCTAGATGAACTAATATTTGTTTCGTAGGAAGCAACCTAAATCAGCATATAATTAAACACTACATATTGTGGTTTTATCAGTGAGTATTAAAGTGTTTGTAGAGTGCTCATGTACCAGTCACTGTGCTAAACACTTTACATAGCAAGACCTTCTGTATAAAGTTCTTAAACACCATCTCTGTCATGTTCATTACTGTAGCCCCAGAACTCAGCTTGTGCCTTGCAAAGTAAGCAGGTGTTCAGTTAATTTTTTTATGAGTGAATGGTTTCACAAGGTAGGTGTTGTTTCTGTGTTGGCTTCCTTGATCAAGGTAAAAAGAGATTCAAGAGACTTTCCTCTGAACACAATAATGTTCAAAGGAAAAGAGCTGGAAATTGGCAGAATCTGAATTTGAATTTATATTTGTCTGATTGTAGAGCTTCTTAACCTTTTTTTGTGTCATAGATCCTTTTGGCATTCTGTTGAAACCTATGGACCCCTTCTGAGCATAACATTTTAAAATGCATATGTGGCTGGGCGTGGTGGTTCACGCCTGTAATCCCAGCACTTTGGGAAGCCAAGGTGGGTGGATCACCTGAGGTCAGGAGTTTGAGACCAGCTTGGCCAACATGGTGAAACCCCATCTCTACTAAAAACACAAAAATTAGCTGGGCGTGGTGGCATGCTTGTAATTGCAGCTACTTGGGAGGCTGAGGCAGGAGAATTGCTTGAACCTGGAGGTTGCCATGAGTCGAGATTTCGCCACTGCACTGCAGCCTGGGTGACTGTCTCAAAAAAAAAAAAAAAAAAAAAAAAGCGTATGTAGGCCAGGTGTGGTGACTCACTCCTGTAATCCTAGCACTTTGGGCGGCAGAAGCGGGCAGATCACTTGAGCTCAAGAGTTCCAGACCAGCCTGGGCAACATAGTGAGGACCCCCCCCCCCCCCGCCCCGATCTCTATCTACAGACTCATACAGAGTTCAAAGTAAAGTTCGATGTAGGTGATGGTTGTTCAGGAAGACACTCAGAAAGAGGACGCGGGCTCAGTGTTCAGAAATGATCAGGATTTGGATGGGGAGGGCATTCCACTCTCAGTTGAGTTCTGATAATGCGAAGGCCTCAGCAGGCATAGTGATTGTGGAGTGGCCCTTTACAGACCGGGGAAATGACTGCCAGTGGTTTTAAGGACCAGTTTAGGTGGGGTGATGCTGGACACAGAGAACTGGTTTAAATTATAATGAGTCTGGGATTTAGGTTTAGGGTAAGTCCCAGAACCCAGGCCACTGTTGCTGAGCCCAGGCTTGGGAACTGGAGAAAGCAGTCCCAGTTGCTGACCTCTCGTGGTCCCCAGCTTTGGCCCTGCAGTGCATCCTTAGTTATGACTCCTTGATTAATATTTTTAGCTTCTGGCGAGGCACAGTGGCTCATGCCTATAATCCTAGCACTTTGGGAGGCGGAGGCAGGAGGATCACTTGAGCTCAGGAGTTTGCGACCAGCCTGAGCAATACGACAAGGGCTCATCTTACAAAAAAATCAAAAACAGCTAGGCATGGTTATGCACAGCTTTCTCTCAGTTTCTTTGGAAGTTGAGGTGGGAAGAATCGCTTGAGCCCACACGGTCGAGGCTGCAGTGAGCTGTGATCGCACTACTGCACTCTAGCCTGGGTGGCAGAATGAGACCCTGTCTCAAAAAAAAAAAGTGTGTGTGTGTGTGTGTGTGTGTGTGTGTGTGTGTGTGTGTATTTAGGTTCCTGCCGGAGTTCCTCGTTTGCCATGAGTGGACACCTGCTTCTTTACCGCCTCAAAGTGAACACAGCTATTCCTTGTAAAGGATTGGTTTTTACTTTAAGGAAATTTACAACACCTGTGTGTGAATGCCCCCTGATTTTCAAAGAAATGAGTGGTTGCATCAAAATCAAGCTTACATTTATAGAAAATCACATGTTGCCAAATTATCTCATCAAGAACCCTTTATTAACTGACTAATTGTGGGCCACGGTGGCAGGCACTTAACAAAGACCGTGGCAGTAGACCTCCCTTAACTGGAACCCTCGGTTAAGTGGGATTTGGTTTTTATTTTTGAACTCCACCTTCACAAGGGCAAAAATCACAAGATGTGGTAGCAATGGTTTATTCTAGAAATTAGCTTCCAAGCAATTGTCAGCCCAGTCTCTCTGTCTTCCGCATCTATAATTATAGTAGCAGAAGAGAATGGTGAGCCTGAGGCACTGCAAGATCCTCAATCAAAGATTAAATTATATTAACTCTACCCTGGCTGGAAAGTGGTCAGATGTGTTTTAAAAAGCTTTATACTAGGCTTTATAATAACGAGAGTTGAAGCAAGGTTTCCACCTAACCCTCTAATTAAATTCACCGGAAGACCCCATGCCCCATCATCCAGATGACCAGGGCTTTGCTGAACACCACCTGTCCCTGCCCTCTAGGAGAGGTCATCCAAGGCCAGCAGTGAAACAGTCAATCAATTTGCGAATGGACAGGAAGACACTGACTGGTCATGCTCGCTGAGGGTAGGTGTCTACTGGGGGAGAGGAGGCCAGGCAAGTCTGTTTTTGTTTTCAGTTTAACAGGAGTGAAGAGGAGGCCAAAGTAACTTCTGAGAGGTCAATCCGGAAAGGCCTTTGGAAGGGCCGGAATTTTAGGCATTTTTTTAATAGGAGAGTGATGTCCTGGTGAAATTGTGGAGGAGAGGATATGCTGGGTGCTTCTGAAGGGGAGGAGAAACCTCAGCGACCTGGGCTAGGAATCCTAAGGGTATATGTTTGTAAAAATTGACGCAGTTGGCCAGGCATGGTGGCTCATACTTGTAATCCCAGCACCTTGGGAGCCCGAGGTGGGTGGATTATGAGGTCAGGAGTTCGAGACCAGCCTGGCCAAAATGGTGAAACCCCATCTCTACTACAAATACAAAAACTAGCTGGGTGTGGTGGTACACATCTGTAATCCCAGCTACTGGGGAGGCTGAGGCAGGAGAATGGCTTGAACCCAGGAGGTGGAGGTTGCAGTGAGCTGAGATTGCGCCACTGCACTCCAGTCTGGGTGACAGATCAAGATTACGTATCAAAAAAAAAAAAAAAATTGGCAAGGTCAGTTGTCATGAGGTCTGGGTATTTGGGCCAGAGACAGGTGGGCAACATCAGAAAGCTGTGAGTGGATATCCTAGAAGGCCACTAAAAGGAGGAGCCAGGAATGGCACCAGACATTTCTGAAGGTTGGGGAGCCCAGAGGTAGAAGCGAAGCGGGGCCTGTTTTTGGACTGAAGGAAGAACTTCTGTGTATCTGTCAAAACATAATCAGGCCAGGTGAGGTAGCTCACGCCTATAATCCCAGCACTTTCAGAGCCTGTGGCAGGTAGATCGCCTGAGGTCAAGAGTTCCAAGACCAGCCTGACCAACATGGTGAAACGCTGTCTCTACTAAAAACGCAAAAAATTAGCCAGGTGTGGTAGTGGGTGCCTGTAATTCCAGCTACTTGGGAGGCTGAGGCAGGAGAATCGCTTGAACCCAGGAGGTGGAATTTGCAATGAGCCAAGATTGTGCCATCGCATTCCAGCCTAGACAACAAGGGCAAAGACAAAAATTCCATCTAAAAAAAACAAAAGAAAAACACGAAACCGTAATCAGAGCAAAGACATTCTAACAAAACTGTAAACTCAGAGAAATTAGTGACCATTCCTCTAGTGATGCCCGCTTCCTGTCCTGATGTCCCACTTCAGGTGTCCAGGCCTTCTCTTTATTAAAACAGAAAAAAAAAATCTGATACCAGTTGTGTGTTCTTTCTTTGATGTAGTGCTGTTAGCCCAAGCTTGCCTTAAGTTGGTGCTATTTTTGTGTATTTAATTCTGTTTTTGCATGTGACCCATTGTCTGATACTCCCGTGTGCAGTCTGCTGCTTCCTTTTGATAGCGACTCTGAGCACACGGTCTCTGCTCTAGGCAGGGCACTGGGTACGCCTGTGGCATCGCTGATGCCATGGCATGAGGCATGAGGCAGGCTTCTCACTTCACTTTTCAAGGACCCATTTTATTAACTCTCCTTCCCCCAGGAGTTCCATATTTTGAAATCTTTTGTTTCCCAGACAATTAGGGAGTAATTAAACGTTTTTTCCCACATGATAACCCATATGATCATTCACACTTGATATAGTCCAATTCTAAAGCAATATTAGTCTGGTGGTCTGGGTTATGGATGACCAAAGCACATATATGTCTAACCCATTAGGTCCCTTAGCCCTGTGGTTAGGAAAAGTGGGGTTGGTGATTTTGAAATCTCTAAGGTGATCAGCTTCCCAACCCCATATTCTGCTTTGGGCCTTAGGAACCTTGGATAACCTGGGTGGTGTTTGCCCACTACTTGTTGGCAATGGTGACCTTGATTGACCTTGCTAGGTAGCACTTTTCAGCAGGGAGAGGGAAGGAGATGCAGAGTTGAGCAGTTACCATTTGCTGTGGGTCAGACCACACCTACTCTATCCCAGCCAGGTACAATCTATTTCTTTTCCAAAAGACTTTTAGAGAATGAACTTTCACAGTCTTTTTCGTATAATGCCCTGAAAAGGAAATCTTGATTTTCATTGAAGATTTGATTTGAAGTAAGTCATAATTTGAAACAGCAGATAAAATACATTAGAGTAAATTATTAGGTAAATGTAAGGTAAAGAGATACTGATTTCTACTTCGGGAGGTAGCTTGTATTTGTTTACTTTAATTTTTCTTTTTCGTTTTTTTTTTTTTTTTTTTTAAAGACAGAGTCTCACTCTGTTACCCAGGCTGGAGTGCAGTAGCACAATCTTGGATCACTGCAACCTCAGTCTTCCGGGTTATGTGATTCTCCTGCCTCTCCGGCCTGAGTAGCTGGGACTCCAAGTGCTCTCCACCATGCCTGGCTAATTTTTGTATTTTTAGTAGAGATGGGGTTTCACCATGTTGGCCAGGCTGCTCTCGAACTCCTGACCTCAGGTGATCTGCTGCCTCGGCCTCCCAAAGTGCTGGGATTCCAGGCGTGAGCCACTGTGACCGGCCTAATTTTTGACTTATAATTTTTTGATGGAGGTAACGGTGACTTTAATTCTGTTATAAGAATGTAGAAAGCAAAATGTAGAAGTTCCCTTCCTTGTCCATGCCCCTTATTGACTTTGATATATATTCTTTATAGTTTGGTATATATTCTTTCAGACCCTTTTCTATGTATATACTCACACAAATATATTTTTTTCTGACATAAATGGAATCATGCACAACATATTGTTCAACAACTCGATTTTAAAGGGGTGATTTACCTCACTATTTTTTCAGACTTAATTTTATGGCTGTATCAGAACTGATTTGGTTATTTTATAGCTGGTTGAAGCTGTAATTTGTGAAATCATTGGGGAGTAGTGAGCCTCCTTCAATAACTATATAACAATAATTTTGCTGTATCAGGAGAGCAAGTAATAACAAAAACATTACCCTTAAATTTTAATATATTTAGTGAAAATAATTGATTTGTTTATTCTGCATACTTTCTTCAAAAAACACATAAATTCAGCAAATTAAGCACATCCATACTTTGACTATTTTGCTATTATTTTGAAATTATGTTAAATTAAAATGAAGCCTGTTTAAAACCTGTTAAGATGACAATCATAAATACTGAGTTTTGTGTCTAATTCAGTTAAGCATTCTCGTTTGCTCATGGACTGGAAAAAAAGTGTCCCTGTGTTTTAAATTCCCAAATGACTCCTCCAGATAGAATGAACTGGACTCAAGCAGCCTCTAAGGTTGCTGGCTACTGGCTCAGCATTTAAGACTTTAACCCAAAGGAAGAAAACCTTTTTTCTCAAGCTCTGCAGCAACAGTTATTGCTGTAAAAAGATTATCATTTCAAAGTGGTGGGCTACTTCTTATGTTCACGGGAATGACTTTCTTTCTTTTTTTTTCTTGAAAGAAAGAGAAAGAGAAAGGGGGAGAGAGCACAGGAGTCTTTCTGTATTGCCCAGGCTGGAATGTAGATTTCATGCCCAGTCCTTTTATTTTAAAGGTAAATTGTCCTAGAGGGAGGAAAAAGACCATGGTGGCCTGAGTGGGTAGAGGGTGGAAGGAGTGTTGGAAAATGCCCCAACAGGAGCTGAGAAAGACTCTGGTGCACGTCGTCTTTGTTTTAATTAAAACATTATGCAATACAAACATAAAACCTCTTTTATGCCAATGACTTTCTGTAAAACCTTTGGGAGCAAGAGCAGTTTCTTGGATGGCTCACCTTTAGACCTGATTTTTAAAATAGTTGCTCTTTTGGAGAGATGGCTATGGAATTCATGCGTCATAGTTGCCCCTTCTTAAACATGATTGTTTGACCTTCTACCCCTTATCCTGAGACCTCTGGGGGTAGTCCCTGTTCTAGCAGAATCTACTTCTAATACTTTCCTAAGAAGGCTTTCCCGAGAACTTCATTCAGCAATTTAGCCAAGTGCCTACTACAAGCACTCATTGTTCTGTTATCTCCAGTGCCTCAGAATTCAAAGATAAAATCATGACTAACATTTTTAGTCACCTGATAATATATTTTTAATCTTTAATAAATAGAAGGATTTATTAAAAACACTGTGATATTGGGGAACTCCTTTTTTTTCCTAAGGTACATCTTTTTTCTTGCCATTGCTTAACCTCTTTTCTTCCTGTTTTGTTCTCAGCTCTTCTTTACAGCCTTAAGTTACCAATGCCCTGGGCCACCATGAAGAGGGGTACCTTTAGGAGTAAGATGATGAATAGCAGTGATGAGGGGAGAGTGAGGAGAAGGGAGGGGGCTTTGAGGAGGCTAAAGGGAAAACTTGCTTTCTTGAAAATACGCAAATATCCCAAATCCTGTGTGTGTGGAATGTTCTTATTACTGCTAGGGATGTTGCCTGTCTGTGGGAATTGGGAATTTCACACTTAGCTCTGAATTTCTAGGAAGCCTGAACAAAAGAGAAGTAGAAATAGAGAAATCACGTAATGCACACCAGAGAGGAGACGGCATCATACGATGCTTTCTTCAGAGGAGCCTCGTGTAGGGTGTTGTGGGGACAAGGCCAATCCATCTTCCCCACCTCATACTTTGCCTCCTACAGTGTGGCCTCCCTGAGGGCGCCCTGCCAAGGGAGGCTGTGGGAACGTTGCGCAGGGCCCTCGTCCGTGTGGCTCTTACAAGTTCCCAGAAGCTGCTGTAGCAGCTCAGTGAGGGGCAGGCTCTTCCAGGTCTGTTCCTTGCCAGATGCCCTCTCCCAACCTGGGGTAAACCCTAAACAGGCATTGATCTGAACTTTTCTCAGTCACTGGTGACCTCCCGGGTAGCCAAGTGCTCCCCCTTCTCCGTCAGCCCTCTGCGACTGCAGGTCCCACATGGTTGTAAGCTCTGCCTGATGGAAATTGCCAGGGTTCCAAAGCAGGTGCCTGCTGTTCTCCGGAGCCTCTGCTCCGGAATGGGGCCATTCTTCTCTCTACAAGCAGCACTTCTCCGAGACCTTCCTGGTTTTTCCCATCAGCTTTGTTTGGCAGTGGTTTGGTGTTGGTTTGGAGATGGTGATGTGTTCGGAATTCTGCTTCACAGATGGACATGTTTGTTAGTGTGAGGAGTGATGGTGCAGATCGATTCATTCCGGTGCAGATCGATTCATTCCGGGCTTGTCCCAAACTAGGTAACCCTTCATGACATTGTTTAGAGATGATTTGCTGAACAGTTTCATAATGCCTTCTGATGTTTCAGTACAAAAAATAGCTTCTGAACAATATTGCAATCGGTCTTCTGATATTTCATTGCAAAGAAGCAAGAACACATTCTAAGCACCCTGCCCAGGGCTTCCGCCTTCTCCCTTTCGGAGCAGGTGATTGGCTCCAGCTCTGCGTTTCAGCACCTCTCTGGCTGGGCGTCCCTCTGAACCCATGCACTTGGGAGCAACGAGATAGAGAATTAATAATGTGCGTCTAGGCCTGAGTTCACTTTGGAAGAATCTTTGTAGATTTCATGCCCAGTCCTTTTATTTTAAAGGTAAATTGTCCTAGAGGGAGGAAAAAGACCATGGTGGCCTGAGTGGGTAGAGGGTGGAAGGAGTGTTGGAAAATGCCCCAACAGGAGCTGAGAAAGACTCTGGTGCACGTCGTCTTTGTTTTAGTTAAAACATTATGCAATACAAACATTCGCCTTCCTACTCTTCCCCCTACCACAGAGGAGCTGTAATTCCCATATTTGGAATTTGGGGAGAGCTGGGCCTCACGTGAAGATAAGGCCAGCTTCAGTCTCTGATTTGGGGGAAAGTAAGTAACCGTGAGAGCTTTGAGGATGGTGGTGTTTATGGTGAATATATCATAACTATATGTGCCTCCTTGTCATCATTTATTCAGCACCTCTGTGTCCTAGAGCTGGTGCTATGCCCATCAGTAATCTGACTCTTGTTTTTTTTCTGCATATTTTCCCTTTTGCAAATGTATAGGCATTCAGCTTTAATCAAGTAGGCTTTTTACTCTGTGATCTGTAACGGGGATGACTGAAGTCATGTGGAGGATTTTAAGTAACTAATCTCTTAAGACATTCAGAGCATAATCTTTCCCTAGCCCGTGATCATCCTGCCTGCATCCGAGAGATTTGTGAGGCTCTGCAAAGGAGGCTGGATGGGGACTTTGGCATCCTTTGGAGAGACCGGGTGTCTCCCTTGCTGGTGACAGGTTTTTGTTTGTTTTTGGCACGGGGACAGGGCCTGCTGTTCATTTACCATGTCAAGAGAGTTCAAGATGCCCCATGAATGTGACCAGTGTGTTACTAAATCTCCATGCTGGTACAGAGAACAATGGCAGGCCAAACACACATGAAGATGCTGTCTAGGCTCATTGATGTTTATGCAGTGTGTGTCCAGGGCTGCTTCTCAGGGAGGTGCTGCAAAATAGTTAAGAGAGTCAGTGGTGCTTGGTCAGCGGTGTTCACTGACGTTTTCCCCTAAATGATACCCAGTTAATCAAAAGATCAGGATCTAAAATTTTTTTGTGCTCTCTTATAATTTGAATATGACTTCATGTATGTATCATCTGCTGGACTAAATTGGATTGCAGTTGCTCTTCAAATTATCATTCCTTTATTTTCTGTTTCTACCTACTTCCTGATGTTAGCTCGGGTTCCTGCTACCAAGGTGTCTTGTGAAATTTGGTGACTATTACTCTAAATGAAGCCTTTGATACTTTCTCTTAATATGATGGTTAAATTTCTAGCAGTGTAGACTAATGAGGAAGATTAGTTTGAATTAGTAAAATATCCGAATTACCAAATATTTTTCAAGAACTTCACTGTTACTACTTTTAAGTAAATACTGTAACTCAAACTAGGCTAATAGAATGCCTAATAAAGATCCTCGGGGGATCCTGCTTTAGGAGAGAAATAAGAATGATTTGCAATTAGCGTACCAATTGTTTATGTAAATGGAATTTGTGAAATACTATACTGAGCTTGGAAACCGTTTGTTTTCTTAAGTATTTTAAATAGTCCCTATGAAACCCCTGTGCATGCTGGTAGTTGTTTATATGCTGTATAGAAACCTATTTCAGGAAGACCTAACTCAACCTTATCATCAGTATCAGCAATTCCAAGTGAGTGACGTCTAGGATCCTCACCTCCCAAGATGAGATTAGATCTCTCTGCCAAATGCTTCCACAGCACATGCAATTGTCTGTTGTAACACTAATCAATACATATAACAAATACATAATGTGTTCTGCTGTGTGCTTGCCCAGTGTGTGAAGTGGAAGAGACATAACCCTCATCTTTGTATAGTTTATAGGCTAGCAAACAAGTCCGAAAGTAAACAAATAAAAGCATTTATAATTCGTTATAGTCCTGAAGTTAGACTGTGCTTTTGTGAGCAATGGTTTAATAAACTAGATTTTAAGTTCCATTAGGACAGGGATTACTTCTATGTTATGCTGTATATCATGGTGTCCCAAATCTTCCCTTAGCCTACTGCCTGGCATAGAGTAAATATTAGGTTGAATTTTATTGCCATTTTGATAGGTCAGAAACAGTCGAATGTCAATGATGTCACGTGGTCCAACCTAATAGTTGCTCAGTCTATATGTATCGAATGTTGAATGCGTGTTGTAATCAATGCAGTTCTATAGTAGACTGCATTTAACACAGTTTAGCCAAAGAAATGCTACCTTTGGTATTTGAAAAGAAACTCTAAAACTTCAAGCAGCTAAAACTGGTGATCTGTGACACAGACTGTGGGACTGGGTATCTGTGAGACTGGAGTGCCTTGTGTCCAGTATATTTTCTATGCAGTTCTTGGTAGATTTCCCAGTTTCAGGTGGGAACATGTGTATTTGGGTCTGGAGTGCTTGTTAGTAACCCAAAGAATGTGGGAAGAGTATGCTGGAAAGCTGAGATGGAAAGCAGGACTAGGACCTGTTTGGCCTGAAGAAATAAGAGAGGAAAGAGATATTGGCATGGTGGGAGAAGCCTTCCCTTTAAGCCTGAGTGAAGGGAGACTTACTTTTCCAGACCAGTGCTCATGAGATCATGCACTCATTCCACAGATTTGTGTGAGCCCATGATGTGCTCAGTTATGGCTAGGTATGGGTGATCATCATTGTGAGCCTCCTTTGTGTGCCTGGAACTTCTGTCTGAAGGGTTATAGGCTGCACTATAGACCACTGGTCCTCAGAGGCAAGGGTTGAACTGAGGAGAAGGCCCCAGCTGGGTCCTGCTGGGAGAAGCCCAGCACTCTGGCCTGGGGCCTGCTCCCTATCTGTGGAACTGGGAGTTGGGTCCAGGCCAGGGCTTAGATCAGAGCTTCCCAAACCTTCTCTGTTAAGAACGTTTTTGCATCTGTTTGGATTTCATGGCCCTTTTTGCATTTTCTGTGCACACATGTCCAATTGTACCACCCTATTATAATGCACACTCTTTTCTCACACCCACAGGATAATTTGTAGTTCCACAGCTATTTGTTGAGCATCCTTATCTGCCAGCACGGGATGGGGGTGGCAAGTGAGGGGAAACACAGAGATGTGATATTGGTCCCTGCCTATGGCAGACGTGATTGGTCACCTACAGCGACTATTCTTTTCCTGGGGCAGGTCCCAGTTGGGTCGGATGCCACACCTCTCCCACACACCACCGAAGGAAAGGTGACCCTGCTTCCAGCCCTAGGGTATGTGCTGATTGAGCTGAGCCCATCCTGGAGGCCCATAGTTTGGACATGGGCATGCAACATGGTTGTGGCCATTGAGATATGAGAAGTCTGCTGGGAGATTCTGGGAAAGATGTTTTTCATTGCAAAAGGAAATGCGAAAGGGACAGCTTCTTTCGCTAGATTCTTGGTCAAGAAGCAGACATCTTGTTGTAATGAGGAAAACAAGTTTGCTAATCCCAGCAGAGGGGAAGAGAAGGGAAGAACCAGGGTCCCTGAGGGCCAAGCCCCTGAAGACTGAACAGTTCAACCTCCATACGTTTTGTCCTTACTATTTAAGCTAGTTGAGTTGGGATTTTCTACTACTTATAGTTGAAGGCAACGTATGTTAGGCACACTCCCTCAAAGGAGCATGAATTAGGATTTCTTCTTGTAAAAAAGTACCATTCACATTAATTATCATCAGAAAGCACATTATTCAGAGACAGAGCTTCGCCTTGTGGTAAGGCAGAAAGGAGAGAGGAAAGTAGTTGGTAGGAAAGAGTGGAGTGAGGAGATTGTATTTTAAGTGGATGCTGAGGTGGGATTAGGATTTGTGTGGGAGGAGCGGAAGGGCATTCCAGGAAAAGGGATGGTGGCATGAGCAAACCTGCGAAGACAGGAGTGGATGCGACACTGCCCAGAAACAGGGAGATTACGTCCTGACTAATTCCACGGGCAGATTCTAGAGCGCCTCAAATTGTGAGTTTATAAGGTGGTACTTGACTTACTCAGCGGAAAAAGTATTGCAGGCTCTTAAACAGGGGAGAAAGGAACGAAAGTGGGCCTTGGGAAGAATTATAAGGATTAAGTAGCTGTGTACCCGGTTCATTGCAAGGGGGAGAAAGTAAAAGCTGAGTGGCGAGTTCAGGCTACTGGAATAATGCACATTTGAGTTGATAGCAGGGCGGGGAGGGAGTGAAGCTGTCCAGGGAAGATTGTAAGTGAATAAATTAACTGGCAAAGAAAGATAAGACGGAGATCTAGGAGAGGAAGATGGAAGAGGAAGATTTTAGGAAGATGCTGTTTGCTTTTTGCCATGTGGCTTTGAGATAGTGAGGAAAGATCTAAGTAATGAGGCGTGGAATTCATTTGAAAATAGGGCTAGACTTTGAAAATGAGAGGCTAAGGCTGAAGAGGATGAGGTGGAGGCAACTCACCAGACACATACACACTCCAAATTTTCCAGCCTCCCTCACAGTTTGGTTGGGGCCATGTGACTAATGTTAGCCAATGAAGTGGGAGAGGAAGGAGCCAGCAAAGAGCCTTGTATTCCTCCGTTGATTCCTCCCATGCCTCAGCAGCCTTGGGCCAGGGCCAGATGGTATGGGCGCAAGACGTGGAGGGCTGTCCTTCCAGGACCAGACTTGGACGGCTCCTGCTTAGCTGGGAAATCCTGGTAGAAGCTGGAACAGGTGGCAATGCTGACTGCTGTTTGTGTTGGGTCTGGGTGGTATGTGGTCTTCAGGGTACAGTTCTCCACCTTCTCCTGACCTGATTTGCTCAGGGGTCTGCAGTGAATGGGGCTGGAGCTTGTTGGCCAACTCATTCTACCTCTAGAACTCTCAGTGTTTCTGGAGGCAGGTTTACATCTTGGCTGTCCAGGGAAGGGGGTCCTTGTTCATGAGCTGTGCTAGCGAGATGGCTGCTCTCTCCACAGGCACCAGAACACCAAGTGGCTTGCAGGGGGAGTGTTTGGGTGGCTGGAGTCCAGTGGTGACCAGGTGGAGTGTCTCAATTATCTGGCTAAACATGGAGCTTCGGGAAGAAGTTCCAGATCTCCAGACCTGAATAGGAATGAGGTGCAAAGCTCATCTTTCGAATCTTTCCCACTCTGAGAATTCTGAGTCAAAATGTGCCTTTTCTGCAAGTCTGAGCAGTCTGGAGCTAGGCACTTGGTGCACACGCCTTGTTACAGTGTTGTATCCATCTCGCCTGGCTGAATCATGGTGTTTTCCTAAGGGCAAAGGGCCCTATGAGTGCTGGGAGGCCTTTGGCATCTGGTTTTCATCAGGCAGCAAGTAAAAGTGCAGATGGCGGGTCTGATCGTGCTTTAAACAAAGCAGAGTTAGATACATGGGAAAGGAATTTGAGAGGCACCTCCTGCTCTGTGCGTGATCTCCCATGTGTCCTGTTTCTCCTCCAGCTGCAAACCTTGTCTCCTAATACCCAGAGGAAAACCCTTCAGACCTGGGAGACAGTTTGGAGGCATTGCTGGCCTCTCTGGAGCTTGCCTTCATGAGTTTGAAAATTTAAAAGACAGGGGTGGCACCATTTCTCTGTTTAATGGAGAGTTGACATTGTTATTTTTCCTTCCCCTTCTGTAAAACCAGGGTGTCATCAGTATTTGCTGCTGCTGCTGCGTTCTTGGGCACCACTCTTATTTTATACACTGCTTCTTGCTGACAGGCCTACAGGGCCTAAGCGTCATTCCAGGAAAAGGGATACCCGAGCGGTCTGTCAGCCTGTCTTTCATTTGTCTGTCTGGTTCCAGTCATCCTTGCCTCCGTCTGCCCAGACAAACTTCCATCAACATTTGTTATGGAGCCAGCAGTACGCTTTTACAAGTTACTTTTCTAAGCTCTCATTTCCTCATCTGTAAAATAATAGGAAATACTCATTAGGGTGATTGTAAGAGTTAAATGGACCATCTGAGGAAAGCACTCAGCCTGGGCCTGGCACATAGTAAGTGCTCAGTAAATGGTGGTTGTCATTTTTGTTGACCAGAGCCAGGGGTTGCCACCCCGGTCAGCTGATTGGCCGTAGACATGGTGTGACCATTTGGCGCTGGGATTCAGGCCAGAGTCCACACATAGTTGTGAGCCATAAAGGCATGACCTTTGGACCCCATTGTCACCTCCCTCGGAATATCTTGATGTTCTTGTTTCAGTCTGATAAGGCCATTTGTAACTGGGTTCTGGGAATCCGTGACAGTCACAATGGTCCCGAGTGTTCACCAGCCTCAGACATCGCTGTCAAGGGCATCAGGAGCTGTGAGGTCATTCCTCAAGTCGTTGTTTGGGCACCGCTGCCTGGGTCTCTCCTGACCTTCAGCTTTACCTTTTTCTGTCACCTGCCATACCTTTGCCTCTGAGTGTCCCCAGCATTTAAACATTTTATTGCTGCCCTCTCCATCCATGCCAGCACCTCTCTCTGCCAATCCCACTGTTCTCTTGCCTCTCTCTGCCGGTCTCACCGTTCTTTAGGATTTCCTTTGTTTTGCCTCCTCGCCCGGTGCTTTCAGAGAGCAGCGCTGACGTCATCTCAGGAACTGCGCTGCGTCGCGGGGAAGAACCTGCCTGAGCCGTTTGTGAGGTGCTGGGAGAGTACCTCCCTGGGGGTGTCCTGGGGAAAGTGAGTGAGTGCTCGCCGGGTGGGGAGCCGGGGCAGGGTTTGCGGAGACATCTGCATTAGCAAGTTAGCATCACTTGAGACACAGGCATCTAACAGGCAAGAACGTACTCTTCAGCTGCCAGGCTGTCCTGGCTGAAGCTGGTGGCCACAGACCTGAGGGACCGCGACTTTGTTCCTGTATCTGCCTTTGTTGTCTCAGGGTAGCTCTCTCTACCTTCCTCTGTGTTTCACCGCTGACAACTCACTCGATTCTGCCTCTGGCAATCTTGGTTACCTGTGAATACTCTTTAACGCCACCTTCTGCCTTCTCAATGAATTAAGGAAATTCTGTCCTTGACTATTTGTGAGCCAAAACCTAACCTTCTCTCGGCTGGTAAGCATTACTATATTGTGCTAAGGGGAACTTTTGAAGTAAAATTAGACATAAAAAAGAACTGGCACAGTTAGTTTCCAAGCCTTTTAAAGTTCTTGGAAGTCTTTTGGATCCATCTTTTTGACAACCCACCCCAATCCTCCATCTTTCTCCTAAAAATGATGATAATGACATTTCACCAGAAGCTGGACAAAAGAATGCTGTGTCTCTTTCGCCTGTGGGAAGTGACAGGAACTGCTGAAACTTGTGTTCTGTGTCACAGAGCCAAGGGTTCACACAGGGCAGAAACAAATCACAGTGTGTCATGAAGGAGGCTTTGTCTTTCTCCAGCCCCACTCTGTATTTGAGCCCACATGTGGAGGGGGACGCTGCAGTTGTGGAAAGGCACTTAAATGACTGCTCTTTAAGGTAGAGGAAATAAGAGGCCAGAGGTGAGGCCACAGCCAGGCTGGCCTTTTGCAAAATGGTCAAGTCAGCAGGAATTGGGCCCTGGCTCCCACCAGCAAACTCCTGCTGCCTCCCATCCCCACACCCAGCGCAGTCTCGTCCATGGCTTGCTGTGCCCCGCCAGGCTGCCCTCCCGGTGTGGCTGTGCTCAGCGGCTGTCCCACTTCTCCCCACCACTTCAGTGCTTTCCTGAGTCCTCCTGCTGGTCCCTGACTCGGCTGGTTGGAAGGTTTGTGGATCATTGGAGCCACTTATTCACACTGAGGAAAGAAAGCAGAGGTGGATATTTGGGGAAGCCCAATGTTTTGCTGGCTTGGTGTGTTCACTTGCATTTTCTGATTTCATTCCTGCGGTTCCCCTGCCTGGGGAATGTTACACAGTCATCTGTACAAATGAAGCAGTTGAGACCCAGCAAGCTTCTGTGATTTCTCCAAGCCACAGCCAGCATGGGCCAGTACTTTGCTTTATTGTGTTATAACTTGCTTGCATACAACAAAATTCACCAATTTAAAATATGTAGTTATTTGTTGACAAACATGCATAGCCACATAACCACCACCACAATCAAATGTGGACCACTCCCCAGTCCCCAAAAAGTTCTGTCATGCCTCTTGCCACCAGCCCCTCCCCTGCCTCCAGGCCCTAGCCTCAGGGGACCTGAATCCTGCCACTACAGTTCTGCACTATCCAGAATGTGATGCACATGGCATCCCCCAGTGCCCAGCCCTTTGAATCTGGCTTCTCTCGCTCAGTACAGTGCTCTTGAGATTCCTCCACGTTGTGTGTATCTAGTTCGTGCCTTTTTATTGCTGAGTAGTGTTCTGTTTTGTGGATATATCACATTTTGTTCATCTCTTCACCAGCTGATAGGCGTTTGGGTTGTTTCCAGTTTGGGGCTGCTGTGAATACAGCTATTAGGATGTGTACAAGTCTTTGTGTGGATACAAGTTTTATTTCTCTTGGGTAAATACTTAGGAGTTGGATTGCTGGGTCATCTGGTAACTTGATTGACATTGAAAGAAACTGCCAGACTGTTTTTCAAAGTGGCTGCACCCTCCTACCGCCCTACCAGCCATGTATGAAGGGGACTGGGTACTTTTGATGCCTAATCTAGGTTCTTTTCTCTATACCCTAGTGCCACTGGCTGCTGAGGTGTTAATTGCTGACTGTCACATTCACATGCCCTGAGCCTGTCCTTTTCACAGGAATTTCTTGGGAAGTCTGACCATTTGGAGCCAGTTGCTGGTGGAGAGGTTTCCTGAGGAGGTCCTTTCATCACACAGGGCTGCTGCCTCTGATGGCTGATTGCCACACCCTCCTTTGCTGCCCATCCTCTCTGCTATCACCTTGGTTCAGAATTAAGATTCAACCTGTGGGTGACATGGGACCCACATTGCAGCCCGTGGACACTGGACCAATCTGTTCTGTGCAGTTCACTTTCCTGGCTTTCACGACACCTACTCTGCTGGCTCCTGGCCAGAGATGGAGTTAGAGGTGTCCTCTCCCAAATGAACCTGCATGCAGAAGCCATGGGGGCGATGGGGCCACTGCCTCAGCATCATCGCAGGTGTCAGGGCCTGATTTCTGCTGTTCAGGGCTGTGTGGAGCGGTGACTGTTTTTTTTTTTTTTTTTGAGACGGAGTTTCGCTCTTGTTACCCAGGCTGGAGTGTAATGGCACGATCTCAGCTCACCACAGCCTCCGCCTCCTGGGTTCAGGCAATTCTCCTGCCTCAGCCTCCTGAGTAGCTGGGATTACAGGCACGCGCCACCATGCCCAGCTAATTTTTTGTATTTTTAGTAGAGACGGGGTTTCACCATGTTGACCAGGATGGTCTCAATCTCTTGACCTTGTGATCCACCTGCCTCGGCCTCCCAAAGTGCTGGGATTACAAGCTTGAGCCACCGCGCCTGGCCTGTGGCTGCTGTTTTATGGTGCATCTCAGGTCTGGAGCTTGCTGCTCAGGGCTCTCCTTAACAGGCGGCCAAATGACTGCAGTTTTCTGTTTTGCTTTCCTATGAGGTCCCTAATGTTTTGAAAGAGCCAAAAACAGATAGGGGTGCTCTCAGGTTACAGTTCTGCTCTGCTGTGGTGTTTCTGTGAAATGGAGAGGAGGATTTTGAGGAACGTGTGGTTGGGTTTACTTTTGTCTTTCTTTGTGGGCACATTTCCTGAGTGGGGACCACTTGATAATTAGGTGTTCTTTGGTGTAGGGGCCCAGATGGACAGCGTGGGACCCCCTTCTAAGGAATTGTTGTCAGAGTGAGAGGGATGAGCACTGAAGTTTATCCTGCAGCATATGTGCTGGGAGCAGCCTCTCCAAATTGGTGCACGTGTCTGGGGAAGGCAGAGACCAGGGCAGAGACTGACTGGCAGACTCGCCTGCTGGGATGAAAAGAATCCTGACCTTGCAATTGGAAGCTCTGCTTTCCTGCCCTTTCCCTGATTCCTGCTAACTTTATGACCTTTGATTAGTCACCTGATCTTTCTGTTCTTCAGCTTCCTCACTGTGGGATAGAAGCAATGATCCCTGTTTCACAGGGATTGGAGGATCTGCCGCACCTCAAAGCCCTTTCTGCCCGTGTAACAACATCAACCTGAGACATGCCGTAGAAACCTTTCTGAGCATGGGTGTGGCAGGAGGCCAAGCTCACACCCAAGAAGCCACTTGCCCTTCCACTCCTTACCCTTGTCAGTCTGTGTGCCTGCATCCCCAGGAGGACCTCTCGGGACTGGGAGGGATTGGGGAAGGCTGGCCCTAGGCTGGCCTCAGAGCACCAGCCATTGAGACCTCTTGCTGGCCTCAGGCTGACAGTAATCAATGTACAAAAGAGGACGGAGCTGCTGAGGAACAGCTGGGAGTGTCCAGACACAAAGGACTGTCCGAGGAGTGAGTCAAGGCCTCTGAAGGTCATTTGAGGGGTGTCTGCCTGAATCACTGACCCTGAGGCGTGAATGGAGAAGTAGCTGAGACGCCAGACCTGGTCTGGTTCCCGTGGGAGGGGTAAGAGTACTGATTTGGAAATCAGAGACCTGGGTTCTTCAAGCCACTTTGTCCAGGACTAGCTGTGTGACCTTGGACAGGTTGACCGCAGTTTCCTTTTCTGAGAAATGATCAACTTCAGAACTGTTAGTAATTGTCACATTGTATCTGAGGCTGCACCATGACCCTGGTGCCTCTCCCCCATCCCACTGCGCCTTTCTGACCAAGAAGTGCAGGAACAGATAGAGATTTGCAGCCTCTTTTGTTTCTGGATGGTGGATCCCTGTGGTTAATGAATAATTGCTTTAGTGGCAGAGGTAAGGGGAGGGAGGACTGCAAGTGAAGATGGGTGGGACAGGGAGGTTCCAGGGGGTGAAATATTTTCAGGCAGCAATATGCAGAAGAAGCTGATCATGACTCAGCCAAGCTGTGGGCTCACTGGCTGGTGGCCCTCGTGGCCCCCTGCTGAGATCTGCTGCTACTGTGCGCTGGCTCCCAAGGCCCAGCGAGCAGCAGCGGTGATTGATGATGCTGCAGCATAGCCGAGGAGCTTGTATCCCAGGGCAGCGCTGTACCCACTGCCAGCCAAGCCCTTCAGTGCAGGACACTGGCCCACAGCCTCGGAGTGCCCAGTTTTCACCATCGATTTTAATTATCGTGTGGCATTTCTTGCTCACATTCTGTTACTCTGTTGAACCAATCTACTTCTTCCCACTGGTATGACAGCTTTTAGCTCCATCCCAGACCAAATTTTGCTCTGGCCTGAATCCCACTCTGTTTGTTTCTTCCATGTGTGTCTTGCACATTCTGGGAGCCCTGACCATCTATCTCCCAGTGCCTGGGCCCCTTTCCCTAAGCATGGGGACTCCTGCCTCAGGTCTGTCCTGTTGCAGCTGTTTGAGGCATCCAGGATTCTAATGCTATTAATCATAGTTGCAGTTTCACTACAAAGCATATGGTTTGACCTCTTACCCTAAGTCATCTCAGACTTTAGGGAAAAAATACCCACTTAAGGATAATTTTTTACCAAAAAACTTTTTTTTTTTCTAATAAGAGGTAATTCATACACATGTTTAAAAACTCAGATGTGTGGTATATGAGAAAAATGAAGTGTTTTATATTTCAAAGTAAAACTCAGTGACAAAAACTTGAGTGGCTTTTAATGGTGATTATACTATCAATAGTAATTTTGAAATCTGATAATGGGCTGGGCACAGTGGCTCATGCTTGTAATCCTAGCACTTTGGGAGGCTGAGATGGGAGGATCACTTGAGCCCAGGAGTTCAAGACCCTGTCTTTACCAAAAAAAAAAAATGCTCATGAGTTTGAAGCTGCAGCGAGCTATCATTATACCACTATGCTCCAGCCTGGGCTACAGAGTCAGACCCTGTCACAAAAAATAAAGAAATAACACTTTATTAGGTGCTACAGTGTTGTAAGGGATCATCAGACACACGAACTTGATAATTAAATAATGTTCCTAACTCTTCGGACTGAAATCATGATGCAATATGAAATCTTATTTCCTCGCTTCCCTTCCTGGTCTTCCTTTTGCCCTCTCTTCCTGCCAGCTCTGCTCTCTGCCCATTCTGAACTTCCTGCCAGCTCTGCTCTCTGCCCATTCTGAACAGCTGCCTGCTGTGGTGATCAGCGCTCTTCTTTGGATGTTCTTTGCCCCAGATGCTTTGCAGGCTACAGTGCAGTGGCGCAATCTCGGCTCACTGCTGCTTCCTCCTCCCAGGTCCAAGCGATTCTCCTGCCTCAGCCTCCTTGGTAGCTGGGATTACAGGCATGTGCCACCATGCCTGGCTAATTTTTGTATTTTTAGTAGAGACAGGGTTTCCCCATGTTGACCAGGCTGATCTTGAATGCCTGACCTCAAGTAATCCATTGCCTCCGCCTCCCAAAGTTCTGGAATTACAGGCATAAGCCACCACGCCCTGTCCTTTTAATTTCCTATTGTGAAAAATTTCAAATATGTACCAAAGCAAAGAGAGCAGGATAATTAACCCCCATGCACTTACCACCCAGTTCCAGCAATTACCAGCTCGTGTCCAATCTTATCTGTACCCTCACTCACTTCCCTGCCCTCCCTGTATAATTATCAAGAAAATCCAGGGAACACCTGCTGTATTCCCATGTGTTAATGAAAACTCTTGTTGATTAAGCTGCATTTATTAGTTATTTATTTTCCCATTTAAAATTAATTTTGGGAATACCAAGAAGGCACCATTTTATCCTCATATCTGGCTGGTGATAAGTATAGTAGTGAAATAACACCAAGGTTGACAAAGACATCGAACAACAGGAATATTTAAACACTAATTTTGGCAACATAAATTGGTGCATTGATGTTGCAGAGCCATTTGGGCAATACCTAGTGTGAAGATACCCTTCGATGAGGATTTACAGGAATGTTTATTGCAATGAAAAGTTGAAAACCGCTTAAAAGTTTATCAGTAGGAAAATGAATAAATTGTCCTGTGGATGATGATTATTCAAACAGTGGACCGTGGTGTAAGGCAGTTGAATGAATGCCCTGGAGTGACATATGTAAACAAAGATTACCCTCAAAAATGTTTTGTCAATAAAAAAAGATGCAAAAGGCTGTATACAGTGTGATGCCATTTTAAACAGTTTTAAAGCATGCAAAAACTCTTTACGTTGTTGATGGCTGCCTACATAGGTAGTAAAAGTGTAAAAATGTGCAAGAGTGATAAATACCAAATCCAGGATGTTGTCGTTTCTGGGATGGGTGGAATAGGGGGACTTGAAAGGGGTGAAATAGCGATTGAAGCACAGACTGTAATGCTTGCTTTCTTGAAAGGAAAATAAAAACTAAAGCAGGTGTGGCCAAATGTTGAGATTTGACAAATCCTGGATGTGCACAGGCATTTGTTATACATGAGTCTATAAGTGGTTCCTTATTCAGAAATTAAAAATGTATCATTGTCCTTCATCTTCTTGATGAGCTTGCAGTGGCTGCTATCGTCACATGATGTCATTTTCTTGACTGGAGCTAAGAAACTTGGCATTTTTTGTTACTTAATTCATATATATATATAATAAAGACGGGGCGGGGGGTTCACCATATTGGTCAGGCTGGTCTTGAACTCCTGACCTCAGGTGATCCTCCCGCCTCGGCCTCCAAAGTGTTTGGATTACTGGTGTGAGCCACCATGCCTGGCCTTGTTATTTAATTCTGAGAAAATGCATATTTTCTTCTTTCATTCTCTTTCTTTTCTTTTCTATTTCCTCCCTCCCTCCCCCCGCCCCCTTTTCTTTCTTTTTCTTGTTGGCTGTTACTCAGGTCAGAGTGCAGTGGCGCCATCTCAGCTCACTACAACCTGTCTCCTGGCTAAAGGTTCAAGATATTCTCCTGCTTCAGCCTCCTGACTGCTGGGATTACAGGTGCCTGCCACCATGCCCAGATAATTTTTCTGTTTTCAGTAGAGATGGGGTTTCACCATGTTGGCCAGGCTGCTCTTGAACTCCTGACCTCAAGTGATTTGCCCAACTTGGCCTCCCAAAGAAAATGAGTATTTTCTTTGTCATCTAATGATAGTAGATTGTGGAGCTCCTTAAACTTAATGGATTCCTAGAGGCTGGTGACTCCAGGTATTTTCCAGACACTTATACTAGTAGCTAGGAAAAGCCAAGTAATGAAGCCTAATGCTTTGACTTGCTTTGACTTAACAAACTTAGGGAAGAAGCAATGACACTGTATTTTCTTTCATTTTGAGAGAAGGTAAGAACAGCCTGAAAGGAGAAGGCAGAGGAGGAGGATCCCTTCTTGCCTCTGTGTACACTGATCCTAGATGCAGCTTCCTTCTGTCATCTGCAGATGGTTGGGACCTGTCTCCACACCTGTGGTTTGCACAGGAGTAGGGAGGACAGGCCTGAGAGGAGAAAGGACGTGAGCTGGGCTTTGCATAGGCACAGTAGGATTTAGTTAGGTAATGAGTGGTCAATAGATGTGTCACAGAATTAAGGGTCCATTGTTAGCAAGATACAAACTGTTTAAGACTGGTCCTGCCTGTCCATCTTCACTTCTTACTACCCATCTCTGTCCACCCTCTCCTTCCAGCCGTAACCCCTTCCAGCCATACTTGTATCAGCCCTTATCAGCGAGCTCACCTTTGTCCTCTGGCCTTGGCTTTGCATGTGCCCTGACTTCTCACATGGAAGGGAATGAGTGCCTGTGCCTCACCCATCCCTGGGCTGCCTGCCAGGCTACTGCCTACTCCTAACTCTGATTGCAGCAATCTCCCGAGGAATGCCCTCCTGATTTTCCAGGCTGACCACCCTTCCATAGCACCTTGTACAGTTAGCACCTTAGCTGGTTTGTTCTTGATTCTATGCTTGTCTTCCTACCTGTGACTTTTCTCTGGTCAGTGGTGTAGCTGGAGTGATTCAGCATGCAGACTTTGCATGTGACCCTGGGCAGATACTTAACCTTGGGGTGCCATACTCATCTGCAGATGGGGATGGAATGGTACCCACTTCCTGTTGTCGTTGTGAGTGTTAAATGTTGTAACACGTATAAAGCAGTTAGGGGATGGCCTGACAAGACTCTGCTGTAGGAGTTAGCTGCTCCTATTGTTGTTTTCCACAGTTCTTCCCTTTCTCTTTTTCTCTCCTCCTCTTCTTTTTCCTTTTCCATCTTGTTTTTAGCTCACCAACACAAGGGATGGAAAACAGTGTAAGCAAAGCCTTTAGGTGTGAATGACTAGTAGTTGGCTTAGGGCAAATTGCAAAACCCAGTAAGATGTACTGGGGATGTTTGGAGGGAGTGGTGGGCATCAGATTGGGTAGGTGCAGTGGGGCCAGACTTTACAAGCCTTGGACACCAAGAGGTGGAGTTTGGACTTAATGGGATTAGCAAAGCGGAATCACCAGCCGTGGTTTATCCGGCGAGAAACTGCATGGGACACCTGTCTGGCTGTAGTTTACTGAGTGGACTGGCAAGGGTAGAGAAAAGGGTGGCAATAGGAGGCTAATTTTTTTTTTTTTTTTTTAAGAGACAGGGTTACTCCATGTTGGTCAGACTGGTCTCAAACTCCTGACCTCAGGTGATCTGCCCGCCTCGGCCTCCCAAAGTTCTGGGATTATAGGCATGAGCCACCACGCCCGGCCAGGAGGCTAATTTTGAAATATGCTGAAGACCTTTAATATTGAAGAGTAGGTGACAAGTGGCAGTGACACAGGAGAGATTCTGGAGAGAAGGGAGCAGGACTCCCTCGCTCGATGAAAAAACAAAAGAGAGGGAGCTGCAATCTTTGGCTCTGAGATTTGTACCTAGTTAGACTGCAGGAAGCCACAAAAAGAGTGAGGTAGCTAGAATAACACATGTTTGTTTTATTTTTAAGATGTGTGGGATGGCATAGGCTTTGGCATCAAAGCTGGTGTGTTTATTGAGTATACTTACTGTGGATGCCAGCAAGAGGGAGAGCGATACAATATACTTATAGGCAGGACAAGAGCAGTCCACGTCCAAAACAGGAAAGCAGTGTGCCCAAGCATTGTTTTCAGAGTCCTCTGGCTGTGTTAGCATGCTGGGGGCTGGGGTTTCAGTCCTTAACCTTTCTGCATTGACTATTGAGTTTGGTGAAAGTAGAGGTCATACTCATCTGAATCATTCAAAGTCATCTGTATGACTTTAAGGCAAGAAGGAACAGCAAGTGTGTAGGTTGGCAAGTAGGATAAAAAGCAATCTGGATGAGACAGACTGATGGTCTAGCCCTGTTGATGGAACAGGGATGAATGCGAGGTTTTGAATCCAGCTGCAAAGTACAGGAGGCCATGGGAAGTTTGGAGTGTTTTAGTTGGCAGGTGTCCACCATGTGATGTGGCCACGAAACAGCCATCTTGTCTGCACTGAGAGAAGGTGGTCTGCTTGCCTCATCCTTCTCCACTAGCTGGTCAGGCTACAGAAAACTCTGAGGGACAGAAACAAACTGGAACCTGTATGTAAGATATAGGGAAAGGAAATGAACCTACAGAACATGGGCTCCTTCTGGGTAAAGATTGTTCCTCTGCATCTTGCTGAAGCTTTAGTGACTACATCAGTGGCCAGGCCTAGTATGTGCTTACCTGTTGTCCACTGAATAAGTCAGAGATTGGGGTTGTCCTGTATGAAGGACCCCTGAGCCCAATTTCAGTTCAAAGTAAAGATGAACTTTCTTTTTTTTTTTTTTTTTTTTTTTTGAGACAGAGTTTTGATCTTGTTGCCCAGGCTGGAGTGCAATGGCATGATGTCAGCTCACTGCAACCTCCACCTCCTGGGTTCCAGCGATTCTCCTGCCTCAGACTCCTGAGTAGCTGGGATTACAGGCATGTACCAGCATGCCCAGCTTATTTTGTATTTTTTTTAGTAGAGATGGGGTTTTTCCATGTTGGTCAGGCTGGTCTCAAACTCCCGACCTCAGGTGATCCACCCGTCTCGGCCTCCCAAAGTGCTGGGATTACAGGCCTGAGCCACCACATCCAACAAGAAGAGCTTTCTCATAGCGCTTTCCCCTGGCTGCTGTTAGTGGGAATGTGCATTTGCCAGCAGGATGTCCACAGGCACAGGGGAGTCAAGCTTAGCTGGGTGGTTAGACCGCTGGGCTTCAGGATTCCGTCAGTCTCTGCATGAGCAGGACTTTTTGGTGGGAGAGAGTAAGCGAGAGTAAAAGTCTGTGATCGGTGAGGGCGGCTAGGAGTAAGTCAATTTGTAAATGAATCTGCTGGCAAACTTCCTTACAAATGCGCTCCCCCAACAATTTTTTATAATTTCGAAATAAAATGCCCTGATTTGAAACAACGTCAAGTAGAATTTAAGTTAATAGTGTGAATTGCAGTCCCATCTGCTCAGCTCCAAGGCCCAGTAGATCTGTGGAGCCATTTGTCACAATTTGTTTTGAAGCCAGGAAGAAAAACACTCCTGGACGCTGCCCAGCACTTCTCGTGGAGAAGCTGTCTTTGGAGTGTGGAAGGGGTGGGGTGGGTGGCGAGAAAGCCAGGTGGTACAGAAGGGAGGGCCCTGTGTTTCCAGGCAAAAGACGGGATTCCAGCCCCCTCTTCACTGGCTTGCTTGTGACCTTGGACGAGTCCTGCAGCTTTTCAGGCCTCACTCCTGGTGTAGAAAGGCTGGACAGACCACAGCTTCTCCAAGTCTGGGGCTGGGTCAGATGACTGCTCGTTCTTTCCAACATTCAACTAATAGTTTTGAGCTCCGTTTAGGTGCCACACACTATTCTAGGATCTGGGGATCCAGCAGTGCCAATACTTTTTCTGGTTTTAAGACTGGATGCTAAGCACATCATTGTCCACTTCATGATATTGGAGAGCATCAGTTCTTCCAGAAGTGAGAACCTGGAGAAACCAGTTTGCGTGAAAACTGTCCTGAGCCTGGGGAAGGTTGTCACCAGCTTTCCTCTTGGTGTGCTTGAGGCTGAAAAGGGGAGATGGCCAACTCGGAGTGCATGAAAACCAAGCCGTGAAGAGTGGATAGCTGAACAGATGCCTGTGAAAGCACCTTTGATCAGGGAAGACTCGGTGTGGGGAGTTTTTCTTGGGAAGGTGATTGTAGAGCGGGGCTCCCAGGAGTACAGGAGGCTTTGTTTGATGAGTGGCAGAGGCCTTTCGAGAGGGTGTGGTGGGGCTGGTGGCTGGCATCTGTGAGGAAGACAGTTGTTCTGGAGAGTGGAGGTGTACTGGGAAAGGGTGTTCCAGGAGAATAACAGTCGATTCATCCCACAAACATTTATTGTACACCTGCTGTCTGAAATGCAAAGGGGCACACAAAGATGAGTTAAGGCTTTGACTTAAGGCACCCACACAACACCAGGCAGGAATGATTGCCTGCAGAAGGCACTGAGGAAGGTTTCCTAGCAGAGATGACAGATGATCTGGGCCTTCCAGTATGAGTGGGCATTGGCTGGGTGTGGGGTAGAGAAAAGGTCTTTCCAGATGAAGGGCTTTGAAATGCGTTATGAGTTTGCCTTGGTAGAGGCCAGAGACCCCATAACCAGATGTTGTTCATTTGATTCTTGGAATGATGGGAGTACTTCAGTGTCCCAAAAAGAGGATGCCATTATATTTGAAGATGACATTCTTTGAGCTTAAGCTGCCCTAAGTCTTTTCTCAGACACCCTGGATGTACAGCAAAAAATAGTCCTTTCTTCCCCGTGTTGTCGGGAGCTGGAAAGAATGATGTACAGGGAGGTGGCTGATGAAGCCTCAGGTGTAGAGACCTGGAGATGTGAACCGTCTATGGCTGTAGGAGGGAGAGGTGGGCATGGGCGAAGAAGTATTATGAATGAGCAGAATTTAGGGACAGCTCTGGGGGTGAGGGGTAATATTAAGAAATGAGAGAAGAGCACGGATTGCTCTATGCCAGGAAGAGAACTGGGGAAGGCCAACTGTAGCAGGGATTGTTTTGAGGAATAGGCAGTGTGGACAGACACATTGAATTTGTTTAAATAAGTTTCTGGAATTGGTGACTCAAGAGCTTGGTCAAGCTTAGTGCCAAAAACTCAGTGAGAATAGGAACATGAAGTAAGTTAGAGATGGGCCCTAGACATTTGGGATCCTACTGTTTAGAAGCAGATGTTCTAGTTGTCCAGTGCTGCGTAACAAATCATCCCAAAACAAATAAAAAATCCCCAATTTTTTATCTGTTTTATTAAAACATCTCGGTCTCTTCACATCGTCTCTCCTGTGGGCTAGCCTGGGCTTCCTTACAGTGTGGCGGAGTGAGAGCAGGCATATGGCTTACACAGCAACTTGGGCCCTAAGTGCATGTCCCAGGAGAGCCGGTGGAAGCTGCATTCCCTTTTTGTGACCTGGCCTTAAGGACACAGAGTGTCACTTCTAACAGAGTGGTAGCCCAGCTGGATTCACGGAGAGGAAACACAGGTTCTCCCCTCTCCATGGAAGGAGTGTCGAAGTCATGGGAAAGCAGGGCAGGGATGGGAGATGTCATTGCAGACCAACTTTGGAAAATACATTTTGGCTCAGGTGGGGAAATTGCATGAACAGATGAACTCCCTCATAGCAGGGCATGGAGCGTACCACCTGGGATTTGGTGGGTAACCTGAGAACTGGGAGAGAGGCAAGAGAGAAGGCAGCAAGTGGCTGAGGAAATGTGGGCAGGGAGAGCGGAGGAAGCTGGGTGATGTTCCGGGCAGGAAGCCGAGCTTGCTGTGGGTACTCCAGGGCAGATGTGAGCAAGCGGGGATGGGAAAGAGGTGGATTTGGCCAGGTCCACGTGAACACGTGGCTATTGTTTTTCAGTTGTTCTCTCTACTAGCTTGAACCTCCCCCTTTTTCCCCCTTAGATTTTTAAACAGCGTTTTATCAGGAGAAATATTAAATTTGTCTTTTTTTATTGTCTTCCCATTTTGCTTTGGCCTGGCATGTGTTTTTATTTCTGTATAGGTAATGCATTCACGTGTGTTCGATTAAAAAGGATACAGAACGATGTATACAGTGCAAATTAAGCCTGCTTCTGACCTCATTGCCTGAGAGACCATTGCCGTTACTGGTTTCATGTGTATCTTTTGGAAAATATTCTCTCCCATGGTTGCCTCTTTGGTGTGGACCGTACGTACCAGCAGGGCTGATGTGCTCCTGCTTTGCCTTTACTTTGATCTTACAAAGGCCCTTCCATAGCATGAACAGCCCTCTCCAGACCCATCTACTCACCTTCAAGAGGGCAGAGCCTGCAGACTCAGGGCTGACCTCAGCCCTGGATTCCTTTCAAGCCTTTCTGGACCTGTAATTTTAAGTGCTGCTTCTAATTCAAGTCAGACTTTTTCTATGCTGGCTTTTCATTTTTGTTTCTGTGGTTTCTCAGTGTTCTTTCACCCCTAAGATCATGATTGTGATTTTTTTGTTGTTGTTTTAAGGAGTGGAGAGTTTAATAGGCAAGAAGGATGGGAGAAGGAAGAAGCCCCTCTGTACAGAGACAGAGGGAGGGGGGCTCCAAAGCCAAAAGACGAGGTCCCCATGATTGTAATGTATTTTGTTCTCTCACTTACATGCACCTTTCCCTGGCATAGGGTAATATTTGGTTTGGGGAATGCAGGGGCTTTCAATACTGATACCACAGAATTCAGTCTTGGAGCTGAAAGTGGATTTTAAGGATTGTCAAGGTGTTTTTCTGTTTAAAAAAAAATTAAAAATTTTCTTATAGGGAATTCAGCCTTAGGGAAAAAAAATTAAAAGATTATGTAAAGTCTCTTCTCCCACCCTACTCAAAAAACATCCCCAAACCAAAACCGACTCTGCTGGACTTCCTGGGATAGATGACCTATTGAAATCTGATTTCTCAGAGCAGGAGGTGGGCAGTACTTGATCCAGCAATGGGTGGGAATGCTTGAACCCAGGATATCCCAAATGGCTGGAATGTGGGACAGTGCTACTATGCCCAGCCTGGGGCTAACTTCTTAGCTGGCCTTCAAAGGGACAAATGGCAGCTGAACTCTGCCTAATCCCCAAATGCAGCTCACAGAACCCAGAGGCTGTGTCCTTGCAGTGCACAGCATTGATCTATAGCATTTGAAGCTGGTTTTTTTCCTCCATAAGTGTCCACAAAATTCATCACTTTACAATGAGCCTGGCAGCATAGCTGCAGTGAAGAAACTCTCCACACAGGTCCCAGTGTCTCTTCTGGAAGTTTGCCCGAGCAAGTAAATCAAATGCTTGGTAAACACACTGCTGTCACTGTCCCTAGCCATGGAGATTTAGAACTTTTTCAAACCCTTTCTCTCTGTGGTTTCACTTGTTTCTTGCTGCAGCCTTTGATTTTTCTGGAGTCGGCTGTGGTTCTCCCTCCATGCTCCAGGCCAGGCTCTGTGGGCTGGACGGGCATGGCGAGTTAATCCAGTCAGACGAGGTCAGCTCTGAGTTAATGAGTACAGTCTCTCCTTCTCCCTCCAGAGCATGGATTTCCTTTAATGTCTTTCTTAAGTTTGAGGAGACATAAATATATGCCTGAAAAAGGATTGCTGGGAAGAATTAAACATGAGTCCTTCAGTCTGCAGGTGTCCATTTGTTGCCTTCTAGGTTTGCTTTCCTCCCCGCCTCGGAGGCTCCTCGTTGAGTATGCTGTGTGGTTAGCTGTTCCACAGTTCTATTGAAAGTTGTTTCTCAGATGCTGCCTGAGTCCTGGGGAATGTCACCATCTGATAACAGTTTAGCTGAGATGCTAGCACGCCCACCCCTTCTCCTCCCACGGATTCATCTCTTGTCTGACTGTACACAAAAGGCAACTGGTAACTCCTGTTATCAGCACTAGGTGAGGTGGGAGGTTTTTGGGGATGGTCAGTGTTTTCTGGTTTTGACTACCATATAAGTATTTTAAATGTGCAACTCTAGCAAGGTGATAACCTCCACAACTATATCATCAGAGCCCTTGTTAACAGAACTATTTTCTAATTTGGACATCTTTGTCCTTCCTCTCTTTTCTTAGTGAACTTATCAGTCTTCCCAAGCCCTTCATTGGTTGAGTTGCGGAAGTTTGGAGGCTTTTGCTTTTCAGGCATAGGCTCTGCTCTCAGTGACCTTTGCTGTGTCTTGACCTTTGTGGTGAGTGGAGCTCATTTGGGAGTTATAGGGTCTGCAGTTGACGGAGACATCAAGGAGGATTGAATGCCAGATATTTTAAAGCGGCCTCGAATTAACTGTTTTCTGGCATCTTTCTCATATCGATCCATGGGTTATCATGGCCTGTGGAGGCACCTCCCATTTGAACGCTTGCCATCCATCAGCTGAGTGACTGTTGACCTCTGCTCCCTATGTCCTCCTGTGGGCTGGCTGGGGAAGATCGTTTCTAGGGGCACATGGCAGGGTAGTCTAGAGAGTTGGATGGGCCCAGGGAATAGATTCTCTGTCCCGTGATGACCTCATCAACTCCCCAGCAGGTGCCTAAGACCTGGGAATTGTGGACAGCTACCTGGAGATCCCCACATTCTCTTCCCTGTTAACTGCATCTCCTTACTATCTCTCTGGCCAGACCACCCGCTTCTGCCCTGAGTGGAGGTCCAGTGATCTGCTTCGGTTGGGGCCCTCAGTAGCTCTAACCTGGATCATTGCAGGACCATGTGGGAATCTTCTGCCAGGTCCACTTCCCATCAGTCCTGCCAGAACCATCTTCCCACAGCAGGATATGGAATATCTATTTCCTGATATTTTCCTGGCTCTCCATGGCTCGTAGTTCAAAGCCTATGCTGTTTGGTCTAGCACCCTATGCCTGCCCTGGCCTGGCCCCTGTCTGCTGCTTCCTCTTGGTCTTCCTCTGCTACCCATCAGTGTCAAACTGCTGCAATACTCTGGAGCTCGGCTCCTCATACAGCCCTGCATAGATTCGAGCTGCTCTCTGCTGAGAGCCTGCGTCATGCCCTCCCCATTTTATAAGTATATAAAATACTTAGATGGTAATTAAAACCATAAAACCACGACCAAGCAGAGAAAGCTACTCATCCTCATTAAAACTGGGCACAAGCAACCTCTCTTCTGTGAAGCCTTCCCTGCCGCCCCATGGAACCCCTTGCTCTGTGTCCTCAGTGTATCTTTCACAGTGCCACACTTTGCCTTGTCTGTTTACTTAGTTGTCTCTGCTTCCTAGACTGTGAGGATTTGGGTGTTATAGCTTCTCAGCACAGCACAGTGTTCAGCAAAGAAGAGGCACCTTACATATTTGTGGAATGAATGAAACAGGAGCTTAGAGTCAGAGATTGTGGGTTGGATGCCGACTCTGTATCCCACTGACAATTTCTCTGAACCTCAGTTTGCTCATCTCCTCAGTAAAATGGGAAACATACACTTCCCTCACAAGGTGGTTGTGAGCTTAAAGTAAGAAGACACCTGTGGAAATGCTAGTTTGCTGCAGGTTTGCCTAGTGCCCGGAATTGAGCAGGCACTCAGTCCTTATTTCCTGTTTCAGTTGATAACCAGGGAGAAGGCCTCTACTTCAGGATCATACATCTCATTGTGCCTTTTGTCTTCTTCCAAAGAGGGCGTCTCCAATCTTGGCCCCTAATTAGGAGGGCGTGTCTGGAGAGCCCTTTAACAGCATCTGGGCAGGGCTTGCCACCAGGGGGCTGAGGCTTTTGAAGCATCTCAGCTTTGTCAGAGCCTGCAGCAAATGTTCAAAGCCCAAATCTCATTCCAAACCTCATTCCCTCCAGGACCCTTGCCCTCAGTGGGGATTTAGAAATAGCCCATGCTGTATGTTGCATCATTGGCTCCGTGTAAGCCAGCGAGAGCCTGCATGTTAATGCCTAAACGTCTGCTTTCTCAGGATTCCTCAAACCGTCTGTCATTCAGGTGCCTTCCTTGTACCCTGGAAGGATGATTTCCATCGGGGCTCACAGTATCTGTTAATGCCTCATGAAGGCATCCAACTGGAAGGAGCAAGAGAAGAGATGCATTAGAGGGCTGGGAAGGGATCAACATGGAATTGGAAGTTTAATAACTCAGAAAATAGGAGTTTTTAGGAAAGTGGCTAAACAGCTTTAAGAAAAAGTAAATGAGGTCAAACGTGTTCAACCAGGCCCTTGCAGTAAGTAGCTCAAATCGAGGGCCTGATTAACCATTTGACACTTCACACACCTGCAAGGTTGACCTGACCAGGCTGACTCCAGCCAATTTTGCAGTCATTTTCTCCCTCAGACCCTTCCCTATTTTACATTAGCCCTCCTCCCCTACTTCAGGCCCCTTGGCCACCCACCTCCTCTCCACTTACGCAACCTGAATTCATCTGTACCAAAATATTCACCCTCTCTGACTTCTTTTATTTGGGGGTTTTATGAGGCAGGTGGTCTGAGAAATTGCTTATGACTGTTGGTCCTAATTATGAAGGCAATTCATTCAGACTATAGAATACTTAGAAAACACAAAGTGCAAGGAGAAAACAACCCCTTATTACCCGACCTCCCTTTAGCATTTTAAAAATATGCTAGCCCAGTCCTTTTTCCATACATATGTAGAGGTGAGTGGGTGTGTGTGGGTGTTTACCTTTACAAAAATACTTTCAAATCCTTTTATAGCCTTTCCCCCCTTTTACATAGTAATGTGCTTTCAGCATTTTTAGTTGTTCATAAATATTGTTCTCTGTAATTTTTAAATGGTTGCATACTGTTTCACCACATGGGGAGAGTGCTGTAATTGGCTGATCGATTCTTTCTTTGTGGACCGTTTCCTGCTTTTGTGACCCGCCCCTCTGCGGTATATTGCTTATTCTTGTACCTCTGTTTGGAAGCCCCTGAACCCTCCAGCATGGTCTTATCCATCTGCTGGGGTCCTGTTCTTGGTTCTCTTCCCTGGGCTGCTGAAGAATTAATATCTACCTCCAGGGTTTTGTTTTTTTGCATCTGTGATGCTGGCTTATCTGTGCTTCCCTAGAAAGACCGAGCAGGGTCCACTGCCTACTGCCGGGTCATAGTTATGCTCAAGAGCATGGCCCTTGGATTGAATAGGGAAAATGTACAATCCAGGTCTACCCACAGGTGAGAGCCAAGCACTGGAGCCTGAGCCACCAACAGTGAAAGAGCTGAGGGAGGAGGAGTGGCCATCCATTGTTATTGTACATAACAGGTGCTTGGGAAAGTCCCCAGAAGCAGTGTCAGTGCTCTTGCTATGTATTTTTAGTTGTGTGTAGATGTTCAAGCTCTGCGAGTATGCTAGACATATTTCAGGGTGCCTGCCACCCACACATTTGGTGGGGGGGTGGAGGGGACCTTCACAGTCCCTGCAGCCCAAAGTGGTTATATGCTGGGTAATGGAATACAGATGCCCATCTGGTCAAATCCACCTGGATCTGAGTCTGAGGGGAAATGCATATTTTAAGTGACCCCAAAATCTACAGCTTTGGGGGCCTGGTTAAAACAAAGTCAGCCACTCAGATTTGTTTCTGGGGAATTTGCACTGAGAACTACAGTGGTGAGTGCAGCAGCAACTACAGGCTTGTGTAAGCTGAATATCTGGAGCACAGAAACTGTGGCCAAGTACAGGAATTTTGTCCCTGAAGTTTGGTGGGAGCTGTCCGGAGGAGGGTGGTCTAAGTCTCAAAGGTTTTCCCGTTCTGGTCCTTGCAAGGCATAGCTGTGCTGTGATATTCACTGAAATCTCATGGTGTCTTTTTGCATCCTTCCTCCACCCTCGCCACGTCTCCCCACACACTGGAGCTAGCTGATGGGGCTCTGCTGCTTGCGATTATCCAGCTACATCCAAGAGGATGGCATATTGGCTAGTGCTTCCACTGCTGAGAGGGTCACTGCAGTGCCTTGGGCAGAGTCAAGAGAAGAAGAACATTCCTGTTTTGTACCAGAGTGCTTTTCAGGGTGAAGAGCTGGAGGAGCTACAGTGGAGCAGGACACTGCTCTGAGGTTCCTTTGAAGACCCCGATTCACAGCCTGGGCATTCCTAGCTAGGCAGTACCATTTTCTAGTTTTGTGTCTCCATGGCCTGGGTATTGGGAGACAGAAGCAGGGGACACTGTGTTAAAGGGCACAGCAGGCTGACTTCTCATGGGCTTCCTGAAGCCAGGGCTACCCTTCTGTATCCAGGTCTAGCTCTGATGCCACTTGAAAAGGCTCCTCCAAGTGCTTTTGTTAGTGGGGCCCTGCATCCCTCTGCTGCCTGGTAGTTGACATCCTGGCTCTGCCTGCAGATGTCCTCCTGGCATGTTGTCAGCAAGGCCCTGGGCTTAGCAGTCCTCTTCCTGAAGCCATGAGAGCATGGAGGGGTGCGCAGCTGGGGCCTTGCCAGCTCCAGGAGGAGGTGCAGGCAGTGCCGAGTGCGGCAGGAGCTGTAGGAGAGTTATTCCAGTCCTCTTAGAAGATGGTGGTGGCGGGGCGGGGGGTGGCAGAGAGAGACCGAAATCCAGCAGACACATTTCTCCCAGGCTGAAAATCTGGGGACGAGACAGAGTCTGGAGAAACTGGGGTATCCTGGGTCCAGAAATGAAGCATAAAATAGTAGCAACAGTAATTGCTGTGAAATGTGTGCTGTGAGAAGGAATGAGGCCCTTGGTGGTGTGAGTGATGGTCCTTTTACTGGAAGTCACTCTAAGCTGCGGTTCACTGGGTCCCTGGATTTCCCAGACGGAGTATTGCCACGAAGCTGCCCTCTAAAAAAAAAACACCCAACACTCAGCCTATTTCCGTTATCTCCAAAACCGGACGGAAAGAAAGAGCAATCAGAGTAATTACAGGGAGAGCATTTACAGGCAAGTAACCTGATCTCTCCGTTTAATTTTTTCCGTTCTAGAAAATAGAAGACAAATATTAGTCACTTATATTTACTTACAAGCATTTCGATTAGATGCTGCCTTGAATCTCTGTGGGGCCGAGAAAAGCATCTATTCCTGTGGCCGGGGGCATGGCTGGCCTAGGGCAGGCTGCAGGGCTCCCTTGCTGCCTTTCTTTCTGGATGCTGCTTCTGTGCTGCCTTTCGCATGAGTGAGGGGAGAATGCAGGTGAGAGGCCAGCAGGATGCAGGTGCTGTCGCTACCTTTTCTGGGAGGAGTGGAGGGTGGAGGCAAGAATGAGTGATAGGAGAGGAGAGGCAGAACAGAAGGGCAGGAAGTGTGGTTTTTTGGGCTTTCCTGGTTCCAAGCATGGCATGGGGTGAAAGAGCCATGGACATCCTGGAAGTGACAAGGTCTTCCCTGGGGTTTAAATGGTCATGGATAAGAGGAGCTGGTGGTACAAATTCAGTTGAGGAAAGGATGAGGGATAGAAGGCATGGGAAAGGGAATGGGCTTGTTGGTTATAGAAAAAAAGTTATAAATAACCTCAATGTTCATTAGCATTAGAATAAGTAAAATGTATATAATCCTGTGATGCAATACTGTGCAGCAATATAGAGAGGAAGAATGGGAACTATATTTGATCTCAAACTTTGAGGAGGAACACTGAGGAGTATAACTCAATATAAGGGATGATGATGTTTATATAAAAAAGGCCGAACAATAATGTATATTTTCCAATGATTACATATATCTGTATTATAAAGGGCATTTGTTAAGTCTGGAGAGCCCTATCCTTAAATCAGAGAAGTGCCAATCTCGGGAAGAATGAGGGGAAGCAGGGTTAGTAGTGGTGGTAGTCAGAAGAGATAAAAGACTTAAACTATTCCAATTTTTAAAAAATTTAAGTAAATACTCAAAGTAAATAGTAACATGTTTAAAATATTTTTGAGTTATAGTTTAGTCCTCTAAAGAAGCAGCTTCAACATCTGGTAACGAGGGAATTAGGCAGCCGCTCGCTGCCCCCATCCCTGGGGCTCGGTAGCTGAATATCCCAACCTAAGACAATCAGGCAGTCTAGTGTCACGGCAGCACCGATGTCCGAGAGATCGCAGTCAGTTTGGGATGAAATGAATTACTGGGTTTGCAGTCCTTTTAGCTGATTCTGTATTCCTTTTAGCCAGCAGTATACATCTTCTTAGAAGTGGTATCAATAATTTAACGTTCATTAATCATCATCTTTAGACCAGCTCTATTTTAGGTACCACTGGGGCTTCAGATAGAAGTATGAAAGAATGATATTTTTGTCCTTGGATTTAAAACCAGGCCAGGCCCTCCTCTCGTCACACATAACTATGAATTTGGTCTGTCTGCTTCTAGTCCTGCCCTCTGCTCTGTCCTCCACCTGCCACCAGAGTGATGATTTGAAAGCGTAAATCTGATCCGTCTTCTTACTTATCTCTGTTAGCCTCTGTCTCAACTTCCCCTGTCCCAGAGGAGGTGTTTGACTTTATTAATGCGTCTTTTGGTGCCCTTTTCCTCCTGGCACTGGTGTGCCCTCCAGTCATGTGACAGAAAGGACCTTGGCAAACTTCTTGCTAATCCTGGAATGCACTACAGTGCTTTCATGTGTCATATATTTCCCTTGCACTTTGGCACCCAATTCAGATGCCACTGCTTTCGTGAAGGCTTTTTGAATACTTTTACCTTCTGAGAGGGCTCAACCTTGCACTTCGCACCTCAGTGCTTTCATATACCATTATAATGATTACTTACGCATACTTAGCTTAGGACAACTTGTCAACTATGTCTTATTAATCTCTCCCTCACAGTTTCTGTCCTAGTATCCATTACGTCTAATAGGTACTGAAAAAATGTTGATTGAAACCACAGCATATGTTCTAGTTACCTTTCTGTGTAACAAATGTTTCCAAACCGCAGTGGCTTAAAACAGCAATTTTGTTTTGCTCACAGAATCCATGGGTTGAGAATTTTGGGGAGTAGGGGTACAGCAGGTATGACTGGGACCTTCTCTGGGAAGTTCCAAGGCTGGGGGCAGTTCACAGCGGAGGCTCGTTCACTCACGTGGCGGCAGGTGGAGCTGGCCGGCGATTGGGAGTTCTGCTAGTGCTCTGGATTGGAACACCTACCCAGGGCCTTTCCATGTGCCTTGGCCCCCCCGACAGCATGGCCTCAGGACCGTTGGCTTTCTTACTTGGTGGCTCAGGGTGCCCTGACTGAAATGGAAGTTGCATCACTTTTCATGACCTAGGCTTGGAAGTCACACAGTGTTAACAAACCTGCCCAGATCCAAAGAGAAGGGAATTATTCTAAACTCCACTTCTTGATGGGAGTGTGGCACGGTCACATTGCAAAAGAGCATGTGGGAAGGAGATACTGTTACTGCTGTGTCTGGAGAATATAACCTGCCACAGTGTGTGGGAGAAATTAGTTCCACAGCTAGAGTTAGTATCACTCCTATTGCTACTACTGCAACTGGTAGCTAAACATTTATTGAGCACTTACTAAATTTTAAATGTAGTGACTCATTTAATGCTTCCATAACACTGTGAAGATTATACCACTTTACAGATAAGGAAACTGAAGTGCAAAGAGGCTAAGTAACCAGCCCAAGGTCTTACAGCTACTGCCCATGCTGTGGAAAGTTAGTGAAGGGGGAGACTTAGGAATTCACTCTGATCTTTAGGTTTGCTGCTGGATTGTGGTAGTGCATTTATCACATGGGAGTTGATGGCTGTTTCAAGAGCCATTATTTTTTTTTTGAGACCGGATCTTGCTCTGTCACCCAGGGTGGAGTGCCGTGGCGCCATCATTGTTCACAACAGCCTCAGCCTCCTCAAGGACTCAAGGGATCCTCAAAGGACTTGATTTTATTTTTATTTTTTGAGATGGAGTTTTGCTCTGTTGCCCAGGCTGGAGTACAATGGCACTATCTTGGCTTAATGCAACCTCCGTCTGCCAGGTTCAAGCGATTCTCCTGCCTCAGCCTACTGAGTAGCTAGGACTACTGGTGTGTGCCACCATGCCAGGCTAATTTTTTAGGGACAGGGTTTCACCATATTGGCCAGGCTGGTCTCGAACTCCTGACTGCAAGTGGTCCACCTGCCTCACCCTCCCAAAGTGCTGGGATTACAGGGGTGAACCACTGTGCCTGGCCTCAAGAAACATTTTTGATGAAAATACGGATTCAGAAGGTCCTTGCACCTGTGGTCTTGGGAAGCTGAACCTAGAACTGTCCTGATTTTGTGGCTTCCCTTGTGCTGTCTGGACCTTGGTTAGACTGTCCCTTCAGGGCAGTGACATTGACCTAGTGGGCTAGAGTGCAGTGGCATGATCTCAGCTTGCTGCAACCTCCATCTCCCAGGTTCAAGCAATTCTCCTGCCTCAGCGTCCTGAGTAGCTGGGAATAGTGTGTGCCATCATACCTGGACAATTTTTGTATTTTTAGTAGAGAAGAGGATTCACCATGTTGGCCAGACTGGTCTCAAACTCCTAACCTCAAGTGGTCTGCCTTGGCCTTCCAAAGTGCTGGGATTACAGGCGTGAGCCACCGCGCCCAGCCAGTGCAGGTGTCCTTAGCCAGCTTCATTTACTTCCTAGCTGCTTGCCTCAGGTTCTGCATCCGTAAAGTGAGGTCACTAGAAGTATTTACCTCAGAGGGCTGCTGTGAAGGTTAAAGCTGGTTATACAAACAGAGTACTTGGCATAGTGTCA
Source organism: Saguinus oedipus (assembly GCA_031835075.1). NCBI lineage: Eukaryota > Metazoa > Chordata > Mammalia > Primates > Cebidae > Saguinus > Saguinus oedipus. The sequence goes on from CM063175.1 coordinate 88,426,833, forward strand.
GTTACCTGGCTGGGGCTCAGTAAGTGCTGGCTGTCCTCATTGGAAAGGTTCGAGTGTTGTGTTTTCTTGTCATCTGATCTGGAAAGGGGTCAAACAAAGGATCTCTTAGCTCAAGCTGCTTCCTGTCCTTCTTTGGCTGAAGGCTGACAGGTGAGAATCCCCAGAAGTTGTCACTGATGTGCCTGTGGAAGTGGCCTTCCTGACTGCTTTCTCTCTGGAGCGTTTAAGTTCCATGAAACACCTGTGCAGCATGCCGTGGCAGCTCAGCTCAGTTCCCATTTTAACTTGGGACTGCACAGATTCCCCATCATTTCTTTTAGGACCAGGTGGGCCAGAGGATCCACTCAGTGCTTTATTACTTCTCACTGATATTCACAGAGCACATTCAGTGTGAGCCATGGAATAAGAAAACTCTCAGTCACATTCTGTGTTGTGAGAAGCTTACTTAACCTCGAAGACCATTTCCTTGTCTGGTAAATGTGGCTGTAATGAAATCGACCCCATTCAGCTGTTGTGAGGATTAAATGATATGATGTATGCAGAGCAACTAGGACAGTACCTAGGAAAGTACTGCTCATCATGATCATTTATCTTCAGTTTAGAAATGATAGGGGATGATAGAGAAAAGGTATTGAGAAAGATAGGAGAGGAGAAGATCACCCATATTCTCACCATTCAGGGACTCAGCCTGGTATCATCAGTGTTTTGTTTTGTTGTTTTTCATGTGTAGGATTTTTTTTAAACCTAATTTTACTGCATATGCAATTTTGCATTTTTAACCCAAACTTTATGTTCTTTTTAATGCTCTTGTCCTTGCAAAGCTTTATCCTGTTTTTAGATTGATATCTCTCACATTGGCAGAAATGAGATGAAATTTTAGAATATTCATTTGGTCACTTTTACAGTATTACTTGATCTCTACAGTCTCCTGTGAGATTGCTACATGGTGCATTGTATTATTTCCATCTTCTAGATGAACGATACTGGTGTGGCTGAGTTACATGCAGAATGAATTTTGATGATTGTTGAGGACACACTGGAAGAGTAGATTAAAATGGTGAGGTAGATCCCTCTGACACTTTCACATGCTCAGCCATGTATCTTGAACATATAAATTGGATCCTGTGCCTAAAGTTGTAGTTTCCTGAGCCAAGGCATATTCTAAAAATTGCATGAGAAGCTGGCTTTCCCAGGCACAATGACCCCTCCCTGCTCACTAACTCCTGAATCATACCTCCTGCCCCTAGCCAGGTTTATCTAGGACTTGAGCACAAAGAAAAAGTGGGAGCATCTTTGAACAAGAAATATCTTGAAAAACTAGTTAAGTGGTATCATGTATTTGTGTGATGGGGTGATTTCAAAACTCAGTCTAGAAGGACGGGATCTTGCACATTGACAATTGATTGTCTGATGCAGTATTTCTTAGTCTTTTTGGGTCTTGAATTCCTTTGAGAATCTTTTGAAATTCATGGACTCTTTTCCCAGAAGAACACACTCAAGTGTCTATAACAGTTTTGCATTCAGTCTTAGGGCCTGCAGGTGTCTACATTAGTTATATATAGGTGTAAAATAAAAAGCCCCAAACTTAAGGCTTAAAGGAACCGTTTATTATTTCACAGTTTCTGTGGTTCAGAAAGTCAGTAACATCTTCACTGGGTACTTCTGACTTGGCACCTCTCAGGAGATTGCAGTCAAGATGTTGTCTGGGGGGCCAGGTGTGGTGGCTCATATGGGTAATCCCTGCACTCTGGGAAGCAAAGCTGGGAGGATTGCTTGAGCCCAGGAGTTTGAGAGGAGCCTGGGCAACCTAGTGAGACCCTATGTATTAGTCAGTTCTCACATTGCTTTAAAGAAATACATGAGACTGGGTAATTTATAAAGAAAAGAGGTTTAATTGTCTCAGAGTTCCACAGGCTGTTCAGGAAGCATAATGCTGGCATCTGCTTGGCTTCTGGGGCGACTTCAGGAAACTTTCAGTCATGGTGGAAGGCAAAGGGGAAGCAGGCACGTCTTACGTGGCCAAAGCAGGAGCAAGACAGAGACAGGGGAGGGTCACACACCTTTAAACAGTTGGCTTTCAGACCCCGTGAGAACTCTCAAGAACAGCACCAAAGGGATGGTACTAAATCATTCATGAAAGATCCACTGCTATGATCCAGCCACCTCCCACCAGGCCCCCATCTCTAACACTGGGGACTATAATTGAACGTGACATTTGTGTGGGTACACAGAGCCAAACCGTATCATCCCATCTCTCCAAAAAAATAAAAATGTTAGCCAGGCATGGCGGTGTGTGCCTGTAGTCCCAGATACTCAGGAGGCTGTTGTGGGAGGATCACTTGAGCCTTGGCGGTTAAGGATGCAGTGAGCTATGATTGCACCACTGCGCTCCAGCCTGGGTGACAGAGTGAAACCCTGTCTCAACAACAACAGAAAGATGTCTGGGGTCGACATTATCTGAAGGCTTGACTGAGTTGACTGAGGTTGGAGGATCTACTTCCAAGGTAGAATCTACTTCCAGTCACATGCTAGCAGGTTAGTGCTGGCTGCTGGCAGGCAGCCTCACATGGTCCTTCCCATACAGCTGCTTTGATGTCCTCATAATATCGTGCTTGTCTTTTTATGACCGAGCCCTGGAAGTCCCATTCCACCATTTCTGCATTTCCTACTGGTCACACAGGTTAGTCCTATTTAGTGCACAGGGCAAGGTCTGGGAGGGCAGTACTGCAGACTACCCATGCCCTCTCCTGGTGTACCACGCTCCCAGCACCCAGAAGCTCTCCTAACTCCATTATTTACGGTTTTCATGTGGGGTTTCATTACATGGGTCTGACTGATTTTATCACTGACCAATGTTGATTGAATCAGTCTGCAGTCCCTGTCTTATGCCTGGAGGTCTAAGGGTGGGACTGGAAGCTCCAGCTCTAAGCGTGGCCAGCTCCTTTCTTGAAACTGCCTCAGCGTTCAGCTTCGGTCACCTTGTTACTGGAGTGGCCAAAAGGGGCTTCTTATAAATAAGAAAAGGTACTCCCATTGCTTAGGAAGTTACAAGGGGTTTAGGAGCTCAGTGCTGGGAACTGGGGACAAAGACCAAATATATATATATATTACTACAATAGTGAATACAGAAGAAGTTTTATATAGCAAACATGCATTATTTTTATTTTTGGCTAACTTTTTTTCTAGTTATAAAACTGGTACATACTCATTGCAGAGGACTGGGACTGGGAGAGGGAGTAAAATATTAAGAAAAAAATAAAAATCACTTGCCATCCTATCACCTAGTATTTTTTTTCTAGTCCTTTTCATGAAGTTATATATAACATTTTGATCTTTCTTTTTATATTAGAGAAATTATATTTGCTTATTGCAGAGTAATCCAAAGAGTACAGAAAGTCCAAAGTTGAAAAAGTTATTTTAAAAAAATTGATGCTTCCTGGGGAGGAGCCTTCTATTGTAGTTTGAGAGGGGAGATGGAGGGTCTGTGGAGTCAGAGGATGGGGAGATGGAAACGGTGTGAGTCAGAGGATGCCCTGGTCAGGGTTGGGCGCCTGTGTGTATTTGGAGACAGCTGAGGTCTGCACAGTAGGGGTATTACCATTAGAAGGAAATGGGGAGGGGGTCTGTGGAAGGGGAATTAAATTGCCAAGAAGAAAACATTTGTTTTTATGTTGGGAAGAATTATTTTCAGGGGTGAGAAGCCCTTTGTGGGGCAGAGGGAAGGTAAGGAGCTATTTAATAAACAGGTGCAGCTGAATGTGTGTCGTTAAAGTGCAATCCAATATTTATTTATTTGTGAGGGTGTTTTTTAAACTGCTTCCTGCCTAGACACCTTGATTTGACCCTGCCCTGGCTCATTCAGGCCACTTAACACTGTTTACCTTTGGGCGGCGAGGACATGCTGGATCCCCTGGCTAAGTGATTTTGTAAGGTCTGTAAATAGGATGCCTTCTGGTTAAACTCATGATTGCACCACAATTAGCCAGTATCTGAGGGGTTTCAGCTGTTTTCTTTTGCACTGGGGAAGACTAGAGGAGATCGAACCTTTCTTGAACCAGTGATTGGGTCTCTACAGAAGAGAGAAGCTTAAAGTTAGTGAGAGCCTTAAGATAATTTCATTTGAGCACTTGGCTGGCACCACATAGGTAGAGACACTTTTTAAACAGTGCTTTGCTACAGCTGATTTGAATCATCTGGGGAGCTTTAAAAAAAGTCTTAATTAATCCTAGGATCAGTTATGTCAGGTGGGGACCAGGCACTGTTATGTTTTTTAAAGCTCCCCAGGTGATTTCAGTGTAGGCCCAGGATTGAGAAGCAGTCCTTGAAGATGCTGGTGCCCTGACCTGCCTCCAGCCTTCTTTGCAGGGGATGGATGGGGGCTGGTTGTAGTTGCTCTGTCACAGGATTCACCAGCTGGATCCACTTCAGAGAGGCACACGCTGGGGCAGCCGCCATTCCCATTTGTGGGGGAAAAGGGAAACTGTCACAAGAATGGGCTGCAGCTGTGGGTGGAGGTGGGCGGCCCGGTGACGGTGTCATTGTCAAGAGGCCATTGAAATGTCCTTAAGCAGTCATTGGCCAAATCCTGTCCTCTGCAGATCCAGAGCCACAGAATATTCCAGCCAGAAGATGTCTTAGCCAGCAGCTCTTTATTGAGGACTGATTGCGGGCTAGGCTCTGTGCTAGGGGCTTTTCAGATGTTTTCTTATTAAATATTTTTAATAACCCTATGAGGCATGCTTTATTATCCCCATCATACAGATGAGAAAACTGAGGCTCGGAGAGGTTAAGTAGCTATCCAGGATTACAGTCAATAACTGAACAAAGTCAGCATTGGTACCCATGCTAGTCCTCTCCAAAGCCTTCTTAGAAATCATTTGAGAGATGAGAAAATCGGGGTCTGGAGAAGAAAAGCAAGTTGTCTGAGATGACACAACCGGCTCTCACTGGTGGCAAAGCTGCTGCTAGAACTCCCCTGCGCTTTTCACAAACTGCAAGTGCATGACCACCGCCGAAGGGGAGAGGCAGGGGTGTGCCCCCTCCCACTTTCTGAGTTTCTCAGGAACAATCAGTGTTGAGTTGGCATGAAATGAGAAATTAAACTCACCATGCCACTTTAAGAAGAACATGGAGAAGGCAGGCAGAAGTGACCTTGAAGAATGGTATCTCAGCCAGAAGGCAGGAGGTCAGTGGGGGAATCTGAGTGGGAAACTCAAGGGTGGCCTGACTCTCCTTATCACAGGTTTAGCTGGGTACTGTCAGTTCCTTCCTTTGTCAGTTTGTGGGAATCTGGGCATCAGGGATCTGCTTCAGCTCTTCACATTTGTGTGCGCTCAGCTTAAAATCATAGCAGGCTGCAGGAGCTCAGTTCTGCCTCCATTTATGGACGGAAGAGAAACTAAGGAATGCTCCTTGGGGTGATGTCGGGGAGTAGCTACATGGGAAAACGAAGGGTGCAGCACCAGAAAAAAAAAGATACTCCCAGGACTCCCTCCCACCAATGCTTGGACCAAGGAAGAAGCATTTCATTTCAGCCAAATTTCTAGACAGTTGCTTTAATTTGTTTTCATCTCAATCTCTGCCAAGGATTCAACTTTTCCTGCTCATGTTATTAAAAACTTTATAAACGGCATTAATAAATAGATGTAAAACTGCCACATAATTGACAAACAGAGGGACTAAATGAGACTCCCGAGGGTCAGCTGTTGAATAAGTAACAAAACCGCATCTTGCGTGATCAGATTCACATATATGCAAATTAGGGACAGTGCTTTACCACAGAGTATTTTAATTAATATTTATAAATCACAGAACGCCTTTGGAAGGGCCAGCAAGCTATTTATATTATTATCATGTCACACAAATAACAAACCCTTTGGAGATTGCTGCCTACTTTGCATTTTGGTCTGAGAAGTAAGTGAGCATGTTGCGTGTTTCTCTTCCTCGTAGGTGTGGTGTCAGCACAGCGGCAGGTCACCGTTCAGGAAGGACCCTTGTACCGCACGGAGGGCTCTCACATCACTATCTGGTGCAATGTGAGTGGCTACCAGGGACCTTCTGAGCAGAATTTCCAGTGGTCCATTTACCTGCCTTCAGCCCCAGAGCGAGAGGTGCAGATTGTCAGCACCGTGGACTCTTCCTTCCCCTACGCCATCTACACCCAGCGCGTCCGCGGAGGGAAGATCTTCATAGAAAGAGTCCAGGGGAACTCAGCCCTATTGCACATCACAGATCTTCAGGCCCGGGATGCCGGGGAGTATGAATGCCACACACCCAACACCGATGACCAGTACTTTGGGAGTTATAGTGCGAAGATGAACCTAGTAGGTAAGGAGACGCTGTTTTCACATGGCCAGCTCCAGGCCTGACTCAGTTCTGTAGTAGTGTAATTTTGCTTTATGCCATGCATTTGACTTTTTAAAAATCCCACCACTCCACATATTTTAGGGGTCAACAGCTAGCACAAGTAAACTAAATTTCTGTGTTCACTTGTAAGTAATAGATGGTTGAGGCCGAAACTTTAAAAGGGTCTAATGCAGATGTCAGGACTTTCATAAGTTAACCAACCCTTAACTGGTGAAAAGGGATATGAAAACCTAAGGCAAGGACATTTGTGGCTGATGATCTGAATGACAAGGAAGGGAAGACATATGACATCAGTTGAAAGAGAGGAGAAACCTCTCGGAAAGATAGGCCTGCGGGCAGCTCTGAGACCCACAGGGTGCTGCAGAAGCAGGAAGCCCATGTGGCTGCGGTTTCTTGCTCAGACCTCGTACATTGCAAGTCCTTTGGCTCCATGTGTAAGGAACTATGACCTGGCTGTCTCCGTTGTTGCTCCTTAATGCTGAAGGAAACATGAGGAAGAGGGAGGTGGGAGCTTCCAATGTGGGCAGCACTGGTCACCATGTTTGCCAGTGTGAAAGGGCTGCTCCCTTTTTCTGCCTATCTTCATTTCCAGTTTTTATTATCACAGCTCAGCAGTGGGTGTTGCTAATTCTTTTCTTAATACAAATACTATTATTTGTTTATTTTTCCTTTCTCTAACAAGTCTGGGTCCCAGTAGGAGACCTTTTCTTTGTTTGTTTTTTGAACAGAGGTTTGCTCTTGTTGCCTAGGCTGGAGTGCAATAGTGTGACCTCAGCTCACTGCAGCCTCCCCTTCTCGGGTTCATGCATTTCTCCTGCCTCAGCCTCTCGAGTAGCTGGGATTACAGGCATGTGCCACCATGCCTGGCTAACTTTTGTATTTTTAGTAGAGATGGGGTTTCATCTCTAAAAATAGGATATGATGATGATTTTCTCTACTAAAAATGGTTTTTAAAAACATTGACTCTCCAGGGCTCCCTTGCTGAAGTAAGTTGCAGAATGGGGCTGTGGGGAGGAGAGAAAGGGGAAAATACGGATGTTGTATAGAAAGGTAAAACTAAAAGTTCCAGGAGGCACTTCCATTTGAGGATCAGTCAGAAGTGAAGTTCAAGTATCTCAAAGCAGTGGTAGAATCAATAACAAATGTTATTTGACCTAAAAGACAGTTGTTCAAAACAGTATTTTCAGGGAGTCCATTGATTATGTAATATGAAATACACCCCATGTTTTATCCAAGTGTTATTAAAATACCAAACAGGTAAGTGTAAGTACCAAAATAATGCATTTCCAAATTCAAACAGAAAACTCTTTCTGTTTATGTACATTTGGGGCTGTTTGTGGCTTTGAATCGATAGTTCAGGGATAACTGTTAGGGACGCAGTGCAGTGATGCCTGCATGGAATGGGAGCTTAGCCCCTGGGAGTCTCAGATTCTGTGGCTTTGTGACTGCACTCTCGGGACATTTCTGTGTTGCAGTGATCCTAGACTCCCTGCAGACCACCGCCATGCCCCAGACTCTGCACAGAGTGGAGCAGGACCCGCTGGAGCTCACTTGTGAGGTGTCCTCAGAGACCGTTCAGCACAGCCACCTGTCTGTGGCCTGGCTGCGGCAGAAAGGTGGCGAGAAGCCTGTGGAGGTCATCTCCCTGAGCCGAGATTTCGTGCTTCAGTCCAGCAGCGAATATGCCCAGAGGCAGAGCCTGGGGGAGGTGCGGCTTGACAAGCTGGGGAGGACCACCTTCCGCCTCACCATCTTCCACCTGCAGCCTTCCGACCAGGGCGAGTTCTACTGCGAGGCCGCTGAGTGGATCCAGGATCCCGACGGGTCGTGGTATGCTATGACCCGAAAGCGTTCCGAGGGAGCTGTGGTCAACGTCCAGCCAACTGGTCAGTGTCTCTGAGCCTCTTGTCCTGTCTTTTACCAGGTGGTGAAGGTTGTCAGATACTGGGAGGGTATGGGGACTCCTTCTTTGGGCACCTCTACCAGGGCAGCAGGTTTTCATGTGAAGTTAAAGCCGGTCTTGTATACAGCCAGAGGGAGCTGAGGGATGTGTGGGGCATGGGTATCCTAGGATGTGAGTCACAGGCGGGTGCTGCAGACTGAATCCTGCTTAGAGATGTGCTTTCTTTGACCTACATGGTATTTACATTTTCTTGAATTATAAACCCTTTTTAAAAATTGGGCGTTTTCTGAGAAACCATTTGTATCTTAAAACTCGGGGCTTTCATTCCCATTAGTCACAGGTGCTGCCCTGTTCAATGACATTGCCTTCCTCAGGTACCCATCTGGTTTCATTTCCAGAAGACATTAGAGATAATGAGACTTCCATCCAAGGTCTAACAGTATGAACTAGAGACATTTTGGCTTAAATTATTGCTTTTTAATCTAATGATATTCTTCCAAAATACTTTATCACATATTACTTCACAGTCCCCCAGATGTTCTGTGAGGTGAGTAGGTGGTAGTATTCCCATTTTGCAAGTGAGGATGCTGAATGCAGGTTACTTTATGTTGAGGCCCTGGAGAAGTCACAGGGCAAGTTGACAAGGCCAGTCTGAGAGTACCACGTTCCACTGTAGATATTTTCTTGAGTGAAGACCTGGAAGGGTTCCTGAAGAGTTTACATGATTTCTTTAAAAATATATATATTTTTTATTTTTAAAAGAAATGATGCCTACAGCACCTGCTATTCCCAGGCGGTCTCCCATTCAAGTATTAACCAGGCCTGACCCTGCTTAGCTTCCGAGATCAGACGAGATTGGGCACATTCAGGGGGTTACATGATTTCTTTAGAGCTGAGGCAAAATGGTGGTGGCTCAGTCAATGGAAACCCTCCCTGGCTCCTCTTGGTGTCTCCTGTGGTCCCAGACTCTACTCTCCAGGCTCCTGAGCCCACCAAGCTTCAGGCCAGAGCTGACAGCTGTTGCTGGCTCTGGCTACCTCTGCTGGGCTGAGGGGCAGGTTCTTACATGGGCCTTCAGCTCCCCCAGCTTTGGTTGGAGAGTGGTTGTTGTGCCATCACTGAGTTGCAGTGAGTGGCCTGACAGCCTTTCCTTGTGTGGATGCTCACTTCTGGTGAGGGTTGTGATGGTTCTGGTGAGTGAGTGCAGATGTAGCTTTTGGGATATGAGCTGGGGAGTCTGAAGTCTCAGTACAGGTGGGGTCCCTCTTCAGGACCTGTCTCTTGGTCTCCCTGTCCCATTGGCTGCAATCACTTGTCTGGGTCTTTGCATACTTTCTCTGCCATTCTAGAGTAATGCTTCAGACTCACCTAACAGTACACATTTTGGGGCTTCGTCCCAGAAGTCTTCAATCAGAGGCTCCTGGGATGGGACCTGGGAAGCTGGATTTGCTGCACGCTTCCCAGGTGATTCTTTTGCTATCTACATTTTTTTTCAAGCATAGCTTCTAGTGCAGAAGCAATTCTCTGGACATCATTTTAGTAAGTCATCTAATGGATGTGAGAGCTTTTACCATAGGGGAGCACTTTATCTGCTCTCTAGGACATTTAGCAGCTTCTGGATCTTTCAATATTAAGAAATCTATCCAAGGGGCTTTATTTTATATTTATCCTTTCCCTTCCTGGATAGTTTTAAGATGAGCTTCAAAAGTTTGGGCCAAATTTTGAGTCTTAATGCTTTCAAATTAGGTTGCATCAGTTAATCTTCTTTATTTTAATCTTACCAATTTGGAATTAGAACTTTTCGAATTTACCCTGAAAATGTATCTAGACTAAGCCAGCAAAGGGAAAACTGAGTGAAGGAAAGGTTGATGACTTCACCCTCCATTCCTGTGCTGTTCAGGTTCAGCAGTTGCATCTCCAGCTCTATCCTTTCCTTAGTTCATTTCAATAAACATGTAGTCAGTCTCCACAGCATTGAAGGTGTGATGGTGATATGCGTTAAGGGCTTCAAAGATGCCTAGCTCTTAGGCAGACCTGAGAACCAATGGCCAAGTAGAATGTGCTAAGTGCATCGATAGCATTTGTTTAGAGTGCTCTAGGAATACAGGAAATAGGAAGTGTTCTTGTACTTCCTATTTTCTCTGAATGGGAGGGTTGATAAGACAAATCCAGGAAAACCATTAAGTTTTGTGACTTGAACTGAGTGTGGAAGCTTGAGGAGTCAGCAGGAGGACAAGCATTAAAAGTGTTTGATATGTGTGGCAAGCAGAAAGAAGCCAAGTCTGATTAGATGTTGCGTTCCAGATGTGCGTGATGAGAGGAAAGGCAGCCGGAAGCCCCAAACGCTGTGATGGAGAGCTGGGGCTTGACTCTGTTGGCCAAGAGTTTTTAAGTGTTCTTGGAACCCTGGGCGCCCCTCACAGGTGCCTAGGAGGTTAGCCATGGGTGTGTGGGTGTTCATGTGCATGTGTGCGTGCCCAGGCGTGCAGGGAGAAGGCGTGTGAGGGCCTGGGTGGTCCCCTCTTGCTTCTCCTGAATGTTTTCTATGTTGGGCGTCAAAAGATTTTGTATGAATAAAAAGTCCTCTTCCTTTGCCCCCTTCTTAATAAACAGAATCCTTGTCTGCTTGAAGAGTGCCAGGGACGGGGATGAATGGGTAAGCTCTTGAAGATAGTGGGAAATGGCAGTCTAGGGAAGGCAGGCAAGGTCAGAGCTAATGAATCTACATGGAATTCAAACGTCTCTGCCGTGGGATTTCCCCACTCAGTGTTCTTTTTGGAGGAACAGAGCTAGAACTGGGCAGTGGTCACAGCTCCAGTTTCTAACCCTTAACTCCGTTTTCTTCCCCCTGACTTCTGCCCTCGGTGTCTATGAGATAAGATGGCTGTCTCATGAGATTAACAGCCACTGCACACCGGTACACACGTTGTAGTGATGCTGTTAGTGGTGACGAGTCCCTCTTTGATCACCCCTCACGCCTGGTTAAACACCCAGCTCAACAAAAATCAGCCGGATGCGGTAGCTGCATAAGAGGCTGAAATGGGAGGATGGCTGGAGCCCGGGAAGTCGAGGCTGCAGTGAGCTGTGATTGTGCCACTATGCTCCAGTCCGGGCAACAGAGCGAGACCTTGTCGTACTAAATAAGTAAATAAATAAAAATTTAAAAATAAATAAATAAAAATTGAAAAAAACACCTAGCTCTCTGGAGGCTGCTTGGGTTTCGTGATCATTTCAGAGGCTGTCTGGCTTTCAGTGGAAGTAGGTACTTTCCCACTTAGTCCACTAAAGTACCTATTAAGTGGGAAAGTACCTACTAAGGTTTAACCAGGTGTGAGAGTACTTAGTAGGTACTTTCCCACTAAAAAGTAAAAATACTTAGTAGGTACTTTAGTGGGGAAGTACCTACTTGCCCTGAAATTTGCCTGAAGATTTGGTCTGACAGGTAGTAAACTAGTGAACAGACATTAGTTTTCATTTTCTCTATGTGATTCTGTTAGGGTTTGTCTTACCCATGTCTTGTTTCTAGTATTCACATGGTGGGTAGAGAGGGAATTGTAATATAGTCATCTTTGAGCATTTGTTAGGATTGGGCCAGCATCTAGGCCACTCTGTAATTTTTTTTTTTTGCACAGACCTCAGTGGGGTCAGTTTTACAATATCTGCTAAAAATATTTATAATGCTGTTGCTTAAATGGAGTTCTGAGTGCATATATCAAGGCTAGATCTTTGTAATCTACCATTTGAGTGATATTAGTAGCTGCTCACTGACCTGGGGGTCTCATCTAAGACATCTAAAGCATCGGACTGAGCCCCCTTGGTCCTAACTGGGGTGGCAAGTTGTTTAGACTGTCTGGGCTGAACTAGTTTTGAATTCTTTCTGTGATATTCAGGGGTTTCTGTGGACCTCAGATAACCTGGGTCTGAGTTAGATTTTCCTCTCAGGATAAGCACTGTGGTCCTCCCCGCAGTTAGTATTGTAAAGAAGAGGAAGGGTAGTGGGAATGTGCTGAGGTGGTTTAGTTGGCTGGGGCCTTCATTCACCCAGGGTGTGTCTCTCTTCTTGTTCTCTCAGACAAAGAATTCACTGTTCGGCTGGAAACAGAGAAGCGGCTGCACACAGTGGGTGAGCAGGTGGAGTTCAGATGCATCCTGGAGGCTCAGAATGTTCCTGACCGCTACTTTGCTGTCTCCTGGGCCTTCAACAGCTCGCTCATTGCCACCATGGGCCCTAACGCAGTGCCTGTCCTCAACAGTGAATTTGCCCACCGGGAAGCCAGGGGACAGCTTAAGGTGGCCAAAGAGAGCGACAGTGTCTTTGTGCTGAAGATCTACCACCTCCGCCAGGAAGACAGCGGGAAATACAACTGCCGGGTGACTGAGCGAGAGAAAACGGTGACCGGGGAATTCATTGACAAGGAGAGCAAGCGTCCCAAGAACATTCCCATCATAGTCCTCCCCCTCAGTAAGTAGAGAGACGTGCTGCTTTCTTCTGTGGTTCAGCATCACTTAGGGGAGGTAGGGGGAGAAAGAACGGCGTAGTGAGGGGGAGGGGAGGGCAGGTGGAACCCTCGAGGTTAATGCAAGGCTGAGAGAAAAACTACCGGGCCTCTCTTCCCTGTGTAGCCCACCTGCCTACAGGTAGCAGGCTCCCCATAGCAGAGGATCAGGATCTTGTTGGCAGGCCGGGGCTGGGCATAGGCCTATCCGAGTGCTAGCAGCCCCGAGCATACACAAGCAGTGCCAGCTCAGCTTGGAGAGAAAGCAGGAATCCCAGAAGGCTGTTTGCTCCTGTGTGGAAATCAAGTCCCAGAAGAAGTGGGTAGATGCCTGCCTTGAAGTCTTACTTCAGGAGAGTTGGTCTTTTATGGGAGGATTTCAAATCATAAAGTGCATTATTAAGGATTTGCCATCCGGTTTTTCAGGTGTAAAGTCTGGCATTTCCCTAAGTGGCTCTTCCCTGCTGAAATTGCATTTCTAAGTTAGTGGATGGGACCTCTCACGTCTTCCTGGAACATAGCCTTTTAAGCTTAGCTGATTTCTGAGGCTGCCTCAGTGGGCTCCTGGCCTCCATGTAGGCTGGTGTTGTGTGGGTGGGTAGCAGCCATTGCTGGGGATTCCAGAAACTACCAGTGTTTGCTTGTGCTGTGTTTAAACATTCATAGTATCAAGATAGTCTTCTTAATCCCATTCTATCATACTTCTGTTTTTAGTAAAGAGAATAAAAATTTAACAATGCTCTGATTTTAAACAAGTGGTAAAGTTTTGAGACTAACCTTTAACCTTTTCTCAGCTGCTCAAACTATTCTTTCTCTGAGCCTTGTAATAATTTCCTTTATATTTTTATTTGTATGTTTCAATATTTAAAATGCTTCTCTTCAAGTGTGAAGTAAAAAGTAGCCACAGGGGTCCTCTTGTCCTCTTGCCACTCCTTTCTTCTTTCCTCATCAATTGGATTATTTTCTTTTACCCTTATTATTATTTTGCTAAAACCATACACACCCCTAATTATCTTGAAATTCTTTTGTTTCTTAGCCTTTCCCTGCAATGCCTAGCATGGTGCTTTGCATAGAGTAGGTGCTTGCTGAATACTGAACAGTTGAAATTATCGAATTGAATGCCTACTCTCTTTACTATTTTCTTGTCAGTCTGTGCTTGCCTTAACCACGGACTCTCTACTTTTAAATCTGCAACTAATTCCTCATTGTTTTCTAAGGATCAAGTGAAGGGCAGCCACGCTGTTTACTTCCTATAATTTTTGTACTAAGATTTCCCCCAACCCCTTCCAAGAACTTGTTTGATGATCTGTGGCCTGCTATATTGCTTTTCCAGCAGATAACTGGGTAGTTAAAGTCCCCCAGCACCACCAGATCCTGTCCCAAGGCCACTTGGGTAAGTCTACCAAAGAACAACAGCAATCACTTCGGGAATGGTGATAATGCCTTGGATTTTAATGGCGCTTCTCCTCCTAAGAGACCAAAGTGCTTCTGCGTAGATCATCTCCTTCTCCGCTTCCACCTCTCAGATCCTTGTAGAGGCCAATATGATATCCATCTGATGAATGAAGAAATCAGAGCACCACACAGGAAGTGACAGAGCTGATTGTTCAGTTAGTGGTTGAGCTTGCGTTGCACTAGGAATTATCTGCTTCTAACTCCAAACCCACCGCCCTGCGCTTAGCCTGTGCTACACCATCAGCCTCCTGATTCGAAATTTCATTTGTGAACGTGTACTCAGATTCTCATCAGTTCTGTCCTAGTTTTCACTTAATCCAGAGAGTTTAAAATTGTCAGCTGCCTTTTCTTAGGCCTGGAAACCCTTGTAAATAGCCTTAGTGGGCAGTGAGGCACCAGGTCTGTAGTTCTGTAGTTGCCTTTGCCTCAGCTGCTGTAATAAAATAGCTTTTCTTCTTGTAGCCCCACATTCTAACTGTGTGGGTTTTCCAGGCTTGCTGAAGCAACACAGCACCACACAGCAGCCCTTACAATAAATGAGCCAGGACTTGTATAAGTGTCCACGGGGATGACAGTAGGGGATGGGAGTGATGTCCTGCAAGTCATTCTTCTGCTTAAGACAAGCGAGAGGATTTTCTCCCCCTGTGCTGAAGTTGCCCTTTTAATCCCTTATTTTGAATGGATAAAAGTGGGGATGAGGCTTTAATCTAAAGAGGAATAGTTGTTATTAATGATGATGAAAAATAATTACCTCCTCTAATCCTCTCAATGTCATGCCCTAAGAACTAGGCACTGTTCGTATCTCCATTTTGCACATGAGAAAAATGGAGCTTTGGTAGGTTAAGGAAGAACCACAGAATCACAGAGTTAGGAAGTCTCCAAATCAATCCTCTTAACCACTAGTGCGGTAGATGGTGACTGTTCAGGAGCCTGATCATCTCTGTGAAGTGTCCTGGTATGAGTCCTGGAGGAGGTTGCCCTCCTGGGAAAATTGCTATTCCCTGCCCCATCCAGACCTTTCATTTT
The DNA here is from genome assembly GCA_031835075.1 of Saguinus oedipus. Taxonomy (NCBI): domain Eukaryota; kingdom Metazoa; phylum Chordata; class Mammalia; order Primates; family Cebidae; genus Saguinus; species Saguinus oedipus. The sequence goes on from CM063175.1 coordinate 88,442,079, forward strand.
TCGCATAAAACAAGCAAATCCAGAACGGGTAGCAGGCATCCTCACTATAATAAGAGCTACATGCTGAGGCTCAGTGCTCGTCTTTGTTTCTGCCTGTTGGGGAAATAAAGGAGAGAAAAGATTTGATTCAAATGCATTGTTATGTGTATGTGTGTGTTTTCTCTTGATAATTGGGTATGCCTCTTAAAATCTGGGATTCGATTTAATTAATTGGTTTAAAATTATTGCATGTATTTCATGTGGGTGGTGCGTGCCCAAAAATCGGAGCCAAATTAGTTGCTTTGTGTTCTTTAATACTTATGAACCTTCTGAACTCAATGTAGATAATTATACAAAATACTATATGCATAATTAAGATGTATTAGGCTATGATGTTTATAAAAACAAAGAGTTATATGAAATAGTAAAATGAATCATGATCATGATGATCAGTTTTTGAAAACCTACTGTGTGTTAGGTGAATCTATATGCGTCATCTCACATACTTTTTAATATTTATAGAATTCTACAATTAAAGGTAGCTCTCTACCTGTCTTACAGAAAAAGAGGTGGAGGCATGTCGAGTTTAAATAATTCAGCTGAGTGAATTCAGATAGCCAAGTGAGCAGCAGAGGCTAGATGAGGCAGGGAAGGGAGTGAAATCCTTATCCCCAACTTTGATTGGCAGAATGTTTCTAGACAGAGAGGAAAGGAGCCCCAGGGCTGACTGGACAGGCGGGAGAGTGGTGGTGAGGAGCTGCTGGCTTTGGTTTATTCCTCTGTGTTAATGAAAGAATGAAAACCCGCTCCTCACACACTCTGCGAAATCAGACCATCTGTGCTCCGTTATTACCCACACTTAAGCACACGTAATCGTCCAAATATTTCCTGTTGGGTTTTTTTTTTCTATTTCCTAAATTGCCCTGAAGGACTCAAATGGCACATTATGGATGTTCAGCCTTTATTTGATTGCTGTAGTGCCGAATGGTAGGAAGAGTGAAGTGAAGTAGGATTTTGGAGTTACTTGTCTTGCTGAAAATTCAAGTTGAAACACCCTGAACTCCAGCTGAATAGATTGTCCAGTAAATTGTTTTATGTGCTAAACATCATGCCACCATGTTGTGTTTCTTAGGTTCTTATTCAGTCTCAGGTCTTAGAACCTCATTATCCCAGTCCTCTGCATACAGCAAAGAACATCCTAGATTATCAGATCTAAAATCACAGGGAGCAATGCCCAGAACCAGCCAGGGCTTGCAGCACCAAGTGCCAGAGTGTTTTTACCCTCTGAGGCTCACCATACCTGAATATGATTCCATTTGCACCACTCCTCCTGTTTCCTCTGTGGGGAGGGCGCCATGGAGACCATAAAGCCTCCAGTGTGTTTCTCTCTCCCTCTTCCCAGAGAGCAGCATCTCCGTGGAGGTGGCCAGCAATGCCAGCATCATCCTTGAGGGCGAGGACCTGCACTTCTCCTGCAGCGTCCGCACGGCAGGCAGGCCGCAGGGTCGCTTCTCTGTCATCTGGCAGCTTGTGGACAGGCAGAACCGCCGCAGCAATATCATGTGGCTAGACCGGGATGGCACCATGCAGCCAGGCTCGTCCTACTGGGAGCGCAGCAGCTTTGGGGGCATCCAGATGGAGCAGGTGCAGCCCAACTCATTCAGCCTGGGCATCTTCAACAGCAGGAAGGAGGACGAGGGCCAGTATGAGTGTCACGTGACTGAATGGGTGCGGGCAGTGGACGGCGAGTGGCAGATTGTCGGGGAACGCCGGGCCAGCACTCTCATCTCCATCACAGCTCTCGGTGAGTGAGCAGTCGGACTGGCAGTGGGATTGCCATGGAGACTGCTTCAGAGTCAGACACCTTATCCTGACTTCTATCAGTCAGAGTTCTAGCAGGACACTGTGGCCAGTCTTTCACATAGCGAGTTTAAAGTACTTTCCTTTATGTCTATTTTGTTTCTTAGAAGGGTTTAATTAATTAAGGTGGTGCCAGCAGGGTTGAAGGGACCCACAATAGATGATGGGGCTCCTGGGGGATAGCAATAGCTGGGAGCTGTGACAACTCCTAGTCTGGCTGGCAGGGAGTGGTATTATCAGAATTCTGTCCAGGTTAGTGATTGAAGTGGTGGCCCCAGGCGGAGGAATGTGGCCACTGCCAGCCTGGCCTTGACGAGACAGCAGAGCAGCGGAGCACTGTGTGACATGTCTCTCCTGCCCTGCTGCCCAGGGGCCAGCCTTCCTGAAAGTGAGCAGAGAAGGGTACAACCTATTGTCATTTATTTAGCATTTACTATGTTCCTGGCTGAGCCTTAACACTCAAGCTTAGTTGTCCCATTGAATCCTCACCTAGCCAAGTGACAGACACTCTCATTTTATGAGGAAACGGAGACTGAGGAGACACATTAAATACTTTGCCTAAGGCTGCAAGTTTTTATCTAGTCTTGCGATGGGGCACCTACCTAACAAAGCTATTTCCTCATTAGCATGAAATGAAAAGATACCTTGACATTTGCTAAAACCAAAGATTAGATTTGCTTCTCACAGGGTAGTTAAATAGGTTTCTATCAACATTTATCTGCGTGATATAATCAGTATATTAAATTTTAAGCCACCAGTCTGTGACATTGCTGGGAAAGAAACTTGTTATGTCAGGTCTTCCTGTTTATCAGGGGACGTCGGTTGTCCTCAGCAACTTTGTGTCCCCTCGCTGGGACTGTGTCACCACCTTTTTTTTGCAGGTAGGGATGATGGTGCTTTTGGATACTCCCAGTAAAGATGGCAGTCCGGAATGGTTTTTGTCCCTAACAGAGTCCTCCATTTTCTTTCCCTTCTGAAATTAGATTTACATTTATTTTCTAAAGCTTAATCCTAAAGATTGACCTGCTTTTTGCAGTAATCTTACAGCTCAGATTTCTGTCTTAGAAACTTCCTCCAGTGATTGAGTTTCCTGATCAGCTCAGTCCCCGTGTCCATATTCAGCCCTCACGTGGAGCCAGTGTGATGGAACTTGGGGGTCCACTTTTGGATGTCCAGTACCGGTAGTTTTTTGTTTTGTTTTACCATCCTGGAAGGTTAGGAATATCCGAGGAGTGATTAGAATTAGTGAGGATTGTTTTTTGAAGTAATTTGTGGTTTCACGTTATCCCGAGTTTTTTTGTACTCACCATATGTCTGGTGGTTCTCACAGCCAAGGGCACTGAGGGGCTCTGCCCTGGGATCCTGGGACCAATACTGTTCATCTGATTTCTGCCACCATGATACCTCCGACTGGAGCCATAATCCGGTGGCCTAAAGGACTGAACAAGGAAGAATGGGAGGGCATTCTAAACTAACTAAGGTTGTCTTTTCAGTCTAAAGTTAACAATGACACACATGAATTTTCTTATCAGTATAATTAGATGTGGGTCCCAAATGCACAATGAGCCATTATGACTGTTCAGTAGAGCAGGCCAGGTGCTCTGTGACCATGACATGTGCCCGTCTCAGGCCTAGACAGTCATTTGCTTGGAGAAGCTCTCTGTCTTTCCGGTGTGAGGCCAGGAGCACTTGGTGTGAGTCGTGTCCCTGAGGTTCTGTCCTATACCCTCTCATGCAACACCTCCTACACATAGGTGCAGTGACCGTCATGGCCACTTCATGTTTAAGGATGAGCCTCTGTATCGTAAAATTTTTTTAAAGGGTATATAGAGATAGCTTATGAAATCCAAAGTGAAGGCTCAGAGTTTTCAGCAAATTGATCCTACTATTTGCCAACTTAACTTCCCCATAGAAAGCCAAAAGATTCATCCTGTGGCCAGTCTTTCACATACAGAGTTTAAAGTACTTTGCTTTATTACTATTTTATTTTATTTTTGAGAAGGAGTCTTGCTCTGTCACCAGGCTAGAGTGCATTGGCACAATCTCGGCTCACTGCAACCTCTGCCACCTGGGTTCAAGCGATTCACCTGCCTCAGCCTCCTGGGTAGCTGGGACTGCAGGCATGCACTACCATGCCCAGCTAATTTTTGTATTTTTAGTAGAGACCAGGTTTCACCATGTTGGCCAAGATGGTCTCCATCTCTTGACCTCGTGATCCACCTGCCTTGGCCTCCCAAAGTGCTGGGATTACAGGACTGTGCCACCATGCCCAGCCCTCTATTTCATTTTTTAACAAAATATAGATTTAACAAAATATAGTATATCTCACGTGCTGGATCCTATTTGAAGCATTTTACAGACACTGATTTATTTAATTTTCACAGGGACCCATTTTACAGGTGGGAAAACAGAGGCAGAGAGAAGTTAAGTAACTTGTTTAATGTCACTCAGCCAAGAAGTATCAAAGTCTTGGCTGCTGGCTCCAGTCTAGACCTTTAACCACTCTGTTATACTTTCCATGGGTAAAGCGACCTAAAAAGGCCTCTGGAGTCACTTACAGGTGGATTTGGAGGCTAACTCTGGCATTGACTTACTAGATGCTTGATATTGGGCAGTTTATCTAACCTCTCTCTGCATCGGTTTCTACATCTGTAGGAAGAGATGATAAGCCTCCTGTTCTACAGGGTTGTCTTGGGCATTTGGTGAGGCGTGATGAGAGCAAAGCAGCTGGCACCATTCTTGCGCCTCGATAGGGTTCAATAAACACTGGCTGCTGTTAGCTTTGTGATCATGATCAATGTGTGAATATTAAATAGTATTTCCAGGCTGAAGGAGCTCTGAGGTACTCATATTGAGGAGTCCGTATTAGGGCTCAGCAGTGCTGCCCATCCAGTAAGGAATATTGAGAGACTACAACCACTGAGAATGCAGAACTCTGCATTTAGGACAATTGTCCCCACGCCACTGGAGGTCCCCACCTGCTCTGCCCTTGGATTTCATGAGGGACGTGGGAAAGGGACTGGAGGTCTACTCCATCTGCTTCCCTTTTTGGTACCAGTGCATTAGGGGACCAGGAAAAGAGGTGTTGGGGCTGCGTGGTTGTGTTTACCTCCTATGCAATGTAGGAATTGGCTTTGGGGCTTTCTTTTCCTGTTTTCTCATGGAATGTCGAGATTTCTAGGAGTGACCCTGCCTCCATGCAGTCAGTCCCTGAGAGGACTGTGGTGTCTAATTCCAGGGGAGGAGCAAATCCATGGGGGGAATCTCATTGGGAAGGGCTGGGCTAGTGCTGCTCAGGAGGAATTGGTAGGCCTCTCTGTGGAGTCTTGTAAACTGCTGGACTGGTCCTCAACATGATACTAAAAGCAACACAAGCCTGAGCACTGAAAAAGGTTCCCGAGAGTGTCTGCTCCATGCTGCTTGCTTTGCCGGCTGCCCATCGCTGATGTAATACTGCCCAGAGAAAGCCACGTGCCTCCTCTGGTTGAATCTCTCTGCTCTCTCTCCAGAAATGGGCTTTGCAGTCACAGCCATCTCTCGGACACCGGGGGTGACCTACAGTGACTCCTTTGACTTGCAGTGCATCATCAAACCCCACTATCCTGCCCGGGTCCCCGTGTCGGTGACGTGGCGGTTCCAGCCGGTGGGCACAGTGGAGTTCCATGACTTGGTGACCTTCACCCGGGACGGAGGGGTCCAGTGGGGGGACAGGTCCTCCAGCTTCCGAACCCGAACTGCCATCGAGAAGGCCGAGTCCAGCAACAACGTCCGCCTAAGCATCAGTCGAGCCAGTGACACGGAAGCAGGCAAGTACCAGTGTGTGGCGGAGCTGTGGCGGAAGAACTACAACAACACCTGGACACGGCTGGCAGAGAGGACCTCCAACCTGCTGGAGATCAGGGTGCTGCAGCCAGGTGAGTGCTGCGGACCGGTGGGCTGTGTGCTCGTGCTGTCTGGGGAGGCGTACAAGGTGTACATGGAGCCCTTAGCATCACTTCCCCCTTTCCCAGCTTTTTGTTTACAGATGTTTCAAACTAATGGGAGGTTTTACGAATCATGTAGTGGACTCTTGTATTCCCTTTCCTCGATAGCCAGTTGTTGTCTTACAGCATTTGTTTTGTTCCTCTGTGTGTTTTGTTGTTTTTGAGCCCCTGGAGGGAAAGCTGTGGACATCAGGACACTTCCTCCTAAGGGCTTCACATGTAACTCCTAAGAACCTGCCCCCCGCGGCACCATGATCACTCTTGGAATTTTACATGGTTGTGGTCCTATCACCCGCATTTCCCCAGTTGTCCTAGTCATGTCCTTTAGAGTTTTTTCCCTTCCAAATCAGGATCCACTGAGGGATCACACATCACATTTGTTGTCCTGCCTCTTTAGACTCCTTTAATCTGGAACAGTTCCCTAACTGTGTGTGTGAAGACATGGACATTTGTGAAATGCACAGGCCAGTTGTTTTAAAGAAAGCCCTTCTCTTTACTCAACCTCATCTCCTGTAATCCTCGTACAAGTATGTGGAAGTGGTATCACTGTCCCCTGTTCACAGACAAGGAGATTCTGAGGAAAGAGGGAGGGTGATGGGCACTTACTGAGCACCTTCTTGGTGCTAGGCGCTGAAGGTCAGTTACTTTATTAGAATTGCACGCAACCCCAGGAAATATTTAAATGACCAGCCTAAGGTCATGTACCCAGTGAATGGTGGAGCCAGGATTTGAATCCTGGTTGTCTTTCGCCCACAGCGTTGCCTGCACCCAGGCTCCATCCAGTTGTATGGGGCTTGAATTCGAGTTCCTTCCTCTGTGGAGGCTGAGTCTCTTTCAAAGTGGATCATAAGGATGCATTAATTTGGGGAGCATTAGTCAGTGGGGCTTTCTGCAAACACCTTCATCCAGCTCTTCTGCTGACAGGTGGGAGCAGCTAAGTACATGCAGCTCTTAGGGTTTTCCTCTGTCTGTCCTTGTCTCCTGCCAGGTTAGAAGCTGGTGAAGGGTGGAGCCCAGCTGGTAGGCTCCTGTATTTCTTCCCTCGTCCAGCCCATGCCTCGGCTAGAACAGGCACCTGTGCAGGAAAGGGTGAGGGTTTGACTTTGCAAAGATGGCTTGAACGCCTTGCCAAAGGATTTTTCTGCCCACTAACAGCCACGGTTAGTGCCTGACCTGGTCTGCTAGACTACTTTAGGTGGCCACAGTGTTGTTTACAGCAGTGTGAGGTTAAATCATGATAAACTGTGAGTTTCTCCTTCACCCCGTCTCACCCTAACAGAGTTCTGTTGTGTAACAGATTTGAAATAAGTGAATTGTATATATGATGAGAGTGTTCCTTTGGCCAGTGAGAGCCTCTGCTTGGACTGACAAGATGCTCTGGAAAGAGGCTGTTTTGCTTAAGTGGATTTTCAGGTTAATGGAAGGTTAAACAGAGACCCCATTCCATGTGAACCCTTGTTGTGGAAAATGTCAAGGTACCCACTTGGCTGCGTTATTGAGTGGGACATTAGGATTGTAATTGCACCTTTTTTTGGTTCCTTCTGGCTCTCAAGGTCAGTTTTCGGAGCAGCAGTGCCTGTCACATGGTTCTGCAGCTGTCGAAGGTAGAGGAGGTGCTGACCCCAAGGCTGTCTGACATTGCCTTTTTGAATAAATCCCTAGTATCTGTCTGCCTGTTTCTGGTACTACTTGGAATCTGAGACTGGAGTGCCTAAGGGAAGAATACAGAATTAGTTCACTGAAGGTTCTAATTATTTGGATTAATTTATGATGTTACTAAAGGCAGACAAGGAAAAAAATGTTTGAAGTCTCTCTTAGATGCCAGGTTTGTGCTTAGAGCTTTACTCATGTTTTCTTTTTAAATTTATCCAGCAACCTAATAATGTAGGTGTTTGTATCCCTATTTTGCTCATGAGGAAACCAAGGCTCACAGTGGCTGGAAATCTTGATGGAGGCAAGCCGGCGGGTGAAGCGGCAAAACTGAGATTCGAACCGGGGTTGGAGCCCAGGTCTCTCTGGCCTCCGTAGAGTAAACATTTTCACATTTTCCTTTATGTCATAATTGCCTCCTGGGTAGATAAAGTAGCTAGAGGGTTGGGAGACCCCGGATCTGCTCTGAGGATGTCTTTGTGTCTCCTGTATTTGAGTTGGTTTCTGTTGTGTTTTCAGTGTAAGGTGAGAATCAACAGTGGTTGGCATAGGAGACTTATGAGTATCACTGCACTTGGGCTGTTATGAGGCCTCTACTTAAAGGTGCATGGTAATGTACTTTTACGGCCCTCTGGAGGCTAGGAAGAGCAAAGGTGGGTGCTTGAGGCCATGCAGGACTCCCAGAGGACGGCTGAGGCACCAGGAGAGTGCATCCCCTGAAGCGTTACTGTCTCTCCTCTATTAAATATTTATGCATTTAGCACTTCATATGTTCCAGAGAGCTTCCTATGAGTTTTTACTTTTTCCTGTATACTTTGGCTCTGGTGCATTCATTTTGGAGAAATAGAAGTAGAAAAATACATGAGAGCTGACTATGTGCTAAAGACTATTGGACACATGGTGTATATTATCTCACTTAATCTTCACTGCAACCCTGGGAGGAACATACTGCTTTCCCATTTTGTAAGTGAAGTAACAGAGGCTCAGAGAGGTTCTCACTTGCTCAAATTAAATACCTACTGAGTGGGGAAGTTGGGATTTGAATCCAGGTGTGCCGTGTTAAAAAGCAATTGGGGTAGGGAGACTTTGACCTTTTTAAAGGCTGTGTAGACAGAGATTACTCTTTCTGCATTCAGAGTTAATGGTGTCCTTTACAGAAGGATTTTCTCCTTGTAGACTGATGATGTGGAGGAGTCACGGCACTAGTATTACTGGTCGTAATAACGGTAGAGCTAATATTCACCGAGCATTTCTTGTAAACTAATCTGAATGCTTTACACATAATAACTTAGTTCCTCCTTCCTTCACCATGCAGTGCTGTGAGGGGGACTGTTTCGCTCAGCTTCACAGATGAGGACACTGACACGGAAGTTATGTAAACTCTTCAGTGTGCCACAGTAAATGGCAGAGCCAGGATTCAAGTCAGACGGGCAGTCTGGCTCCAGAGTCCAGGTTCCTAATTTTATTATGACATGTTCTAGACAAGCGTTTTTCTCCTCAGGAATCCTCTTTGGTGCCAGGTACTTGTATTTAATGTTTCCTCTCTCTGGTTAACCACCCCCGCTTTCCTAACCCTCTTTAGCATATCCTTAAATTTGTTTTTTTTGAAGTTGGGGTCATAAGACACTTGCAGAGGTTCCTCAAGACGTGGTTTGCTGATGGCGTAGGTTAATCTTGGCCCATTTTAACTCCTGATTCTCCCAGCTTCTGCCACAAGGTGGCTCCATGACTTGGGGGATGCCAGAGGCTCCAAACCAGCGCTGTGCTCTCTTCTTTGGCTCTCCTTGCATACCTTGCCCCTCAAAACATAGATTCTCAGCCCTGCTCTGGTGTCTTCCATGGAAATGTCCCCTGCCACCCCCGTTTTAAAGAATATTGTGTTGTATATTCTTATTCCATCAGAATCAAATAGGAATCCGGGGACTGTTGACTCACTCACGCTAGTCCATTTATCATCAGCCTTCTGCTGCTGTGATATCATTCATCTCAGCAAGGTTCTTTGTGGTCTGTGCCCCAGACTCGTCCCTGCTGGAGCCACCTGCTGATCCTGCCCCCATGTCAGTATTCATCAGAATCTCTGGTTGGAGGCACAGTTGCCTTCTTGTGGATCTTGTGGATCTGTTATCTGAGCATTCCTTATGCTTGCTTCCTGCTGCATATGCACATCCCCAGCAGAATCTTCAAGGAATGCCATCACTCTCATGTGGCCATTGATCTAGCTTAGCCTGAACCCCACTGATTGCAGTATGACCCCCCACAAGGGGCATTTAGGCAAGACTTTCAGCCAGTTCAACATGTTTGGTTCCTAGTTCTTCATCAGTTCTTTTCTCTTTTAATTGTGAAGCATAATCACTTTGCTTCCTTCTGATTTTCTTTAGCTCAAAACACCCTCCAATTATACATTCCTAAATACAGAAGCAGTCAGGGAAATGCCAGCACTCATTTTCCAAATGTTTACGACAATATCTTGGTTTGGCTATTAAATATTGTACATTAAAATCGACAAAGCAATACACAAGCTTCCAGGAGGACAGCCTCCGGCGGTGGAAAGCCAACTTGTCAGAGGGTGTATTCTGCTGGGGTTTTACTGATGGGCAGTCAGGATGAATATTTAATACCCTCTGGATGTTGCCAAATCACTTTTCTTCTATTTCTTATTGCTGACCTGACACATTGGGATAGTGGAGGGCTTTTCTTTGACTTCCATGAGCCCAGAGCATGTGAACACTGGCTCTCTTTGTCACATTCTAGTGGGTGACTGGCTCCCCTATCCCTCAGAACTGGCCTCTGCCTTCTTTCAGGGGAGTCTGGGGTTCTCTTTCTTCCATCCCAGGTGGTGTCTGCCTGTTGTCTGTGCCAAGATAGAATGAGCGTGAGTGCAGGAGCCCTCAGAGGAGTGCCCAGCACTTCCCCCACGCCTCAGGCCTGTTGTCATGGTAACACCGGGCACTTGTTATTGGCATCAAATAGCCAGGGTCACTGCTCTGCCTGTAGACAGGTAAGGCAGGGTAGTGTGCATCTGAGTTACTTTAATTAGCTATTTCCACCTGCAGACTCTTGCGGCTTTCCCCTTGCCCCTCCCTCCCTGTCTCTGTATGCATGTTTGAGCACCTACTAAGTGCCAGGTTGCCATGCTGGTGAGGCTGCAGAGATGGGTGTGTCACGTTCCTGCCTTGCAGGCTCTGAGGGAGGCAGCATGCCTAGGAACAGAGGAGAGCAGAAAAGCATTACAGGTGTGAAGGCAGAACCAGCACAGGGCATGGGCAGGGGCAGGAGGCATGAGGAGGGAATGGGGTGAGAGTGAGGCAGGAGGTTGGGAAGGAGGAGTGGAGCATTTCAGGCTCAGAGGAGAGTGTGAATAAAGACAGTCACAGAGGGTGGGAGCAGCATGCTTATCTTGAGATGACTAAAGCATGGGGTCTGCTAGGGGTCCACCTCCAGGCAAGCTGGCAGGGATCAGGAAGTTCTTTTTGTACACGGGAGTATGGAGTGAGGGTGGGCATATATAATGGCTAAAAGCAAGGACAGACCAGACAGCCTGGGTTTGAATGCCAGCTCTACCACTGAACCAGCTGTGTGACCTTGGGCAAGGGTCTTTATAAAATTGGGATTAATATTTATTTCATAGGAGTGGTGAGGACTAAGTAGTTAATATTTACAAAGTGCCTAGAATAGTGCTGAGCACAGAGGACCAGGTTAAAGTTTGCTAAATAAATAAGAATATCCTAAACTCAGAAATTAGGACTTCAGCTCATACCCAGATCATATACTCCATTTTTATAATAATTCATAATATTTCCTTTCCCCAGAAATGAAATTCATATATGATATAATATTCCTAATCATCTCATCTTTAAAATTTGCTATACTGCCCAAGTTGTGGGATAAAAAAAGATTTTTTTTAAAAGTAGTTCATAGTAAAATACTGTATTTCAATGTGTAAATGCTCAGGACAGCTATGCTAGGAGGCACAGTCACAGTCAATGCTGCCTCTGAACGCACGCTGACGGCCACCGTATCAGGGACTTGTCACCTCGAGCAGCACCGCCATCCCCACAGGGTTTCTGAAGTCTCGAGCAACTCTTGCTACAATTCTGAACAAAACAAAGGAAAATCCTCTCCTGACTGACCTGGTATATATTAAAACCATGCAAAATAAAATCTTGTGATTATAGTAAAATGAAAGTAGGTTCTAGGCTCAGAGACATATTTTTTGCCCATATGAATGTCATTCGAAAGTCACACAGGACACGAGGCAGAGTTTTGTTGCCTGGAGTTGTCCCAGATATGATTTAACATCTTTAATGGCTTTGTTCCATTGAATATATATACCCCTCCCCAAATCAACATGGCACCCAAAGACCTGCTTGAGATTAGCGGCCTGATTGAGAACTGCTGTCTTGGGCTGTGGGGTGGGCAGCCATGGGCAATGCCTCGTTTGCCATTTAGGAAAATCCCCTGGCTGTGGCTAAGCCTGGAGGCAGGGAGTGTCGTATGCAGTCCAATTATAAGAGCCTGAGAAAGATCACTGGGGGTCCAAATAGGGAATGGCCATGCAGAGAGAGCTGAGAGCAGGGGTGTTAAGGACAGAGGGGTTCAGGTATAGTAGCAGTTTGACTGGCCGGCGTCTGTGCCACTGGTTTTCCAGCCAGCTCACCCTGCATTCTCTCCTAGTCTCTCGTCTGACTCGCTTCCCTCCACTTGAAAAATCTCCCCTGCTGCAGCCACTGGCCTCCTCTATCTCTGGCATGACTGTCTGTTGTCTTTAATAAAGAGCAGCATCTTCCTTCCTCACTGCCCATCTCTTCTCACCTGCCACCCACTGGCTGCTGCTCACACCACTGCACAGAAACCGCCCTCCAGACTTCCCGGCAACCACCTCGGCAGCATGGCTGTGGCTTCTCAAACTTGACTGCATCAGAATCACTTGGAAGGCTTATGAGACCAGGTTGCTGAGCCTCACCTGCAGTTCTTCTGACTTAGTAGGGGCTGGCAGATTCCCAGGAGATGTTGATCTGCAGATCCATGGAGTGTACCCTGAGGGCCACAGGTGGTCAGGAGCAAGTGCAAGCTCCAGGCTCCTTGCAGCGTGGCCGCAGCTTGCCTTTCTAACCTCATCCGCTACAGCTGAGCACTTGCTCCTCCCAGAATACAGTGCACAGGGAAGTTGTCATCTTTCCCCCGTCCCCTCGCTCTGGCATGTCCTTTCATTGTCCTCCTCTGCTTGTTTCTCAGGGCCTAGCTCAGAGGCCACATACCTTTTGAAATGTTCTCTCTTCTATCAAAATCAGAATTGTCCCTCCGTTTAAAAAGTAACCACATTTATTCAACTATTCATTTATTAATTTAACAGTGATTGGGTCATAGTCCCTGCCCTGCATATGCTTAGAATTTTGTAGGAAAGAGACTTTGAAATTACCTTCATTGTAAGGCAGCAGCAACACAGCTATAGTGGAGGGTAAGAGAATCCTTTACTGAAGAAATAAATGAGTTTTGAGTGAGAAGAGCACACACAGAGTGGAGTCCGCAGGGAGGGCAGGCTGGCTGAGGAAGGCACTGCTCATCTCTGCTGTGGAGTTCTTCCCTCTTCCTGATGTCGCCCACCTTGAAACCACCCCATCCTGGCTTGTAACAAACAAAACAGCCTCTCCTACAATACCAAACACAGACCTTCCAAGTTTTAATCAGAAGCCTGGGAAGGAAACTCTCCAGTTGCAGAAAGAAAGGGTCATTCCCTCAAGCGGGATCCGGCCCCCGGGCTGCCACGAAGGCAGCTGCTAGGTTGAGCTGGAGTAGCTCTGGGTCCCTCTTCCTGCCTCTTGCTGGATTCTTTCTTCCTCCTGCCAATTCGCTGTTGGGGGTTAACCAGTCTTTTCTTTCAAAGCCCATTCACTCACTCGGCCAAGTCCAGGGTTTCTCAGGCTTGAAGCTCCCTGTATATCACCTGGGGATCTTGTTGAAGTGCAGATTCTGACTTACTGGGTCTGGGGTAGGGCCTGAGAGTCTGCATTTCTAACAAGCTCCCAGTTCCTGCCGCTGCTGCTGGCCCAAGTCCAGCACTTGGAGCAGGAAGAGTGCCACTTATGCTTGACAGCTCCGAATCTAAATGTTGAGCTTTGAACTTGGGACAAGGCACAGAAACCAAAAAGGAATGAGAATAGCTAAAAATGGACTGGGTGTTTGTTATGTATCAGGTTCTGTGCTAAACTCTTTTTATAGACAATTGCTTTTACTCTGCACAGAGCTCCTCATGGGGATAGATACATATTGTTCTTATTTTGCAGATGAAAACACCTGTGGTCTGTAAGGAGGCCGGGCTCTCCTAGCTGTGTGGAGGAGGGTGGTGCTCACAGGCTGCACACCGCCCAGAGCAGGGCTTTGGCAGGATGTGGGAGGGCTCCCTAATTGTATGTGGAGATTCCAGTCTCCTCTATGCCTCAGGAAAAGTCCTACCTGCCCTGGAGATGTGGGAGGAAATCCAGGGCATAGAATAGGAGCTGACCCCCTTGCCCACCTGTCAGACGGCACCACATTTTAAAAATGCCTCTCTTTCAAGCTTCTTAACACTTCACAATATTTTGACATGGGAAGGCAAAAAAAAAAAAAAAAAAAAAAAAAAAAATGGAAATGCTTTGAAACATTTCTCTTCCTTTGATTCTTGTTCTCAGACCATGTGACTAAATTGAAGTTTAGTCATAGGATTCCAGTTTAACATATGCAGTTACTATAGCAATTGAGGTTTCCTTAGTAACAGTTGCAGAAATAATCCAGCTCCAATTAATAATACATTTTAAAGCTCTTTCTACTCCAGGCTGAACAACCCAGTTTTTTTGGCCAAGAACCAGATAATTCAGGTGGTGTCATTTGCACTGATATAGATATCATTTGCATGCGGTGAATTGGGTTGGAAAGGAATGAAAAGGGAGCCGGTTGTTTCAAGTATTATAGGAATCCAATCTGAAAGTCGACTGGCAAGCTAATGCAAATGTAGTTTCCAGAGCTTGGGAGCTTAAGGGTAAACCTTGCCCTGGATTCCCAGTGTGCCCTAGAGGACTTTCTGCATTTGAAGAAGGGAGAAGGCAAAAGATTGGACTTGCTAACAAAAAAGATGGACCCAGGAGGGTGGGGCCGTGGCACACAGGATTTCTCTCTAAGTGGTGCCTGGTGTGTTCTTGATGATGTGAGAAGGTCTGTGGGTATGTGAATTCAACAAGTCTTCCTGGAGAGGATGTCTGATTTACCACTGGGAGATGTGTCCTCAGCGTTGCTCAGTTATGGCATTGGGAATTGGACTCTGCCACACCTTGGCTTCCTAATCCTTCCACCCATTCAGGACATTTGTCTGTGTGTTACAGGGGGACCAAGTGGCAGTCTGTGGCTTTCACAAATTTTCATCCCATGATGCATGGGACTCAACCCTCGATGCTGCCAAACCAAGCCTAAGCAAGCTGGCAGGCCAGAGTCATGGCCAGTGGGCTGGGTCCTGGGTCTGGATGCAGTTCCTGGGGTTGAGCTGGCCTTAAGAAACAAGAGTCTGACCAGCAGAGTGCTGGAGCCTGGCCAGGCGTCCCCGCCCTCCCCCTCCCTCCGGACAAGCTCAGTTGGAGGAGGCCCAGGTGGTTCTCCCTGGGTGGAATCTGCACCTTGCCTCTGCTTTCTTTCTCAGCTGGCAAATGGTTTGGTCCCTGTGGCCAAAAGCCTAAGTGTGAAAAGAGTGGTGGAGGTGGAACAATGCTTATTAGTTTCCTAAGAGGAACTTAGAGTGGTTTCTTTTTTCATATTTAGTACTGGGAGAGGGTGGGTGGGGGAATGCAGAGCCAAGGAAAATGATGATGGAATGGGTGAGATCTCAAATCACCTTCCTAGGATGGGTCTCATTAGACTTTAGCTTCTTGCCACTGGCAAGGTGGACATCGTCAGTACTTAGCTGCAAAAGAGGCGTTCCACAGTCTGCCCTCTTGTCTGTTTTTGGAGCGGGACATTGAGGGGAAGGGAGGACTACAGTTGGCTTTGCCTTGCCTTGTGTTTTCCCATCCTCTTGGCCTTCTCTCTTACTCCCCAAGAGGAAGGCCCCCTGCAGCATCCTCTAATTACCTGTTGTGTTTTTCCAACGCGCTCTCATTCGCTCACCCACTCATTCACCCATTTCAGCAAATGCTGATCCGAATGCCTTCCTGGCCCAGGCACTGTGCTAGGCTCCGGGGGTGCAGCGACGAGAACATCCACTAGGAGGTCCGCCCATCAGGGCTGGGACTCTGCGGGGGTGCAGCGGTGAGAACATCCACTAGGCAGTCCGCCCCATCAGGGCTGGGACTCTTGCCTACTCTTCAGGGTATCCTCAGCACTTAGCATCTTGTGGGAAACCGAGTGGGCACTCCGTAAATACTGGCTGATTGAGTGGAAAGAGCTTGATCTCTGCCCTGGGTGAGCTCACCATCTAGGATGGGAGAGAGATTAGAGGACAGACAGCCCAGAGATACATAGAGGGTGCTCAGGAAGTGTATTGAGCCCCAGGGATGGGAATGAGGGCAAGTGGAGAGAGGGTCAGGGTGGGAGGCGGCAGAAGACGGGCAGAGAGGACAGCAAGGGCAAAGGTCAGAGCTCAGGGGAAACTGCACCAAGCGTGTGTGCCTGTGGAGGGTGCTTGAGGGTGAGTCCTGGGAAATAAGTCAGGACACGTGGGTGAGGGCCAGATCCTGGAGGAACTTTGTACTGTGAAAAGGAAATGTTTCTCTGTAGCCCATAGGTAGTTCAGAGCCATTAAACTTTTCAAGCAGAGACCTGATAGAGCCAGATTTGTATTTCAGCTGGATCGCCCTAGGAGGCCTTTGATGGTGGGGAGTGCAGGCAGTGGATAGGGGAGAGATGGTGAAGGCCTAAGCCAGAACTGTGGCAAGGGGGAGACAGAGAAGGATGTTTAGAGACAGCCTGGGCTCCATGCTGCCTTATTCTGAAGGCACTGAAGCCAGTCCTTGTTAAATCTGGAGGAAACCTGGCTCAGAGCCTCAAGGTGGATGGGCCACATTTCTGGGAGTGTGTGGCAATTCCTCTGTTCCCCTTTCCTTTGCAGTGACAAAGCTGCAGGTGAGCAAATCGAAGAGGACCCTCACCCTGGTGGAAAACAGGCCCATTCAGTTGAACTGCTCAGTCAAGTCTCAGACAAGCCAGAACTCCCACTTTGCAGTGCTCTGGTACGTCCACAAGCCCTCAGATGCTGATGGCAAACTCATCCTGAAGACCACCCACAACTCCGCCTTTGAGTACGGCACTTATGCGGAGGAGGAGGGCCTGAGATCCAGACTTCAGTTTGAGAGGCATGTGTCGGGGGGCCTGTTCAGCCTCACTGTCCAGAGAGCTGAGGTCAGTGACAGCGGCAGCTACTACTGCCACGTGGAGGAGTGGCTGCTGAGCCCCAACTATGCCTGGTACAAGCTGGCAGAGGAGGTTTCTGGGCGCACAGAAGTCACTGTTAAACAGCCAGGTAAGGACGCAGGGTACGGCTGTCCTGGGCTAGCACGTTTGGTGCAGAGACTGCCTGGGGGTGGATGGAGCTCTGTGGGGCTGTTGTGGAGAGACTCTCTGCAAGGTACATGCAGGGTGTGGGTGCAGGTACACAGACCATCACTCTAGCACGCTGCAGCTCCACCCATTTTATCTGCAGTGGGTCCCGATGCTGATGGCAGACTCATGGAAGCATCCTTGGCTCTGCTTCTATGGACACCATCTTCACCAAGGAGCAGCCTGAGAGGGCAGCCGTGGTTAGCAAGATGTGGCAAAGCAGAGTTCTTGGCAGCTCCTAAATCTCCTTCTGGGTTTGCAGTTTGTACCCTGGATCTCGGGCTGGCACCAGCTCCACACCCAGAGTTTTCTGGTTTTATGCGTCTGCATCCCCCTTCTTCCTTAGCTCCCCGTGCAGCCCAGACAAGCCCTTCCTATCTCCAAACTGAATCAGTCCTTCTTTGGCCCCTCTTCGACCCTGGGGTGTAGCCCTTATTCCTCTCCCTGACAGGAGGCACTCAACCTCTGCTAGAATGCTTCCGGGGAGGGAGAGCTGCTCACTCTGCAAGCCTCAGTTCCACTTTTGGGTAGCTCTGATTGTTGAAAAGATTACCTTCCTGTAATTTCCCATTTTAGATCTGCCCCTAGAACAACAAAAGATAAGTCTGGGTCATTTTCCTTTCAAACACATGAAGTGTATACCCCTTTCAATCTCCCCTGCTCTGTTAAAGATCTCTAATTCTTTCAACTTCTACTCACATAATGTAGCCTTAATGGCCTCTCTGTCGTCAGTTCACTGTCCCTACAATTTGTGGTTGCTGCTGCCTTCCTTCCTGATGGGCCATGGGGGTGCTGTGTTGCCACCCAGAGTCTCATCTCGAGACCTTTGCTTGTGCCATCCTCATTGTCTGGAATGTGTTTCTCCTGCCGCTTCTCCCGTGTCTTCACCCTATCCCTAAGACTTCATTCAGCACCACCTTTAGGAAGCCTGCCCTGATTTCTCCCATACCAGTATGGGTCCGTTATAAAACACATAGTCTAATAATGGTTTGCGTTTCTTCTATACTACACTGTAAGCACTTTGAGGACAGGGCTGTGTCATATCTTCAGCCACCAGCCTGGTACTCTTAGTAAATACTGGTTGAATAAGGAATAAATGATTGCTTTCCTTGGGCATCCCAAGGCCTTGGTACTTACTGTTCTCTCAGCCTGGAACATGTTGGCCATAGATATTTATTTATCTTGCTCTTCCTTGAAGGGGGATTCCCAGCTCATTTTAACTTAAACGTAAGCCCTCATCACTCTAGCTTTCCTTTCCCTGGCCTTTCCACAATACATATCACCACCTGACATTTGGTTAATTTACTTATTCATATATAAGTAATTACAAAGTATTTATTTATATTTATACTTAAAATAGACTTACCAGTCACTATGCATTATTTTTATATTAGAATGCATATATATCCTCATTTGTTTTCTGTCTCTTCCACTAGAGTCGAAACCTCCTGAGTAGGCATAGGAACTTGGTTTTCTTCACCATTGCTTGACTCCTAAGGAGGCCTGTTCAGTAAGCCAGTGGAACCCAGTACCGAGCTCCAGATGTGGCCTGGCCCCTGCTGTATGCAGTGGGTCTGTTCTCCTTCTTTGCCTGAGGATATTCTATTTCCAGGGATTCTCACTGGCCTCACGGTGGCATTTTCTGCTGACCTCTGCTGGTGCATGAAACAGGAAGCTCTGGTCTGAAGTGATTCCCAATGGGGTTTTTGAAAATGAAGGTTGTCATTAGGCTCACAGTGTTCTTTTGGTTCCTATTTTTCATCTATTTTCAGTTCTAATTATTTTCTCTACTGAAAGAACACGATCACCCCCGTCCCTCCGCATTTCTGCTCTAGTCATCACCATGTTTTCCTTTCCTCATTTGTACTGAAACCAGAGGTTCTTAGAGGGGCCTAGACTTATTGAGGGGATTTCCCTCTCTGAGACTACAGTCAAGCGAAGTGGGACAGTGCAGAAGGATTGGAAGGATCCCTGTCCACACATTTAATGAAGTCTCTGTTATAGTGAACTTTAAAACTGTAAATGTGAAACTCCCAGGACACCGAGTGAAACAGCTTTCCCTGTTTCAGTTGACAGTTTTGATTTGTATCGTTTTCTTTTGGAAAATACATACACACCAAAAAAATAGAAAAATTAAATAAAAACCCAAGAAACAAAACAAAACAAAGAAAGTTACCTTTCAACCCTGAGACAACCAGAGTTAATATCTTCATATGTATATATTTGAATGGGGAGGGAGAAAGGGATTTAGTTATATAAAATTGGTTATTTTATATTTCCTAACTTTAATTACAAAAGTAATCATGGACATTGTAAAACATTCTGGCAGTATTGAAGTGTGTAAAGCGAATGAGTGAAAGTGCCCAGCCTCCCTGCCTCTGATGTCACTCAGAAGTCTCATTACTGAGGTGCTACAGTGCATTCAGAGTGCCATAGCTTTTACATACTTCCGGTCCAGACAGAGTCATTTGGGACCCTGTGAGATTATAGGCATGCCATCAAGGTGTGTTGTCATTAATGACACTTTTCCACTGGAGGAGACTCTGCTTGGCTGAGTTTTGAAAGCACCCAGTTCCTTTGGTATCAGTCTTTTCTTTTTTCTTATTTCTTTTTTGTTTCTTTTGAGATAGCATCTCACTCTGTTACCCAGCTGGAGTGCAGTGGCATGATCTTGGCTCACTGCAACCTTCACCCCCACCTTGTAGCTGGGATCACACGTGCACACCACCTCACCTGGGTAATTTTTGTATTTTTTAATGGAGACAGGGTTTCACTGTGTTGGCCAGGCTGGTCTCAAACTCCTGGCCTCAAGTGATTCACCCACCTTGGCCTCCCAAAGTGCTGGGATGACAGGTGTGAGCCACCATGCCCAGCAATCTTTTCTTTTTTTTTTTTTTTTTTTTTTTGTTGAGACGGAGTTTTGTTCTTGTTACTCAGTCTGGAGTGCAGTGGCGTGATTTCGGCTCACTGCAACCTCCACCTCCTGGGTTCAGCAATTCTCCTGCCTCAGCCTCCTGAGTAGCTGGGATTACAGGCATGCGCCACCATGCCCAGCTAATTTTTTGTATTTTAGTAGAGACGGGGTTTCACCATGTTGACCAGGATGGTCTCGATCTCTTGACCTCGTGATCCACCTGCCTCGGCCTTCCAAAGTGCTGGGATTACAGGCGTGAGCCACCGTGCCTGGCCCCAGCTATCTTTTCTTTACTGATGTCATATCAGTTGCATTCCCACCCTAAGAGGGACCTTGTGTAGGTTTTTGTAAGGAAATTAAGAACTACAATTCTGAGGGTAACAGATGAACAGATTAAACTGGGTTTCCCCCTGCAGTTCCTGTGTGGTTGGCAGCCCAACATTTTCTAGCCATCATGTGGTCAGTTTTAAAAGTTTATTCTTTTCAGGGTTTCTCACCATCCCCTTCCCCGACTGTTCCCAGCCACCCGCCTCAGTCAGCCACATGATTTGGGGTCTTTCGTCATTTGGATGTGCAGTCTCTGCAGCTTCTGCTCATCCTCCCGTGAGCCTCTGAACCAATGAGGGCTGTGACTTCAGGGACAGCTGTTATTGTAACATGGAACTCCTCGAAACCCAGGCATTCCAACACATGATTGAGGAGCTCAGAATGTTTAGGGAGCCACATCTGAGAAATGTTTCTCCTAATGGAGCCCGTCTGCTGTCCTTCTGTGTTTGGAAAGCACCCTTTCACCCACCCTGAGAAAGGATGCACGCGGATTGTCCTCTTGTTGCTGACTTCTGTTTCCTCACTGTTCCAGATAGCCGCCTGAGGCTCAGCCAAGCCCAGGGGAACCTGTCGGTTCTGGAGACCCGGCAGGTGCAGCTGGAGTGTGTCGTCCTCAATCGCACCAGCATGGCCTCCCAGCTCATGGTGGAATGGTTTGTATGGAAGCCCAACCACCCTGAGCAGGAGACTGTGGCCCGTCTGAGTCGCGAGGCCACATTCCACTATGGAGAGCAGGCGGCCAAGAACAACCTGAAGGGGCGGCTGCATTTGGAGAGTCCTTCCCCCGGCGTGTACCGGCTCTTCATCCAGAACGTGGCTGTGCAGGACAGTGGGACCTACAGCTGCCGCGTGGAGGAATGGCTGCCTAGCCCCAGTGGTGTGTGGTATAAGCGGGCAGAGGACACCGCAGGGCAGACAGCTCTGACGGTCATGCGACCAGGTGAGGGTCCATGTCCCCAAGCTTCCACTCCCTCTGGTGTTTCCCCTTTAAGTGTAATATTTTAGGCACTGGATAAAATTAGTATATTATTTAAGTGTAATATTTTATGCACTGGATGAAATTATTAATAAATTATTTGCAGTTAAGTATATGAATGTCTATATTTCTATGCATTTATATTCAAAATTGTCGGAATTTTTTTCCAGTGAATGGAAAATTGCACATCTGGCTTTGGCCTAAGGTGATTTGATTTCTTAATTAGAATGAAATCTGGCCATTCATTATTCCAGGTGCACAAATCTGTTTCTAGATTTGAACAAATGGTGAATATGACAAAAATCTTGAAACAATAACCATGTTGTTAAAAAAAATTCAGCTTGTGGATTTTCAGTGGAAAATAATCAGTTTACAAGCTTTAAATAGAAAACAATGAATTGTATATAGCCTTCACTCTCTCACTTCCCAATAATTTATTTTTATTTCTTGAGATGGAGTCTCACTCTGTCGCCCAGGCTGGAGTGCAGCGGCGTGATCTCGGCTCACTGCAACCTCCGCCTCCCGGGTTCAAGTGATTCTCCTGCCTCAGCCTTCCCAAGTATCTGGGACTACAGGCGTGTGCCACCACACCCGGCTGATTTTTGTATTTTTAGTAGAGATGGGGTTTCACTATGTTGCCAAGCTGGTCTCAAACTCCTGACCTCGTGATTCGCCCGCCTCAGCTTCCCAAAGTTCTGGGATTACAGGCATGAGCCACCTGGCCCAGCCCCAATAATTTTATTAGTACTAATAACTATTCTGTGTGGCCTTTTGTTTTCCTTGTCTTTATTCTGTTTCTGAATATCTACATGCATATAATTGCTAGGCATAATTGCACATTTAAACACATAATCAAAGCGAAGATGTGCAGGATTCCTGTGTCCTTTGTCACATCATAGCATCATCCATTTGTACTAGGGTGAAAAGTCGATCATTCCTCTAAGGACCTGGAGTAGGAGTGCATTCGTGACCCCATCAGTATCTTGTTTGTTTTCTGAGCATCCTGACATTCACATTTGTGGCCTTTGGCACTATTGGAAGATTTCGTAATGTCTTTATGTCTGAGTAGAGCAGCTCATTTCGTTGGTGGGACATTGGATCTCTAGGGTGGCGCCAGGTCCCTTAGATCATGGAACACACTTCAGGGAGGTGCTGCAGCCTTGGTTACAGGAAATGGACAGTATCCCATTCACCTGTGTCTTGCCTAAGCTGCAGGGGAAATCACCTATCTCCACTTTGAGCTAACTCCTATTTTTCCATAAGCTTTTATATATATATATATTTTGCTTTTTACCTTGCCCTGAAATGGCTGCACGTCTTTTCCCGAAGGTGAAATTGTGGAGAATGGCAGCTGAATGCCCCGCTTCCTCAACTCCCACCCATTCTGCAGGTCACCACACTGAGGCCCCAGATGGAATGGGAGGAGACACATGTTTATTAAGTACAGCTACATCCCAGCCATAGTTAGGAGACTTACGTTCAGGCTTCACATTGACCCTGAGTGGTAGCTTTTACTCATGAGGAACCAAAGCCTGGAGTGAATCACCACACAGCGAGCAGGTTTAGGCAGAGTGACCCCCCAGGCTTCCCTCCTGCCACTCTGTGTGCTTCCAACAGGCACCTGAACTGTTGGCCCCGTGTCTGTCTCCTGTTCAACCCTGTGAGCAAGCCTGCATCAGCCTGCCTTCCATCCGTTGGTCCATCTGTCCCTGATTGCACAGGTTGATTGTACTAATTAGAAAACATTGGAAAACAGAAAAGTATAATTTTGAAAGTTAGCCATAATCTCACGGCCTGCAAACACCTACTATTAATAATTTGGTGTATATTTTTTGGTCTTTACCTCATGTCTTCATATTTCCTCTCTCTCTAAACAAAGGCAGGATCTTACTATTTTATGCAATCTTTTTTTCTCCACTCAGCTTTCTTTTATGAGCATTTTTTCATGTCTCTGAAAGCATTTCCTAGTCACTATTTTTAGTGGTTTCATAACATTCATTGTGCAGATATATTTAAAAGATTTGTTTTCGGAGGGATACATTAAACATATGGAAGACTTGGAATAATGTAGTTCTAAAAGTATTGTTAAGAAAATAATCACCTTTGGCTGCTAAGGGTTGACCATTCACTATATTCTGAAATATATGGAATGAAGGGCTCCCACCCTCACTAAGATTGCAGATGGGTCAATTAGTAGTTGTGTTTGGCTCACACAACTGGGGAAGAGAGAAAGCCACAGTCATCACAGAGGCCAGGAATCGGTGGTCACTGAGAGCCAGGGGAGCCATTAGCATCACACAGACAGCAGGGGCAGAGGTCAGCATCTTTCCGTGGCTTATACTTGGAAAAGAAGAGAGTATTAACATCTGAACAAGGAAGAAGGTTGGCATATTCTAGAAGGGGGCAGATGCAGGGAACCAGATTGGTAGAGAAACATGTTAAGGGGAGAAGATTGTGGAAAGGTAGAAATTAATTT
The DNA here is from genome assembly GCA_031835075.1 of Saguinus oedipus. NCBI lineage: Eukaryota > Metazoa > Chordata > Mammalia > Primates > Cebidae > Saguinus > Saguinus oedipus. Next base: position 88,465,802 of record CM063175.1, read on the forward strand.
CTTTCAGGAAACTTGTATTGAGTCATTTATGCAGATAAGGCATGAAGGGGCCGAGAAAAATGTTAGGCAACCTTAGAAGAGAAGAAAGCAAAGGGAGAGTGGAGAGGGAGGAGGTGCTTTTGAGAGCTAAATGCCTGATGGTCTCTGGCCATCTCGTCCCTGGTCGTGATGAGTTCCATTGCACATCACCCAGGACCACCTCCCTTGACACCTTAGCCAGTTACCAGGAGCCTGGGGATACCTGCAGATGTCAGATTCTGGAGGAGAAAAACACTGGGGAGCTCCCTATTGCACTCCAGCGGCCTTGGAGTAACATACAACTGAGGAGTCAAGTGAGTTTGAGTTGCCTGTGAACTGATTGGATAGTCCCCACCCGGCCACTTTCTGATCTCAAGCATGTTCTTGTCCCTGAGAGAGCTGGGCCTGCCACCTGTAACTGGTTACTGAGCCTCCTTTTGCCAGCAGTGCATGCTGAGATTCCAGATGGGTGTGTGGGGGGGTGCAGAGGGGCTTGGCAGAGTCCCCAAAAGAGCAGTGGGAAGCCCAGCTTTGTGTTCACCTGTGAGTGACGCTAAGCCAATTCATTGAAAGTCCAGGGCAATACTTGGAAAGTGCTCCTATTTGGTCTTCCTCCAAGTAGGATCTGATGTGGTAGCTCTACTTTGGTTTACATTACATAAACAGGGCCAAAGGGAGGCCTTTTAGGAGTTAGGGAGTGAATTATTTGTTTAGAACATAGCACAGTGAGCCAAAAAAAAAAAAAAAAAAAAGCAAAACAGATACGAGTCTGTCTGTTGGCATCTGTGAGCTGTGACTCACCTGCTTGGGGTCCCTCTCTGTGGTTGACTGTGTGTCTGCTGCCTAAGTGGGGAGGACACTTTGTGTACACCCTCCCGAAAGTCATGCTCACAGGGTAGGGCCCTTTCAGCCTTGTCAGCTGTTATTTCGCTTCAGTCCTTGGAGAGATACCGATCTCCTTGGGCTCACTGTGTTTTAGGCAGTAAGCAACATGCATGTAGTTTAAATTTAAGTTACTGCATGGGTGTTTTACCTTCCCAGGGCTACCATAGCAAATTACTATAAACTTGATTGTTTAAAACAAAAGAAATTTATTCTCTTACAGTTCTGCAGGCCAGAAGTCCAAAATCAGGACGTCTTCAAAGCCATGCTCCCCGTGAAGGCTCTAGGGAGGAGCACTTCCTGGCCTTGCCCAGGTCCTCGTGGCTACAGGTGTTCCAGCTGCTTCACTCCTGTTTGGGCCTCCCCCGTCTTATGCCACCTTCTCTCTGTGTCCTCTCTTGGGCTCATAAGGACACTAGTTATCTTAGTCTGCTCAGCTGCCATAACAAAATACTATAGACTGGGTGGCTTCAACAACAGAAATCTATTTTCCTACAGTTCCAGAGGCTGGAAGTCTGAGGTCAGGGTGCCAGCATGGCTAAGTTCTGGCAAGGGCTCTTCCAGCTCCCAGATGGCCACCTTCTTGCCATGTCCTTGAATAGTCTTTCCTCGGGGCGTGCACCTGGAGAGAGATCTTCTCTCTTCTTCTTCTTCTTAGAAGCCACCGGTCCTACTGGATTAGGGTCTCAGCCTTATGACCTCGTTTAATTTTAGTTACCTCCTAAAAGTCCTACCTCCAAATGTAGTCGCTGTGTGGGTTAGGAATTCAGCATATTAATTTGGAGGGGGACCAATTCAGTTCATAGCACCAGCCACTGGATTTGGGGCCCACCCTAATCCGGTAAGACCTCCTCTTAGCTAATTACATCTGCAAAGATGTCGTTTCCAAATAATCACATTCTGAGGTTCCAGGCGGACGTGCATTTTGAAGGGACAGTATTCAGCCATTCAAGCGGTCACAGTGAAAATAAACATCCCTTCCTCCCAGGATTCCCGGAAGGGACCACATTGCCAGCTTCTCATGAATTCTTTCACAGGTATTTTATGCAAGTATAAACAGATACGTGTGTCAGAATAAAATGCAATTACTGCATACAGTGACATGGACAGTAACATTGTTCTGTACTCTAATAATTGTTCTTGGGTCAGCTTCCACCTGCGGCACTGCCTGTGCCTTTTCAATAGGGGCATAGTTACCGTCATGTATTTAGTGATGGACATTTAGTTTATTTTGAGCAAATAAATTTAAACAACCACTTCTGTCTTCTTTGTCCCTTGTCCCTCCCCAGATGCTGCCCTACAGGTGGACACAGTGGTCCCCAATGCCACGGTTTCTGAGAAGGCAGCTTTCCAGCTGGACTGTAGCATCGTGTCCCGCTCCAGCCAGGACTCCCGCTTCGCTGTGGCCTGGTATTCCCTGAGGACTAAAGCTGGGGCGAAAAGGAGCAGCCCTGACATGGAAGAACAGGAAGAGGAAAGGGAGGAGGAGGAGGAAGAGGAAGAAGAGGAGGAGGAGGAGGACACTGATGATGCAACAGAGCGGACGGCCCTGCTGAGCGTGGGCCCAGATGCTGTCTTTGGCCCAGAGGGCAGTCCCTGGGAGGGCAGGCTTCGCTTCCAGAGGCTCTCCCCGGTGCTCTACCGGCTCACGGTGCTGCAGGCAAGCCCCCAAGACACGGGCAACTACTCCTGCCGCGTGGAGGAGTGGCTGCCCAGTCCTCAGAAGGAGTGGTACCGGCTGACGGAGGAGGAGTCGGCCCCCATTGGCATCCATGTTCTGGATACAAGTGAGTTTCCCAAGTACAGAGGAAGGAACTATGTCACTGTTGCTTCCAACTGTGTCTGGAAGATAAATTTAGAGCTTGATTGTGGGTCAATAATAAGTAGTTTTCTTTCTTTTTTTTGAGACCGAGTTTTACTCTTGTTGCCCAGGCTGGAGTGAAATGGCACTCGCTGCAACCTCTGCCTCCCGGGTTCAAGCGATTCTCCTGCCTCAGCCTCCCGAGTAGCTGCGACTATAGGCGCGCATAACCACGCCCAGCTAATTTTTGTATTTTTAGTAGAGAGGGGTTTCACCATGTTGGTCAGGCTGGACTTGAACTCCTGACTTCATGATCCACCCACCTTGGCCTCCCAAAATGCTGGGATTATAGCTGTGAGCCACTGCGCCCGGCCATAAGTAGTTTTCTTAATGGTCATGGCATTTATTAGTAGGATTTGAGATATGGTAGGGTTGGATATACTAGTTCATATAATTGACCCTTGATTACCCATGCAAAAACAGGGATAGAAATTAAAGTGATAATATATCATATAATCTTTATAATAAACTTGATGCTCCACCAGATTTAATTTTAGTAAGATTTCATTATACTAGTATATTGTTCGGTATTTCTTTGTTATTTTTTTTGACTATTGGAACTCACCTTTCTTTAGTGAATCAGCAAGTGTTTCAGACTCACAATGGAAAGGGAAAAAAAAAATGAAGCCTGACTACCTCACTGTCATTATTTCTTTTTGTCCAGTTTCTGGGTCATTGTTATTTTGGAGGGTGACTTGGAAGTCGAGGTGGGTCTTGTATGTTGGGAGGATCAGCCTGGAAGGGCTGTGATATTACAGGAGAGCTAAGAGGGGATTTGCAGGCGTCCAGAATGCAGTTTCCATGATCCTGAGGGACTTCCACTGTGAGCAGAGACTGGGGGAAGTATTGCTGGCCTGAATTTTTTGTTGGAACAGTGCACTCTTGGTTGACTTACCATCAAAACATGGAATGCATTAGACTAAACATGGTGTTCTAGTATTCCCCGAGCACTAACGCCGGGGCGGAAAGGAGCAGCCCTGACCTGGAACGCAGAAAGGAAAACAATTGCTGGGATTTTCAACTTCTTTTCGGCCAAAACATTTTACCACTTAATCTCGATTGAGTTTTTTAAGTTTGGGCCACTGTTTCTTTGCCTTGTGACCCAGCGTTCACATTGTTTTAGACAGAACTGTATGAAACTGGAGTTTTGCAGGTCAACAGTGGCTGATTATCAGCAGCAGTTTCATGTACTTTGGAAATCGAATAAGAGGCAGGTTAAATTTTCTTAATAATACTGATGAGTAACAGCTGTTCAGTGGATGGGACAGCAGGCTGCAGCAGACATAGACCACGCTGTGATCCACTGAATAACCCACTGCCTCAAAGCAAAAGCAACGCAGTCTAGGCAACACTTTACCTGTGCATTGTGGATGTCCATTATTATTAAGCTTCGTCGAGCACAGACGTCACCCAGCAGCCTTATTTTACAGAGAAAACATGGGCTGCCAGAGGCTAGGCTCCTGCCAAGGTCTAAAGACTTATAGAGCAGCCCTAAACCTGTCTTGGGGCGCCTGGTTTATTCTCTTCCATATCCAGCGATAACTAATACTGTGTTCTTTGTGGCCATGGACACACTATGGATGTTTGAAAGTGGTCCATAATGACATTTAACTGACAACATTAATCAGGTAAATATCATTTCTGGTCAAACTGCTCTCAGAAGCTGGCAGGAAGGGAATGTGTCGTCATCCCAGAGAAGGAAGTCTGTAGCAGAACTAAGTGCAAAGGGGCATGTAAAATGCAGCCATGCAGGAGGTTCCGACTGAACTGGAGCAGCTTCTTCACGATCCTCGAGGCAGTCGAGTTCCCAATCAATAAATTACATTTCATTATGTGGCTTTCCAGGCAGCAGTAATGGCTCTCAATGGAAAACAGAAGCATTGCTTTGCTGGAACGTACAGCTGTACATTAGGAGAGGTGTTAGGAGAAAAAGAACGTAAGGGTCGTCTCCCACCATGAATGGTTAGCAGGGGAGAGACGGGTGGTGTGGGAGTGTCACTGAGGAGCTTCCAGTCTTCAGGAGGAGATGTGAGCACTGCAGGTTCTCAGGTCAAACCCACACTCAATGTCTTGTCTCCCTCACTGTCCCTTTCAGGTCCCACCCTGCAGTCCATCATCTGCTCCAACGACGCGCTCTTCTACTTCGTCTTCTTCTACCCTTTCCCCATCTTTGGCATCCTCATCATCACCATCCTGCTCGTGCGTTTCAAGAGCCGGAACTCCAGCAAGAACTCCGATGGGAAGAACGGGGTGCCCCTACTGTGGATCAAAGAGCCGCACCTCAACTACTCCCCCACTTGCCTGGAGCCCCCTGTACTCAGTATCCACCCAGGGGCCATAGACTAAGGGGGGATGCCCCAGCAGATGTCGGCTACGGAGGAGCTGAGGCTCTCCCTTGCTCTGTGATTGGACAGTTGACAGCTCCCAAACTCTGGGGTGCCCATGTGGAAAGTTGTCAGACTTGAAAAATGTTCCGAGTTCCCAGTCAGTCACAGAGACAGACTGCCTCTCGGTGGCAGTCTCGGGTGGTTAGCTGTGCGCGCGCCAATGTTGTGACCTACCGTTAAGGTTTCTCGTTCCTGTTTTAGTAATGTAGTGAGTAGCTCCAGGTGCCACGTCTACTCACGGATTTATCTAGTATTCTCAGATAGGTGTTACAGGGCTGCTTATTCTTTGTAATGTACTCTTTTTACATCCCTTTGGTTTACCCTTTTTGGATCCCTTAATGTGGACGAATTTCTCTTACGTACAACTGACAGCAAAAGGAAGGACGAACTTTCTAGTGACAAGGAATCTCTTCCAAGACCTTTTGTTTTTGCACATTTGAAAATGCCACCCACGGATCAAAATATACCCAAACGTTTTTTACTTTCTTAAGACTTGAAAATTGTGTGTAGTGTGGGCAAAATTTGTATCTTGTCTTTTCCCTCAGCTGGAGCTGCTGGGACCACTCTGTAGTCAAGATGAAAGCATTGACTTTTGCTTCACAGAACTGTATGTACAAGAGAAATCCTGCATAACCCCATTAGGAGTAGATGGTGCCTGGCCGGTCAGGGAGGCAAAAAAGACTTCATCCCATCCTTGCCAAAATATGAGAAAACTGTCTTGGAGAATGGGTCAAAAGCTCCAAACGGCACACACTTTCCAAATTAAAGTGGGTGGGGGGCTGCTTTTAGCAGCTACTGACTTGCAGATTTGTCAAAGCCAGTGACTGGAGAAGGAAGGGAGAAAGGCTGGCCGCTGGCTTGCTCTGAGCTGCAAGGGTGGCCTCTAACTGATAACTGTGAGCAGGTGGGCTTTTGTCTTCAGGTACTTTGGCAAACTCTTGAAGTGTCCAGTGAACTTGGAAGGGGGCCCCTGAGCTGAGCACAGGGCCGAAGCAGCCACGGCGGACACCTGATGGAGGGCACTGGGCTGGTCGACACACATGGGACAGTGAGGGGTGGGAGGGGGGGGCCTCCAGGGCCTGGTGTTGGAGAGTGCAGAGAAATATCTACCTCCCTGGAGGTGTGAAGACTAGGTTTTTCTTCTTCCTTCCAATTAGATTTTCCCTAAGGATATTGATGTCTTCCTTATTCATTTTTTCTCTCCCTGCCTCTCACTGCTGTAATATCAGCCTGGGGGTGGTCCAGAGGCAGCCCTTTGTCCTCCTTTCTGTTTACCTAGTCTGGCAGACTGATGACAGTCATTGTCTGTGGGGTTTTCCCTTCCCTTTCTCAATCTCTTTTGTGGTTCTGGGTCGTTTGGTTGTTCATTGTTTTGGTGGCTTTTTATTTTAATGCTCCTTGAGCCCCATGATGGCTGGTGTTCCCTGTTGTTTTACATTGTTGGGCCAGATGCATGTCCCTCTTGGGGCATCATCGGTTGCAAATATTTCCTTTTTCTCACTTTATGAAGATGTTCTTATACCCTTGCTTTCCATATTTTTCTGGCCAAGCGTGCCATCTCCCTTACTCTGGGAACTTGCATCCTGAGTCCCGAGAGGGGTCACAATTTGGAAAAAGTCGTCAGGGATTCTGGAACTAAGTCTGATAAGAGATTCCAGTGAAGCCCTGTTCCGAGTACAAGCAGACTGCAGGGGAGGCTGTGGGATTCCCCAGGCCATGTGGGTGCTGATCCTTCAGGGGTCTGCGGGTGTGCAGGTGGCCCAGGCTCCTTGGCACAAACTTTGCTGAGCCCCAGCTGAGGGAGCCCAGTGGCGATTGCTCAGCCATTTTCTGACACACACAGACCTGCCTTTTCTCTCCCAAATATACCAGTACCCTCCTGTGAGACAGTGTGCAGGCACCACCACCTTAATCCTGCTCTTGCCTGACATGCTGATTCTCATTTATTATGCTGCATCAACACATTAGAGGTACAGGAGCGGCGCAGTTATGAAGAAAGAAGGTCTTTTGCCCTGTTTCTTTATTTCAGGGGTATGGGCTTTCAGTGGGAAGTCGCTGACTCCTAATTTACAGGCTGAGTCAATGAGGGAAGACGACTGGCATTTCCTCTGTCTAAATGGAAGGATGCCAGCGGGCTGGCAGGGACGGGGATGTGTAACCAAGATTTCAGTTTGAATCTGTTCACGGCGATAGAGAAGTAGGTGCTGCACACGATTAAATATGTAAAGCAATTGCAGGAAATTTGAAAGGAAAAAAAGAAACCCAAGCCAGTATTTTAATAACTGCTTTTTCTGTGTATTTTGTATTGGGCTGGGGGATAGCATCAAAGGTTGAGCTTTTCGAGCTTCCCATGAAGAACCCCAGGACTTTCTTTCTTTGGCCATTTCTATGAAAATGCGATGTCAGATGAATGGTAATGGTGCCCTCCAGTGGCTGTGAGGCCTCACTGCGCATTGTCTACTGAAGCCTTAGTCTTCTGAGACAAAGAGGAAAATGCTGAATACTCTGGATTCATCTATGTCTACAATGTTGCATTTATGAAAAACTACACTGTGCTAGGCGCATTCCAAGACATGAATATGACCACACCCTCTTTCACCGGGTGTTTCTGTAGCAAGTTTTCATATTCTTTTCAAGCAATGGTTTCTCTGCGTTACTTATTGAAGAAGAAAAAAAAAAGATGGGGTAAAAAAACTACCCATGCATGATGTAGAGAGCTGTTGATTTGTTTTTGTTTTTTAAAGGAAAACTATTTGTAAGATGTTGCACTAAAACATTTTATATACACTTCAGAGACCTGTAGTGAATTATGTTGAAAATACGGCTGTTTACATTTACTGCAGTCTATCCTTTCTCCTTACTAACCAGCCCCCTTCGCCGTGGAACTGTGCCATGGGGGCCAACAGTTCTGCCCTTCGCATTGGCCTGCTAGGCTCAAGATCTGTGAATTGCAGTGTTTATTATTACACTCCATAACCTTCAATGATAAAAACACCTCTTCCGCAAGACACTTCGCTGCCATCTGCTGAAATGTATCCTAGTAAATAGACACCTTCACCACCATGGTCAAGGCTACGTTGCCCCTAGAGTTGTGCCACACAGAACACACCTAGTGCCTGAAAGGTTCAAAATGTAGATCTTATAACCTGTAGCGTTTTTATTGGGGGATGGGGGTAGAAGCCCGATGAGAAGGAGAGCAGGCACACAGGATAGTCATTTCTAGGGCCTCTGCAGCAAGTACATGCCATCCTTTCCCAAGTGTGCGGTGGCCGTGAAAGGCAGCAGGCATTTCCCAGAATGGAGACAGGAGCAGGAGTTGCGCATTCTAGTTCAGTGAGACTGCACAGCATGCCAGTCTCTGTTCCCTCTTCCACTGGGAGTGGTTTACATCTGCAAATTGAGAAGAATATTAGAAAGACTAAACTCATAGCAGTGATACGCGATTAGTCAGAACCCATCTGTAATTCTTTAAAATTCATGGAACATGTAAAAGGAACTAGATGGTAAGAAGCAGGGGAGACACTTCCTTTTTATCTTCTTCTTCTTCTTCTTTCTGAGTCTAAGACTCAGTGGCTTTCGTGTGTGCTTTCCTCTGCTCCTCAGCCTCTATGGCTGCACCCTTATCCACTGCTGCAGCTGCTGGCTTGGCCAGGAGTTGAAAATGTGACTGCTTCTCTCTTGGGTACCCACAGTGGTTCCATGTTAAGTCTCATGTATGATTTTTCCTATTTTTTTTTCAAAGGTTCTCTTTTTGCCAGGGAACGTTTTAAAAATGAAAACGGTATTATAGAATAAGATTACCCTTCTATGCCTTTTGTGCGAATCAACCCAGTATTTATATAAATGAAGCGAATGTATGTTCCCCCAGGAGGCGTGCAATGAAAATGACAATTTGCATTTATGCAGGATTGGGGCAGTGTTTTGCTCACTACATTCTGTGATTCCTAAGCTTTATGGGAGTAATTAATTCCAAGGGTTTGGCAGAAACAAGAGTCGGGACACCCAAGAGTGGCATGCTAGGAAAAGCAGCCCGGCCTCTTAAGCATCCCGCCTTTCTTACTTTCTCATCCTCTTACATTATACATCTCATACTTTTACATTATCTACAGTGACAAGAAGATAAAACGGGATCTTGCAACACTGGTCACAGCATGAAAAACACATCCACCCCTCCTTTTGATGGCACGTTCTCAGTATGTAAAGGAAGCCTTTTTGGCTCCCTGCCTAATGCATTGCAGGTCCAGCATTCCTGAGCTGCATTTGATTCACAAAATTAACTCAACCAGGCATATGAGTGCCTCTTAAAGTGCTTGATGGACAGCATTTCTCCTAATGAAAGACCAGGCACTGCTCCTTGGTCAAAGGAGAGTCCAACCCAAGGAAGCCTAATGAATTATTCCTCACCCAAAACCTGGAGACCATGAACTGGAGTCGAGGGGCTTCCCCAGCCCCAGGGGACTGGGCTGTTCTTTCCTCAGCCCTGCTCTTAAGGGGGTTAGCAGCGCTTGCTGGCAGTCCAAAAGTCCCATTATCCTATCCTGCTCCTGCATGAAGGGGTAAGAGTAGAGGCATTGGACATGGCCTCAGCTGGACTCCAAGTTTTGTCCTTTACTGTGTGCCCTTAGTAATTTACCTTCTCCAAGCGTCCGTGTCCTCATTTGCAAAACGAAAGCAGTAAGATTAAGTTAATCCAAGTAATGCACTTCACACAGGGCCTGCTCAATAGATGTTTGTTGTCGTATCACTTCCCAGCTCAAAACCTTTCTGTGGCTCCCCAATGTCTAAAGGTCTGACCCTATCCTTCCTTTCTAAGTTGACCAGAGTTCCTACCAGCCCAGGGCAGAGGAGACCACTTGATTTCCTGGCATTTTGTTGCACACTACACCTGCCTTGTATTCCCAGTATCTGCAGATGGTGGGGAATATCTGGAGATAGCAAGTTTGTGGTAGAGGACAGGGGCCCCAGAAGTTTCATTGATAAAGATAACCTTTTAAGACTTTATGGCTAACTTAAGAAATAATTAATGACTCTTTGTAGTATGGTTCAAGTGTCTTGAGTGACTTCGAGTCCCCACCTGGGGATAATGGAGATGAATTAGCGAGAAAGCACATACCTACTCAGTTTCACAACCGGCAGCATGTGTTGGTGGTTATTTGCGCAGCAGGGATTCCTGTTCATAGAAATGGATTCTGGCTCACATAATAACTAAGAGTTCCCTGTACTCCCTAAGCTGGGCAGGGGCAACACTGGTGCTTCTGTCTGCAAGAAAGGGGACAGAGAGGCTTGTGTGAGGAGCTGGTTCTGGGAATAGTCATTTGGTGTGGGATTCAGGGATGTGAGTGGAGGGCAAGCTCAGTGCAGGCTGATGAAGGGGAGGGAGAGTGATGAGTGTTTGCCGCAGCTTGGGTTGGATGGATGTGGGGAGGCTGGGCAGTGAGGGAGATGTGGACCTGACATCTCAGCCCGAGGGAAAGCCCACGGTTGAGATTGGGGAAGAGAGAAAAAGAGGAATCTGAGAAGGGAGAAACCAAAGGCTGGAAATCCCAGCTCTGGGGATAAGGGAGTATGTTGGGGGAGGCCTGCACCTGGTAACCCTAAGCCTACCACGTTGTCTAAAATGCTCCCTTTCCTTGTCATGTTGACGAAAAGTGGTTCGAAGAGTCCGTCTGATGCGGGATCCCACAGCGCTGAAGAGATGAGGGGCCTCGGGTGGCCCCCGCCCGTCCCCCTGCCTCCTCCAGCGGCTTTCTGCCAGCGACAGCCCCGTCCGGCCACGGAGCGGCCTCCAGCACGCCGCAAACGCTAAGGGGAAGCGCGGGAGGAAGGCAGAGAAACCAGGGTTTTAAAACGCAAGCCACTTTCAATGAAAGAGTTTCTTACTTAAAATCGCGTATGGAATGGCGGCGGAATGACGGGAGGGACCGAGCTGGGGGACTGGACGGCGCCTCGGGGACACGGGAAGGAGGCGCGCGGAGCCGGGCCACGGAGCGCGCGTGGGGAGTGGAAGCGGGAAGGCGAGCGCGGCGCCGCAGGGCCGGGCTGCGGGCGTGCGGGGGGCGGGCCGCGGAGAGCCGGCCCAGGGCGGGCCGGGCGGAGTCCTACTTTTGGCCGCCCGCGTAGGCGGTGCTTGAACTTGGCGCTGCGCGCAGCCGGGCCCTGGCGCAGATGCCCGCCTGACAAGCCATGGCTGCAGGAAGCGACGCGGGGCGGGCCCCGGGGGTCCTCGGCGTGGTCTGCCTGCTGCTCCGCTTCGGTGAGTGGAGCCTCCCCGGCCGGCGGGGACTGGGCAACGTCCGGGTTGGGTGGACGCGCCGGGCCCGAGGCGGCTGCGGGTCCGGGACGGGGCGAGGCGAGTCGCCGTGGGCCGGGAACGACTCAGCCACGGGGGCCTTTTCGGGAAGAGAAAGTTGTGATTTCATCGCCGCCGTCCCTGTTGGAGTCAGCAGGGCACTTTGGCCTCAGTGAAGGACTGACCCCGGCCCGCTCGCCGCTCTAGCGCGGCCTCCGGGGCCCCCGCCCAGCCTGCGGGACCCAATTCCTTCCCCACCTCCCCAGGGGCGTCGCCGAGCGCTTCAGCGGACGGCAAACTTCTTCCCAGCCGTGGACGCCCCGGGACGGGGTGCGGGCGCGGCTCCCACCTGCCCGAGAGCGAGGCCCGGTGCCCGCGCCGCGCGGTGAGGTCTCCGCGGAGGGTACTTTTCAGAGTCGCTTCACAGCCCGGAGCGGGAAGGAGGGAAGCCCGGTAGGCAGCGGCGTCACCTTGGGATTCCTAAGTGCTGGGACTTCTGCTCTTTTCTCCTCCCCACAAAGCCTAAAAGCTAGTCAGAGCTGTGCCCATCCTTACCTTGTGTTGTCAGCCAAGTCGTCACAACAACCCCAGGAAATAGGTCCCTTTCTCCCCGTGTTTGCCTCCCCGCTCTCCTCCACCCTCCACACACTGGCCCCAGTCAGGCCGTAGCTGAACCTCGGGGCGTACAGCAGTGACCTCCCGGCAAGATCTCCTGTACTTGAGGGGTCCCCATGGCGGGCCCCTGCACCCCACTGCCAGCCTTCCAGGCCGTCCATCCGTTTGCTCAGCGTCCACTGCCAGCCCGGGAGGCCCATCTGTGGATGACAGCGAAACGGGAGGGGTTGAGATAGGCTCAAAACTACCTGCATGATCAGGTAAAGTGAGTGTTGTAAGAGAGGCCTAGGCTGGGCGTGGTAGTTCACACCTGTATTCCCAGCACTTCGGGAGACTGAGGCGGGCAGATCACTCGCTGGGAATTGGAGACCAGCGGGGCCAACATGGTGAAAGATCGACTCTACAAAAAATACAAAAATGAGCTGAGCGTGGCGGTGTATACCAGTAGTTCCAGCTCAGCTCCAAACGCTGAGGTAGGAGAACCACCTGAGTCCCAGAGGCAGAGGATCCAGTGAGCTGTGATTGTGCCACTGAACTCTAGCCTGGGTCAGAATATAACCTGTCTCAAAAAGGAGATGTCTGAGCTGTGGGAGTACAGAGAGAAGAAGAAGGCAGTCTCTTTTGTGAAATCAAGTGTCTTTTTGTTGTGAAGCAGTCTTCCTGGGACGGAGGATATTTGAACCAGGCCTTCAAGGACTGGTGGTGTGTGGACATGTGACAGTGTGGGAAAAGAATGCTAAGTGTCCCCTTTGGGAGTCTGAATTCTCTTCTGTGAGCTGAGAGAGCTGTTCCTGGGCCTTACAGGATCAGAACCGTGACCCTGCAAAGAACAATCTGTCAGCAACAAAGAGGAAGGGTGCAGGCAGGAGGAACTGGAGACAGGGAGGCCAGGAGGCCACGGTGGATTACCATCACAGGGTCCAAAGAGCTTCAGGAGTTCGTGTGCTGGTGGCTGGGGAAAGGAAGAAGAGATACACACAGGGATTAGTTGAATGAATGGGTAGCTCCTGCAGGCAAGCTGGTCCCTCATTCCCTGGCACCTTGGGTCACTGCTGCCTGTACCTGTGTTCTCCCTTCCACTGCAAACCCAGTTTGCCCAAGCTCCACCTCCAACAGAAGATTATTTGAACTGTCTGTCCCTTCCTAGGTGTCTCTCTCACCTAATTCATGTATTCATTCAGAAGTCATTTCATTCAGTGAGCATGTATTTATAACCTGCTCTACACAGGCCTTATACTAAGGACAAGACTGAATGGGTATATCTCTGTTTCTAGTGGTGGGCTTTTTAGGGCCCAAGCCTGCCTCAATGAGGAAGCTGCAGACACAGTGATTAACAGCTGATACTCTTCATCATCAGATGCCTAGCTTCGGGTCCTGGCCCCACTCCTCACTGAGTCATGTACTTGTGTGAGTTCCCTAACTTCTGTTCACTTCAGTACCTTCACTTTTGAAGAGAGCACCACTCAACATGAGGGAAAGGATAACAATAAACCCATTTAATAGAATTACTGGGAACATCAGTCATTCAGTGAATAGTGACTGAGTGTCAATTATATGTTAAACACTGAACAATGGATGGGGGATACAGCAAGATACACACAGTTCCCTGCCTTTGTGAAGCTCACCTTATAGTGAGGGAGAGAGGCAGTACGTAAATGAGTGAAAACATGGATGCTGGATCGTGATAAAGTAAACATTTACTAGTGTGGAGATGAGCAAAGCAAAGAAGTGGGGATGGAAGTGGTTAATATTTCAATTCAGTTTTTTTTTTTTAAATTTTAGAACATGTAAAATCTTTAGGACAGTTGTGAAATTAGTGCAGTGAACATTTGCGTACTTTCTCCTTGAATCACAAGTTAACTGTCACATTAGTTTTCTTTGTACACACACATCTATTATTTTTGCTAAACCATTTGAGAATTTCAGACCTCATGACACCTCACCTCTAATTCTTCAGTGTACATCTCATAAGAACAAGAGCTTTCTCCAGCAAGTCACAGAATCATTATAGTCTGGAAATATGGCATTGATACAATACTGCTTTCTGGTAGAAAACCCAGAAGCCAGTTCTGCACCACGTACTTCATTTGGTAATTATGCCTCTTTAATCTCCTTTAACCTAAAACTGTTGGGTTTTTTTTTTTTTTTTTTGGTACGTTATGACATCATCATTTTTAAAGCATCTGAGCTGGTTGCTTTACAGAATGTCCCTTGGATGTGGATTGCTGCTTGTTTCCTCATGATAAGATTCTGGTTGTAACTATGAAGCAGGAATACTTCATAGTTATGTTGGGTCCTTCCAGTGTGTCGCATCAGGAAGCAGACATGGTCTGTTTGTCGCATTATTAGAGATGTTAACTTTGACTGTTTGGTTAAAATGAAGTTTACCAGATTTCTCCATTGTAGAGGCACCATTTTCCCTTTGTAAGTAATAAATGATGTAGTAAGTGATGTTTTGAGGTTGAGCGAATATCCTGTTCTCTAGCCATTGTTCATTCAATGGTTTTAGTATCCTATGATGATTCTTCCCAGAATCCAATATCACTAAAATATTTTATTTTATTTTTTGAGACAGCACCTCACTATGTCACCCAGGCTGGAGTACAGGGGTGCTATCACAGCTCACTCCAGCCTTGACCTCTGAGGCCCAAGCAGCCCTCCTACCTCAGCCTTCTGAGTAGCCAGGACTACAGGTGCATGCCCATGCTTGGCTAATTCTTCTTTTATTTTTTGTAGAAACAGGGTTTCCCTGTGTTGCCCAGGCTGGTCTTTTTTTTTTTTTTTTTTTTTGAGATGGAGTTTTGCTCTTGTTACCCAGGCTGGAGTGTACAATGGTGCGATCTTGGCTCACCGCAACCTCCGCCTCCTGGGTTTAAGCCATTCTACTGCCTAAGCCTCCCAAGTAGCTGGGATTACAGGCACGCATCACCATGCCCAGCTAATTTTTGTATTTTTAGTAGAGACAGGGTTTCACTATTTGACCAGGATGGTCTCGATCTGTTGACCTCGTGATCCACCTGCCTCGGCCTCCCAAACTGCTGGGATTATAGGCGTGAGCCACCGTGTCCAGCCCCAGGCTGGTCGTAAACCCTTGGGCTCAAGTGATCCTCCCTCCTTGGCCTACCAAAGTGCTGGGATTATAGGCATGAGTCACCATGCCCAGCCACTAAAATATTTTCAAATGGTAATTTTCTTTCTCTCCCTCCCTTTCTCTTTCTCTCTCCCTCCCTCCCTTCCTCCCTTCCTCCCTTTTTTCTTTCTTCTTCCCTTCTTTTTTTCATTTTCTTCTCTCTTTTCTTTTCTGTTGAGATACAGTCTCACTCTGTTGCCCAGACTAGGGTACAGTGAAACAATTATTGCTCACGGCGGCCTTGATCTCCAAGACTCAAGCAATCCTCCCACCTCAGTTTCCAGGTAGCTGGGACTACAGCGACATACTGCCATACCCAGCTAATTTTTTTGCGTTTTTTGTAGAGACCGGGTTTCACCATGTTGCCCAGGCTGGTCTTAAACTCCTGGGCTCAAATAATCCTTCCAAGACAGTTTCCTAGAGTGTCGGGATTACAGGCATGAGCCACCCAGCAATTTTCTATTCTGTTTTTCTATATATATTAGTTTATGTTCTTCAGTAATGAATAGCTTTTGCACACACATCCTCCCTTTTTTCTTTTATTTTAGAAGGCTGTGTGGACTCATGGATTCTTTTTTAAAGATGGCATTCCTGTCATCAATTTTGTTGCTCAGCGACCCCACATTTGACAAGTGGGAACCCCTTCAAGCTTCAGAGTCCTTTTGCTGCATTCCTGTTTGATTTTAAACACTTCGTTACTTTCTGGCACAGAATGATGTTCTGGACTCATTTTCCTACCTGAGCCTTCAAATCATTACGTTTCCTGGTCTCTTTTAGTGAGAGAAGGTATGTAGACATCAAGTTCTGGGTACTAGGTATGCCCATGTGTACCGGAGTCATTGCTTCTCAGCCCTTTCAGTTTTCAAAGTTAAGAAATAGAGTTTTTACAAAGTCAGGAGTTCACGGCGATACCTCTAACACTTACAATCTTGCCGTTCAGTTCTTCTGCCTCTTCTGCTGTTCCATATTTGTGTCTCCTTACTCCCACAGTGAGAATTCCCTTCTTAGTAGCGTCAGTCGATTTCCCTAATCTACATTAAACCCAACTCATTTTACAGTTGCTACACCAATCTACTACCCACTGCAAACTTACTAATTACAGTTACAGATTTGTTTACAGTTCCTTTTGTTTTTCATTACAGATAGTCTCCAACTTAACAATGGTTCAACTTAAGATTTTTCAGCTCTACAATGAGTTTTTCAGGATATACTTCCATAATAAGTCAAGGAAAATCTGTATATCCCAGTGAAGATGTATGCAATACTGTATTCAAAAGTTACCTGAATTCTTTTTCTTTCTAACTGCCCTTCTTAAACAAGGTAACACTCCATGTACTTTTTTGTGTGTCAGTTTTGTCATTTAACCATACATCTGGAAAATCATTCCCTATCACTTCATAGAGATCATCTCATTCTTTTTCACAGCTGCATAGTCCACCATAGGGAGACTATATGATAGTTATTTCAGCTACTCTCTTCCTGTTAGTATTACATGGTGTGGTCAGGGAGGTCTGTTTAATAGGGTGACAGTTGACCATACACTTAAGGAAGTGAGAGCTAGGCCAGAAGGCTATCTGGGGGAGTGATATTCCAGGTATACTAGTCAGGACCCTGAGATAGGCTTCAAGCATTTAAGTAACTTTAAGGAGACCATTGTGGCAGAGAGTGGTAGACAATGAAGTTATAAAAGTAGTCAGGGGGCCGGGCGCGGTGGCTCAAGCCTGTAATCCCAGCACTTTGGGAGGCCGAGGTGGGTGGATCACGAGGTCAAGAGATGGAGACCATCCTGGTCAACAAGGTGAAACCCCATCTCTACTAAAAAAAATATATATATATAAAAAATTAGCTGGGCATGGTGGCGCATGCCTGTAATCCCAGCTACTCAGGAAGCTGAGGCAGGAGAATTGCCAGAACCCAGAAGGCGGAGGTTGCGGTGAGCCGAGATCGCGCCATTGCACTCCAGACTGGGTAAGAAGAGTGAAACTCCGTCTCAAAAATAAAAAAATAAAAAAAAATAAAAAATAAATAAAAATAAAAGTAGTCAGGGTTGGATCCTGTAGATGAAGTTTTGTAGGGCCTTTTAAAGATTGTGGCCTTTTTGCTTTCAGTGAATGGAAAGTTTTGAAAGATTTTGAACAGGAGTGAAATTGTGATGACTTGGATGTTTAAAAGAATTATTCTGGCTGCTGAATGAACAGTACGTAGAGGAGAGAAAAGGAAGAGCAGGGAGATTGGTTAGGCTGTAGGGGCAATGCAGGAGGTAAGTACTGGGGATGAGAGATACCTGGATGTGTTTTGAAGGTGGAGCTGGCAGGATTTGATGTGGGCTTGCATCAGTGGAATGAAATGTGGATAGGGCCTGGGTAGTGCTGGGCAAGTAGTAAGGGCTCAGAAACATGAACTGGGCTGAGTATGGTGGCACATGCCTGTAATCCTAGCACTGAGAGGCTGAGGCAGGCAGATCTCTTAAGCCCAGGAGTTTGAGACCATCCTGAGCAACCTGTTGAAACTCCATGATATGGTTTGGCTCTGTATCCCCACCCAAATCTCACCTTGAATTGTAATAATCTCCATATGTTAAGGGCAGGGCCAGGTAGAGATAATTGAATCATGAGGGCAGTTTCTCCCATACTATTCTCAGATAATGAATAGGTTTCATAAGATTTGATGGTTTTATAAATGGGGGATCCCCTGCACAAGCTCTCTCTTGCCTGCTGCCATGTAAGATGTGCCTTGCTTCTGCTTTGCCTTCTGCCATAATTGTGAGGTCTCCCTCACATGATTGGGAGGCCTCCTTGGCCATGTGGAACTGTGAGTTCATTTAACCTCTTTCCTTTATAAATTACCCAGTCTTGGGTATGTCTTTATTAGCAGCATGAGAATGGACTAATACAGTAAATTGATACTGGGTAGTGGGGTGCTACTGCAAAGATACCTGAAAATGTGGAAGCAACTTTGGAACTGCGTAACAGGCAGGGATTAGAACAGTTTGGAGGACTCAGAAGAAGACAGGAAGATGTGGGAAAGTTTGGAACTTCCTAGAGACTTGTTGAATGGCTTTGACCAAATGCTGCTCATCTCAAATAGAGATGAAGAATTTGTTGGAAACTGGAATAAAGATGACTCTTACTATATTTAGCAAAGAGACTGGCAGCGTTTTGTCTGTGCCCAATCTGTGTAACTTTGAACTTGAGGGAAATGATTTAGGGCATGTGGTGGAAGAAATTTCTAAGTAGCCAGGCATTCAAGGTGTGGCTTGGGTGCTCTTAAAATCATTCAGTTTTATATGTTCACAAAGATATGATTTGGAATTGGAACTTATGTTTAAAAGGGAAGCAGGGCATAAATGTTCAGAAAATTTGTAACCTGACGTTGTGATAGAAAAGAAAAACCTATTTTCTGAGGAGAAATTCAAGCCAGCTGCAGAAATTTGCATAAGTAATGAGAAACCAAATGTTAATCACTAAGACAATGGGGAAATGTCTCTAGGGCACATCAGAAACCTTTATGGCAGCCCCTCCCATCACAGGCCTGGAGGCTGGGGAAGGAAAAACGGTTTCATGGGCTGGGCCCAGGGACCCCCTGCTCTATGCAGCCTCCAAACATCGTGCCCTGCATCCCAGCTGTTTTAGCTCCAGCCATGATTAAAAGGGGCCAACATACCACTCAGGCTGTTGCTTTAGAGGGTGTAAGCCCCAAACCTTGGTGGCTTACACATGGTGTTGGGCCTGTGGGTGCATAGAAGTCAAGAATTGAGGTTTGGGAACCTCTGCCTAGAGTTCAGAAGATGTATGGAAACACCTGGCTGTCCAGACAAAAGTTTGCTGCAGGAATGGGGCCCTCTGGAGAACCTCTGCTAGGGCAGTGTGGAAGGGAAATGTGGAGTTGGAGCCCCCACACAGAGTCCCCACTGGGGCACTGCCTAGTGGAGCTGTGAGAAGAGGGTCATCATCCACCAGACCCCAAAATGGTAGATCCATCAATTGCTTGCACTGTGCACCTGGAAAAGCCACAGACACTTAATGACAGCCCATGAAAGCAGCCAGGAGGATAGCTGTACTCTTTAAAGCCACAGGGGTGGAGCTGCCCAAGGTCATGGGAGCCCACCTTTTGCATCACCTGAATGTGAGACATGGAGTCAAAGGAGATCATGTTGGAAATTTAAGATTTGATGACTGCCCTATTGGATTTCGGACTTCATGGAGCCTGTAGCCCTTTTGTTTTGGGCAGTTTCTCCCATTTGGAATGGATATATTTACTCAGTGCCTGTATCTGCATTGTATCTAGGAAGTAACTAACTTGCTTTTGATTTTACAGGCTCGTAGGTGGAAGGAACTTGGCTTATCTCAGATGAGACTTTGGATTTAGATTTTTGAATTAATACTGAAATAAGTTAAGATTTTGAGGGACTGTTGGAAGGGCATTATTGTGTTTTAAAATGTGAGGACATGAGATTTGGGAGGGGCCATGGTGGAATGATATGGTTTGGATGTGTCCCTACCCAAATCTCACCTTGAATTGTAGTACCCTGTGTGTCAAGGGCAGGGCCAAATAGAGATACTTGGATCATAAGGGTTGTTTCCCCCATACTGTTCTTGTGGTAGTGAATAAGTCTCACAAGATCTGATGGTTTTATAAAGGGGAGTTCCCCTGCACATGCTGTCTGTTGCCTGCCACCATGTAAGATGTGACTTTGCTTCTTTTCTGCCTTCCGCCATAATTGTGAGGCCTCCCTGGCCATGTGGAACTGTGAGTCCATTGAACCTCTTTCCTTTATAAATTATCCAGTCTCGGGTATGTCATTATTAGCAGTGCAAGAATGGACTAATATACCTCATCTCTACAAAAAATTAGCCAGGTGTGGTGGTACACACCTGTAGTCCCAGCTACTTGGGAGGCTGAGGTGAGCCTGGGAATTGCTTGAGTTTGGGAGTTTGACTCTGCAGTGAGCCGTGATTACACCACTGCACTTCAGCCTGGGTAACAGAACAAAAATAAAGAATGAAAAATTAAAAAGGTAGGAACTATTTTATTATTAACAGAGTCTGTCTTATTCTGTCCTTGACATTTCACGGATCCTTTATTGCCAACTATCTTCATAACTAGATTTAGGTTCCTTATATACAGGAGTCAAGTCATGTATTATTTAAAGAAAAATTTCCTTGCCCTGATCTGTTTTTTTAATAGCACAGATTGTTAAATCTGGATATTAGATGACAATGTATTTGTCAAACATTTCTTCATTTGAAATGATCTCACATTATTATGTGAGACTTGTTCATGTGCTTTGAGGCAGTCAAGATTTAGAAATTTAGCAAAGATAATCCAAGTTAAAACAGTGCTGTGTTCCTATAGGAAAACTAGGCCAGTGTTATAACAGAGTGTAAATAACAGTAGCCACTGGGAGGTAAGTACATGCTCTGTGTCAGGAGCTGTGCTTCAGATTTGAGATGTTTCTATTTAATTTTCACACTAATATTATTACATAGGGAACATTTAGTAGGAGAACAAAGCTTAGGTCGGTTTAGTAATGTGTCTAAGTTCACACAGCTAGTAAGTGGCAGAGTGAACTTGAACTTTGATTCTGTCTGAATCAAAACCTATTCCCTTGTATGCTCTGTTATATCCCCAGCCTGAGATCCTCCAAGCAACTTTATGAAGTTGAATACTACTGATTTCTTACTTACGACATGTGTACATTGTCCAGGGAAATTCTGCTAAAACATGTGAAGTTATATAGGTCAACGCAATTACCAGTCATGCAGAACTTTATTTAATATCGTAATTTGTAATGGTGGAAGGGGCTTCTTTGGGACATAGAATTTGCAATGGGAATTTACTGACATATTTATTATTAACATTTTATCATATTTACATTTTCTCTAGGTACCCACATTTCACTCCTAGAGACTTTTGCATAATCCCAATAACATTATAATATCTATAAAAATTAACACTAATCTTGTAATATCACCTAACTTTTACCCATATTTGAATTTCCCCAATTATCACAAGAATGTCTTTTGTTAAGAACCCAAATCTAATCAAGTTTCACTCATTGTATTTGTTGCTATGAGCATCTTTCAGAAGTTTTAAAAGAGGCTTAGAACCTCTTTTTTTTTCTGAGACGGAGTTTCACTCTTGTTACCCAGGCTGGAGTGCAATGGCGCGATCTCGGCTCACTGCAACCTCCGCCTCCTGGGTTCAGGCAATTCTCCTGCCTCAGCCTCCTGAGTAGCTGGGATTACAGGCACATGTCACCGTGCCCAGCTAATTTTTTGTATTTTTAGTAGAGACGGGGTTTCACCGTGTTGACCAGAATGGTCTCGATCTCTTGACCTCGTGATCCACCCGCCTTGGCCTCCCAAAGTGCTGGGATTACAGGCGTGAGCCACTGCGCCCGGCCAGAACCTCTTTCTAAGAACCAGATGGAAGAATTTATTTTATTGACCTCCTTGTCACTCTAACATTTCTTTAGGAAACACAGGCTTTGAGGGTAGGTATCGATTTCTTTATTTAAAAGTAGAAACTTTGTCTGCATAAATCAGACCTTATTTGTGTAAGTTTTCTGTCTTTTGGTTTCTTCACATGCTGTTTCCTCACAAATGCCTAAGCCTTTCTGAAGCTTTACTTGAGGGGTGACCAGCAGAAGCTTTTACTTAAGGACACAGTCCCTTAAATTCAGCCATGACAAATCTCACCTTTCATCTCAGAGTTGTAAGTGAAACTAGGATGCAGCAGTTTCCCTTTTCTCAGACAAGTTCAGGTTTGAATATAAAGCCTGTCTGTAAGATACAGAGGCTATCCCTAGAAAAGGAGGGGAAAACATTTTAGCAGTTCCTCTTTGGAGGTAACTTTCAATCCCCGCCCACCAGCCTCCAAGGAAAATGCTTTCTGGTTACTTTACAGTTTCTAATGACCTTTGCTTACTTTACAGTGTTCCCCAAAATGTCTGTTGAGATTGGTGCCTGAATTTCCATTGGGCTCACTGGTCTGTAGTTTGTTGGACATTTTCTTCATATGCCAGTTAAAAACCAGAAGAAAATTGAAGTTTAACATACACATTCAGAAAATAAGAATCAGTTTAATAAGAAACTAATAAGGCTGTGCCATCATAAATTACTTGCAATAGAGTTTCCCAGCGATGAACTGAGTATCTAGAAAATAACAAGGATTTTTGAGGAATTTTAGTGAAATTATCAATAGTGTATTGAAATACCTTGAATCAGACTTTGGATTTTAAAAAACTTCCAGTCTGAACCGATCTGGTAATAAACTGATTCCCCAGAGCATGCTGTGGATCTCAGCTGTATCCTGTCTAAGATGGGAAGAGTCAAAGGCAAATGTGGCGTTTGAGCATGCTGGGACGTGAGTGTCTTCAAAGGACAGGCTAAAGAAATGCTTTCAAATAGAAATATATGGAACATGTGAAATTAATTATGTGATTAATTAATAATTGCAAATTAATAATGCATTTTAGTTAACCTGATAGCTCCATAATATTTTCAACATATATTACGTTACTGCAAAAGTTGTTTTTGCTCTTTTTTAGTGGCAAAAATGGCAGTTACTTTTGCACCAACCTAATAGTTAATACAAAACATGTTAATGAGAGATTTTGTGTTCCACTTTTTAATACCAGGCCTTCAGAGTCTGGTGTGCATTTTATCTCAGAACACATCTCAGTTTGTACTAACCACATTTTAGATGCTCACTAGCCACTTGTGGCTGAGAGCTACGGTGTTGGATTGCACAGGTCTAAAGGGAAACATCTTAAGAAAGGAGAAGGAAGATAAGTGCAAGAACAAGAATTAAAAAGGAAACGATTTTAGCATAATATTGGAAGGAAAGTGTAGAAAGACGGTTTAGAAAACCAGCGTCCTCATTCTTGATGAGCTCTCTGAGGACGCAGATTGACAACTGAGAGCAAGGTCTGGGAAGTTCTGGTCTCGGGCACCAGGGACTTACGACAGTTGTAAGACAGGTGGCTGCAGTTTCAGTATGAAGTAGATGGGGGCAGGGAAGCTGTGGTGGTGTGGCTGAAATCAGTTAATCTCTGCCTTAAGGAAATAGAGAAGTCACTAACTGGGACTGCCTAAGGGTGGAATCGACCAGGAACAAAGAGGAATGGCACCAGCCAAGGCATCTGATGTTCTGGCCAGCAGGACAGGCTCTGGGGCCGACTGCCTGTGTCTGGACACCAGCCCCGCCCCTTCCTAGCTAAGTGACTGTGGTCAGCTGACCCTTCAGTCCATTTCCTCATCTGTAGCCTGGTGCTTCTGATTCTGTGATCTTTTCTGTCAACCAAGGGTCCAGCAGAGGGAACCAACTTATTTTGATAGGCATGTTCTCAAGAAATAACTCATTTCTCACTCTTGCCCCAGATGTTCTTTGGCTCACTCCCCTGCTGTTCTGGGCTCTGCTCAGATGCCAACTTATGGCCGCCCCCCACGCCTTGCAGCTCCTCTCTTTACCAGTACTCCTCAGCCCCCATACTCTGCATTGTTTTTCTCTATAGCACTTAACACATGCAACATAAAAGAGCTTTATCTTTTCAGTTATTATGTTCTTCCCTCTGCTGAAAAATAGACTCCAAGAGGGCTGGGATTTTGTCTGTTTGGTTTATTGCTGTGTCCTGCCTGCCTATAGCCAGGACTCCATAAACATTTGATGAACACATAAATAAATAGTAAGAACTATCTCAGAGTTGAGGATGAAATGAGTTAGTATGCAAACAGTTCTTGAAACAAGTGTTTGTCACGTAGTAAGCCTGCAGTGAATCTTAGTGCTGTTGCTCCTGTTAAATATTATTACTGAGGCAGAGCTGGCCTAGGGTTCCTTGGATTGGGCTCACTAAGAGCTAGGCAAGAGACACAACCGTGTGAAACTTGCTAGAGTTAAACAAGACAGTGTTACTCCTCTTTACTGTCTCCCCTGTCTGGTAAGCACATTTTCTGCTCCCAAAATTGGGACTAATATGAGAATATTTATGGCCTTAATAGGACAGATTATTTGATGTAATTACTAACCTAGCCATCTTAGGAGATTGACTGCTCCTCAATACTATAAATGCGTATATGGGTGTATAGATAGAGATGTAGCTTCCCAGATTGCTATACACCCTGATACTGCAAGTAGGCATTAACTGAAAGCATGCTGTGATGCACAGATGAAATGCAGAGGAGTGAGAGGAACAAGGCCGTGCTCAGTGGCCCATATCCGGAGGAGAAACCCATCTGCTCACTTGGGAACAAAAATGTCCCAAGACCCTGCTCTCTCTGGGCTTGCAGAGGCTTTAACTGAATCACCATTATGATGTCATATATTCAGAGGGAAATACCAACATTTATATATTCAGGTACTGAAACTTTTAGGGGAATTTTTCTTTTTTTGTGTGTGTGTCAAATGAATTTTTACCTTAACTGCTAAAAACTACAGGCAATGCGAGCCTTAAAATATTTTGGAGAGAGAGAGAAGTATCTTAAAATTACATTGTTTCTAAGAACAACCTCAAGAAAACCCTTTCCTCCAAATTCCAGAAGAGTGATTAGCTTGTCTCTAAGGTATGACATCGGCTGAGCACAGTGGCTCATGCCTGTAATCCCAGCACTTCACAAGGCCGAGGCAGGAGGATCACTTGAGCCCACGAGTTTGAGATCAGCCTGGGCAACATAATGAGATCTTGTCTCTACAAAAAATACAAAAATTAGCTGGGCATGGTGACATGCAACTGCAGTTCCAGCTACTTGGGAGGCTGAGGCAGGAGGATCACTTGAGGCCAGGAGGTTGAAGCTGCGGTGAGCCATGATGACTGCACACCAACCTGGGTGACAGAATGAGACCCCGTCTCCAAAAAGAAAAAAGGAAGGAAGGGAGGGAGAAAAAGAGAGAAAAAAGAGCAAAGAAATGGTATCGGCGAATCTCCTCAAACAACAGACAGGCTGTTAAGTTTGATTGGGGCTGACATCCATGAGTAGGTACAAGTTTATCAGTTGTGGTGCTCTGCATCCTCTAACACTTAGTAGGTAAAACCTATTTAAACTTGAGAAGGAACATCTTAAAAGAAACAGCTGTGGAGTTGGGAACGGGGAGCCCGCAGGTCCTGCCATCTTGCTTTGGTGATGAGGCAGAACGCCGGGCCGAACACAGTGTTTTGGTTGTATATGAGGGCTCCCTAGCCATTTTATTCTTTAGCTCCACTTAAACTTCTTTCTCCACCTCTCCTTACCACGTCCTGGTTCTTCAGCCAGCAATTTGGGATCTCACAAAGCCCAGGGTTTGGTGTGACTGACAAATTTTGCTATTCTGTCAGAAAGCCTTATCTTTTGAACTACATTTAAGTTGTACTTTAATCGTTTTAATTAATTCATTCAACAGATATTTATTGAATGTCCATATGCCAGACATATGGGGGATACAGCAAAAAACAGGAACAGCTTTGTCCTCATTCTCATAGGGCTCTCCTGGCTGGGGGTTACCCCTAAGCTCAGATTGGAATGAGTTGCCAACTTTTAAGAACAGGAATTTTCACACATGTGAATATCTGGCTTTTCTTGAAAAATTAGAAGCCTGGAAATGGTGGGCTCCTGTTTCCACATGTCCACATGGGCGGGAGCTGAGGGGCCCCTCCCTGTAGGCTCACTGGTGCTCAAGTCCTCACCAGTCCCTTCTGACTCGCCCTTCTGGTATCTCCTCTGTGGGTGGAATTGCTAGTCTTAGTCTGTTGCATCATTGCCACTGTCACCTAAGGTGCTCCTGGTTGTGTCTCTTTGTGACACCTTTGTTTGCTCCTTGTTTTCCTTTTTTTGTTTCTGTTCTGGCTTTTTCTTCCTGAGCTGGATGCTTGCTCTCTGAGGCCCTCTTCAGCCCTAACATTCAATGATTCGGAGACCACAGATGTTAGTGCCTCACCTGTAAGTTTAGAGGGGTACTTGATTCAGTTTTCTCATCTGCAAAATAGGATTAGAAATAAAACCTGTTTAATATGTTTTTAGGATTCAATGAGTACCTATGTGTTTGTTTTTTTTTTTTTCCTGAGATGGAGTCTTGCTCTGTCACCCAGGCTGGAGTGCAGTGGCACGATCTTAGCTCCACCTCCTGGGTTCAAGCGATTCTCCTGCCTCAGCTTTCTGAGTAACTGGGATTATAGGCTCATTCTAGCATGCCTGGCTAATTTTGTATTTTTAGTAGAGACAGGGTTTCACCATGTTGGCCAGGCTGGTCTTGAACACCTGACCTCAAGTGATCCACCTGTCTCAGCTCCCAGAGTGCGGGGATTACAGGTGTGAGCCACTGCTCCCGACTGTGAATACCTGTTTATAGAGCTTTTGCAACAGTGCCTGGCACAGAGCCAGGGCCAGGCAAGTATTAGATTAAGTAAAATAAATACCAGCCAATCTGAATCTCAGGACCTGAGTAAAAATTTGCAGAGGAATTTGTGCTGGGGGTTGAGAGTTCCTTCTCATTAACCCATAGTTATGGTGACCATATTTTCTAAATTAAAAAATCAGGACACTTCATCGGTAAAACTTGGGTTCCAGTTACAACTTGAGGCCATACAAAAAGAACTATAACAACTGAGGTGTTGATGTTTTGCAGAAACATTACAACAGAATATTTGAGATTAGACCTGTTTTTAGATATATGATGACTATGCATATAGTGCTGATTAGCTATTAGGTACCCCCATATCTTTATTTAAGAAAGGACTATTCAAGATTATTCAAAACAAAAGAACCTTCAAAAAAATATCTGACTTGCATAGAAAATCTGGTTAGGTGATCCCTGATAAAATTTTTTTTCCTCCCTCCATCTCTTTGCTTTTAAACAGCAAAAACTCACCACATGCCCAGTGCTCACCCAGTTAATTCAGACAGTATGAATACCTTGATGTTGACCTAACTCATTAAAAGAAAAAGAAAACCCTTTGAGAGTATATTCCATGTCAACCAGTATAAAAAAGACTCTCAATTTTATTCAGACCTCAAAACAATCTTTTGTGGTAGGCATTACGATTTCTACTTTACAGCTGAGAAGATCTAGTGTGGGGAGGCCTTTGGGAGTTCACCCTGGGCCTTGCTGGTTTTACTCTCTGTCCTCCACCCAGGCATGGTTAGTTAGTATCCCTAGGGTCCCTTTTCTGAACACTCGGTGGTATCAGCAAAGCAACAAACTCACTGTTGACTCCTTTCCTTTGTTCCTATTTGTGTATTCATTCATTCATTCCTGGTTTGTGACCTTTGAGAAAAAACTCACTCCCTTTTCTTCTATTGCTCTTTTTTCATTAGAAATTATCTTAGCAACTTACTTGAGCATTAGTCTTCAAAGTGCAACAGAAAATACTTTACTGTAGGAAGGATATAATAGACATACCTTTGCACACAAAGTAGAGGTAGATACTAGCTTAAGAGATAGTCTTTAACAATTCCTCCTCTTAGTTGAATAATTCTATTTAAAAAAAATTTTATATAGTTTTTATATTGCAGTAGTAATATGAGATTTGTCTTCAAAAGTAACACATTTTTCAATGGGACCTGTATTAAGTAATACATTGAAATCTCACCATCACCATAATCTCTAAAGTAATGGTGGTTACTTTAAAAGAAACCACTGTTAATCAGTTAGGGTGTTTCTTTCCAGTCTAAAAAAAAGAGCAAGTGAGGATGCATGTACACATGTATTCATGTCATTTTATAGTTAAAAAAATATATATATATGTATATATATATATATATATATATATATATATTGGTAGAGATAGGGGCTCACGATGTTGCCCAGGCTGGCCTCAAACTCCTGGGCTCAAGTGATCCTTCCACTTTAGCCTCCCAAAGTGCCAGGATTGTAGGCATGAGCCACTACATTTGGCCTCTTTATCGTTTTTAAAAAGAGGAATATTTTGCATATGTATTTCTACAGCTTTTTATTTTTAATATTAATAAATTTTCCAAATTCCCAATAATAAAAGGAGAATAAGTCTATCCTTTTTCCTTTTTTAAAATAGCTCCATAATAATCCATAGCATAATTCTAAGTTATTTAACTATTACACTAGATTGTTTTTACTAGTATAGATAACTTTAAAATGAGTATCATTATGCATAGCTCTTTATGTAGGTTGTACTATTGCTTTATTTGTTACATCCTGAATAAATATCACCCAGATCCCAGTATTCAGTGAAACCACAGGTTCTTTTAGATCATAAGCAAAATAAATTGTATTCATGCGGTTTTGTATGTGTGTTTAATTCTGCTTACATTTGAATTTTCTTCCATCTTTTTCCTACTCTCTGAGTAATATCACTAGTGCCTTTTATTCAGTTTAGTCTCCACATATTGATTCTTGTCTTGGAGTTATGATGCCGTCTTCCTCCTGGCTTTTCTTCTACTTCCCAGGCTTCTCTCGGTCTCCTTAGCCAGTGTATTTCCCTCCAGCCAAGCTTTAAAGCACAGGTCCAAGCTGCCTTTTCCCACGTCATGTGCTCTCCCCAGGTGGCGGTCCTAATGGCCTCCGTTGGAGCCAGTACAAATGTGATGATTTCCAAATCTGTCTCCTTTCCTGTGAGTCCCAGACCCATGTACTTTGCAGCTACTGGGCATCTTTGCTTGGACATCTCACAGACCCCTCACACTTAACAGTGCCAAACTGAAAGCATGACGTTCCAGCCAAGACCTGGTCTTCCTGCTGTGTTTCCTTTCTTAGGGAAACACACCACAACCCACCTAGGAGGAAGTAAGACCTCTGATTCATCCTGGCACTCCTGGCACCTCCCCTTCTCCTCCTTTACCCCATACGCTGTCAGTCATCTAGTCCTCCCAATTTTACCTCCCTAACATCTCTGGAACCACTTTCCCTAGTACCATGCTGCCTTTTACCAGGCTGAAGTTGCTGTCTGATGGATGTCTTGCTATCTAGTCTTACCCTTCCCATCAATCCTCCACACCACAGCCAGAAAAGATACACACTTTTATTATGTAAACATTTAGAGCCTTTGTATGGAAGATATTCATTTAGTAAATTTAATAGGCAAAGCCTGTATTTGAAAACAACTATAATACATATAAGGAGCTTTTAAACTTTGATAAGAAAAAGACAAGCAATCTAATACAAAAAAAATAGTAAAGGATATGAAAAGGCATTTCTCGGAAAAAGAAATCCAAATCAACAACCACAAGAGATGCTCAAATTTCTAAAGGTTGAGAAAATGTGAATTCAAATAACAATGAAATGTCACTATCTGTCCAAAAGTTAAACATAAAAAAAAAAAATCACCTAATGCTGGCAGGAGTCCAAGGAAAGGGCAACTCAGGTGTTACTGATGGAAATGTAAATTGCAAAAGTTTTTTGTCAGCAATGCAGCAACTTACGTTAAAAGAAGAAAGCTATTCACCCTGTGATGTAGCGACTCCCAGCTCCACTCCACCCACTCTCACATAAATATGAAACCATAAATACATCAGGACATATATACAGGATAGTTACTGCAGTGTGATTGCAATAGACAAAACTAGGCACAAAAGGAGTGTTCGTTGGTGGTCGGCAGATTAATTATGGCTCCCGCATGCCCTGGAATATTATGTAGTTATTAAAAAGAGAAAGTATAGCTCTACCAGTTGATTTCAAGGGGCTTTTATGAGATATTAGGAAAGGCAGGCTGTAGAAAAGTGTGCCTAAGACCGTTTTGTTAAACAATGGCACATCCCTCAGACACACCTCATTTATTGCGTTTCGCTTTATTGCACTTCACAGATAATGTGCGTTTTACAAATTGAAGGTTTGTGAACAAACCAGCTTGAAGCAAGTCTGTCGGTGCCTGGCTTTGTGTTTTGTCTGTTACATTCTGATAAGTCCCACAATATTTCAAGCTTTTTGAAATTATTGTATCTGTTATGCTGATCTGTGATCACTGATCTTGATGTTACTGTTGCCATTGTTTTGGGGTGCCATGAACTGTGCCCATATAAGATGGTGAACTTAATTGATAAATGCTATGTCTTCCGACTGCTCCACTGACTGGCTGTTCCCCCCATCTTTCTCCTTCTCCTCTGGCCTCCCTCTCTCCTGAGACAGTGATAACTGAAATTAGATCAGTTTAATAACCCTGCAATGGCTTCTAAGTGCTCAAGTGAAAGGAAGAGTTGCACTGTCTCATTTTAAATTAGAAACTAGAAATGATTAAGTATAGTGAGGATGGCATGTGAAAAGCCAT
The DNA here is from genome assembly GCA_031835075.1 of Saguinus oedipus. Classification (NCBI taxonomy): domain Eukaryota; kingdom Metazoa; phylum Chordata; class Mammalia; order Primates; family Cebidae; genus Saguinus; species Saguinus oedipus. The sequence continues at coordinate 88,496,192 of CM063175.1, forward strand.
GACAGGTGGCTGGGTATGGTGGCTTATGCCTGTAATCCCAGCACTTTGGGAGGCCAAGGCGGGTGGATCACCTGAAGTCAGGAGTTTGAGACCAGCCTGATCAACATGGCAAAACCTCATCTCTACTAAGAATACAAAAATTTGGATGTGGTGGCAGGCACCTGTAATCCCAGCTGCTTGGGAGACCGAGACAGGAGAATAGTTTGGACCTGAAAGGCGGATGTTGCAGTGAGCTAAGATGGCTCTATTGCACTCCAGCCTGCTCCACAAGAGCAAAACTCCATCTCAAAAAAAAAAAAAGCCATAATAGGCTGAAAACTAGGCCTTTTATGCCAAAGAGTTAGTGAAGTTGTGAATTCAAAGGAAAAGTTCTTGAAGGAAATTAAAAATGCTACTCCAGTGAACACACATGGTAAGAAAGTGAGACAGCATTATTGCAGACATGGAGAAAGTTCAGGTAGTCTGCTTAGAAGATCAAACAGCTCCAGCATTCCCTTAATCCAAAACCTAATCCAGAGCAAGACCCTAACTCTTCAGTTCTATGAAGGCCGAGGGAGGTGATAAAGCTGCCGGAGAAAAGTCTGAAGCGATCAGAGATTGGTTCATGAGATCTTAGGAAAGAAGCCATCTCCATAACATGAAAGTGCAAAGTAAAGCAGCAAGTGCTGATGTAGAAGCTGCAGCAAATTATCCAGCAGATCTAAAATTACTGATGCAGGACACATGAAACATCAGATCTTCAATGTAGACAAAACAACCTTCTATTGGAAGAAGATGCCATCTAGGACTTTCATAGCTAGAAAGAAGTCAGCTTTGGGCTTGAACGGACAGGCTGACACTCTCGGTGTGGGCTGATGCAGCCGACGACTTTAAGTTGAAGCCAGTGCTCATTTACCACTCTGAAAATCCTAGGGCCCTTAAGAATTAGGCTAAGTGTATTCTGCCTGTGCTCTATAAAACAAAACAACAAAGGCTGGATGACGGCACATCTGTTTACAGCATAGTTGACTGAATATTGTAAGCCCATTGCTAATACCTCCGGCTTAGAAAAAGAGATTGATTTCAGTATATAATTGCTTATTGACAGTGCACCTAATCACCCAAGAGCTCTGATGGAGATGTACAAGGAGATGAGTGTTGTTTTTATGCCTGCTAGTACAACATCCATGCTGCAGTGCATGGATCAAGGAGCAATTTTGCCTTTCAAGTCTTACTATGTAAGAAATACATTTTGTAAGGCTATCGCTGCCATAGGTAATGATTCTTCTGATGAATCTGAGCAAAGGAAATTGAAAACCTCCGGAAAGGACTCACCATTCTAGATGTCATGAAGAACATTTGTGGTTCCTGGTTGGAGATCACAATAGCAACATTAACAGAAATTTGGAAGAATTCGATTCCAATCCTCATGGATGACTTTGAAGGATGGAAATAGCACGAAAAATAGAAGCGAAGCCTGAATATGTGACTCAGTTGCTGCAATCTCATGATAAAAATTGAACTGATGATGAGTTGCTTCTTATGGATGAACAAAGAAAGTGGTTTCTTCATAATGGCGTCTATGCTCCTGATGAAGATGCTCTGAACATTGTTTAAATGACAAAGGATTAAGAGCATTTCATACATTTAGTTGATAAAGCAGAAGCAAGATTTGAGGAGATTTACTCCAATTTTGAAAGAGTTTTACTGTGAGTAAAATGCTATCAAAGCAGCATTGCATGCTAGTGAGAAATATTTTGTGAAAGGAAGGGTCCATTGATGCAGCAAACTTCATCACTGTGTTCTTTTAAGAAATTGTCACAACCATCACAGCCTTCAGCAGCCAACGCCCTGATCAGTCAGCAGCCATCAACATCGAGGCAAGACCTTCCACCAGCAAAAATATTAGGACTTACTGAAGGCTCAAGTGATTGTTAACATGGTTTTTTAAAATCAATAAAGTATCGTTTAATTAAGCTATGAACATCGTGTTTTTAGACATAATGCTATTGAGCACTTTAATAGACTATAATATAGTGTAAACATAACATTTATATGCCCTGGAAAACCAGAAAATTTGTGTGACTTACTTTACTCTGATATTCACATGATTGCTGTTGTCTGGAACCAAACACACAGTATCTTCAAGATACACCTGTATATATGCATCGTATGTGATATATATTTGTCTCTATTTGACTATACGAGCAGGGAGAAAAATACCGAAAGATGTATTCTGATTTGTTAATGTAGATAGTAGAACTGGAGATTGTTAATGGGTAAGGCACCCAGATAAGAGGACTGAAAAAATACTTATATGATCATTTTTCATTAGTATAGAGTTGTGTGTATGTGTCTGTGTATAATTTATGTTTTTAAATACATTTTTTTCCAGAGTTTCTCTTACTTTGTCACCACCCTGTTTATAACTCTTCTGTGGCTTTCTTAACTTCAGTACAACTGTGTCTGTCTGATGCTCTGCAGGGGCTGGCTGTGCTTGTGTTTGCATCCCGGTTCATGCTACTTTTCTCTTGCCATTACTCCTTCTGCTTCAAAGTCTTCATAATTGTTCTCTTGATGGGGACCAGCCCCCGCTCTCCTGGGCATAGTTAACTGCTGCTTGTGCCCCAGAACTTCTTTTAGGGAAAGGGACTGCCTTCCCTAACCCCTTGTTGATTCCCTAAGTAAATATTCTTATTGACACCTGAGGCTTTAACTTAGCAGCAGTTATTGTTGCAGTTGGGTATTGTCTGATTATTTGTGTAAATTCTGCCTCCCCCAGTAGAATGTCATTCTAAGAAGGAAGGGACTGTGTCTGTCTTGTTCTCAAGGATCTTGCTTAGAGTAGATGCCCAATGAATATTTCCTGAATGAATGAATAAATGAATCCCATCCTGAATGTGGGACCATGCTGTTCTGAAAGGAGCACTGACCAAGGAGTCAGACGATGTGTGTTCTGGTCATTGTGCTGCCATAACCTTGCTGAGAGGCATGGAGCAAGATGATATGCCTCTTGGAGCCGGCTTCCCTACCTGTAAAATGGGGTTAACAACACCTACTGCATATAGATGTGGAGAGGGATAAAAAGGGACACAAGATGATGTGAACGTATAACCAGAAGAGAGTAAGCATTCAATAAAATTGCCTTTTATTTTTCTTGGTGTCTTTTCACTTCACCAGTGAAATGGGAGTAATCTGACTAAATAATTTTTAGAGTTTCTTCCAATTTAAAATTATAGTTGATTTGAGCAACATGGCAGTTAGGGGCACCAACCCCTTGAGCACTCAAAAATTTACGTGTAACTCTCAACTTCCAAAATCTTAACTGCTAATAGCCTACCAGAAGCCTTACCAATAACGTAAACAACACATATTTTCTATGTTATATGCATTATATGTTGTATTCTTACACTAAAGTAAGCTAGAAAAAAGAACTTATTAGGAAAAGCATAAGGTGTAGAAGAATGAAACTGGATCTTCATCTTTCACCTTATGTAAAAATCAACTCAAGATGGATCAAAGACTTAAATCTAAGACCTGAAGCTGTAAACATTCTAGAAGATAACATCAGAAAAACTCTTGTAGCCTTTGGTTTAGGCAAAAGGGTTATGACCAAGAACCCAAAAACGAATGCAACAAAAACAAAGATAAATGGGACTTAATTAAATTAAAAAGCTTCTGCACAGCAGTAGAGACGATCAGCAGAGTAAACACACAACCCACAAAGTAGAAGAAGATATTCACAAACTATGCATCTGACAAAGGACTAATATCCAGACTCTACAAGGAACTCAATCAAATCAGCAAAAAAAGCACACAATCCCATCAAAAAGTGGGCTAAGGACATGAATAGACAAATCTCACAAGAAGATATAAAAATGGCCAACAAATATATGAAAAAATGCTCAACATCACTAATGATGAGGGAAATGCAAATCAAAACCACAATGTGATACCACCTAACTCCTGCAAGAATGGCCATAACTAAAAAATAAAAAGTAACAGATGTTGGCATGGATGTGGTGAAAAGGGAACACTTTTACACTGTTGGTGGGAATGTAAACTAGTACAACCACTGTGGAGATTTCTTAAAGAACTAAAAGTGGAACTACCATTGGATTCAGCAGTCCCACTACTGGGTATCTACCCAGAGGAAAAGAAGTAATTTTATGAAAAAGACACTTGCACACAACATCTTTATAGTGGCCCAACTCGCAATTGCAAAATTATGGAATCAGCATAAATGCCCATCAATCAATGAGTGGAAAAAGGAAATGTGGTATGTGTGTGTGTGTGTGTATATATATATATATATATAATGGAATATGCCATAAAAACGAACAAAATAATGGCATTCGCAGCTACCTGGATGGAATTGGAGACTATCATTCTACATGAAGTTACTCTGGAATGGAAAACATACGTTCTCACTTACAAGTGGGAGTTAAGCTATGAGGACACAGAGACATAAGAATGATACAATAAACTTTGGGAACTTTGGGGGAAGGGTGGGACAGGGATGAGGGATAAAAGACTACACATTGGGTACAGTGTATGCTACTCGGGTGAGGGGTGCACCAAAATCTCAGACATCACACCTAAATAACTTATCCACAAAAAAAGAACTTATCCATGTAATCAAACATCATCTTTTCCCTCAAAACTATTGAGATAATAGTAATAAAATAAAAATTAAGAAGAAAAAAGAAAAGCATAAGGAAGAGAATATATTTACTAAGTGAAAGTGAATCATCAAATTATCCTGATGATCATGGTGTTAAAGCAGGCTAAGAGGGAGGAGGGGTTGGCCTTGCTGTCCCAGCGATGGCAGAGGCAGAAGAACATTTACGTCTGAGTGGACCCACGCAGCTCAAACCTGTGTTGTTCAAGGGTCAACTGTACTTCTTCTGAGCTGCAGTCTCCGCTTTCTCTGTCCTCACATCCCTCCACCACAAGCTCCATTTCTGACTACTTTCTTCCACTGTTCTCAAGCCCAGGAAACACCAGCTCTCCCTGGGAAAGACAAACGCCGTCTTCATGCCGCCAGGGTATGGCAGTTCATCTCATACCTGCTCTTTCATCACCACCCTACCCTCTGTCACTCAGTGTTTCATTCACGTTTATAAGGCATTTCTGAGCCTCCAGTATTGTATGTGGTAGACTCTCACCCCTCAAATTCGGTTCTTTTTTGTGTGCCTTTCCACATACTCTGTTGAGTGGGTGAAATAATGCATAATCCTCAAAGCAACGGAAAGATGCTGGCGTGTTTTCGAGGGTAGTCCCTCTTAATTAAGGGAGCTAGGTTCTAAAAAGTCCTTGCAAATAAACAAACAGGTGATATGTGCTTCTTATCTGAAATTACTAATACAGTTGTCTACAACTGCTCATTTAGTGTTCTTGATTTCTCCCGTATTCTTTCACTTACCTAATTGCTACTAGGCAAAAACTTCACATTTTAATTCATCTTTAATGTTAACTTAAAAAACTGCAGTTTTTTGTTTGCTTGTTTGTTTGTTGAGACAGGTCTCACTCTGTCACCCAGGGTGGAGTGCAGTGGCACAATCACAGCTCACTGCAATCTCCGCCTCACGGGTTCAAGTGATCCTCCTCAGCCTCAGCCTCTCGAGTAGCTGGGACCACAGGTGTGTGTGACCATGCCCAGCTAATATTTTGTAAAGATGGGGTTTTGCCATTTTACCCAGATTGGTCTTGAACTCCTGGACTCAAGCGATCTGCCCACTTTGGCCTCCCAAAGTGCTGGGATTACAGGCATGAACCACAGTGCCCAGCTGCTGCTGTTCTCTCTTAACAAGTCAAGCGTTAGAACAAGATGCGTTTAAACCCACTTTGGGGTATCAGAAATACCTCAATCTTGTCGTTCTAATAAATGTTTAACAACTAGACTGGTTGGAGGGGGAGGGGAGGTTCTGATGTGAAGCATTAGTCAGTTTCTGTGCTGTAACCAGGCATCCCCTAATAGGTCCAGGCAGAGATGCTAACAGTTGGCTCATGAGGGCAGGTGGGTGTAGCTCCAACACACCACTGTACCCAATCCCCGGGTTCTTAATCTTCATCACACCCCAGCTCACTTCCCAGCCAGTGTTTCTGATCTCAGTTAATGACACCTCTCAGCCAAGAAAGAGACCTGACAGTCCCATCCACTTCCCCCACTGTCATCACTGAATCCTGTGAACTTCTCTCTCCAGCATCTCCTGAGTCTGTCCCTTTGTCCGTCTCCACCACAAACACCCTGGCTTGGTCTGCCCTGTCCATGGCCTTCATTGCCACAGCATCGACTTTCATTCCGATTTCCCTGCCTCCGTGCTGGCCCGTGCCAGCCACACTCTACTCTAAAGACAGGCAGCTGCTGACACTTAAATTATGTTAGATCAGTCTTGGTAAAAAACCTTCCTGTAGCTTCCTCTCCATTAGGGTCAGTCCAAACCCTTAGCATTCCTTACTTTACCACACAGAGGCTGTGGGCTGGCTTTGGTCTGTCTTGTTCCCCCACAGCCACCCCTTGCCTTCCTCATTCTAGCCGCTAGGAATCACGTGTGTTTCCTCAAGCACACCAGGCTCTTTCTCAATTCAGGGCCTTCCTTGGAGGTGCTGCTTCCAGTACCCATCTGATCATCTCTCCTTCCACTCCCCACCCACTCAGCCAGCTCTGTGGCCTAACTGCCTTTCATCCTTCAGTGATTTGCACGTTGTGTCAGTTCCAGCATGACGTCCTTCGGGAGGCCCTAGACCAGGCAGCTCCCCTTCTGCAGCCCCTGATGTAGAGCCTGCTCCCTGTCTTCCCCACAAGTGGGGCTCCTGGAGGGCCTGGAACAACCCCATATTCCCAGCACGGCCCATAGTACCTGGCACACGGTTGGTGCTTCATGAACATTGAGTCCGTTTCTTGGATTTATGTAGGTCCCAGTTTTCTATAAAAGAGTAAGCTCTGCACAGTCAAACGTGTTCTTACTTCCTGTATTTTGTGTCAGCAGTTTGTCGGTTTAGCACAAAAACTACCTGATGAATAATTTCTGCCACTAGTCATGTCTTTTCTAAACATGTTTTTTTCCCTCCTAGGTTTCATCAGCTGTGGTTCCCAACGAGTTTATGGCATTGTACATGAGAAGGTAACTTTCAACATAGCAAGCAATGTGCCTTTAAAAGAGATCCTATGGAAAAAACAGAAGGATAAAGTTGCAGAATGGGAAAATTCTGAATTCAGAGCTTTCTCACCTTTCAAAAATAGGACTTATTTAGACCCTGTGTCGGGTGACCTCACTGTCTTCAACTTAACATCGTCAGATGAAGGCAAGTATGAAATGGAATCGCCAAGTATTACCGGCACCAACACGTTCTCTCTTTATGTGCTTGGTGAGTATTCCGTAAGTTGATTTGTTTAAAATGGCAAATTTCCATGTATTTGGTCTGTTTTCAGAGACTAATACAAACGACCAGCCTAGGCAACATAGAAAGACCTCATCTCTACAAAAATTAAAAAAAAAATGGTGCATGCCTATAGTCCCAGCTACTTAGGAGGCTGAGGTGAGAAGATCCCTCGAGCCCAGGGGGTTAGGGCTGCAGTGAGCCATGATTGCGCCACTGTACTCCAGTTTAGGTGACAGAACAAGACCCTGCCTCAAAATAAATAAATAAAAATAATAAAGAAATAAAATAAAATATTCTATGGCAACTCAGCAAAGGTATGGTTTTGGTGGTCAGACCAACTTGATAGACCTTAGGAAGCCTGCAGAGGGGAGTTTTGATCAGGAGGCAGCGATGTTGATAGTTTTGAGTGTGGGACTTTAAGTCCTGGTTTGAGAGTCTAGACATCTGCTTTTAGAAGTGGGGAGCCGTAGTATCCTATATGGAGCAAGGAGGTGACTTGATAAGTCACATTAATTTTTGGAAGATTAATGTGATGGTGCATACTTACAATGGATTAGAGAGGAGATGCCACGTTAGAAGCTACTGTGATCATCCAGGTAGATAGAAGGTCCAAGAAAGAGTCTGCAGGATGTAGGTTTTAGTTGTAAAAAGACATAAGATGACTCTAGGTTTCATACCTGCATGATAAAATGACTGGTCATACTTTTTTTTTTAAGATATGAGGAAGTCATACTTCCTTGGGGTAATGTTAACATTTGTCGTAGTAACTTAGTAATCTTATGGAGACACCAGACCTAATAGGAGACTTTCAGCAAGTATATTTCGGACAGGGGGATTTCCTGGCACTTCTTAAATTCAGGGCATCCACTTCTTCTGTGTGTTCGTTGACATCTGGCTTTCCTCTATACCCGGAAGTCCCCTTAAAGTTTCTACTTCTGATGTTTATTAGTCCTTTCCCATCTTTTTATGGATCTTCATCTCATCTCAGATGACGATTTTGTGTAAGTAGATTAACTGTCCTGTCCTTAACTGGGCTGGATTGGTACCTGAACTTTACTAAAATTCATGAAGATATACACATATTTCTATAAAATATCATCAGATATATGTAAGAAATTCTCATTTTCTTACACAGTATTGAACCGAATTCATTACTTATAAATTGACTAATTGTCTTAGGGAGGAAGTAGGCACATTTCTTGCCAGCTTAATGATACTTAAAGTAGATGTATAACCAATAGTTGTTAGATACAGCTGTGGTAAGTCCCACGGGCAGTAAGAAAATGTGAAAGACTTACAGAAGAAAAGATCTGAGATGTAGAAACTCTGATCTAGGCATTGAAGAAAGGCTTGCACACTTTTAGATGAGTTGGATAGGCACTTCTGTTTGTCATCTGGCAACTGCTGTATAATGAGACAGCCAGAAAGAAATTCTATATAGTCAAGGGAGTTCTAGCAACTTAGAAGATAATACTAAGCCGGGCATAGTGGCTCACGCCTATAATCCCAGCACTTTGGGAGGCTGAGGCAGGTGATTCATGAGATTCAGGAGATTGAGACCATCCTGGCCAACATGGTGAAACCCTGTCTCTACTAAAATACAAAAAATTAGCCCAGCATGGTGGTGCATGCCTGTAGTCCCAGGTACTCAGGAGACTGAGGCAAGGGAATCACTTGAACCCAGGAGACAGAGATTGCAGTGAGCTGAGATCGCACCTCTGCACTCCAGCCTGATAACAGAGCAAGACTTCATCTCAAAAAAAAAAAAAAAAAAAAAGATAATACTAACACCATTTAATGTTTCCCCTCAAGTTACTTTCATATGCTGTTTTTTTTCTTTTTTATGAACCCTGCATGTGGCATTCAATCATATTCCTTTTGACCTTAACAATGACCTGATAAAGCATTCCATTTCACAGATGAAAATAAGATAGTTTAGGATCGGGTATGTCTTTGTAGCAAAACAAAAACAAAAACAAAACAAAAAAAGATAGTTTAGGAGTCAGTTTCTCTGTTTGTCGAACAAGAGGCCTGAATGGATGCTTTCTTAAAAGTCTTCCAACTCCAAAAAAGACTATGGCCCAAGGTCACATAGCAGGCCAAGGTGAGGCTTGATCAGACCTCCCAACTCCTGGTCAGTGATTCTTCTCATCATCTCACATCCCCTTTGGGGAGCCTTGGCTTCCTGGAGTTGGAAACTCACAGCCAATGGCCATGTGCTCTATTACAGCTAGCATTTGTTAAGCTCTTACTCTGTGTAGACACTGCATGTTAATTCATATATTGATGATTATCTGCATTGACTCATTTAATTTTATTACAGTCTGATAGAGTAAGTACTATTTGTGTCCTTATTGTAGAGAAGAGGAAACCTAGACACAAGGTGATTTAAGTAACTTGCCCGATGTCAAATGGCTCTTAGTCACAAAGCTGGGATATGAACCCAGGCAGTTGGGCTTCTGAGTCCATGCTAAGCACCATCCTATTCCTCTTTGGAGGTAGCTGGTAGAAAAATTTACATTTTGTTTGAAGACCGTCTCTGAATCTATCCTTCTATACATGTGTCTCCCCATCTGTCCAATACTGCTTGTGAGGGGCCATCTGTATGCCTTGTACTATGTCAGGTGCTATGGTTAAAAGGTGAGTCATACCCAGTCTTTACCCTCCAAAGATGCACCGTCTCTGGGGCCGATGATGCACCTCTGTTTAGTCCAGACAGTGCTGGATGAAAGACTAGACATTGGTGGAGCTAGATCAATACATTAGAATCTGTAACAGAACAAGTGGGTCACATATATCGGAAGTATCTGGGATGGTGGGGCTCAGGAATCTGTGTTTTTAACAAGCACCCTTGGTGATTCTTAGGCACATTAAAATTTGAGAAATGCTTTGAAGTACCATTTTTAAGGAAGTAGAAAGCTTGGTTTTCTCCCCCTGAGAAGTTCCCAGCCTAGTTACAGAGGCGGGCATAAGTCTATGAAATACTGAGAACAGGCGTTTTTGAACTACTGGGATGCATGGAGTTCTTTGGAAGTCCCCTGAGGGCTGCTGTGGAGTGGGGTGGGCAAAAGGGACCAGAGGAAGTTAGGGGAGCAGGGCTCTAGGCTTTCAATTTTGAGTCAACTAGAGCAGCTTCTTATCCATTGGATTGGATTGCAACTGAAGATTTAATTCGGAGAAATTCCTCTGCTTACAAGATGATTAAACGTCTTTTTAAGTTAAATAAAACTTTAAGGAAGTATGTCAAGAGTTACGTGAGCTAGATTAAACTTAAAAACTGAGGAAGCCCCAAGAAGAAAGGGAAGTCAGTGTATGACTCTGGTCTCTACCAACGCAGTCTGGGCACAATATTTATCTAAGCGAGAAGGAATTCAGGAAGAGAAGAAGATGGGGGAATGATTAGACACTTTTATGTTTCAGATTATAATTGGAGCATAAGCATTCATTTGTTTTAGAAAACATCATTTTAAATGACAACATAGTATTCCATTATCTTGGTGAACCTTAATTTACTTAAATGTTCTTTTTAGTAGACGTTTATAATATATCAATACTTTATTATCCCAGTGCTACCATGACTATTGTTGTATATTACATATGTTTTTGCGTATTTCCTCAAGCCTCTTACGATTAATTGCTGGAGGGTAGCTGAGATGCAAGAAGGCATATGCATTAACAAGTAAGTGACTAATAGGACAAAGTAATTAGCCTTGAGGCTTTTAAAGGGCAACAGTGGCAGAATGTGACATGTTAGCCTCTTAACATGTGAAAGCCTCATCCTTGTAGGTCCAGGCTGCCTTAGCCAATAGGAGGTGCTTCCTAGAGGAAGGCTGGGAGCGAGGCCTCTGAACTGGCAGGTCTGTGACACATGCTGCACCCCACTCTGCCTATTAGCAGGACCAGCCCAACCAATAGGCAGGGCCCAGCAAGGCTCTGTGTAGCTCCACCAGAACCTTTCACAAAATGCTTTGAGTCAGATGTGTTATAGAATTCAAATTATTATTGTATATTTAGGAAAGGTAATACAAGGTATTTCTTCTGCATATAGCACCCCACTTAATTATGGGGAGCACCCTGTGGGTCAAGCATAGGAACAAGTATTTATTTCATTCCTATATATTTAGAGACAAGGTTTTAGTCTGATATAATCATAGCTCACTGTGTGCAGTCAGCTAGAGTGCAGTGGCACAATCATAACTCACTGCAACTTCGAGCTATTTGGTTTAAGTAGTCCAAGTAGCTGAGACTACAGGCAGGAGCCATCATCCCTGGCTAATCTTTGAACTTTTTGTAAAGAAAGGGCCTCGCTATGTTGCCCAGGCTGGTCTTGAACTCCTGGCCTCAAGCCATCCTCCTGCCTCAGCCTCCCAAAGTGCTGGGATTAAAGCCATGAGCCACTGTGTCCTGCCAAGCTCAGGAATATTTTTGTGGTGAAATGATAATGAATATTTGAAGTAAGTGAGAAAGTAAAGACTACAAGTCATTGTGTTAATTCAGGTCAGGTCAGGATTAATGATTTTGCTACCAGCTTCTGAAGACTCTTTCGGCTTCAGAGCTTTTTTGATTTCAGAATTGAGGATAAGGGATTTGGGGCCTGTATTGGTCTGTTTTCACACTGCTATAAAGAACTGCCTGAGACTGGGTAATTTATAAAGAAAAGAGGTTTAATTAACTCACAGTTCCACATGGCTGGGGAGGCCTCAGGAAACTTACAATCATGATGGAAGGCAGAGAAGCAAGCCCTTTTTTTCAAAAAGCAGCAGGAGAGAGAAAGAACTGCCACACACTTTTAAACCAACAGATGTCATGAGAACTCACTCACTATCACCTGAATAGCATGGAGAAACCGCCCCTATGGTACAATCACCTTCCCCCAGGTCCCTCCCTTCACACATGGCGATTATAATTCAAGGTGAGATTTGGGTGGGGACATAGAGCCAAACCATATCAGAGTCTGAATTTATTCTGTTAAATTTGAACAGGTAGATCCAACCTAGCAAAAGAAAGAATTCTCATCCCTTGATGCTCAAGGAGTTTGCTCATCGTTTCAAGCTTGTAAGGAAGTTGGGAGCTCTTCATACATTTGCAGATGATGTGTCTAAATATTACTATTTTCTGTACTAAATATTATACTTTTTTTTTCCAGAGCATCTTCCATCTCCTAGACCAACTTGTGCATTGACTAATGGAAGCATTGAAGTCCTTTGCAGGATATCAGAGCATTATAAGAGCCATCCAGAACTTATAGAGTACTCATGGGATTGTCCTATGGAGCAATGCAAACATAACTCAGCCAAAATATATTTTGAGCTGGAAGATGATCTTCCACAGACAATACAGTGTACTGCTAGCAATCCATTAGTTAATAAAACGTCATCAATCGTTTTGGAAACCTGTGTCCCAAACAGTGGTGAGTAAATAACTAAATGTGTCATGGAGGCTTTCCAACCACAGATGTGGTAACTAACATAAAGTTCACAATTTTAAAATGTAAAATGAGTTACAATTTTTTTTTTTTTTTTGAGACGGAGTTTCGCTCTTGTTACCCAGGCTGGAGTGCAATGGCGCGATCTCGGCTCACCGCAACCTCCGCCTCCTGGGTTCAGGCAATTCTCCTGCCTCAGCCTCCTGAGTAGCTGGGATTACAGGCATGCGCCACCATGTCCAGCTAATTTTTTTGTATTTTTAGTAGAGACGGGGTTTCACCATGTTGACCAGGATGGTCTTGATCTCTTGACCTCGTGATCCACCCACCTCGTCCTCCCAAAGTGCTGGGATTACAGGCGTGAGACACCGTGCCTGGCCAAATGAGTTACAGTTTTTAACAGAAACCCCATTATACATATAAAGCTAACATTATTTAGCACTTTCTGTATTGAGCAAAATTCTAATACATGTGTTAATTAATTCAATCTTATATCAGTCCTCACACAGCCTATAAGTTGTATACTAGTATTTATCCCTGTTTCCTAGTGAGAAACCAACAGAGAGTTTAGGTTGTTTGCCCAAGGTCAACAGCTAGTAAGTGGTAGAACCTGTTTTGAATAGAGGCTATCCGACCCATGGTTTTAACCATTCACAATGCTGCTTTATAATATTCTTTTTTTTTTTTTTTTGAGACGGAGTTTCACTCTTGATACCCAGGCTGGAGTGCAATGGCACGATCTCGGCTCATCGCAACCTCTGCCTCCTGGGTTCAGGCAATTCTCCTGCCTCAGCCTCCCGAGTAGCTGGGATTACAGGCATGCGCCACCATGCCCAGCTAATTTTTTTGTATTTTTAGTAGAGACGGGGTTTCACCATGTTGACCAGGATGGTCTCGATCTCTTGACCTCGTGATCCACCCGCCTCAGCCTCCCAAAGTGCTGGGATTACAGGCTTGAGCCACTGCGCCCGGCCTATAATATTCTTAATAATCATTATGTTCTCAAAAGTTGCATATCTGCTACAGGAGCATGCATTTGATATGTTTCCGTAGGCCTAACACTCAGTTACTCTGTCTTGGCTGTGATTTTCTAATGTCATTTTACTATTATTTACATTTGCAATTTTTATTACCTGTTTTTTTACGTTATATGCCCAGTTTAACACACAAAAAGATCAGTAACTTGAAAGTAGTTTACTAAAATATAAAAGAAGAGATGAAAATAGTAAATACTATTATTCAGAATAATATAATTGTAAATAGTGAACAGGATTCCAGGGCAAATAGAGAATATGAGTCTGTAGGGCTGGGATAAGGTAAGTCTATGAATGAAATTTCTCTGAACAAGCCGCTGAAACAGATAAGGGAAATCAGTAAATACAAGAAATATAAGAAACTTGGATTTTAACTGGTAAGCCATCCTAAGTCTCCCATTTATCGTCTTTTCTGAACTGTTTCAAACAGTAATTTAAAGCCCTTCAAGTTATATTATTTTCAGACAAAGCAGAGTAACTTCTTGGGAAAAGAAACACATTTTTTAAGAAAATGTATGTCGTCCTCGTCAAAGTGGGCAGCGGCGGGCCAGGGGCTTGGATCCTGGAGCCCCGGCCTGGGATGCTGCCGGGCGGCCCCTCCCAGCCCCTCCACGTCCCTCCTGGCCCTGGCCGCCCCGAAGGTCAGGGCGCTTTCTTCTCGCTGCAGGCTGCTTCCTGAGCTGCAGCCCAACAGAAGGAGAAGGTGGGTAGGGGTCTTGGCTGCTCAAATCTCCCGCTAGCCCAGCCTGCCCAGCGTGCCAGGGCGTGGTGTTTACGCGGCCGGGCATGCCCGGAGAGGTCAGGCTTCCCGTTAAGGTGGAGATGTCCAGGACCTCTTTATTAGATGTTTAGGAATTTGAGTTTTTACATCGGGCCACAGTCATCATGAGCCCCTGTGGGGCAGGCTGGGCTAACTGGGGTTTTGATTTTAAGTTTCCTATGGCAGAGGGCATGTCTGAAGGGGAAGAACATTCTTGGTGTTGCTTCTTAGTTGTTGGGAGCTGTGAGGTTCGAGAGAGATGTGCGGCGCTGCTGCCGAGGATTGGCCTGAGTGAGCTTAGACTAGTTTCTGATGGGACTTGGTTTACCAGCCAAGGAGATAAAAACATTCAGATGGTGGATAACAGTTTTTCAGATGGGTTCCTTCAGATTCCATGGAAGCTGCTAAAAATGCAAGTAATACAGAAAAGCTCACAGATCATGTGATGCAGAATCCTTGAGTTTGGGCAGCTTTACAGGAGCGACTCAACGATGTCCCTTACACCCCTTCCAGCTACATGGAAACTTTACCTAAAGCAGTAAAAAAGGAATTAATGCATTGAAACAGCTTCAGGTGAGATGTGCCCTTATAGAAACCAAGTTCTATGAAGAAGTTCATGACTTGGAAAGAAAGTGTGCACACTTATACCAGCCTCTCTTTGACAAGGGAAGAGAATTTATCACCCATGATGTTGAACCGACAGATGCGGAATCAGAATGGCACAGTGAAAATGCAGAGGAAGAGAAACTGGTAGGAGACATGAAAAGAAAGCAGTCCTAACAGAAGCAGCAGCAGTAACAGCTGAAGAGCCAAATCCCAGAGGCATTCTAGGGCTCTGGTTTACCATCTTTAGAAATGTAGCTATGCTAAGTGAATTAGTCCACGAATATGAGGAACTAATCTTCAGACACCCACAGGATATTAGAGTGAAGGTTTGTGACCCTGGACAGCCTGTCTTTTGTGTGAGTTCCACTTTGAACCCAGCGACTACTTCACCAACTCAGTCCTGACAGAAACCTACAAGATGAAATCAGAACCAGATAAAACCGATCGCTTTTCCTTCCAGTGTCCAGAGATCATGAACTGTGACAGGTGTAATATTGCTGTAAGAAAGGAAAGCATGTTACTGGCAAAACTATCAATAAAAAACGCAAACATAAGGGTCGAGGCACTGTTAGAACAGTTACAAAACAAGTACCCAGTGAAACATTTTCAACTTCTTCAATCCACTGGAAGCATCCGGGGATGGGGAATCACTGGATGAAGGTTCTGGATTCACATTAGCCTCTGATTTTGAAATTGGACACTTCTTCTGTAAGCCAATGGATAGTCCCATGGGCTATGCTGTACTTCGCTGGGGACGCCATAGAGGATGATGACAGTTTTGAAGAAGGTGAAAAGAGGAGGAATTAGAAGGTGACAAGGGGGGAGAAGATGAGGATGATGAGGGAATTAACCCCAAGAAGGAACCCAGCTAGCCAGCGGAACGCAAGCAGCAGTAGGAAGCGAATGCAGCCGCCTGGCCTACCCGCTGTCGCTGTCGGGACTCCAGGCCTGTGGGCGGGGCCTCGATTCTTGCCGCATCGACAGCTCTTCCATCTAACAGGTTTTCAAATGCAAGATTTTCACTTTCACTTTTTCTTTTTCCTTATTATTTTGCTTAACTTGTACAGTGACCACTGAAATACGTTTCAGAAGTGGGAGTTTTCATCCAGCACCCTCGGCAGCCTTGGTGCCGGTAGCTCTGGACTTGCCTGGGCCTTTCGCCGTGGGAGGGCCCCATAGACCACATCGGGGTGGGGTAGGGGTCACTTGGCAAAAAGGACTGAAGTCTGGTGATGTGGTTCCAGGAAACTAGAACCTCTCCTACCACTCCTGCATTTGGACTGATTTCTTCCCTTTCATTTGAAGAAACCAACTCATCTGTTTGCAGCCTGCCAAGTGCAGCCTGTGTCATCTGTTGGATGCTAATCATCTCAGAAGGGCTGTGTGGAGTAGGGCCGTGTTGTCCTTAGGACGGTGCTTCTTGATTTTCTTTTTTTTAGGGGTGTGTTAGGGTTGTGGCACACCAGCTCAGGCGAGAGCTGCCGCGGGTCACCTCCTATTTATTTCGCCCTTCTTGCCTGTGAGGACTGCGGTCTTTCACTGTTGCTGGTCTTTACCATTTCTGAACCACCTTGGTGACCTGAGCAGGAAGATGTGCCGCTTCTTAGCAGGAGCAAGACCTGTGCGGAAAAAGCGCTGCTCCCTGCCACCCGCTGAAAACGCCAGGAGCCTGTCCTTGCGACTCAGGCGCCGCCCTGCTGCCGATCTGGGATTCTGTGGTCTTCAACAGTGAAGGGCTGGGCTGGCGAGTCCTGCGTTTCAGTTGAGCATATGAGCGTCAAATCCTGCTCTCTCGGTAGTTCCGTTGCTGGGTCCCACTGTTCATCCTGTCTGAAGGCCCTGGGTTTGGTGTGACCCGTTGGCGGCTGGCGGCTGGGATTTCCGAGTGGGTGGCCGCGCTCTCCGGCAGCCAGGGATGGCCGTGTCGCACTGACCAGGCCTGTGGAGTGTGCTCAGCCTAACCTTGAAACACATGTGTAACTGCATCCAGTGTTTTCAATTTGTACAGAATAGTTAGAATATGCTATTAAAGTTGGGAAATGTGGAGAAGAAAAAGAAAAAGTGCAAATGAGTTCCAATTTATAACTGATGTATTTGATTTCTGAAGACAGAGAAAAGATCAAACCCACAGAGGTGTCACTCACAGGAGCACTGTTTGTACAAGTCACACAATTGCAAGAAGTTTTTAAAACTAGCTGCAAAGTTATAATAGTTAAGCATGGAGCAAACATTCCTTTATTAATTCCACCTTTTTAGTGTTACATAATACCCAAGGCACACGATATGGAAATGTAATTTGTTATAAAAGCAGATAGTTGCTTTATAATGGGAACAACAAAAAATAAAACCAGTGTGCTTTTGCCTTTTGGTATATGTGTGCTGGAGACAAGGAGAAAGAAGATGACCACATACAGACAGAGCAAGCAAGTTGAAATCTTGAAAAGTTTTCAGTGTTCCAAGAGAAAAAGTACTCGAAGGAATTAATTTCTGAATAAGATCCCTTTATAGAATTACATGGACTATTTGAGGGGATTTTCAAATCCCCTAAACAGTGTTTTGCCCTTGTGCAATTTTCACTCTATGTTTGCCATTACAATTGAAGACACAAGTAAGATTACTTTCCCTGTAGATAGTCTGGTGAAAGAGCATCATCATAATATTCCTCTCATTGATTAGAAATAGGTATCATTAATTTGAAAACATTCTTTTAATTATTAAATAATGGTGATTCATCCTTCTTTTACATGTTCTTCCAAATTGATAGTTCACATATATACAATAGATTTTGGAAGTTTAAGGAATGTTGTTGCTTGATAGTTCTTAGGTGTTTAAATCTTGGAGTAGTGTTGACATCTGACACATACATGCGGGCTTCTGACCCTGGTTTCTGTTAACCAAATGTTGGAGGACCTTCTCCTTTTAAAATGCAAACCAGGAGCTGAACTTAATGATCTTATTGGTTCTTTTGAACAATAACAGTCTAGGACTTTTTTTTTTTCTTTGATGATTTTTGAATGCATTTGTGTGGAACCACATGCATCGTAACAAATACAACCCATGAAAGTATGACAGTTAAATAGTAGATCTTCCTTTTTCAGGTTTTGATTTCTCATCCAAACCTTCTGATGCTTTATTAGTGAAGCAAAGTAACTCACATTGACTAGCCTGCTGTCCTTTAGCAAACCCTTCCAAATAAATGCCTCATTTGCTCCTCCTCACTACCATTTTAGATGGGCCAGACAGTTTACCTTTCAAGAATGACGAGACAGGTTCAACCAGGTGGGGTAACTTGCCCAAGGTCACTTAAGTATTAGAGATAGAATTAGAATTTAGGTCTTTGAATTCTAGAGTGTTTTTGTATGATATTGTCCTGACTCTCTATATATCTCAAATGAAATTTTAAAGTTTTCTTTGATTTATTCACAGGAGTTAGCTAGAGAAACCCATACCAGGTAGATATACATAGATATTGGTCAGATGTAACTCAACTTTTTACTGCATTATCTCATGCTTCTTGTAACATTTTATCTAATGGGACCTTTTTGTGGTTGGTGGTCATTTTAATCATGACATCTACTGTCATACCATCACCGCAACCCAGAAATGGGGTGGTGGCGTTATTAACTAGTTAAACATAATCTAAAGAAGAATTTTAGAGACAGTTAAGATTGAAGACAGAGTTCTTGTCCACCTCATATTGTATTGGGGGAATGAACTGATACTTACTGAAGGCCTGCTCCACAACAAACTCCTGTAAATGATTTACATAAATGCATCACATTTAATCCACATTAAATGGAGAAGTTGAGGGCAGGAGAAAATTCTGGATAGAAGAGAACATGGGATTGGGAGTGAGAAAACCTGGGCCCCAGACCTGATTTCATTGCTTACTGGCAGTGTGAATGTGGGAGATAACATGGTATGAAACATCTGTGAGCTTCAGCTCCCTTATCCATACAATGAGGATAATAATACTTTATAAAGGCTGAGGAAATGAAATAAAATCACATGTGGGAAAGAGTATTGATGATGGTTAGTCACTGTAAAATTGTTAGTTGTTATTCAGGATTCAGGAAGAGTTTCAAGAGAGGATGCTTGGTATAACATATACAACCAATGGTTTAAGGAGGACAATGTAGAAGAGATTGTACATTTGGCACTTAGGAGGTTGTTTTTGACAATCCTTGTGAGAAGATGAGGGTAGGAACTAGATTCCTGGGCTTTAAGTAAGAAGAGGGGTAGTCCAATAGGCCAGTTATGTATTTGGCTGTGAAGAGAAGAAAAGAAAATCTAAGTATGCTTGAGAGTCAAAGGCTATTTCCAGGTAAAGAAATCCAAGGACTTCACCATTCTCTCATAGATAAGAAGTAGGATTCTTATCTCTCATAGATATGAAGTAGGATGGGAAGAAGTGGGTTGATTGTAAGACCCTCCACATTGACACAGAGTTCTAAAGGAGAGCCCAGGAAAAGAGCACATTTTTTGAAGGGGTAGGCAAGAGGATATTCTCTAGAGTACCAGTTTCCAACTGTTGTCCACATTTATGGACCAAGAACATAAAAGAAACATTGTTCAGCTCTGACCTGAAGTCATGCAGAACAAACATCATTCTGAGTTCAGCTAGATAATCTTTCTCTCATAGCTGAGGTGGATATTACGTTACCTGCAGGGAGTAAGTCACTGAAGGGCCCTGAAGGTAGAGCCTCAAAAACGCCCTTTGATCTTACCCCTAAAATAAATGAGAGCAATTGGAAAAATTCATCATAAAAACACAATAATGCCAGGCACGGTGGCTCAAGCCTGTAATTCCAGCACTTTGGGAGGCCGAGGCGGGTGAATCACGAGGTCAAGAGTGAAACATGGTGAAACCCCGTCTCTATTAAAAATACAAAAAATTAGCTGGGCATGGTGGTGCGTGCCTGTTATCCCAGCTACTCAGGAGGCTGAGGCAGGAGGCTTGCCTGAACCCAGCAGGCAGAGGTTGCGGTGAGCCGAGATTGTGCCATTGCACTCCAGACCGGGTAACAAGAGCAAAACTCCGTCTCAATAAAAAAATAAAAAAATAAGAAAAATAAAAATAAAAAACTTAAAAAAAAAAACACAATAATATGAGGAAGTAGGGAAAAGGAGAAGAAGGAAATTCAACATAAGAAATAACATTATGTAGACTGAGATGAAGAATGTTAAGAATATTTGAACAAAGTTTGAACCAGATGAAATGTAACAGGCAGAAACAGAAGTAGGAGAATTTTTGGACTGATTTAAGTTGATTTCTTGTAACTTTTATAGATTTCCACTGGGAAGAATAGTGATTAAGAATGTGCCCTCTCCTTTTAAAAATTGAGAAAGAAGGCTACGTGCAGTGGCTTATGCCTATAATCGCAACACTTTGTGGGGCCAAGGCAGGAGGATTGCTTGAGGCTGAGAGTTCAAGACCAGCCTGGGCAACATAGGGAGACCCTCTCTCTACTAAAAATTAAAAGATTACCCAGGTGTTGTGGCATGTGCCTGTAGTCCTAGCTACTTGGGAGACTGAGGTGGGAGGATCACTTGAGCCTGGGAGTTTAAATAAATCAAGTCAATAATTGATAATCATCTAAAACAGAAAGCACCAGGTTCAGATGGGTTTACTGGTGAATTCTACCAGACATTTAAGGAAGCAATTATATAATTCTCTGTAATCTCTTTTAGAAGATAGAATAAATTGTATCAATTTTCTATAATCTCTTTTTGAAGATAGAAGCAGAGGGCATACTTTCTAACTCATTTTATGAGGCCAGCATTATTCTTGTGCTAAAACCAAAGAATAACACAAGAAAAGAAAACTAAAGACAAATGTTTCTCATGAACACAGATGTAGAAATCTTCAACAAAATATTAGCAAAGTGGATCCAACAGCATATAGAAAGTATATATTGTGACTAAGTGGGATTTATTTCAGGTGTGCAAGGCAGGTTCAGCATATGAAAATCAATTAATGTAATCTATCACATTGACAAACTATGAAAGAAAAATCACATGATCATGCCAATAGATACAGAAAAAGCATTTGACAAAATCCAATATCAATTTATGATAAAAACTTTCGTAAACTAGGAATAGAGGGAAACTTTTTAAACTTGTTAACAAATGCCTACAAAAAAACCCTACAGCTAACTAACATCATCTGTAATGGTGAGAAACTTAAAGCTTACCCACTAAGACAAGGAACAAGGAAAATGTTCCTCTCACCACTCCTTTTCAACACTGTACTATAAGCGCTAGCTAATGCCATAAGACTAGAAAAGGAAATAAAAGTTAATACAGAATGAAAAGAAAGAAAATTACTTTAGTTCTCAGATGACATGAATATCTATGTATACTGTCCAAAAGAATTGACAAAAAAACCTCCTGGAACTAATAAACTACAGCAAGGTTGCAGGGTACAAAGTTAATATACAAAAGTCAATCACTTTTCTATATATCAGCAATGAACAAGTGGAATTTGAAGTTTAAAACATACCATTTACATTAGCACCCCAAAAATGCAATACTTAGGTACAAGTCGAACAAAATATGTACCAGATTTATATGAGAAAATCAATAAAACTGATTAACAAAATCACAGATGAACTAAATCAATGGAGAGATATTCTATGTTCATAGATAGGAAGACTCCATATTGTGAAGATGTCAGTTATTTCCAACTTGATCTATAAATTCAGTGCATTCCCAAGCAAAATATCAGAAGTCATTTGTGGATATCAGCAAACTGATTTCAAAGTTAAATGAGCAGGCAAAAGACCAAAATGGCCAGCAAAATAATGAAGGAGAACAAAATTGGAGGACTGATACTACTCAACTTCAAGACTTACTATAAAGCTACAGTAATCAACATACTGTGGTATTGGTGGAAAAACAAAAGACAAATAGATCAGTGAAACAGAATAGAGAGTCCAGAAATAGCCCAACATAAATATAGTCAACTGATCTTTGACAAAAGAGCAAAGGCAATGCAATGGAGCAAAGATGATCTTTTCAACAAATAATGCTGTAACAACTGGACATCCACATGCAAAAAAAAGAGTCTAAACACAGATCTTATACCCTTCACAAAATTTTACTCAAAGTGAACTATAGATCTAAATGTAAAATGCAAAACTATAAGACTCCTACAGAGAAAACTTAGATAACTTTTGATATGGTGATGATTTTAGATACAACACCAAAGACATGATACATGAAAGAAAGAATTAGTAAGCTGTACTTCCTTAAAATTAAAAACATTGCTGTGCAAAAGACAATTTCAAGAGAATGAGAAGCCAAGCCCCAGACTGGGAGAAAATATTTGCAAAAGACACATCTGATAAAGGACTGTTATCCAAAATATACAAAGAAACCTCTTAAAAGTCAACAAGAAAAACACAACCCAATTTTAAAAATGAGTCAAAGACCTCATCAGACACCTCTCCAAAGAGGACGTACAGATGGCCAATAGGGGTATAAAAAGATGCTCCCTGGCCAGGTGTGGTCGCTCACACCTGTAATCCCAGCACTTTGGGAGGCCAAGGCAGGTGTATCACCTGAGGTCAGGAGTTCAAGAGCAGCCTCGCCAAATCGGGAAACCCTGTTTCTACTAAAAATACAAAAATTAGCTGGGCGTGGTGATGCATGCCTGTAATCCCAGCTACTTGAGAGTCTGAGTCAGGAGAATTGCTTGGACCCGGGAGGCGGAAGTTGCAGTGAGCCAGTATCACACCACTGCACTTCAGCCTGGGTGGTGGAGAGACTCTGTCTTGAAAAAGAAAAGACGCTCCATATCCTATATCATCAGGGAACTGCAAACAAAAACAACAGTGAAACACCACTTCACGCCTATCATACTGCCAAATCTGGAACACTAATAGCACCAATTGCTGGTGAGGATGTGGAACAACTCTCATTCATTGCAAGGGCAGCCACTTTGGAAGACAGTTTGGCAGTTTCTTACAAAAGTGTACATACTCTTACCATTCAGTGCATCAGTCATGCTTCTTGGTATTTACCCAAAAGCATTAAAAACTTATGTTGACATAAAAACCTGCACATGATGTTTACAGCATCTTTATTAGTAATTGTCAAAACTTGGAAGCAACCAAGATGTCCTTAAGTAAGTGAATAATAAACTGTGGTACATACAGACAATAGACTATTATTCAGCACTAGAAACTATCAAGCCATGGCAAGACATGGAGGAAATTTACATGCATATTACTGAGTAAAAGAATCCAATCTGAACAGGCTACATGCTATGTGATTCTACCTATGTGACATTTTGAAAAAGGCAAAACTGTGGAGACTGTAAAAAGATGTGGTTGGCAGGGGATATGAATAGGTGGAACACAGAGGAGTTTGGGGACAGTGAAAATGCTCTGTATATACTGTAATGATGTCATTATACATTTGTCCAAACCCACAGAATATAAAACTGAGCCCTAATGTAAGGTATGGGTTTTTTGAGTGGTAATGATGTGTCAGTGTGGTTTCATTAATTCTAAAAAATGTGCCACTCTGGTGAGGGATGTTGATAATGGGGAGGCTCTGCATGTGTAGGGGCAGAGTGTATGTGCAAAATTTCTGTAGCTTCTGCTCAGTTTTGTTGTAATCTAAAACTCAAAAATATATAAAGCCAAATAAACCCAATGTACTAAGCCATGAATCAAGTTGGTAGAATAACCCCAAATAGAGGAACCATTCCAAGTGTTTTAAAACAGTAATTTGGTGGCATATTTCAAGGGGCTGCATTCTAAGGATAAAAAGAACTACAAAGAAAAATATTGTAATCTGTTTTAAGTAATTATATAGTTGGTAATGTTGGTATTTGGTTACTGTTGAGTATGTTATTGCAGGAAAAAGCAAACGAATATTTATATTGTTGTTATTGAATGTTGGGATGTTTGGCATGAAAGAAAGTAAATTCAGCTGTAAGTTGATTAGGTTAAATAAAAAACTGTAGCCCTAGATTTAGTTAAAGGTATTAATTTAAACCATATGAAATTGCTGTTTCTCTAGCCAAAAATCATTGAAGCCTAGCAACTGAATAGGGTTCAACATCATATCAGCATGACCCAGTAATGTATTTTGTCTCTTAAAAAATCGTGTATTTCCTGGTCTGTCCATTGAAATGTTCTAGAAACAACAGCCAATCCCACAGCAATTTGCATGCTTCTTGGTTCTTGGAGCCAGATCTGAGTGACCAGTGTTTACTAGTGTGCCTAGCCTTCCCAGTTTCAGCACCCAAATTTCACATCCCAAGAAACTCCTCCGTTTCGGGAAAACCAGGATGATTGGCCACCCTAACACAGATTATGGTATCTAATTACCATTTCCCATGAAAATGAACCGGGGCCTTTGGAACAGTTGGCTGATTCCATATCTGGGGCATGGAATGCATTAAAGTGAGCCTTGAATATTTTATTTTACTGCATAACAAGAAATCTATCAAAAAGACTTACTATGTTGTTACAGCAGGACTCAGGAGCTGCTCTGAAGAGGTTCCCACTGGCTAAAAATGAGGCAATTGGAACATCAATAAGAATAACAACTTCAGTACATTGAAACACATCAATTGTGCTCAGTTCATGAGTTCATAATAGTACTAAAAAAAATTTAAAAACTCACTGGTCATGTCTAGAGAATGCTTGGGAGCCAACTCATTATTTTGAAAATGGTAAAGAAAGAGAATCAAACACTGCTTTTCCTATATACACTGAACCTCACAGTAACCACATTGTTGATGAGAGGCAATTTATCTTTACGTGAAGACTAGTTAGTAAAGAAGGAATGGTAGATTAAACCACTTTGCAAATGCTTGATGAAATTGTGGATCTAGACAATGATCTTCAATAGCATTGACATCATGGAAAGAAAAGCAACCAGGCATGGTATGCCACCTGAGGGAAGTATACAGCACTACTTAGTGAGTATTATTGCCAAAGAAAATCTGAATTCTGCTACTAAATAAGGGAAAATGATGTTCAGGGGTACCTAGCAGTTTCTGGCCAGGGTCTTCTCAAATCTGACCAGTAGGTGACTGCCTATTTGTTCTAACACATCTGTGTTCCTGATCAAAGGAAAGTGTGTGATCGTGTTCTTACTCTCATTTATTCATTCATTTTCTCTTTCCTCCTCCTGTCCCTTCCTTTCCCCTCCTTTCCCATATCCATGTCATATCGCTCTTAGTGTATTGTATACTCTAATTTTGGATTTTCAGTAGCTGGATAGAGTTTACCTTGTGAACATACCACAGTTTTTTGTTGAAGACACTCAGGTTGTTTCTGCCTTATACTGTATTAAGTAAGGCTGCAGTAAATATCTTTGTGCCTTTTTGTAGGGAGAAGGATGCATCATTGATAGTTTCCCCAGGATAACATCTTAGAAATGGAATTGCAGTTACAAGATATTAATAGAAATACCAATGACACCTACTCAATAGGTTAACGACAGTATATAACAGCTGTTCTTAAGTGCAGCGACCCCATGAGATAAGTATATTTATTAGTCTGATATATAGTTACCCATGTATATTTAAATATACTTATCTCATAGGATAGCTGCACTTAAGAACAGTGCATGAGAAAATGGAGGCACTGAGAGGTTAAGGCACTTGCCCAACATTGTAATGACTTAGTGAGACCATAGGCACATGACTTAGTACAAGGCCTAGATGCTTCATGATCATTTTTTTTTTTTTTTGAGACAGAGTCTCGCTCTGTCACCAGGCACCAGGCTGGAGTGCAGTGGCACGATCTTGGCTCACTGCAACCTCCCCCTCCCAGGTTCAAGCAACTCTCCTGCCTCAGCCTCCTGAGTAGCTGGGACTACAGGCACATGCCACCATGCCCAGCTAATTTTTGTATTTTTAGTAGAGACGGGGTTTCAGCATGTTGGCCAAGATGGACTCGATCTCTTGACCTTGTGATCCACCCGCCTCGGGCTCCCAAAGTGCCGGGATTACAGGCGTGAGCCACCGTGCCCAGCCGGTAAATATTTTTCAGGCCTGTTGTATACTGCCAGAATTGCCCTACCAAACGTGATGCCAAGTTCTGCTTCCACTGGCAGTATGAGATGGTTAGAAACAAACCTTCTAGTGGAATATTTGCTTCTTTTATTAAAAAAGGCCGGGCATGGTGGCTCACATCTGTAATTCCAGCACTTTGGGAGGCTGAGACAGGTGGATCACTGTACGTCCAGAGTTCCAGACCAGCCTGGCCAACATGGTGAAACCCCGTCTCTACTAAAAATACAAAAATTAGCTGGGCATGCTGGTGGGTGCCTGTAGTCCCAGCTACTTGGGAGGCTGAGGGAGGAGAATTGCTTCAACCCAGGAGGCGAAAGTTGCGGTGAGCCAAGATCATGCCATTGCGCTCCAGCCTCAGCATCAGAAAGAGATTCAGTCTCAAAAAAAAAAAAAAAAAAAAAGGTAAAATAAAATAATAATAAATAACACAGCGTCTGGAATGTATCAAGCTTGTGCATGTGTTTGTTTAGAAATAGTCGAATCTTGTTACTCATAGTAGTTCTACAGAGTCAAGTTGAACACTGAAATGACAAGTACTGAACTAATGTTCCTGTGGGGAAAAATACAGGGGTGGGTTCCTGTGAGCCTGTAGTCATAACATTTTTTAAATAATCTGTTTATAACCTTATTTATGTGTATTTCTGTTTAAATAAACCTTAATATATAGTGTTGATTTATTAACATTGAACTCATAGCCAACAGCACCATAACTCATGCCTAAGTGAAGCTTATCTAATACACCTATTTTCTCTGCAAGGCACATTGCAGCCTTGCACTTAGGAACTCCTGTCAGTACTTCTATGCTATACTTTGGGACTATTTAAAATAGTAAAATCAACAAAAAAGCATAAAAACGCAAAATTATTCCACTAAATACACTGCAAATAGGGCAGTTTTTAACAGTGTAAGAGCTGAAACAAGAAGGAAGAGCTTCACCTTTTCCCGCCTCTGCTGGGAATCTGCTTATTGGGCGACTCAAAGTTTTCAGCACTGTTCTTATGTCTGAGAATGACTACTGTGGGTAATGAGTTGTGGATTACAAATAAATTTCAGCAAATAAGGAAATCGTAAGGTAGAATCTGCAAATTAGGAGGATCTATTTTGATTAGTTCAACTAGTTGAGTTTCTTTTTTTTTTTTTTTACAGGTCATTCAAGGAACAGATACATATTTATAGCAGCACTATTAGGAGTAATTACAATTATAGTATGTATTATGCTATATATGTACGGTATGTATGCTTTTTAAAACAAAATCGTTTTTAAACTTGTGTTTGTTTTCCAAAGGCCAGAGAATAGTTTAAAGATGAAAACAAAGTTTGAAATTTTAGACATTTGAAAAGAAACAAAAACTTTTTTGCTTTATTTGTGTGGGATTGCTGAGTAGGCTAGGTTCCTCCAAAGATTCTGCGTTATCTTAACATAGAATGAATCCTTGGGCCACAGAGAACTTTACAAGGCCTGGGAACACATCCTGGACCTGTTGCATAGCCTCCTTTTGTCTGTGATGTGCCTAAAAATATAGTTAAACTTCTGGTCTCCAAGTCAGAGTTTGCTCAAGACCTCTTTAGGCTGCCACCTTTATAACTTTCACGTCATATACCATGGATGGGGCTCCCAGGTAGGAAAGGAGTTTTGGTTGAGTCACGTGACTTACGTAATACAAGTGATTATGCTTTTATTACTTCCGGAGCCTTTCTCAGTCCCCCAGCAATCTTGGGCCAGTCATAGAGCTTGGAGAACTGATGACCTGTTCCCAGTTTGTTCATTTCTGGTGATGAGTAATCCCTCTTAAATCCCAAAGGACAGGGACCAGGCTGTGAATCTGAAGAGCCGATATTCTTCATGCCACAGCAGTTTCCATATCAGCCTTCACCAAAAGGAAATATGCCAGGCTAACTTGTCACTCCCACAGGGAATGCCAAAGAGTTAACTTTCTATAAGTGATAGCGTCTAGGATCCATTGTATCTTGATTCATGTTTGTAAACTAGATTTCAGTTTCCCTAGACCTGCACTTTTTAGTATAGTAGCCAGTTAGCCACATATGATTATTTAAATATAAAATTTTAAGATGAAATAAGACTAAATTTGAGATTCATTCCTCAGTTGTACTAACCACATTTCAGGTGCTCAGTACCTACATCTGGCTAGTGGCTGCCATTCTGGATAGCCCAGATAGGGGATCATCTTATCACTGCAGAAAAGTTTCTTGGTCAGTGCAGACCTAGACTATTTTGGGATATCGGTGCTAAATATAATTTCCTGAGGTAACATATTCATATTATAAGTTGTAAATACCATGAAAATCCATCCCCAAATAATAGATTATCAGTCAGTTGACTCTCCACTAAACAATATTATGTCAGCTGAAGAAAGTTTTCAGTTACTACCAATGCATAAAATATTTTGGGAGCTCAAATTTAAAAAAAAAAAAAATGCATTTTAATCCCCAAATAGCAGTATTATAGTTAGTCATCTCCTGAACAGGTTGGTTCTCAGAAACCAAAATCATTGTCCACTCAGCATTGTTGTAGATCTCAATTAAAGAACTAACCCAGGAGGCCTGCACCAAAGAGAAGTGGCAAAGTTTACATAGAACTTCAAAACAATTGGTTGATTTAATTAAAAAAAAAAAGAGTCGTTCAATATACAGAAAATTACTCCAACAGTCATACTGTTAGCCACAGATAATCTGAAAAAAAAAATTGTTCTAAAAAAAACAGTTTAGAGGCCTGGCATGGTGGCTCATGCCTGTAATCCCAACACATTGAGAGGTTTAGGTGGGTGCATCACCTGAGCCTAGGAGTTTGAGACCAGCCTGGACAACATGGTGAAACCCCAGCTTTACAAAAAAAATACAAAATTTAGCCAGGCCTAGTGGTGCACGCCTTTAGTCCCAGCTACTCAGAAGGCTAAGGCGGGAGGGAGGTGGAGGTTGCAGTGAGCTGAGATTGTGCCACTGCACTCCAGCCTGGGTGATGAAGTCAGACCCTGTTTCAAAAAACAAAAACAAAACTTCTCAGCAAGTATCTCAATCTTTAAGCAACCTTAAAGTCTTTATTTGGGAAATAGTGAGATGTTTGGCAGGGAACCTTCAGAAAAAAGAGTTGAAACAGCTCCAGCTACCTAGCTGTAGATGACAGTTTCATAAGCTCTAGTCCACTCTTGACTAGGCTTCTGGACCCCTAGCATGGGTATGGGGTAGGCGGATGCCCTGTGGGCAGGAAACCGATGCATGCCTGTGTGGGAGCAGTGTCCTAATATCTAAAAGAGTAGCCATGAGCTCCGTGTGGCTGTGGAGCACCTGAAATGTGGGAGTCCAAATTATGCTGTGCTGTGAGGTAAAGCAGTATGCTTCTAAGACCATGTGCGAGAGAATATAAAATATCTCATTAGAAGATGTTTATATTGAGTACATGTTGAAATAATTTCATATTTTTGACATATTATATTAAATAAAATATTAAAATGTACCTTTTTTTTTAACTTTGTAATGTGGTTACCAAAAATTTTAAATTGCTGATGTGGCTTGCATTATATTTCTACTGGACAGCACTAGTCCAAACCATTCTAGCCTTCCCTGCATCTTCAGCCTTATGCACAAGGGAAAATTAGCCATTTTGTCAACAGTGTTTGCATGTGGTTTTCTATCATGTTCTGACTGATTTTTGAACAACTCTCTGGACCAGCTCTGTAGCCAATTTGATTTAAACATATAGGATAGCAGGAAATCCCAGGCTGATGGGGCTCTGGGTTAGTTTTCCATATTTAGGCCTCTAATAGGCAGTCAGTAACCCCGCACTTCAGCTTTTCTTTTCAGTTCTTCAATTGAGAGGACAATTTCTTCATTTTCAGGTATTCTGAAATGTGACAGACAGACAGACAGAAACAAGTAAGTATCCTGCAGGCTGTGCACTGTGTGCCAGAACAAGAGCAGCCCTGCTCTAGATGCCCGTTACTTGGGAAGCCAGATCCTACTCATCCGTTGGTTGCCTTGTACAGTTATAAGAAACATCGGCAGATATACTGACCATAGTGTATTAAGTACCAACTGTGAGCCATGCACCGTGCAAGCCACTCTCTGTATAGCGTCTCCTGGAACCCTCTCAATGAGCCTTGCGAGAGTATCATACCCCTTGCTTAGAGACAGTGCATATGAGACTCGTAGAAGTCAAATGATTTATCAAGGTCACATTGCTAGTAAGTGGTGGGCTGGGATTTAAATCAAGGTCTTTGGACTCCGAGAGTTATACTCTTAAGCACTATAGTACACCCCCTCCACCTCTCATCCCAGGAAAAGTTGGATCAGGGATTGGGTTCACTTCAGGAGCCAGGGTCAGAGCTGGGCCTGTAGTCACAAATGAAAGATAGGACACAGACACACTTAGCAGCGATGTTGGTTTGGTAAACCGCCATGGCATGCTCCAGGAGGCCCCTTCTGGCAGATCCCACTGGTGGTCAGCAAGCAAAGGAACGAGCTGGGTGTTGAGGGATGACGGGAAGAGTTAAGGCCCAGGGTGTGAAAGGCAGGAGAAGAAGTGGCAAGCCATCCTCTTTGGAGCAGCAAGTGTTAAGGGTTTAGAGAAAGATGGGGCTGGGCCATCAGGTTGGGCCAAGCTGAGACATTGAGAGACGCTGTGGGTCATTCTTGGGGAGAACCGCAGAGTTTTCTAGCAGAACTATGCTTTAGTAAGGTCACTCTGCTGGCAAAGCATAGGACGAATTAATAGATGAGATGAGGACATGGTTAGTAATGAAATAATCCAGCCAAGCAGAGAAGAGCGCCTGAGTCGGGGTGATGGTGGCAGAACGTAATATACAGGACTGGGTTTGAGAGAAACAGCAGAGGTCCTGTTAGCAAAACTTTCCTCTGGCAGTGCAGGCTCTGGTGCCAGACTCCCTGGTTCAAATGCCAGCTCCATTTGTCGCAGTCCTTGGACAAGTCACTTCAACTCTCATTGCCTTGGTTGTCTTCTCTGGGAAATGAGCATGATGATAATATAGAAATAGCAATGATAGTATAGATAATAACATAGAAATAACTGTGTCAAAATATATTAATGTAAGTAAAATACTTACAATAATATTAATGTAAGTAAAATGCTTACAATAGTGGCTGGCTTATAATAGTGTTCAATAAATGTTAGTCATTATGATTATTGTTACTATTACCACTCGAGAAATCAAAGCGACAGGACCAACTGTAGCAGAGGAGTCACACAGGAATCTTGCTCGGGAAGGAAAATTACAAATTTTTGCTTTGACACATTGAGTTTAGGGTGCTGGTGTATTACTTGGATAGTTATGTCCATGCACAGAATTGGAGATGTGGGCTGCAGGCTAGAGTTACAGATTGGGGAGCCTCTTCATCTGGACAGTAATTGATGCCATGAGCACCTGAGGTCACCAAGAAAGAAAAGCCAGATGCCCTAGGGTGGTGGCAAGAGGCAGAGGAGGCAGGATTGGGGAAGCAAAGTCTGGGATCGGAGCCAGGGGAGCCCTGGATTAGAGGCTCTGAGGGAGGAGGCTACATGTTAAAGCTGCAGAGACGAGGAGGTGGGCGAGGGGTTAGGACCTTTGGTTTTGTTGAGTCAGTTGCTGTGGTCAGTGCAGGGATGAAGAGAGGATGGCTAAGCAGCAGCAAGGGCCTAGATGAGGTGGGACCAATGGATGGGCCAGGAAGTGTCCTTTCTCCTTAGCTGTCATGTGGAACAGTGCTTAGGTTACTGGGGGAAACCAGCTGTGCCAGGAGGCCTGGGGTCAAGGGAGTCTAAGGGGCAGCTCAGCTGGCCACAGGCCCAAGCTGGGAGGACCCAAGGCCATGAGGAGTTGATGGTCCAGGAGGCCAGGCAGAGAGGAGCCAAGTAGCTGGAGATGAGGTGAGGTGGGAGAGGTAGGGACCTCCAGGCTTGTAGTCAGAGGAGGGCATTTCAGATCTGAGCAATATGTTTGAACACCAGGTGAGGGCGAGAGCCAAGTCGGGTCTCTGCTGAGATCTAGATGTTTACAATAGAGGGGAAGCCTGAGTGGATGGGGGAGGCATTCTCACCTTCAATGATGGGGATCGGCAGGGGGGCATCATCCAGGGCCGTGGGGAAAGGGGATGGGCATTCCAGAACTCACTTCTTCATCTGTTTCTTTCATCAAACAAACATTATGGAGATTATGTGATGCCAGGCACTGTGCTGGCTGATGGTGTGGGGTCAGAGTACCTAGTGAGGCTAGACATTGTGTGGGATTCAGAGAAAATATATAATAGGGCTCTTCCCACAGGAAGCTTGTGGCCACACCAGGGAGTGAGAGTGGATGCACGTGAGCATAAGAAACTCTTAGAAGGACTTAGGAAGTACAGTTGATAGGCAGAATGTGTGATACGATGGTCAGGGCTGAGCAACCAGTGCAGGGGGATTGAAGAGGCCAGAATCATCAGAGAAGCTTTGGAGGGGATAGGATGTGACCTACATTTTCAGAACAAGAGTAGAGTAGAAAAGGGATTCCGGGTGGGAGAAACAGCAGAGGCAAACATATGAGAGGGAATTAAATCTGTTGTGATTTATTTGATAGTGAGATTGATCTGCCTGGCAGTTGAAGTAGAGGCAAAAGACACTGAATATTTGCAAGGAGGTCCTTGGAAGTGAGGGTCATTAAAACAGAGTGATATGGAAATGGCAGCCATTGTAGGTTCTTGAACAGGAACGTTTTGCATGAAGAGCACTGCTTTGGAATGATAAGTCTAGGAAAGGTACTGACCTTCCTAGACTGACCCTAAGGTAACATTCTGGGAAGAGACCTAAGTATTTGGGGCTGAGACTGGGAGAGGAGCTTACTTTTCTTGGTATATTTTACTATTCAAATTCTGCATCATGTGTGTTTACTGCCTATTAAATAATCATTTTTAAATGTAAAGAACCCACTGTGGCAGCAAGGGGAATAGCCCAAGCTGTTACTTGGGTGATGATGCTGGCATGGTGGCACACACCCGTAGTCTCAACTGCTTGGCAGGCTGAGGTGGAAGGATCCCTTGAGCCCAGGGGTTAGTGGGAGGATTTCCTGAGCCCAGAAGTTAGAGACCAGGCTGGGTATCAAAAAAATTAAGTTAAATAAAAATGTTAAAAGGTTCTGTGTATGGTAGAGATGGAGGGGATGGGGGAAGGAGATGAGAAAGGGGCAAGCAGAACCAGGAAGAAATGCAGTATTTCCCCAGCTGCACGAGAGCAGAACCAGGAAGAACTAAACCCAATCAGGAACAGCAGAGGACAGATGAGTAGATGGCAGACATCTGATGGGCAATGACCACGCCACACTTCTCACCCAGGCAGTTCAATTTAGGCAATTTCTGAGTGCCTTGGTATTTTTTTGTGTAAGCGTCTAGAAAACAGATTACAAAGTCAGCCAAATTAAATAGGAAGCAGGGAGTCCTATTTCTGAGAAGAAAGAGTCACAGGTGGATCTCAGGCAGGGGCCAAGCTGGAGAGGCGGGCTTGATTCCTTGTAGTGAGTGAGGAGACCGCTGGGAGAGGGCACAGGAGCAGAGACCAGCAGAAAGCTGCCCCTACACGGGTCCTGTGTGTGCCAACCTGGTTTAAAAACAGTTCTCACTTTCTTTGTCTCCCTCAGAAATGCACAGCACCCATTTCATGTTCTGTGAGGCTCCCAAGGAGGGAAACGTTCAGTTTACTCTCCTTTCCCTCACCCCTGTAACCACAGTCCTAATTTCTCACGAATTCTTGCTACCAATGAGATGGAATGTGTGGGGAGCTCTGGCCGGTCTGATTTTGAACTCCGTGGAAATACGCAGACTAGCGGGAGGGCGGGAGGGCAGGAAATGGACTCGGTTTGAGGGCTTGCTCAAGCAAGGGTGTGGTTTTGTTTTTTGGCTGATTTACTCTGAGACAGCCAGAGATTGTTCTGTCACTGCCACAGAGGTGACTACACAGGAAGAGAAGTTTGAGGTGGGAAGAAAACTATCCCCAGAAGTTTCCTGTAGCAAAGAAGGAAGTAGCTGTTAGGAATAGGTGACAGTTCACCTACAGGTCTAACAGTCTCCGCTCCATTGTTTGGTGTTTCAGTTCTACTCAAAGAGTCGGTGGGAGGAGCCTTGGGGCTGCTATTGGGTGCAACATCCTCAAGGTTGTTCTTCAGGTGGGACTCAGGCTACATCCCGGGAGTGCTCAAGGCCTCTCCCCCTCCATCCCTGCTCCCTAGCTCCCTTGGCTTTGATGAGTTTATTACAAAAAAGCTATTCACATTAGAATAGGAGGGTAATTAGGACTCCTGGTCTGCAGC
Source organism: Saguinus oedipus (assembly GCA_031835075.1). NCBI lineage: Eukaryota > Metazoa > Chordata > Mammalia > Primates > Cebidae > Saguinus > Saguinus oedipus. The sequence goes on from CM063175.1 coordinate 88,530,705, forward strand.
CCAGATTTACTGCATTTTATCATATGAATTTTTTTTTTTTTTTTGTAGCTCCAGTTGATTGGTAACAGAAGATGAAGCCAATGGCATAATAACTAAATTATTTTAAAAGCTAAAAAGCCATCGGATGTTTCGTTTGAGTATTACAATATTTGAAGAACTCCTGAAGCAGCTGGATTTTTTTAAGAAGAAATACCCACTAACAAAGAACAAGCATTAGTGTGACTCTCATCAGCATATTATATGACTTGGTGCTTGCTTTTTTATCAAAAGATGGTTTTTATTGATAACATAGAAACTTTTGTAAATAAATGTAAATATGTACACAAATGCCTAAGTGGTTTTGCTATTGTTTTTTTAAGACAGAAAGTAAGAGTCACATACTCTTTTAGAATCTATTGTTTCTCCTTTGCTTTAGGAAAAACAATTCATTGTAGGATCGGTCACGGAGTGAGGGAGCTGATGAACCACGTACTGTCCCTCACTGGGTTCCACATCGTAGGTAATAGGCAGGTGAGCACACCGGTCTTTACTTCCGCTTCTTTTGAAAAGACCACATCACCACCATCCGAGGCAGTTGTATAACAGGCGGGGCAGGGAGACTTCTCTCCCTGCCATGACTTAGCCTGCTTTGTTGCACTGTTCAGCTGTCACATTGAGAGGTCAACACAGACAATAGCTGGAAACCCGTAGTCATAGCAAATGAGTGGCAGCCATTCCTGAAGAGGTGGATGGTCCCAGCTGCCACCAGCAGTTGTGTAAACCTGAGTCAATACACAGACGCCTTAGCCTGTGCCTGCACTGCCCCTGGAATTCCTGTTACCTGAGAGTCTCCAGCCTGAAGGAAGAAATCAGTATTTCTTCATTCCAAGATGGGCTTGTCAAGAAGTCCTTGGGCTACCCGTGTCCTCTCTAGAACAGCCTGCCTCTGAGCTCCCACAGGCCTTAGCAAGAGTGGGAAAGGAGCCCGAGTGTTTCTGGGAAGACCACCATCTCCCCAGCTGCCTCACCTCCAGGTGGCATGGCTTCCTGTCCAGTCTTAGACTAATCTTGTCGAACCCTTTATTCCAGGCCCTGTAGGAAGCCCAGGACTCCCGTGGAGACTTCTGACCCATGTAGCTCTGTATGCCCTGCTTTCTGCCTCCATACATCAGCAGCCACATCCCTGTCCTCTCCTGTGATGCTTCCTTCACCTCACGGTTCTAATCCAAACCCAGCTTTCCCCAGGGATGCTGCCTCCCACAGCCTCTCAAGGGGTAGCTGTTTTCTTTCCCATGTTTCTTGTATTCAGGGCCTAGGGGAAGCCACCTTATCACTGTTCCCTCAATTCTTTGTTTTGCAAATGAAGAAATGAACAGAGAGTTGCCTCAGGTTAGTTGTAAGTGCCAGAGCCAGTATTCAACCCCAGGCAGTGTGGCCCCAGTACCCACTTAATCACCAAGCTATAATGTAAGAAGATAAATGTGTGCAGTCAATCTTCCACATATAGTTGGGAGCCCTCTGAAAGTCTTCTCTGTTTTATGTTTGCACCAAGAAAGACTATCTTTAATTTAGGTATTCTCTAAAGAGGTCATTCGCTTTTAACCGCTTACATTGAGGATGTAGCAAAGATGTCAAATATTAAGCTGAACTCTTCCTTCTAGACTCTTCACTCTGCACAGGTCCTCAGGGGCCTGATCCAACAGACGAGAAAACTTGGGCTGAGAGAAAGTAATTGGATCAAGGTCTTGTAGGTAGTTCATGGCAGGAAGCCCAAGACCCTGGTCTCCACTCCAGTGTTTTCCACATCACAAGGTTGCCTCCCAACACCACCCCTAGTGTGGGGTCAGACGCGGGCATCCGTCCGCCTGAGGAAGATGTCGCTGGCTTCTGGGCTATCGGCGGGAGCCCAGCTGCAACCCAGCACCTGGTGAGGGCCGGCCGTTTGGTGGGCACCTCTGGGTCAGAGTGGGAGTGGCGGACAATGGCAGAAGTGAAATCAGCGTGGACAAATGTGTGGATTGCCCAGGCTGCCTGTGTTGATGTCTGATGCCTGGAGAAAAGGTACTGAGTCCTTCCTCTCTCCCCAGGCCTCTCCTCTTCTTGATCTCAACAGTTCTTCTTTTTCAAGATCTTTCCATGCAAAGGAAAACAATGCTCATTGGAATAGGCCCTCATGGCTTGGTTTGGGGATGACTTAAAAGCATCCCAATCGCGGCAGCCTCCCTGAGCAGCCTCCAGAAATCCCTCACCTATCACTCCTGTAGATGAAAGCAATTCGGGCTGTGAACATGACAGGGTTCTGCTTGGGAGTGATGGCGCACAATCCCACTTCATCAGCATGCATCTGCTGAGAACCATTGCCCTGGTAACCCATATATAGCCTGGAGCAAAAGGAAAATGTCAGCCTTGATGGTACAGGTCTTGATGCATTTCCCTTTAAAAAATTTTTTTTTTTACTTTAAAGAAATAGAAAAACAGATTCTTGTTATGTTGCCCAGGCTGGTCTTGAACTCCTGGAGATACTTCTGCCTCAGCCTCCCAATGTGCCTCGGATTACAGGTGTGAGCCATACACCTGGCCTTGATGTATTTTAATTGGTTAATTTTTCTCCAGAACATTAAGGTAGCATCAAAAAAGTTGGAAAATTGAAAAGTAGGTGCATTAAAACTTTATATTGTTTAAATATTTGATTATACTAAACAAAAAAAGGCTCAGAATTTATTAGAATGTTAATTTTCCCAGCTTTGATGGAAGAACACTCATTAGTACAAATTTCAAAGTCTACTTCTTTTCTTAACTTGTTTACAATTGAGAACATTGCCATGTTTGAGAATTTTTTTCTTGAACAAATGATGATTTTAAATAATTTTAAATTGGCTCACTTGCACCTTCTTTTGGATATGTCTTTATTTAAAAATTTGATAGTTTGGGCCAGTCGCGGTGGCTCACGCCTGTAATCCCAGCACTTTGGGAGGCCGAGGCGGGTGGATCACTATGTCAAGAGATCGAGACCATCCTGGTCAACATGGTGAAACCCCGTATCTACTAAAAATACAAAAAATCAGCTGGGCATGGTGGCGCGTGCCTGTAATCCCAGCTACTCAGGAGGCTGAGGCAGGAGAATTGCCTGAACCCAGAAGGTGGAGGTTGCGGGGAGCCGAGATCGCGCCATTGCACTCCAGCCTGGGTAACAAGAGTGAAACTCCGTCTCAAAAAAAAAAAAAAAAAAAAAATTGATAATTTGTTCGCAGATTTTTTGCACTGTGATTAAAAAAATATTGCATTAAAATATTATTGATCTTGATTACTGAGGTTTTTGAAGCCCATCTGCCCGAGGTGATGGCATCATCCATCCACCCATTCATTCAACACATAGTTCTCGAGTGCCTACTTGGGGCTTGCATTCTAGTGGATAGAGATAGACATTAACCAGGGTAAAAAAAGGAAACCACAGCGCTAAGAGCCATAGAGAAGAATAAAACAGGGAAGGGGGTGGGGAATGTGGGAAGGGGGTGGGGAATGTAGGAAGGGGAAAGGAAAGACCTCACTGAGGGACCCTCCAGCAGAGCTCTCAGGGGGTCACAGATGGGATCCCAGGATGGGGACTCCCAGTGGTGGCCCCGAAGTGAGAGCAGGCCCTGCGCATTCACAGAGCAGTGAAGAGGTCCATGTGCCCAGTCAGCCCACAGGCGTGCTTTGTTTGGTCTTTACAGTATTAAACTTAAAAAAACAAAAAAGACAGGCCTTTAGATGGGCAACTCTGGTTCATATACTCTACTCCCCCCTACTTTCTTGCACTCAATTGTTTCCTGGCTCTGTACTTCAACCTGTGGAGGTAATTTTGTGCTTTGAACATGTCCTGGGAGTGAGAGAGACACAGGAGAAGAAGACAGGGCAAAGCACATCTGGCCTTATGCTGTGCACATGGAAGATAAAGGGCGAATCCCCACCCTGCTTCATAATGTGAAGTCATGGTCCACAATGCCAGGTCAGCGGGCTCCCCAGGAAGTGGTGGGGTTTCAATTCTTTATCAACCAAGAGAAATGGGAACTTACAGTCAGAAGTAAGCTGAGTCATAGAAATTAGGGGGCCTTATTTTTTTCAGATCTTAGTTTGCAGACTGCGTCATACCTACGAGGATAAAATGTATTCCGCCTCTCCTCTGTTCCAGACACCTACCGTCCCCATAACCTCTATTTAATCCTCACCATAATGTCTCAAGCTAGATGGAATTTTCCTGCTATCATTCCTGGGTAACACACTGAAGGTCAGTGAGATTAAGTGATGTGCCCAAGGACGTGGAATGGGCTGCTGGTGAAAGCAGTACCCGGATCTCCTTTGCCTACCTCCAAGGAGTAGACTCCCAGGAACCTTCCTGCTTGTTGTAGAGATGGGGTCCCTCACCCCATGCCATTGCTACAAGTGTACACAGGGTGTGTAGATATGGAAGTAACTCGGATGGCCCGTCATTGTGGCAAATACTTTAAAAAATATTTATCTCATTTGAGTCTCAAAACATGGTGGGGAATCAGATTGCGTCACCCCATTTTGAAGACAAGAGAACAGATGTACTGAGTTGAGATGACACACCCATAGTCACCTAGCAGTGAGTAGACGATAAGAATTTGGGTCACCTTCCTGTCCCAGCATTGCCTTGCTGCCCCCAAGACAGGATTGTAGTATGTGGTCTGCCCTACCCAAGCCATGCCACTCATCACAAACTTGGCCACATTAGCAAAATGCTACACAATGTATTCAAAAAAGAAGGATGTAATCCTCCATGCCTCCCAGCCCATGCCCACTCACAATCCTAAATATTTTCATCACAAAATAACAGTAAAATCAGAGAAGTAGGTATATCCTGACAGGCTAGTTACCCACTCATCAACTCACAGCACATGAGGATTTTGAGTGCTGCTGCTAGGTACTGACTCAGCAGGTTACATGACCCCGGGCTCACTGAATGCTCAGGCCGGAAGGACACCCATGCCTTCCAGGATGCCACAGATGACGGTGGCTACCTGCTGACATGAATGTTGCCTACAAGGAGATGTGTTTGTTCCCAAGAATCTTTTATATTAGCTGTACTTTAACATTGTCACAAAGGCTGGTGAAATGTGAATGCAAAAGAGTTATCATTTTTATGAGAAACAAGTTGACAGTTATACAAAGATTTAATAAAGGAGAGATGCTAAAATTAGATTATTGGATTCGGTACAAGCAAGACAGCCAAAAAGATTGTGGGAAAATTATCACATCCAAAAGGTTTCTATACTAAAATTTCCCAGCAAGTATCTTTAAGCTCTCACTCCACTGTGCAGAAACTGAAATTAGAAATTGTAGACAATGCATTCAGGGCACGCTTTTGTATGAAAGACACGGTAAGGAAGAACTCTGAAAAATAAACAATCTCAATGGAAAGACATTAACTATGTAAAAATCTTAGGGAAGGAATGTGTATTTCTATGTTTCGGGTTAACGAAAATATTTAAGATGTATACATAATTTAAAATTTTTCTTCTTACATCTACTCACAATAAATATACTTTTATATTAATACATATATATGTATTAATGCATAAATACATGTATTATTATAAAAGTATATGTATGAGTAGATGGAAGGAGAAAATATATAATCACTATGTGATTATTTTATATATTATATATATGTGTGTATATATATATATATATAGTTTTAATTTTGATGCCATCTTTTTCTTCTGCTTGGGTCGCCCCTTATTTTCTCCAACTCCCTGACTGTCCAGCCCCCAGAACCCATGAAGAAATCTTGGTCTGGATACGGCCGTATTGATCAGGATCTAACGTGTTCTGGATCCTCCATGCTCATGTGTGTTGGCTCCTATACATACATGGGGCAGGGGGAACAGCATTACTTCTTTGTAAAAATAAGATAATTTTATGCTCAATTTCCTTCACTTGACTTTGTCTCATCAATAATTCAAACTAATCTTTATGGGTCACCTGATATAGCTCCAACTTATTTTAGTTTGTTTTATATTATTTTATGCTATTTTCTATTATTTTATTTTATTTTTGAGACAGAGTCTCACTCTGCCACCCAAACTGTAGTGCAGTGGTGTGGTACTGGCTCACTGCAGCCTCTGCTCCCCAGGCTCAAGTGATCCTCCCACCTTAGCCTCTTGAGTAGCTAGGACCACAGGCATGCACAACCATGCCCGGCTCATTTATTTATTTTTAGTAGAGATGGGGTCTTGCTGTGTTGCCCAGGCTGGTTTTAAACTCCTGAGTTCAAATTATCCATCTGCCTTATCCTCCTAAAGTGCTGGGATTACAGGCATGAGCCACTGCATTCAGCCTCCAATTTATTTTTTAATGACTGCAGAATATTTCTTGGCAAGTCTAAATATATTCAACCATTCTTCTTTTGAAGAACATTTGCTTTGCTTCTAGGTTTGTTTTCCACCATAAATAATAATTTATTATACATCCTTGTTTATATAGCCACACATTTAGGTATTCTTATGGGTAGATTCCCATGAATAGAAATGCTAAGTCAAAAGGTGTATGTATTTTTAATTTAACTTTTCTTTTTTTAGAGACAGGATCTCGCATTACCCATAGGCTAGAACACAGTGGCTATTCATAAATGCAATCACACCTCATGGGAGCCTTGAACTCCTGTGTACAATGATCCCTTTGCCTCAGCCTCCCCAGTAGCTGGGACTAAAGGCACGTGCTACCACTTCCAGAAAGTTTAATTTTAATAGATTGTGTTAGGCTGTTCTTGAATTGCTATAAAGAAATACCTGGGGCTGGGTACTTTATAAAGAAAAGAGGTTTATTAGGCTCATGGTTCTGTGGGCTGTACAGCAAGGTGCTGGCATCTGCTTAGCCTCAGGGAGCTTTTACTTTTGGGGAGGCCTCAGAGAGCTTTTACTCATGGCAGAAGCTGAAGCAGTAGCAGACATGTCACCAGCAAGAGCAGGAGCAAGTTGAGGGGAGGGTGCCACCCACTTTTAAAGAACCAGATTTCAGGAGAACTCTTGCACTATTACGAGGATAGCACCAAGGGGATGGTGCGAAACCATTTATGAGAAATCTACCCCCATGATCCAATCACCTTCTGCCAGGCACCACCTCTAATACTGAGGATTACATTCAAACAGATTTAGAGAGGATGTATATCCGAACTATATACCAGATACTGCCAGATTGCTTTCCAAAATGGCCACAATACCTGCTATGGTTTAAATGTTTGTCTCCTATCAAACTCATGTGGAAACTTAATCCCAATGTAACAGTATTAAGAGGTGGAGCCTTTAAGAGGTGATTGGGTCATGATGGCTTTGCTCTTGTGAATGGGTTAATGGGTTAATGTGTTATCACAGGAGTGGATTAGTTATGGCAGAATAGGCTCTGTTATAAAATCCTGTTTGGCTCTCTCTTGGACCCCCTCACTATGTGATGCTCTGTGCTACCTCAGGACTCTATAGAGTTCCCACTAGCAAGAAATCCCTCACCAGAAGTAACCACTTGACCTCGGACCTTCCAGCCTCCAATATGTGAGAAACTAATTTTTTCTTTATAAATAACCCAGTCTCAGGTATTTGGTTATAGTAACAGGAAATGAACTAAGACAACATCAAAGAACAATTATTAAAGTAACCTTTTCCTTGCATTCCCATTAGCAATAGGTATTCATCTTTCTAAATCTTGATCATTCTGATAGAAGTAAAGACATATCTCACTGCTACTTAAACTTCAACATTACTCTGATTACTAGTCTAAAATCTTTTCATATATTTTCGATCATATGAATCTGTTCTCCTATGAATTGCCTATTTGCACCTTTTGCTCATTTTTGTTTAAAGAAATAATTCATTGCTTTAATTAATTTTCACAGCTAGCCTGTCAGCTTCCATTCGCTGTCCTGTTGGGACAGAGAGAAAAATGTTGTAAATATTGACATGCTGCTATCATAAATCACTTAGCAGAGTAAATGAAAGCTTCAAAGGATGATTAAAAATGGTCCAGAAAAAGAATTTTGGGAAAATAAAAAAGAAAGGATGAAATAAGAAATGAGGATGCTGGTGAAGAAATAGAAGTGATGTGAGCCATGTGGTCTACAGTTGATATGTGGTGGAAAAATACAGCAAGGAAAAGTCAAATGCTCAGGAGGAACACACACACACACACACACACACACACACACACACACACACACACACAAAATCATTCATTGAGAATTTTTTTTTATGGTCAAGCAATCTGACCACCTCAGCCCCCCAAAGTGCTGGATTACCATTGAACATTTACTCTGTTCCCAGGCCCTGTGCTAACCACATTGTCTGCTGTGTTTCACCCTTCAGTAGGAGTAAGTAAGTAATATTAGTCTCACTATACAGATAAAGAAAACAGAAGCTCATGGAAGTGTAGTAGTAACATGGTTAAGGTTGCATTGCTAGTCAGTGGCAGAACCAGGATTTCCATCCATGTCTGCCTGACTCCAGGCACTGGGCTGGTAAGTGGCTGGGCCTGACAACTATCCAGGAGTAAACAGTGTGGGCAAAGCTGGCGGGGGAAGAACTCTGGCCGAGATACAGATTCTAAACCAGGCCTTGGAAGGAGTTAAAGGGAAATAGGGTGACGTCAGAAGAGCTGAGGCTGGGGTTGAGCAGCTTCCTGAGGAACTGGTGTGGTCAGGAGAGCCTTTCAGAAAGTTCCAGCCCTGAAAGACTGTTAGGGCCCTGAGCTGGGGGAGGGAAGGGTGGTGGATGCGCAGAACATCACCCCGGGTGTAAGACCCAGCCAGATAGAGTGACTCATCACCCAGATGTCACCCCACAGCCTCAGCAGGTAATCATGGTGGAATAAATGTCACTGAAAGTTTAAGGAAGACTATACACAAGGAACTGTCTTATTTGGTCAATCCTCAGAGAGAGAATGGGTGGTTTTGTTGTTGAATTCCCGAGTGCTTTGATTCTCACTGCCACCCCACCCCCCTGTACCTCAGCAGCCTTTGGGTGACACAAACCCACTGAGAGGCCTGCTGAAGCCACACTGGTGACACCCAGCGACTGTGAAGGGTGGCTCCTGCATTGGTAGGTGCCACAAGTGCAGAGTTCTTAGCTGCCCACATGGGCCCTTCTGTGGGGCCTCCATTGAGTGATGGTTCCCTGAGCCTGCTCTGAGCCTGCCTCCAACCTCAACATGAGAAAAATAATACTCATTCCACTTATCTAACAGGGGTGAGTGAAATCATTGTGAAACACTGAGGCACAAAATAAGCATGAAGGCTTTGATGAATTGGTGTGGTCATGATATAAAAGACTTGACAGGAGGATCCAAAATGGCAGAATAGGAACAGCTCTGGATTGCAGTTCCCAGCAAAAACGCAGAGGGTGAGTGATCACCACATTTCCAGATGAATTTTTCCTTCCCACAGACTAGGAGATTCCCGGGCAGAAAAGCACTGCCAGTCTCCAGCACAGCTGTTTCAGCCAGTGCAGTGGGTCTCCACACAAAAACTCACACAAATCCAGGCACTGCTTCAACCGGCAATGGGAACACCTGGGAGACAGAGTTGCCCATTCAACTGAAATAAAAAAAAGGGCTGAAACAGGGAGCCAGGTGATCTGGCTCAGCAGGTCCCACCCCGACAAAGACCAGCAATTTGAAACACTCTGGACTGAGTTTCACAGCAAGCACACCTGGACATGGGATGGTCCAGCTCTGTGAGGTGAAGGGCATCTGCCATTACCAAGGCATCCACCACTACCAAGGCAGACCACCATTACCAAGGCAGATTGCCATTACCAAGGCATTCTGCTATTACTGAGGCAGTCAGACATTACAGAGGCAGTCCACCATTACTGAGGCAGACTGCTATTACTGAGGCAAACTGCCATTACCGAGGAAGTTCTAACCATACCTCTATAAACAAAACCACAAGGAAGTTCACACAGCAGCTGGGCAGAGCCCGTGGCAGTTCAGTCTACCTCTGCTAGTAGACTGTCACTAGGTTACCTCCTCGCTGGGCAGGGCAACTCTGAAAAAGGCAGCAGCACATCTGGAACTTATAAATAAAGCCCCGCCTTCCCAGAACAGAGCACTTGGGACAAAAAAGCGGTTATGAGTTCCACTGCAGCAGACTTAAACGTACCTGCCCAGCAGCTCTGAACAGAACAACAGAGCTCACAGCTCAGCACTTGAGCTCCTATAAGGGACAGACTGTCTCCTGAAGCACTCCCCAACCCCCATATAACCAAAGAGACACCTCATAAAGGAGAGCTCAGGCTGACATCTGGCGGGTATCCTTCTGGGACAAAGATAACAGAAGAAGAAACTGGCAGCAACACTTACTGTTCTGCAGCCACTGCAGGTAATCCCCAGGCAAGCAGGGCCTGGAGTGGACCTCAGTAGGGGGGCCTGACTGTTAAAAGGAAAACTAAGAAACAAACAAATAACTTCATCAGCAACAAAAAGGATGTCCACTGAGAGGCCCCATCTGAAAGTCACCAAACACAAAGACCACAGGTAGATAAATCCACAAAGATGGGAAGAAACCTGTGCAAAAAAGATGAAAATACCTAAAACCAGAACTCCTCTCCCCCTCCAAGGGATCACAACTCCTCCCCAGCAAGGGAACAAGGCTGGATGGAGAATGAGTCTGATTAATTGACAGAAACAGGCTTCAGAAGGTGGGTAACAACAAACTTCTTTGAGCTAAAAAAATCATGTTCTAACCCAATGCAAAGAAACTAAGAACCTTGAGAAAAGGTTTGATGAAATGCTAACAAGAATAAACAGCTTAGAGAGGAATATAAATGAATTGATGGAGCTGAAAAACACAACACAAGAACTTAGTGAAGCATACACAAGTTTCAATAGCCAAATTGACCAAGCAGAAGAAAGGATATCAGGGATTGAAGATCAACTCAATGAAATAAAATGAGAAGGCAAAAATAGAGAAATAATAGAGAAAAAAGAGTGAAAAGAAATGAACAAAGCCTCCAAGAAATACGGGATTATGTGAAAAGACCTAATCTATGTTTGATAGATGTACCTGAATGTGACAGAGAGAATGAATTCAAACTGGAAAACACTTTTCAGGATATTACCCAGAAGAACTTCCCCAACCTAGCAAGGCAGGCCAACATTCAAGTCCAGGAAATACAGAGAACCCCACAAAGATATTCCTCAAGAAGAGCAACCCCAAGGCACATAATCATCAGATTCACCAGAGTTGAAATGAAGGAATAATGCTAAGGGCAGCCAGAGAGAAAGGTCGGGTTACCCACAAAGCAAAGCCCATCAGACTCACAGTGGATGTCTCATCAGAAACCCTACAAGCCAGAAGAGAGTGGGGGCCAATATTCAACATCCTTAAAAAAAAGAACTTTCAACCTAGACTTTCATGTCCAGCCAAACTAAGCTTCATAATTGAAGGAGAAATAAAATCCTTTATGAACAAGCAATTGCTCAGAGATCTCATCACCACCAGGCCTGCTTTACAAGAACTCCTGAAAGAAGCACTAAACACAGAAAGGAACAACCAGTACCAGCCACTCCAACAATGTACCAAATGGTAAAGAGCATCAACACAAAGAAGAAACTGCATCAACTAATGGGCTAAACAACCAGCTAGCATCAAAATGGCAGGATCAAATTCACACATAATAATATTAACCTTAAATATAAATGGGTCAAATGCCCCAATCAAAAGACAGAGACTGGCAAATTGGATAAAAAATCAAAACCCATTCGTGTGCTGTATCCAGGAAACCCATTTCACATGCAAGGACACACATAGGCTCAAAATAAAGGGATGGGGGAAAATCTACTAAGCAAATGGAGAGAAAAAAAAAAAAAAACAGGAGTTACAATCCTAGTCTCTGATAAAATAGACTTCAAACCAACAAAGATCAAAAGAGACAAAGAAGAACATTACATAATGGTAAAAGGGTCAATGCAACAAGAAGAGCTAATGATCCTAAATATATACACGCCCAATGCAGGAGCACCCAGATACATAAGGCGAGTTCTTAATGACATAGAAAGAGACTTCGACTCCCACACAATAATAGTGGGAGACTTTAACACTCCACTGTCAACATTAGACAGATCAACGAGACAGAAAATTAACAAGGATATCCAGGACTTGAACTCAGACCTGGACAAAACATACCTAATAGACATTTACAGAACTCTCCACCCCAAATCCACAGAATATACATTCTTCTCAGCACCACATCACATCTACTCCAAAATTGACCACATAATTGGAAGTAAATCACTCCTCAGCAAATGCAAAAGAATGGAAATCATAACAAACAGTTTCTCAGGCCACAGTCCAATCAAATTAGAACTCAGAATTCAGAATCTAACTCAGAACTGCACAATTTCATGGAAACTGAACAGCTGCCTCTTGAATGTTGACTGGATAAACAATGAAATGAAGGCAGAAATAAAGATGTTCTTCAAAACCAATGAGAACAAAGACACAATGTACCAGAATCTCTGGGACACATTTAAAGCAGTATCTAGAGGAAAATATATAGCAATAAATGCCCACATGAGAAGCAAGGAAAGATCCAAAATTGACACCCTATCGTCAAAATGGAAAGAGCTAGAGGAGCAAGATCAAAAAAATCTCAAAAGCTAGCAGAAGACAGGAAATAACTAAGTTCAGAGCAGAACTGAAGGAGATAGAGACAGAAAAAACCCTTCAAAAAAATCAATAAATCCAGGATCTGTTTTTTCGAAAAGATCAACAAAATAGACCACTAGCCAGATTAATAAAAAAGAAAGAGAGAATAATCAAATAGATGCAATAAAAAATGAAAAAGGGGATATCACCACGGATTCCACAGAAATACAAACCACCATCAGAGATTACTACAAACACCTCTATGCACATAAACTAGTAAACCTGGAAGAAATGGATAAGTTCCTGGACACTTACACCCTCCCAAGCCTAAACCAGGAAGAAGTTGGAACCCAGAATATACCAATAACAAGGGCTGAAGTTGAGCAGCAATTAATAGCTTACCAACCAAAAAAAAGCCCAGGTCCAGATGGGTTCACAGCTGAATTCTACCAGATATACAAAGAGGAGCTGGTACCATTCCTTCTGGAACTATTCAAAACAATCAAAAAAGAAGGAATCCTCCCCAAATCATTTTATGAGACCAACATCATCCTGACACGAAAACCCGGCAGAGACTCAACAAGGAAAGAAAACTTCAGGCCAATATCCATGATGAACATAGATGCAAAAATCTTCAATAAAATACTGGCAAACCAATTGCAACAGCACATCAAAAAGCTTATCCATCACAATCAAGTAGGATTCATCCCGGGGATGCAAGGCTGGTTGAACACATGCAAGTCTATAAACGTAATTTACCACATAAACAGAACCAAAGACAAAAACCACATGATTATCTCAATAGATGCAGAGAAGGCCTTTGACAAAATTTAACAGCCCTTTATGCTACATATTCTCAATAAACTAGATATCACTGGAATATATCTCAAAATAATAAAAGTTATTTATGACAAACCCACAGCCAACATCATACTGAATGGGAAAAAACTGAAAGCATTCCCTTTGAAATCTGGCACTAGACAAGAATGTCCTCTCTCACCACTCCTATTCAACATAGTATTGGAATTTCTAGCCAGAGCAATCAGGCAAGAAAAGGAAATAAAGGTTATTCAATTAGGAAAGGAGGAAGTGAAATTGTCTCTATTTGCAGATGACATGATTGTATATTTAGAAGACCCCATCGTCTCAGCCCAAAATCTCCTGAAACTGATAAGCAACTTCAGCAAAGTCTCAGGATATAAAATCAATGTGCAAAAATCACAAGCATTCCTATACACCAATAACAGACTTAAAGAGAGCCAAATTAAGAACAAACTGCCATTCACAATTGCTACAAAGAGAATAAAATACCTAGGAATACAACTAACAAAGGATGTAAAGGACCTCTTCAAGGAGAACTACAAACCACTGCTCAACGAAATAAGAGAGGACACAAACAGATGAAGAAACATTCCACGTTCATGGTTACGAAGAATCAATATTGTGAAAATGGGCCATACTGCCCAAAGTAATTTATAGATTCAACACTATCTCCATGAAGCTACTAATGACCTTCTTCACAGAACTGGAAAAAACCACCTTAAACTTCATATAGAAGCAAAAGAGCCCACATAGCCAAGTCAATTCTAAGCAAAAAGAACAAAGCTGGAGGCATTATGCTACCTGACTTCAAACTATGCTATAAGGCTACAGTAATCAAAACAGCATGGTACTGGTACCAAAACAGAGATATAGACCAATGGAACAGAACAGAGGCCTCAGAGCCAACACCACACATCTACAACCATCTGATCTTTGACAAACTTGACAAAAAACAAGCAATGGAGAAAGGATTCCCTGTTTAATAAATGGTGTTGGGAAAACTGGCTAGCCATGTACAGAAAGCAGAAACTGGACCCCTTCCTGACACCTTACACTAAAATTAACTCCAGATGGATTAAAGACTTAAACATAAGACCTAACACCATAGAAACCTTAGAAGAAAATCTAGGCAAAACCATTCAGGACATAGGCATAGGCAAGGACTTCATGACTAAAATACCAAAAGCATTGGCAACAAAAGCCAAAATAGACAAATGGGATCTAATTAACCTCCAGAGCTTCTTCACAGAAAAAGAAACAATCATCAGAGTGAACTGGCAACCAACATAATGGGAAAAAAATTTTGCAATCTACCCATCTGACAAAGGACTTACATCCAAAATCTACAGTGAACTGAAACAGATTTATAAGAAACAAACAAACCAACCCATTTAAAAGTGGTTGAAGGACATGAACAGACACTTTTCAAAAGAAGACACATATGAGGCCAACAAACAGATGAAAAAGTGCTCATCATCACTGGTCATTAGAGAAATGCAAATCAAAACTACATTGAGATACCGTCTCACACCAGTTAGAATGGTGATCATTAAAAAATCTGGAGACAACAGATGCTGGAGAGGATGTGGAGAAATAGGAACACTTTTACACTGTTGGTGAGAGTGTAAATCAGTTCAACCATTGTGGAAGACAATGTGGCGATTCCTCAAGGACCTAGAAATAGAAATTCCATTTGATTCAGCAATTTCATTACTGGGTATATATCCAAAGGATTATAAATCGTTCTATTGTAAAGACACATGCACACGTATGTTCACCGTGGCACTGTTTACAACAGCAAAGAACTGGAACCAACCCAAATGCCCATCGATGATAGACTGGACAAGGAAAATGTGGCACATATGCACCATGGAATACCATGCAGTTATAAAAAACGATGAATTCGTGTCCTTTGTAGGGACATGGATGAACCTGGAAACCGTCATTCTCAGCAAACTGACACAAGAACAGAAAATCAAACACCATATGTTCTCTCTCATAGGGGGGTGTTGACCAATGAGAACACATGGACACAGGGAAGGGAGCATCACACACTGAGGTCTGTTGGGGGGACTAGGGAAGGGACAGTGGGGGGTAGGGAGTTGAGGAGGGATAACATGGGGAGAAATGCCAGATATAGGTGATGGGGAGGAAGGCAGCAAACCACATTGCCATGTATGTACCTATACAATAATCCTGCATGTCCTTTACATGTGCCCCAGAACCTAAAATGCTATTATATATATATATTTATATATATATAATATATATAAATAATATATAATATATATATATTTATATATATATATATTATATATATAATATATATTATATATATAATATATATATTATATATATATAATATATAATTTATATATATATAAATTATAATATATTATAATATTATAATTATAATTTAATTATATAATATTAAATTATAATATATTATAATTTATGGGGTCTTCTAAATATACAATATATATAAATTATAATATAATTTATAATATAATATGTAATATATATATATAAAGAGAGAGAGAGAGAGAGAGACTTGAGAAACCACAGGAGGAAGTTGAGAGAGTCCCTTGCACAGGAAGACAGTGATGCTGGTTCCACTTCAGCTAGAATAAAGGGTGAGAAGGCCCTGGCCCCAGGGCTGCCTAAGAACATGGCGGTGGATCAAGTCTGACTGCATAAGCCAGGGGGGCTTCCTGGAGCAACCAAAGCAGGAGCCTCTCCCAGTGGATTCCCCGCCACCGCATCTGCCCCTATGTGTAGTAGCTTTGAGTCTGTGACAAGAGTATTTGGGGTTGGATTCTGTAGACTGAGTTTCAAATCCCAGTTCTATTAATGAGCTGACGACAACCCTGACCTTCAGTTTCTTCAGTGGTACAACAGAATAGCAGTACCTGGTCCACGTGATTGTTGTGAATACTATTTATGAAAACTGGGCAAATCGGGCACTCACCATATCCTTGAAGAATCTGAACTTGCTTACCTCTGTTCCCCAGTTTGGGTGCTCCCCTCCTCAGTAGGAGGAGAAGAGGTGTGAGGGGAGGAGGACAGATGACATTTGTAGGAATTTTGCCAGGCGTTGTGCTATGTGCTCTCTGTATAGAGACTCATCTGACCCTCCCACAGCTGCCCCATGAGCTGTGTACTCCTAACCTTATTCTACACATGGGCGCCTGGTGCTCAGAGAGGGAAGCTCTCTACCTCAGGTCTTACCCTGTGAACATAGGTCTGACACCAAAGTCTGTACCTTTTATAGACACCCACAATCAATTATAACACCCACAGTCTATTCAAAACTACAATTATTTTTTCTAGCTGACAATGCAAGAAAATCTCAAGGTGCAAATTCATGCAGATTAGGTAAGTTTCAAATACAACCTCCTATTATTCAATTACTCTGTTATCCTTCATTAAACCATCTCTCAGAAGACCCCTGGTCACCACTGTCCTTCTTATCTCACTCTGCCTCCAGGCTTATGCTGGAGAAGCACAAAAGTACAAGAGACTAAGCTTAGAGATCATCTGATCCAGCTCCTGCTTGAGAGCAAGGAAAGTGAAGCCCAGAATGAGTGCCAAAGCCTCCCAGTAGAAGCCTACTCCTGAGGGTCGCCACCTGCTCCCCGCTCTTGCCCTGGGGAGCCAGTGCTTCCTCCCCTCTTGCCCCTTTCTCAGAAACAGGCGGCAGAGACACAACACAAAGGATGGAGAGCATCACTGCATTTTCCTTTGAACTGTACAGATGGTTCACTGTACCCACTTTTTTCTTCCAGATCTAGGACACCTGATTTTGAATAAATGAATATTTTCATCAAAAGTGGAAACAATAACTCCTTTTGGTAAAACAAATGCAGAGGGAATTGACTACGCATTTTGTGTAGCATTCTAAACATGTAAGCTAGGTCCTTTCCTGCCCGGGCCTGAGTTCCTTCCGCATCCCCCTCAGTCAGCAGTGGTGCTGATCTCCTTGCATCCGGTGCTTCTTATGGCCCAGCCAGCCCTTCCTTGGGTCCTGGGCCTTGCGTCTGGGGCCAGCAACCTTCTACTGAACCTCCAGCCATGATGGTTCATTCCAGTTCCCTCTCATTCTTTCTTCTTCTTGGGTTATTTGTTCACATTCTATACAAGGTACTTGAGCATTCTGTTCTAGTTTGAGGCTGCACTGCACCGTGGAATAAAAAATTGCTCAAAATCAGACATATCTGCATTTAAAAGCCAATTCCTTCATGACTACTGACTGCTGACTAGTTGTGTGACTCTGGGCTACTCAGTCTCCAGACCTCAGTTTCATCATCTGTAAAATGGGGTACGTAGTATCTCTTTAGATGGTCTTACGTAAGAATCAATTAGAGTGTTGTTAAGGAGTTTTGCCTACGACAAGGGCACAACAGACGGTTGCTTTTTTTCTTCTAGCAGGCTAGTCATCCCCAGTCTTACATTCCTGCTAAGTCCAGCCCCGGTGCCCCCAGGAATCCACCTGGATAGTGCCAAGTCAAAGTCATCTTTATGTCACCCAGAGATCTGTCTTGGTATGCCTAGCATCACTCTGCCCTGCATGTGACTGGGTGACACTCCCGTAGCTCCATCATACCGCAGCACCTCATCTACAGCCAGACCGGGCATGCCTCTAAAGTCATCATAATCTGCAGGGCGCCATCATGACAGCCCAAAGAGGCCTGCTGAGGCCCTAGAAGAAAGCTGCGGTAGGGCAGAAAGTAAATGTGCCTTGGAAACTCGAGTTCAATGTTCCGCCGTGTCACTTACTAGCTCTGTGTCCTTGGGAAAGTTCTTTAGATTCTCTCCATTTTAACTGTAGGAAGCAATAGAAATTTCTTCCTTCCCTCCTCCTCTACCCCACCCCACTTCCCTTCATCAAATATGAATTAGGCATCTAGGCACTGGGGATGCAAAAGTGAGTGGAAACAGATAAAATCCCTCCATGATGGCATCGTGGAACTCACCGTCTGATGAGGTAGAGGGATGCTCATCGGATAAATAAATGCAAGGCTGCAGCCCTCAGGACAGCTTTATCTGATAGCCTCACGGTGCCAGTGCATGTCTTGTGGTGCGATTTGAACCTGTCAGTGAGGTCAGGGAATGCATGTTGACGAAGTTGTGACTTCATAGCAACCTGAAGGAAAAGAAAGCAGTTACCAGCTAAGAGGGGCGAAAGAGATTTCCAGGCCAAGGATGGGGTTAGTGTAAAGTCTTAGTAGATGGAGGCTCAGGGATGCTGGAGGAACTAGAAGGAGGCTGGGGGAGTGCTGGGTGGAGAGGAGGCTGGAGGGGCCAGGAGACAGTGTCTCACAAGTCTTTTAGGCCTCATGAAGGATTTTGGTCATTAGTCTCTTAGAAGCAGTGGGTAGCCCTCATATGGTTTTAAGAGGACAGGATAGACATTCAATAAGTAATTTTTAGAAGAATAAATGAATCTGTTAACATCTTATTGGCCAGGTGTAGTGGCTCACACCTGTAATCTCAGCACTTTGGGAGGTCGAGGCAGGCAGATCACAAGGTAAGGAGTTTGAGACCAGCCTGGCAACATGGTGAAATCCTAATAAAAATACAAAACTTAGCTGGGTGCGATGGTGGGCGCCTATAGTTTCAGCTACTCTGGATCCTGAGGCAGGAGAATCGCTTGACCTGGGAGACAGAGGTTGCAGTGAGCTGAGGTTGTGCCACTGCATTCCAGCCTGGGCAACAGAGCAAGACTCCATTTCATTAAAAAACAAACAAACTGATCTCTCAAATCATTTATCAAATTAAGTAGTCACTTATCACAAGCTCGAATGTATGGGGCACAGCAAAGGATGCTTTGGTAGGAAAAAGGGATGGGAAGAATCTGGAAGGTGAGGTGCTGTCTTAGGGTTCAGGCTCAGACACTGTCACAGTAGGGTCCCTGGGCCCTGTGGGAAGATCTCACAGTACTGGGTACCTGGTGTGGGTGTGGGGTTCAAGACAGATATCCTGAGGAAGAAAGGGGAGGATATTCCAGTGTCTGTAACATCAAAGATACTTTGTTTACTTCATGGCTGAGATCAGGGTTAGCCATTCTTGAATATGTTGCAGGTGGAAAAAGAGGAAAACCTAGTGATTGTTTGAGGCCTTTACTGAGTCAGTCACATTCCCTAAACCAGTTAGAGGAGTTCATTATCTGTCACGGTAAAATGCAGATGTCCAAACTGAAACTCAGTTCAACCCTTATAAAGACATGTTCTGACCCTGACTTTCTATGTCTGTAGATTGGTAATAATGATGCCTATCTGGGTTAAATGCAAACACGTACGTACTGTGCTCAGCGTAGCATCTGGGACCCGTGGCAGCAGCTATTGCTGTGGCAATTACTCTGTATGTATGATATAACTTCAAAACTTCCCTCAGCACCAATAAGGCAATGCAGTCAAACACCAGCAAAGTCAATAAAGAGCAAAAGGGAGTGGTGGGGACTGTGGCAAACTGGAGAATCCTTGCCTGTTTCAGAGGGCAACAGCTCTTCAGTTTTGGTTATTAGCTGCTGAGCAAGAACCCAGAACAAGTGCTTTCTGACTTTTCCAGAAGTCCTGGAAATCCCAATTCATAATTTTGGCATCCGATTAAAATAAAAAACCACAAACAATAACAGCCACCAGAATTAACAACACTATGGAACACACAAAACAGGTTCTCAAGCAAAACTATTCTGAAAGCAGCTAAAACGAAGCTTCAAAAAGGCCAACCTGTTTTGGGAAGATAGATCTGTCCCACAGACAAGACTCTAAAGGCATGCAACAGGTAAGACTATACTTTCAGGGATCATTTCTGTAGTGTGTTACTAGAGAAGTTTCTCTGAATGTGTAGAGCACCGAAACATAATTCACCACATAAACAGAACCAAAAACAAAAACCACATGATTATCTCAATTGATGCAGAGAAGACCCTTGACAAAATTCAACAGCCCTTCATGCTAAAAACCCTCAATAAACTTGGTATTGACGGAATGTATCTCAAAATAATAAAAGCTATTTACGACAAACCAACAGCCAATATCATACTGAATGG